>JANVCC010000019.1:16980788-17132998 GCA_025345505.1 Todiramphus chloris collaris
CAAACTCATTTGCCTGGTTTAAGCAAGGATCTAGTTAAAACCATTTTTTTATTTTGTGCACATTGCACAAAATAAAGCTTGAACCTTACTACGAGAGTTTACTGTCTAAATGGGTACACAAGTGCTGGTATCGTAGAAACACTGTGATTATCTTAGTTTTGCAGCACAGATGCTAAACGGACTGTGCAGGATGCTCTTCGGCAGAGCCAAATATGAACTAGCTGGTTTTGAGTCCCTGACAGTGTTCTAATCTCCATCTCTACTTCATCCTTCCTCTCTTTACCATGAGAACAAAACAGCTAGCCCAAAAGCCAGTGGATTCTACTGGGAACTGTTAGGCAGAGCTTGGGGTAGTGAACTTTGGCAATCAGGAGTTGTCTATCTGGGTTTCCTGGTGGAGCAAAAGATCCATTCAATGTCAAGAAAAGGTCCAGTTGCCTGGATACTGACTGGCACTTAGCTGTTATTGTGTGTGGCCAGGCCTGCAGCGACCTGTGGCTTCAAACAGTTTTACCTGTGTGCATGGATGACAGTACACAGATCTGCCTCAAGGCCACTGTGCTAGTGGCTGGAAGTTCAGCTCCTGCAGAAGTGAGTTAAACCTTCAAATCTGTTAAGAAACAACTAGGTATGGTAAATTATGGAAGGTAGTGTGTTGCCACCTTGAACAGATTGGAGGCTGGGAGAATGCTATGGGGATGTTTCTGGTTTTCTTATGAAAAAGAGGCCCAGTGAAATGACCTAAATGGGGGGGAAGAGAGGTGAATTTTACATAATAAAATACATTTACACTGCATATTGAAAACCAAGGACATCTGCTTCACCTAATTCTAAGGGAATATACTTCTTCATGATTCTCAGGGTTGACTCTAAAATATGATGGTATCTGTTCAGGTTGTAGTTCCAGTGTCACACAACCAGCAATACCTTTATCCCTTCTGTTTAGCATGTGAGGTTCATGGCCCTGTGGTATTATAGGAGATTCCTCCTCTGTAACTTGTGATCCTGTTATGGTTGTCTCTGGGTCTTTTTTTGCTTGGACTTTCTCACTTTTTGTGAACTTCAGAACTTCTGAATGCCCCCACAAAAAGCCGTCATCCCCTCACTGCTACATAACAGTCCTCAAAGGAGGCTAAGTCACAGAGTCACAGAATGTTAAGGGTTGGAAGGGACCTCAAAAGATCATCTAGTCCAACCACCCTGCCAGGACAGGACCACCTAGAGCAGGTCACACTGGAATGCATCCAGGCAGGTTTTAAATGTCTCCAGAGAAGGAGACTCCACAACCCCTCTGGGCAGCCTGGTCCAGAGCTTTGTGAGCCTCACAGTGAAAAAAATTTTCCTTATGTTTCCCTTTCTTAATTTCCTACCTGTTGGGATGCTCTGTTCTTGAGCTTGGAAGAAGTGGTCCTTGAATATAAGCCAACTGTCTTGGGCCCCTTTACCTTCTAGTACCCTGTCCATGGGATTTCCCCAAGCAATCTCTTGAAAAGGTCGAAGTTGGCCCTGCTGAAGTCCAGGGTTGCGATCCTGCTTGGTATTGTGTTCCTACCACACAAGATCCTGAACTCCACCATCTCATGGTCGCTGCAGCCATGGCTGCCCTCAACCTTCACCGCTTCAACCAGACCCTGCTTGTTAGGGAAGTCATTGTACTGACTGTAGTGAGGGCAGAGGTGATGAGCATTTCCAGACCAGTCCTTTTACAGCTCTCAGCTATGAGGCAAGAGGGACTGGTGTGTATAGAAATCACATAATTTTCAGTTAAGAAATGATCACAGTCTGAATAGCTAGTCTTTACTGCTTTTACTTAAAGGATTTTAACCAGTGCTCTTTCAACACTGGGATGAGACTTGACATAGACCTATCTTCTTCTCAGCTCAGTGTAAGGTGTGAATTTTAGAGGGGAGTGGAGGAGAGGAAGGAGGCAGTAAATTTTTCTGTTCTGTCCTACACAGCTAACGAAGAGCCACAGTTGAGAGTTCTGTTATGTCCAAGGTATACCTCCTGAGAGTAGGTCCACAGGATATCGTCTGAGTTGGTGAGGAGGTGGGAGAGGGGAGGTGTGACTGCTGTTCCAGTATCTATTCCCCAGATCCTTTTAAGTTGTGTTCAAAACAATTTTTTTGATGAAAGCAAGAAGAGGTATGATTACAACAAGGGGCAGAGCATGTTTCATCTGCTCTTCTGTAGGCTTCTTAAAGTTAGGATCATGTCTGGGCAAGTGCTAGTACAGTGTGAGGCTCAGGCTCTCCTGTCATCTTTTCTCAGCAACCAGTTGATCTGTCTGGCTGAGGACATGATGCACTCTGGGATACTGGGAAATGGCACAGGGGTGCCTGCTCCGTGTGTGTCAGGAGCTGCTGCATTTCTTAGGTGCGTTTGTCAGAGGTCACACTCAAGTTTTGGTTCTCAGAGCACAGGCAGAGCTTGGATGGTGACTAGCTGTGTGTGTAGGGGGAAATAAAAACAAGGATGGCTACGGGGGGGGGGGAAAAAGTTCCATTCTCTCATATCACTTACAAAATAATTGCCTGGATCTCAACATGACTTGCTTTCAAATCCATACTTAAAATAAAACCTGGGTTTGTCTTTTTGTCTTGCTATTTCTGTCGCCTCCGTGACTTGTAGGAGGCACTTAAAGGCTCACATTAGTGGTCTTGTATTACTTTTTTGCCCCTCTGTTGTGACAATTCCTCAAAATAATGACTTATTTGTGACATTCAGAGTGACTTTTTTTGTGAGGTTTGCACAAAAATGCTTTCTCATTGTAGACGGTGAGTTAAGCGTCTGCAGTAATATAATCAGGGAAGTTCTTTCTAGTTCTGAGTCTGAATTAAACTCTACCTAGCCTTAGGCTTTCTTTTTTTAGATGTGTCCTTTAGGGCTCAATTACCAGTTAAATAATTCCCTTACTCCCACTATCTGGACTAGGAGAGCAGTCTGCACCAGATATTGCCATCTTTTCAGTGCAAAAAATTAGGGTGGGCAAAAATTAGGTGGTCAGGTTGACAGGCGCTGTGTGGAGAAAAGGAAAAAAAAAAGGTGAGCCCAAGCCTCTGTGCTGCCTTTTTAACATAAAGTACAATATATATTGGGCAGTGGTATAAGGCATACAATGTCCCTCTAAGCCCTGACTTGTTGGTTTGCTCTTTTTTGGTTTTGAGGACTTTAAGTACACCCTGAAGAACTGCAGCCCCTTGCCTTTGGTTGACCCGTAAAGCTGAATCTTGGCTGCCTGCCTGGGCTGGGAGAAAAGCTAAAGGTGCTCGATGCTACAGACTGCAGTTCTTCAATTCCTCCAACGCCACTGTGGTAGCAACAAAGATCAGGGTGTAACAAAAACAAGTCAAAGGGTTTGGTCACTTATGGTTATTCGTATCTTTCTAACTTGGAGGTCAAGTTGCTTTGTAGAACTTTGAATCTGAGAAATTTGTAATATCACCAGCTTGTATTTTCACTTTTGGGTTACTCCTCCTTTCCATGGAGACATGCAAATTGCTGTCTTATGCTTTGAAGAAAAGAAGGATAGCGATGAAGCTAACCTAAGTGCTTTATCTATGTGATAAAGTAATTTTGTGGTGTCTGCAAGTAGTAATTTTAAGAAAAAGGAAAGCTCAGGATTTGTAACTACTGACATTTAAATTGGTAGTAGCTTAATTTTTGTAATCGGCTTGTAAATACATGGTAAAGTTGGGCCAAATTCATTTCTACGACTTTATTAACCTCAGAGTAGTTGGCCAGGGTCTCTCCTGGTTACTTTTCTTTTTGACCATAGTATATTAATTTTTAACTTGTGTTGTTGTTTGTAAAGGAGGAATATATTCCATTTGTGTTACTCTGTGGAAGAAGAAAGCTTCCAGGAACTCTGTCACCTCTAGCTCAGGAAACAGTTATGTGGAAATCCTGGTTTCATTTTTCATGAGACAGTTGGTTTCCTTCCCTTCACAAACAGTGGTTCTTAGGCCACCATAGGTAGAGCGTGATTTAGTCAAAGGCAATTTAAGAGGTGAGCATTTGAGCCAGGAACTTTGACAAGAAGCTGCCAGCCACAAGCATCCAGATCTGCTCGAGAAGCAATGATGATCTGGCACCCAAAATAGAGAAACAAAAACCCTAGTGAAAATTCAACATGAAATTAAACAAAACCAGCCCCAGCTCAATAATGTATGCAAAGAGGGAAGGCTTCATCCAAAAGTGCTCTTCTGTTGGTGCACAACAGGAGAGGTGCTGGCCTGCTGGCTGCTGATGATCAGAAGGCTGCGTTCGGTCCTTGAGAGTCTCTGTGGAAGCTGTGTGCCTTTTCTATGTGCTTTGTGTTCCTATTCATAAAAAAAGGTGATAGATGGGATACATTATTTATATGGCTTCTCTGTATTCCTATGACTCATAAGTAGACGGAATGAAGAGAGCTCATTACAGGGCATGTTTGCTTTGGCTCAGTGTGGTGTTAACCATTGCTAACTTAGGGGGTAGACCAAGGACTATGACATGTAATATGTCTTCTAAGATCCATTTAACCTCACAATAAAAGCAGATATTATGAGTTTATAAAAAAATAAATAAAAATTTCCCCACTCCTAAGTGAACAATTGGTAACTGCCAAGGAACTCCTAGGTGACTTTTCAAGGAGAGTCTCTTGATTTACTGGATTTCACCAAGACCAAATTAGGACATATCCATATCTGAGCTGGAGTCTACCAGTAGTAAGGAATTTTTCAGTGTCTTAATTAGCTGTAATTCATAATAGCTTGTGACATATAAGGGTCTGTCATGGCTTCAGCCAATCAGTTGTGAAATAAGAGTTGATTCTTAAGAGGAATATTGGGAGCTAGAATCTACTCTGTTTATTGGCACATCAAGAGCAAGTGGGGGTGAAATAATAACCGTATGATGGCAACAGTAAAGCTCTGTATCAATGGTGGCTGACTACTAAGTGATCAGAAGAGTTTTTGGAGTAAGCATGGAAAAACAGAATCAGTTTTCATCATTATCAGCTTACAGGACTTAGGAGTAAATGACCTTTTCAAAAGAAGATGAGTAAATGTCTTGAAAACACTTTGTCATTTCTTTGATTCCAAATTTAAAAAAATCTAAGTATTTTTCAATAATATGATAACAAGAAGTAAAGGATAACAAGAATTTATGTTATTTATGTGACCAGATTTTTTTTTTTTCAAGAAATTTTTTTTGTTGCACTTTATCACATTGTTTTTTGAATATATGTTGAATTTTGACAGGCTTTTTATTACTATCTTTAGAAAGTCAAAAGGAAAAAAAAAAAAAAGATATTATAAAATCCTAGAATACCAGCTTGAAAGCAACTTCAAGGATCATCTGGTCTAACCTTTCTTGGGAAGAGCATGGTCTAGACAGACAACAGGGCCCAGCACCCTGTCCTGCTGAATCTTAAGTGTCCAAAGTTGGTGACTTCACCACTTCCCTGGGGAGATTATTCCAATGTCTGACTATCCTCATTGTGAAAAATTTTCCTCTTGTGTCTAATCAGAATCTCCACAGGACTAACTTGTGCCAATTACCCCTGTCTTTTCCATGTGACTCCTTGTAAGAAGGGGGGATCCACCTTCTCTGCAGCCACCCTTTAAATACCGGCACATGGAGGTAAGGTCTCCCCTAAGCCTTCTTTTCTCAAGGCTGAACAAACCCAGTTCTCTCAGCCTTTCTTCATCGGCCAGCTTCCCAGACCTTTGATTGTCTTTGTGACCCTTCTCTGGACCCTCTCCAGCCTTTCCACATCTTTTTTGTATAGCAGGGACCAGAACTGAACACCGTATTCCAGGTGTGGCCTGACAAGCACTGAATAGAGTGGGATAACGACTTCTTTATCTCTGCTGCTGATGCCCTTGTTTATGGAAACCAGCATCCTGCTGGCTTTCTTTGCCTCTCTGCATCAGCAGCAGTACACTTCTTGCTTGTATTGAACTTTGTCGACCAGGACCCCCAGGTCCCTTTCCACAGAGTTTCTCCCCAGCCAGGTAGATACCAGCCTGTGCTGAATTCCTGGACCATATTTTCCCAGGTGCAAGGTCTTATACTTGTCCATGTTGAACTTCCATCAGGTTCTTGTTTGCCTGCTCTTCCAGCTTATGCAGGTCTTCCTGCAGAGTGTCTCTCCCTTCTGATGTGTCCACTTCCCCAGCCAGTTTGGTATCATAATCAAACTTCAGCAGGGTATATTTGATCCCATCACCCACGTCACTTATGAAGATGTTCAGCAGTGTTTAGCCCAGTATGAATTCCTGTGGGACCCTACTTGTGACTGGTTGCTGGTTTAAAAGATGGCCTTAAAGCAAAGGCTTAAAGCTTCAATGCTTCAGTGACAAGTGGTCCCTTCGAGTCCTTGCAGAGTGCCAGATGAACATGGTGTACAAAGGGACACTGTATCCTTATTTACAAAACAAGGATAATTCATGTTTACATTTTCTGTCATCTTTTAAATTAATCTTTTTTAGCAGGTTTTTTTTTTCTTCACCTGTGTTTTTGTAACTGCTGCTACAGTGGCGTCCTGATCCTGCCCATTGCTCCTGGTAGTGCAACAGCATTCTGCTTTTGAATAAAGAAGCCCAAGATCGTCACAGTTTGAATAAATCTGGTGGGGAGCTTTTCCAGTTTTCTCCGGAGACTTTTCATTCTTAGGCCTGGTTCATATATGGACACATACTTCTTAAAATACAGCTGCTGCTGGGGAAAAGGCAAAAGCTGCATAATGAGGAAGTTTTGATACTTTTTGCCAAAAGGACTTTGTTTGATCTCTCTATGCCAAATTGAATCTCTTCAAAGTTCACTGCTCATAGCTATTCATAATAAATTAATGAGTAATTAAAACTGTTATTAGGAAAAAAACATGGAGTTTTAGCCTTCAGAAAATGTAATGCTCACTTTAGTTTCTGCCAGAGTGGAACGTGTAAGTGTGGCGGTCTGATTCCCCACTTCATTGCATCACTGCTAACCTGATGCAATTGCTTTGATTCCAAATCTACAAGTGGGTGTAAAATCAGTGTGACAAACTGGCTCAAACAGACAGTAAATTTCAATGTCTTTATGTTGGTTTTGTAGCACGTATACTTCAGAAGAAGAAATCCTAGGACCTGGATGTGTGATCTCGATTATTTCATTAAAACTTTTCATTGCAAGAATCTTTTGGAAACATTTTCTTGAGACAGTGAAACCACTTCTTTTTTATTTATTTTTATTTTTATTTTTTCTTTTTCTGAAGGAGCTTTTTTTAGTTTGGAAGGGAGAAGGCACTTGAGGTAATAAAGTGTCTTTTCTTTGCCATACATGAAATTCCACTAAGGTTTGCTTGAGTCATAAAATGTTAACATTTTCTTTACATATTTTTCACCCCCGTTGTCCCTTACTACAAATATTTTGGTAAGTAAATGGCTTTGCACTCAGGCATGCTCTAAGTTACTCACTTGTATGAATGTTTGCAGGGCCCAGACTAATATTTAGTCCCAGCCTGAGTGCATTTGACAAGTCTCAGTGGGATGCCATCTTTTGCAACAGAGTTGTCAGTCTTCCAGAATCCAAATAAATCCAGGAGTAAAAGGGAGGAATATTACCTTAGGCTCAAGTGTATTAAAAATAAGTATCACCTAAATCTGTATCTCTTGAGAGCATCTTCTTGGCTGTGTGTTCTTACAATGTGAGCCTGTCTCTTCTGAGAAAAAAGGTCTTGGTCAGGCTTCTGGCAGGTTTGTTTCATCTTAGATAGTGTGGTTTTCGTTGAAGTCACAGTTGATGGTTAGATGAGAAATGCTGTGCTGTCCTTTCCTCTGTTTGCAAGACAACAAGCGGTTACGGAAAGGGCATTTCTATGAATGGCAAATGTCTAAGGCTTCTGGTCTGCCCTGTTCAGTCTCTTCCAGATGTGCTCACGTTCTTTGTCTTGGTTTCTTCTCCCTCTAATTCTTTATTGCCTATCTCAAGTGCTTAAAATCATGAGTCAAGAACCAGAAGCCAAGAAACAAGAAATTGTCTTAAGAAAAACTGAGGACTGTGGGAAGGAAAATGTCTTTTAAATTTGTCTTGTGACTTTTAGGCCTGTAGGATTGACCTTTTCCAGATTAAAGCTAGAAACTCGCAATACAGAAAGGAAAGATTTTACTTGTTCATACAGCTCCAGGGCTGTTTTTTTTAAGAATACCAAATATTGTAAAAACTGCAATTAAATCTTAATAACTAGCTATCCCTTCACCCCAAAAAACCCCTTGAACACTCTGTAGTAGGTTATAACATTTTTTTCCAAATATTTACAATATTTACTCTTGCTCACAAGTGGGATCTTTTCCTTTGTTGCCTCTGAATAAGACCTAAACAGCATTTTTCCAGCGACTGAAAAACGCTACGTTGGCTGGAGAAACTGCCAGGCTTAATGTATCTACCAAAGCAATGTGAAACACTCAGAGGTGTTCTGTGATGGAAAAATAAATCCTTTCAAGTCATTTAATGAACAGTGACTTATCTTTTACCATAAATACAGTCTCACTTTAATAAGCTGCTGTCATTTTTTAATTAAAAAAAAAAAATATTATTCTTTGTAGGGAGGCATCACGCATAAGTTAGATTGACAAATGAGGATACGTGTATCCATGCATACATATGTGTGTACACACTTTAAAAATATATTTAAAAAACCAAACAAGGGTCTTGCAGCACAGTAATATAAATAGTTGTTCAAATTGAAAAATGAATTACTGCTGGATTCTGTTTCCTTAGAAAGGCTGAAATGCTGCATAAATCTTCCAGCAGAGATTTCCCCGAATTCCCACAAGTAACAAGTTCTAACAAGTGTTTTTGATTGTATTCTTAAATGCCAGCTTGATTACAAACACAGGTATAATTGTTTTAATTAGCTTTGATAGTTTTATTCATATAGCTGAGAATATGCCACAATTTACTGCATTGAAATTGCTACATCTCTGGTTTTGGCAAGGTAATTTGAATATAATTGTATATAAAGGGTGTCAGCACATCTGAGTGTCGTCTTCTCACAATGAACAGTACTGAAGGGACAAGGGAAGAGGCAGGGGAAATTCCAAGTTATATATTGCTGCTTATATGCAGAATCTGCAGCTCTGGGAAGCCTATTTCATGAGAGGTTATTTTCAAAAACATTTCCCATGCGTGCATATTGTCACGTACAAGGCCTGTTTCTGCCTGAGTTGTAGTCAAAACCAAATTTACTTGACTTGAATGAACACTGGTCTTTGGATTCTGCTTTATAAATTAACATCTTGGGTATGTGACTTAGAAAATTATTAACTTTCCAAGCACCTTTTACAGAAGCAAACGCTCCTACTCATAGAAGTTATTTAAAAAAACCAAGCCTCACACCTTCTAAAATACAGAATTCCCTTAAGAAAATCTCTTATAACTTAAAAAATTACCTTTACCATTACCTTTTAAACAGAGGTGACAAAAAGGGAAAATCAGAGCGGCACCGGTGTATGGGAAAAACAAAAAAATTTTTGCACGGGTCCTTTTTTCCAGGGTGCTCCTGTGCTAATTGAATGCTTGATGATAATTTTGCATGATTTCTACATGATCCTGTTACAAAATGCAATGTTCTAGGCAGGGGAGCTGGCGTACGTTTAATCAATGTTTATTAGTTTATTTTGCAAAGGACACAAACAACTTTATAATGAGAAATAATTCCACTTCGCTTGTTCATCAGCACAATTTGCCTAAAATCCTTTTCTTGATTTCCTTAATAAACGTTAGATCTTTATTGGGTTATGATTCATAGGTCACTTATGGGTCACTGAGTTCACTTATTTGGTTTTTCACTTCAAAACTGAGAAGCCAAGTATTGGTTCCTAAGAGGAGATCTGGAGCTTTTTTATGCGTACAGGCATGAAACTCACATACACCTGATAGAAAAAAAATACTACTCAACAGTGTTCACATCTTGCTGATTATTTTTAATACTGATTATTTTAATGCATTATTATTTTAATGTATCACACACTGACTTATAAGCCACAATTTAGAGTATGTATTAGTAGAAATTAAATTGTATGGGAGAAATTAACTGGGTGATTTAAGGGAGGAAAAAACCCAGCAGTCAGCTGAAAAATGATAGGTTTCTACTGAAAGGGTATTTTAGTTATAGAAACAGCAATGAATTTCTCAGTTACTTCCTTTTTATGTGGCTAAAGAATATACTACTGTGACTTATTTTTTTTAAACAGCAGTCTTCAAGTTAAATCTGATCACTGGAATTCTGCTAGGGAATTACTTTGGTATCTAAATTAGTGTGTGTAAATTATGCATGCATGAGCACAAGAAATAATTTTGTGTTCATAACATCCAATTGTACACTCAGACGACTGTTTGCATGCATATGCACCCATTTGGAATCGGGCCCAAACTAAATTAGAATTAATACCATGGGCTAGTTCCAGGACTTAGCTCTCAAGTCTATTTTATAATGATGCATAGATGCATTATAAATTGTAATATACATTCAAAATATGCACCTCTGCAGAGGCTGTTCTAGCTACCAAGCCATGTAGCTGCAACAATCACCCACCAGCAGGTAAACATGTGCTTTGGAGATAAGGGGCTGGTACATCAGGTAGAACTGTCAGCGGCACAGATTTGGTGCATGTCTAATGTGAAGGAACAGGTTGGGCTGTGTAAGAAGCAATAGATAGCACTGCCCTGAGCACATCATCTTTTTCAAGCTCCTCCACTCCATGCTACTTGAGCAATGGCTGTGCAAATGAGGAGATGGACTATTTCCAGGAGACAGCCACTTCAGTTCAACCCCCCCCCGAGATGATAGCGTGCACTTTAAGAGAAATAGTAGCTGCCGGCCATTGTGGGCCCCAGGGGATGGGATCTTGAAGTGCTGTTTGACATTTAGCAAGTCTGCCTGATGTCTTGTGTCAAGTCGAATGGCCAGGCTTGAAGAAGTGCAGGGCTGGATGGAGAGGGTGCAAAAAAACTTCTCTAGATTTAGAATGGATATTGCATCACTTTTTTTACTTAGCATGTTCTGCAGCTTTGCACCTTAGACCTATATGATGGACAAGGATTTGGACAGAGTTTTTCATCTCTTGCTCTATCCCTCTGTGTTCCTGCTCTGCACAGTGACTGGATCAGGAGCTAGACTTGTGAGTAAGCCCAGCATAGTGCCAGCTGCCACCCCCTGTTCCCACTAACGGATCCACATCAACTGGCCATGCTTTTGGAGGATTGTGTACTGTGTCCCTGTAAGTCGTAGGGCCAGGCTGAGACTAATACAGCACCCAGTCTGGTCTCCTGGCACAGGCCACTGGAATGACCTGCAGAATCCTCTGTCTGACCCCACCCACTGTTTGTGGTCAGACGATTATGTGGTTTATGGAATTGGAGCTAGCCTTAGTTTTAAGAAATCTGTCAGTTAGACTCAGACTAGTCTACATGAGACAGCAGTGTAATTTCATTTTCTATTACTGAAAGCCAGTTCCAACCGTGCCTTCAAATCTAACTGTGTGCAGTTGCAGAGTTATTTAATGTTGGAAGAGGAAAGAGCACTGTTACAATACCAAATCATCTTTTTAGGACAGCTAAGGAGTACCAAAAGAAAAGAAGACTACACCAGAACAAGGAAATGATCATGTGTAATGAGTTGTATTAAGAAAGAGGGGATTAACTCTTAGTTTTGAATCAAAGGAATGAGAATCGTTAATCTGACTTCTAATTTTTTTCTCATGTGCTTATTAATGTTCTTTAGGGTCAGACGGCTTCATGAGGTAAGAACCTGGCGTCAGATGGAATACTGATCCTTTCATCTTAGCCACTAGCTTAACCCCAAAATGACTACACTGGAGGTTTTTTAAGCAGATTGTTTAAATAAGATGGTTGTTCATATATTTCTTCAATTACAGATAAGCCAAAGTATTGTATGCCTATGGCATCCAGTAAAAATATTGTAATAGTGATAAGTTGTCTAAACTATAGTCAGGCAAATCTGCGTGATGTGACAAGTATCAGATGGTGGCTAGTTTCTTGCTCATCACTGATTTCTTTTTGTCTTTTTTTTTTGGGGTTTTTTGGGTGTTTTTTTGTGGGTAGTGGAGGAATCTTATTTTCAAGGTAATGGAACAATACTATAAATGGACAGGATGTTTAACAGTGCTTTTAAACTTGTGTTTTTGAAATTCTGTCCATGTAACTGAGGTGATTAGAGGTGTAGGCTAAGGCAAGCAGAGAGAGAAGGCACTGCACCAAGCAAGGGAGTCTTCGAGCCCTTGGAAGTGGCAAGAGGCGTCAGCAGAGAGATGTTGTAAGTGCACACACCTTTTAGGGTCAGACTAGGCAGAGAACCAATGACAGAAAATAACAATATAATGATACAAGGAAAATTTCTTTAGGACAGCAATCACTGGACACTGGAAACATGCATGCAAAATTATTTTAAAGTTCAACGCTTAATCTTCCTTTATTCCTCAGGGGAACTCTTTCAGCTGGAGTGGCAGCTTCACCTGGCAGTGTTGTTTAGGAGCTGGTAAGAGTATTTTCTTTCTTATTGGTTACAGAATTCTCCTCTCTGAGAAGATGCATTTAATTTTTTCCTACTTTGGATGAGGTTTTTTTAGATTGCTCTAAGATTGTCAGCCATGAAGAGGCAGAACAGGTACTTATGAAATCCTCAGTCCAGCACTGCAGTCAGTTCAGGGACTTTGGTGAACTCTCAGAGAACTTGTAGTCCACAGGGGTCTGGTTTATAAGAAAATCTTATTAGTTTCCTCATGGCACTGCTGGTGTTTCATATATAGAAGTGATTTTAAACAGGTCTAGGGAGAGCAGAAGAGGAAATTAATCAGTTCCATTGGGAAAAAAAAAAAAAATTTCATGACATATTTGCTTACCTTCTTGAGCAGGACTGTCCTTTAGGTCCTCAGGGTTATAGAAATGATGAAATGTAGTCAAGTAAATAACTGTTGTTTTGGAAAATGTTGTACTCAGAAGTTATTTTGACTTAGCCCCTTGTTCATAGTCTAGTATGGGAAATAACAGTATGGAAGGCAAAGATAGAAACATTCTCCTATTCATATCTTTGATAGATATTTTTGAGAGACTTTTTGTCACTTAATTTCAATTCTTAACAGGGAAAATCAATGACTGTCACACTTACGGAAGTAAGACCTTGCCTTGATTTTCTTTTAGTATTACTATATAGTATTACAGTATCTACTGCCTCTTTTTATAGGGTAAAATTAATGGGGAAGCAAGGTGTAATTAATGGGGACAATGTTTCGCCCTAGAAGTTAATTGCAAATTATAATCCACTTCAATAGTACAGGAATTTCACCCTATTATTTTCTAGGTCTTGCTAAAAATAAAAGGACATAATCAATTGCAATTATCTGTTTTTCATCTAGATCTTGTATTGAAGAGTGAGATACTTCAAGAGAACTTGGCACATTGCTGGTCTGACCCAGTTTGGAAGGGAATTATCTAAATGGCCCATTTTTAAAAGCATGTTTCATGTTGCTCTTTCCATATAGAAGATGTTCATGGCACATAGCAGGAACTTAGCTGTCTAGGTGGGACATTCCTGTGGGCAGCTTTCTATGAAGATAAGCTGGTTTTTTTGTCCTCTGCTGAATGTCCTCTGCTCATCTAAATGTGTTCTTCTTAAGTCTGTCTACTTGAGAAGTAGCACTTGCCTTCTTTAGAGGCCTTGTATAATGCCTTATGTCTTCTTTTATTTGGCTGATTGATTATCCTATTTATCATTTTTACTCTGTATAAAAATCTCTTTTCCTTATTGCCATCTTGTAATGCTGTGAAAGCGGACTGATGGATAAATAATTAGTGATTACTAGTATCCAGTAATCATTGTGGCTTTACATTTTATCTGAGTAGAAAATTTCAGCTTGTCTAGGTACTTAGCTTGCTTGTACTTCAGAGATAGCACTGCTTATCTGCTTTTTGGGTTCCCAAGAAGATGCCTCTGGAGCCTTGGAGCCTTGGTGCAGATGCTCCCCAGGAGTTTCTAGGCACAGCGAGCTGGATCCACAGTGAGTTTAGCAGATATCATGCTTCTGCTTTTTGGTTTTATTTTGATTTTTTCCCCCCCCCCCCAGAAGGAAAAAAAAAAAAAAGATGTTTGATCTCTTCCTTTGTATAGCTTCCGTTAAAAACTTGGTCTGTGAGTATAGCTTTGGAGAAGTGAATGATGCAATTCTAAATACAACTTACTGAGATGCTGCTGTGTTAACCTTTGCCTCTGTTTACGGGAAGGCAAATAAGTCTAGTGTGGCACAGCCTGGCTCAGAGCTTGCAAAATCCTTTCAGATAGTGGATCTACGTCTCAAACACCTCCTTACCATAACTGTCGTGTTTAGTAAACTATCGAAACCCAGCATTTAATACAGTAATAAATTCATGACTTAGACATAGATAATGCCGGTTTGTTGTTTTATAACGTGTGGTTATATCTGTAGCAAAAAGAGGATGACAGTGGGGTGCAGGATAATTCCATTGAAATAATGAGGGTGCTGGGCCTTGTCTGCTACCTGCAGAGCAGTTAGGAGGGTTAGTGTCGTGGCAGTGCAGCCTTAAGAGTTCTGGTGGTGGCTTAGAAACAGGTGTAAAAGGGTCAGGTAGCTTGTTGTCGCTGGGCTTGCTGATTATTATTTTTTTTTTTTCTTCCCTCTTTTTTTGTCAATTAAATGTAAGCTGTAGTTTGCAGGTACTGATCGTTGCACCAAACAACTGGGGAAAGACGTTACTGGTGCTGCTAATAGATAGTTGGATGCTTCTGTGTCACAATTCATCAGATAAGTTAAGGAGATTGCCAGCTCCAGAGATGTCCAACGGCAATTTGTTATACTTGAGGCATGCTGCTTTGCAGTCACTGGCTTTTGTGGTTTGTGGCAGTCAGAGGGGAGTAGTGGCATTTAGGCAGTGCTAAATGAAGTCTTTCGTCTTAGACCTTTTCCTGCTGTAGGTCTATTAGCTTTAACATGCTGCTTGAATATGAAATACCATAGTAGTTGACTGCAGGACTGTCATGTGTGCTGCTTGTTCAAGCCTCCTCTATTCCCTGGTCTCTTTCTGCTCTAGCAAAAAGCATGCTTCTAGATAAACCCTGAAACTGCCCATGCAAATGCAGGGTTATAGAGACAGCGTAAGGGATGCAAACGCTGACTCTTCACTTGTGCCTGGTTCTTGGGTCTGGTTTCCTTGTGCTTGATGTTTACAGCTCATTCAGCGGTGAACTTCATTTGGTAAGCATTAGCTCATCTGCAGATGTTAGCATTCCACTGGTGCTTTAGGAGTGCAGTTCAGATCCAACTTCATTTTACAAGTGGCTGATGGACTGTGTTAAACTGTTTTTCTACTTAAGCAAGTGTACTGCCAAGTATCCACATCACTAGGAAAATCACGATTGTCAGGGAGAGACTGAAGACTTGAAGCCAGTCCCTTCAACCAGTTATTAATTATAATATATTGAAGCCAGTGGAGTGATGAGAAATTACTCCATCTGAAGATGTGCTGGTGTACAAGGTTCCACCTCATCAAGCAAAATGTTTTCTACTCAGGCCAGTGCTGAGTCCCAGTGGCAGAGCTCTAGGAGAAGTTTGGCAGCTGCTGTTCCTACAACCATCCCGCAACATGTAGGAGTCTTTTGTGCCCAGTGGTTAAACTGCCAATGCTGATGGCAGCATGAAATCTACTTCATAAGAAAAAAGTGGAACAAGTAGTCAAAAATATCTGTGGACCCCTTCTCCTGGAAAATGTCATTGCTAACCAGAATATTAGGTGGAAACGGACACATGCATCATTTTACCACATATGAGAAAGGGATAACTAATGTTGGTGATACACAAGCATCTGCCCTGAGACCTTTCCTATTGGGCAATAATACCAACTTGCTCTAGTTTTCGTTGCGCGCTGTCAGTAGCCACAGTGTTACATACATGGCTAAGGAGTTTGATAGCCTGACAAAATCCAGAGGAGGAAGGGCAAGTTGCTGAGAAGCTCAGTTTCCCAGAGGCTTTTCAAAGCAAAAAGAATTTTGTGCTCTTTCAGAACGTGATCCCTCCACTGAGGATAGGAAATGATGGTGGAAATAAATAGATTGGTTGAGGTGGGCTCTGCAGGAGAAGCTTTCTGGAGCTCTCCACCTCATTGTTGTCCAGTGTTTCATTCCCTGAGGCCTCAGTTATTGCAGTATCGTTTGTTCAGCCTACCGAGCGTGTTCTGCTGACTGTATTTTTCTCTCTCTCTACTCCGTTTTTGCTTTGTTGGCTCCTGTTTCTGCAGAATATATCAAACAGCTGCTCATCTTGAGAGGAATTCATGACCTGTGGACACCCTTCCTACTATCTTTCCTTCCACACCAAGAGTTCAGCACCGTTCTTAGTCAGCCTTGGTTGCTGATATGCCTGGAACGCTTGCCCCTCCTTTCAGCTGATCTTCACAGGTTCTTCCGGGCTCTTCTTCCTGCTTTCTCAGGCAGAGGAAATCCTGTATCATCCTGTTTCCCTCTTTTTAAAACTCCTCCTTTCTGCAGTGCCTGTAGAAATTTTGTTGAGCAGCTGGGATCTGTCCTGAGACTACAGCTTACTACATGAGGGAATACTATCTCATTTTCTCTTCAGTCTCTATTTAGCTCCAGGTCTTAGTAGCCATGTGCTTGAGGTATTATTTTGCTGGGAGCGGAAATCATGGGGTTTGTCCTACGCTGATCTATCTCATTGCTTCACAGAATGTCTTTGTTCAGGACCTAAGTACTAAACTTCATTTTACTGTATCAGCCTTTAATCATAATTTAATCCAAAGGGACCTTTCAAAGATCATCTAGTCCACCCCCCAAATACTATCGTTTGTAATGTAGCATTTATAATACCGTCACCTATGTGTTGCTAAATTACTACCTGATGCCTTCCAAGATTGGGCTGCAAACTGAGAACAACATGGTAGATTTGCAGATTAGCAAATGGAAGATCTCACCTGAAAATGACATTAAGATATTGCTATTTTTTAATATGCCTTTGGTGTAAAACAATCAAAGGTTTCATTTTCTATTAATGTGTACAGACTTTGTGCCTTTACTTGAAAAAGACACAGTGCTTTCCACAACAGATGTAACTGATTTTGAGCCAGATTTTCAAAGCAAATGAAGTTTGTCTCTTGGCAATTAAAATCCTTAATTAACATATTAATTATTTTCCTAATGACATTACATTATTTTTCTTCTTGTCTACTGAAGGGAAAAGAAAATGTCTAATTTTTATACCAGTTTATGAGACATTTAGCTAATTTACACATGAGAATTTGTTTAGTATTTTTCTTGCAGTCACAAACCGGCATTTATTCAGAGGGGTTTTATTATCTTTCCTGTGAGGTGTGTTAAAATAGTCCTTCAGCTAGCAGGTGTAATTAGCCAAATTGAAAAATACAGGAGTTCCTTTTACGTATTTTCTTTTGTTGCTATAGAAGGAACCAACACTTAGAGTGTAACCGCACTACCTTTGTTTCTCTGACCTTTATAAAATATGAAAAACCTTTCAAATGTTGGTCTGCAGAGGTTAAAAATACCCCAATCTTTCTGATTCTTTCAGTGTTGTTCTCATCCCTTCAATGCAAAGACAAAGCTTGAACTGTGCAGCAGACAACTGTTAATTAACAGCATATTGGGTCTGATGCTCGCAGGGGAGAAGGAAGAAGGGAGTGCTGAAGAAACAGAAAAGCGTATCTGCAGGAAAAATGCTTCTCTGCTTTTCTGTCCCTGTTAACAAATAGTTTATTGTTGACAGAAAAGCATGTCTCTTCTGTAAACACGGCTGGGTCGGTACTCGGTCTGAAGTTGCGGTTCAATATTTGGGCATTTGTCCATTCTCTGTGTCCCAAGACCAGCCCCTACCCACGTGACATCAAGCCTTCAGGGAGCTGAGTGCAGGGATTCACTGATGGCTCTAGAAAAAAAACCTGCTGACCACGAAGTGAAATAATTTTTCAGCCATGGATGGATTTTCTTGCGGAGACTGGGCTGTTAGTAACGAGTACTGCACATCATGCCTGGAGATCTGTTGGGCTAATTACTGTACAAACCACCCCAAGGCACAGAACAGCTCACAGGCTAAGAACAAGCAATATAGAAAGCGCAGGCCACAGCAGGCAGCAAGGAGACAGAGAGATATAATCACATCCAAGGAGATGTGTTGCACCCACTCGTAGATGTGTAAAACAGTGATTTTTAGCTGTTTGCATGCCAGCTTTACCATGATCGGGGTTTTGTTTTGTATTTCCTAAACATTGACTGCAAAAAGTGTCTTTGAGTAAGGATTTGAAGCAAGATGGCAGGTACCAGCAGGATATGAGTCTTAGGGTGGCTTCAGGCAGGGCATGGCATGCATAAAGACATTGTTAATATACTTGTGTGATAAGCAGAAAGAAGAGAAGGCACTCGGACACTACTTAAGAAGCAGGATGGGGGGTCAAGTGTTATCTGCAGAGACTAGCAATGGCTTCTGTAGGGAGAGGGACAAACCAGAAGGAAATGAAAAGAGGAGGAGGAAGAGGTGAAGGGGAGATGGAATAATAGCAGAAATGAAGGAGATAAGTAAGAAACCTGAAGGGAGAGGCGTTGAGGCACAGCTGGGCTTGTCAGAGGTGGTAAACAAACAAGAAACCTTAATGTTAAATGATGGGTGATAAAAGAGGAGGTGTTAGAAGAGGTGAGAGAGATAAAAACAGATCAGGGAGCAGCGAGGATCAGTTCAATCAAGTTGAATTCATCAGTGTTTTCAGAAGGAGAAATATGTTAGGAAAACTCAAACTCCACTGTCAAATGGACTCTCCTCCCTACTTCTCACACTTCTCCTGGATCATGCTAATCTCATTCAGACATCTCCAAAGAAACATCATCTGCTGTAGATGCAGGGCTGATTTTGTTGAAAAACTCTGTTCTTCCCAGCCAGAAAATAAATGGGCACTCGAGCTGTGAGTACTCTTGACACAAAGAGCAGAACTCCTGTATTCTTTAGTCTGTTCCCTTCGCCTCTTCATCGTGCAGGTTTGAAACGTGATACTACTGATTTTCCTGGCCCTTGAGATGTGTTTGTGTATGCACTTATTGAAACAAGTGCTTTTTAGTCATTTATTGCAGTGGCAGCCGACAGACCCAGATGTGAACTGAGGAGAGGGCAAATGCTGTACGAGTACCACGTCAAAACCAAACAGAAGTGTCAGGAAATGTGCAATCTAAATGTAAGGACGGGAGTTCATAGGTGACCAGAGACAGACAACAAAGAAATGGAGAAAGCAGTGTTCATCAGAGCAATGAGAGTCTGATCACAGGCTCTCCAATTTACCTGAAGTGCACTTCAACTGTAATTATGCTTCTGAAGCTTTTCATTTAACATAAATATACCCCGGAGTAAATCTATTCGTACATAAGGTACCACTTTTCCTATCTGTCGCCATTAAAGTTTGAACATGTGCCCCTCACCCTGGAGCTGGGGTGTAAATACGGTGCTGGTGACTGGAGCCCCTACCACAGCACTGGAGCTCTGCCACCCCCTGAGGTGTTCGTGGCCAGATGGCACAGGGTGAAGGTAGCTGGGGCTTCTGTCAGGCTCACTACAAACCCTCAGCAACGTCGTTCTTACAGGATAAAATGCGTGAAGGTGTCACAACATATCCTGTCTCTGTGCAAAAAATGCTTTCTGTGATTCGGCGCAGGTTTTGCGTGACGTGTGAGCCAGGCGCTTTAGGTAGGTAGGGTATGTTAGTTTATTTTTGCTTCCTGATCATGAGCTAAGTGACTTGGAGGTCTGCTGATGTGGTGGGGATGGCTTTGAAGATAGGAGCGGGGCTGTGAGTTTCTCACATTGCCTGTGGAGAATGGAACTTTCTCTCTATGAAAGCTGCATTAGAACTGGATTAGGAGGAGACTGGTGCTTTGATCCCAAATCACTAACAACAGAGACATTAAGGAAAATACTGTAGAATCTTACTTCTTGCTGTGGGTGAAGCTTTTACATCTAAAACCAGCTTCTGTGTGGCTGTAGAAAATTCATGGTGACTGTGGTTGTAAGAAGTAGTTTTACAGTCCTGCTTATTTGGAAGAGTTTTTGTTGCGTGCGCTCCTAAAAGCTGAAAGAAGTGTGCATGTGGATTAACTTCTTTGAGATTGTATTTAAAGATGATGTGGCTCTCTGCCCAAATTTGGGATCACCCTGCTTTATTTCCAGTGTAAATACCTTTTTCCAATAAAAGCAAAGGGTTACCAGACTATAGGCAATTGGTAAATTTGGGACTAAACCAGGTTATGGCCCTGAATTTTAGTGCATTTTGAAAGGCGGAGGCAGATGACAGAGCAATGTGTACTTTAATTTTGTTTAATTTCATGGCTCTTACACGTTTTGAAAGCCTTTTAATCTGAAAGGAGTATGATCAAATGGCATTGTTTTGTTTTACAGATCTTTTTTTAGCTGAATGTTTCTGAACAGTAGAACAACTTCCTAGATCCACAACCTTGTCCATTGCTTTTAATTCTCTTCTTCATTTTTGAGCTCTTGTTGAAGTGACAATTTTAGTAGTGACTTTGATAATGTTGTTATAAGACTTTTTTGTGGTTTTTTTTTTTTGTTTTGTTTTGTGGGTTGGACTTCTTGTGTGTGTCTGTGTGTTTTGGTGGGTTGTTTTTTTTTGTTGTTGTTTTGGTTTGGTTTTTTGGGTTTTTTTTTCCTTCTCAGCTGTGATTGAGAGCACAGCAGAAACTGATGGTGGGTATGAATATTAGGGTGGGACTACAGTGTGAGGAAATGAGGGTATTGGGCTCTCTTGTAGCTGAGGTGCCTGCCCTGCTAGTGCTGTGGAGAGGCTGTGAAGTGTCAGTGTACCCTGGTCACAAAAGAGGAGGCTGAAATACAGAAACAGTAACTGTTGCTGTTGTGACTGAATTTTTAATTTAAAGTTTTATTATTGCATGTTTGAAGAGCTTTCTGTCCTTACTGATTAGCTCTTCCTGATTCAGATTTAAGTTTCTCTTTGTTTCATTGCTTCTTTCTGTATAGTTTTGTAATGCGTGCATTTTTAAAACTGGTTGAGGTTGATTAGAGAAGCAGAATTTTGTTCACAGTATTTTGTGTCTGATCTTGGACTATACAAACTATGTTGGATACCCGGCCAGCTCCAGTACGGTGCACTGAAATTTGCTTCCCTCGTGGAGTGTGCCCCCAAATACACAAGGTTGTCAATAAATTGATGGGAAGCAGAAGTTCTGGTCAGCAGCCACCCATCTCATCTCACTCAATGTAGAGTTTTCAGTGAAGCTGAAGATCAGTTGATGGTGTCTTTTGTTTTCTTCCAGTTTCTTCCAAAGTTAAATGAGTATGATGCTTAATCTTACCCAGTCTGAAAAGTCTATTGTAGTTAACACTGTTCTTACCTTTTTCTGAACGCGTGTTGCAGCACTGAAGCGTACGACAGCGTCTAGCTCTACTGGAACGTAACGTAGTACACTGTTAACGTCGGTAAGATATACTCGGTACCAAACAGTGAAACAAATCAATGAATGTTGGCAAAGACAGGTTTTGGTGGAAAAAACAATGTTTTAAAATGACGCTTATGTTGGTTATGAGATACATGCTGAGTTAACCTCATTGAACTTTTCCCCAGGAATTGATGCGCTTACAATTGGCGGGTCATTATGCTGCTCCACCTGTGTAGTGTTAAGGTCAGTGTGTTTTTCTGATTATAAAACCCATCCATACCATTCCATTATAAATTCACTACCATTCATATAATGGAATGTGCAAAGCTCGGAGCTAGTTGCAGCTGCCCCCGGTCCATGTTTAAGATCAAACAAAGTGGTTCAGGTAATCTGAACACCTTTCCAACAACACGTCCAATCGAGTTTCGTTTGAAGTGATCTTTTGTTGTTTGTGTTTTGTTTTGTTTCCTTTCTTCGTAACCTGCTAGAAGCATCATCTGATGTCAGTGTTGGTTTTGTTTTGTGTGGCCTGCCCAAGAACTCTTACTGACTTGAGACATGGTAATTAATGAGGTCATAGCAAGGAGGTCCTGGGAGCAGCAGGCAACTGTAACGTTGCAGTCGCACGCATCCATGCGTAGGCAAAGCACAGAATGCATCAACCACTCACCTTCACAAGGCATTTTTTGAAACCTGCACCTTCTAACCGTGAATTAAATTGAGTCATCACGACACACAAATCAACCAATCACAATAGACCCTGATGTGTGAGATGCAGGAATGTATGACTGGCACTAACCACTTCCTAGGGGAACCTGTGAGATCATGTGCATGCATAACGCACTGCTGCTGTATGCATCTTCCTGCACAGCTTAGTCTTCTGAATTGCCATGCGTTATCAAAGACAGCCAGAATGTGCATTAAAGCTTATCTAGTGTTATTTCTGTCACTGAAATGTTGTTACAGTTGGGGCTTTTGTTTCTGTGTTTGCTTCTACATTTTCCTTTGTTATTAATCGTTCTTTGATTAATAACCTCAATCCTGTGAAGAGGTAAGAATTCAGACAACAGCCATGTATGTAATAGGTCATTATGTTCTTCCAGTTTTGCGAGGAAGTATCCTTTCTTGTTAAGTTTTGCACTTCGTAGTAGCCAGTGAGAACCTCAGGTGCTGGCAGTTTTGCTGGGGGGCATTTTGAGCTTCTGTGCAAATTAAGCAGTGCTGTAATTGAGGAAATATGTACACTCTTTTGATGATGGCAACTGAGAATTTGTGTGACCGTGTCCAATGGCACTTCTCCTTTCACCGCTCCGTAGCTGCAGACTCAGTGGTATTCTACACTAAATGCAGTGTGAAGCCTCGCTGGATGTATGTGCTATATGCAGTGCATTCAGTCTCAGAAAATGTGGTGAAGAGTCATGGGAAGACTCTTTGGTGAAAAGTAATCCTTGAATATTTGAGCTTATGAAAACTGTTCATCATGTGACATTTCACATGGCAGTAATTTGAATTGTGCAGCTATTGCATCAGGTAAGTCTGTCTTCAGAGTGGCAGTTTCTTTTATTACTCCGGAAAAAAAAAATAAATCTGTATTTCAATTAGGCAACAGTCCAAAAACTAAATGAAATATCATACCCTCCTCACCAAGATGACGCAGGTCATTATAGGATTGCATGTTTTTTTTCTCAAGTAAAGAGACTCAAAAGGAAGGGCATGTTTAATAGCAAAAGGAATATCCAAAGGATTGAGAATAGGGTTTGGTTTAGTAAAGCAGACTGTGTAATACCTGTTTAAATTATGAGCAAAACCACATTTTATTTGCCACCAGAAGGATCTATTTTGCAGCATTTTCAAGTTAATTGGTGGTGGTGAATCTTGCCAAGTTTTAATCAAGTGCATCTCTCACTGCTACTGAAGTGTCTTAACAAATTTGGGCCCTTCCATACAAACACACAGAAGATCCTGGAGGTTGTCTTGAATACCTCCCACCAAGAATCCTGACAAAAATCGGGTAGGTGACAACATCGGGAAGAAAATAAAATAAAATAACTACCTGCTGCAGCACACTCAACTATCTCTGACGCTCTGTCTCTCAGGGGAGTCTTCTGGTGAAAATAAGTTTGATCCTCAGTCTATGTGGGCAGCTGTATTCAGATGTACTGAAGTGATGCAAATCATAAATACTTGTCACCAAGTGTTGTCTGTTTGTCTAAGTGTTTACTAGACAGAGTCCAACAGAGAGCTACAAAGATGATAAAGGGACCGGAACATCTCTCTTATGGGGAAAGGCTGAGAACCCTGGGGCTGTTTATCCTGGAAAAGAGAAAACTGAGAGGGGATCTTATCAATGTTTACAAATATCTGAAGGGTGGGTGCCAAGTAGAAGGGGCCAGTCTCTTTTCAGTGGTGCCCTGTGATAGGACAAGAGGTAATCGTAGCAAGGTGAAACACAGGAAGTTCCACCTCAACATGAGGAAAAACTTCTTTCCTGTGAGAGCGATGGAGCCTGGAAAAGGCTGCCCAGAGAGGTTGTGGAGTCTCCTTCTCTAGAGACTTTCAAGACCCGTCTGGATCTGTTCCTGTGTGGCCTGCCCTAGGTGTTCCTGTGCTGGCAGGCGAGTTGGACTGGATGATCTTCAGAGTTCCCTACTGTTCTATGGTTCTATTAGATATATCACCCACCTTCTATTGACAAAATTCATGCACTAGAAATGCAGGTTTGTCTATGTTTCTACCATTCTCCTCTATGCGTAGAGGAAAAAAACCCTAAACACTTTTTAAATTAAAGAAAGTAATTCTTCAGTCCCCTGCCCCACCTCCCCTCTCCTCATGCCTTATGGAAAACATGTTGGACTAAGTTTGTAACAATTTTTCCAGCCATTACTGGACACTTTCTCCTTTATTGTCCTTTTTAGAAAAAAAATTTCATTTCCCTCTCAGTCTCAGCATGGACTACCTTAGGAAAAGCAAACAGATGCACAATTTAGTCTGTGGCAATGAACAGCATGTACCTGCAAGGGCATTTACTTGACCTTGCACATAAGCCTTTGGAATTGCAGGTAGGCATTTGAGACAAGTGCCAGTATTTCTGAGCAGTGTGAGACTTGACAGGTACAGGGAGTGCAGGACCCTTCCAAATCCTTGGGGAAGCCCGAGCACTATTCACAGTGTTTCAGTACCTAATTTAGTTTCTGAAATTATTTTCCTTGCATATGCCCTGTATAGTCAAAAGAGTAAATCATGCTCCTGATGGTATTTCAGAGCACCCTTCTCTCTCCCTTAACTATAACCAATATAGAAAAGTTAGCCTTGTTCAAGCTCCCAAATTTTAATGCAGGCTATAAAAGACTGGACTGGAAAGGTAGAAGCACATTCAGAAAAAAACCAACAAAAAGTTATGCCACAATCAAAATAAGGTCACAGTTAGAAAGGAGTTAGTTCTCTAGTACGTGGTGGCTCCTGCAAGTAATTTCTGTCTTTTAAAAGGTCTCCTCTAGGTGAGAGAAAGAACAGCATGTTAAACTTTTGCTTTGGATTTAGCCCTTCATTAGGGAAGAGGGCTTACATCAATCCATTGCTTATAAAAATCAGCTTCTCTGAGAGCTTTGTGTTATATTTGGTCTGTCAGTGGCCACTATAGCACATGTGCTTTTTGTAGTATGCTGTGTGTTTACATTAAGACATACATCAGTTTATGTCTTAAAAGGCTTTAAAAGGCCTTTAACTGGTGTTTGTCACATGTGGAGTTCATTGTTTCAATCACAGAAGTTATTGATGAAAAAAAGATCTATTGGTGTTCCTGTGGCAAACATTGTTAGTGCAGAGTTGTTACTGGTGGCTTATTCAGGACTCAACATGCAGAAACCTTTCAAACATTCTTTTGCAGTGTAGTTCCTGAGCAAAAATAAGCATCAACAAACCCAGTTATAGGAATTGTTTTTTATAAAACAATGCACATGGGTAGAACCTTTACTGAAAGCAATTCCCCAGCCAAAAGCATTCCCATGTATCCAAACTAAAGTATTTAGCAACCCCTTTGTCTTATACCATACCCTATGAACTCGCATTGCCTTGCTTCTTGCTAATGGTAGCCATGAAGTTGTAGAGTGTGGTTTGAACTCTTCTCGTATGTCTGACAGGCAGAAGAGCCAACAGCTCCACCAAAATCCATTTGGGTGCAGAAAGGATGGTGGCTAGCAAACCTGCAAGCATGAGAAAAACCCCCTTGGCTTGTCCCGTAGGTTCTCAGCTGGGTGCTGGCTGTCCCAGCAAAGGCAGCAGATGGGGAGGCAGTGGTAGGAGGTGAGGTGGAGCTGTAAACCGGAGCCGTTGCTTTTCTAATGTCTTTTTAATTAGAGTAATATAAATATTGGCTGGGATGATAGTTGTATCTTAATGGAGAAATGAATAGATTAATTTCTGGCACAATTCCTTCTTCCTGTTTACGTCAGTCCCTATTTCCAGCACCAGTTTAATTGAAGAAACAGTTCTCCATATTTGATTATTATCTGCCAGCCTTGTGAGGGAATACCTGTACTTTTTGGAAAGCATAAGGAGTTTTAAGGGTACCATCAGGCACGAAGGCATGCAGGAAAAAGCTGGCACTTCAGTAGAGCATTGGTGGTGGTGAAGGGTGGAGTTCTGCAGGAAAAAGCTTTGTTAATTCCACTGCTAACAAGGCTGTTTCCAGGAAAGCTTTCTGAATCAGATCTGAATGTCTTTTAACACAAATATTCGGCTTCTGGTTAAAGGTTAGAAAAAAATACAGCAATCAAATTATCACTAACACTGAGAGAAAATGTACCAGAAATGTTAGTATGTGGCCATTAAGCTAATCTCTTAAAGCAATAAATTTGTCAGGTCTTACACTGTGGTGTGTGGACCTTAACTGGATGCCAGGTGCCCACCAAAGCTGCTCTATCACTCCCCTCCTCCACTGCACAGGGGAGGAAAAAAAAAAAAACAAAGCGGGAAAAAACCAAGGAAAGCCTTGTGGGTCAAGATAAGAATAGGGAGAGATCACTCAGCAGTTACTGTCATGAGCAAAACACACTCAACTCAGGGAAATCAGTTTATCTTCTTACCTATCACATCAGAGTAGGGTAATGATAAGCAAAACTAAATCTTAAAAGCTTTCCCTCCACCTCTTCCTTCTACCCAGCTTAACTTTACTCCTGATTTTTCTACCTCCTCCCTCCCAGCAGTATGGGTGACAGGGAATGGGGGCTGTGGTTAGTTCACCACACTGTTGTCTCTGCTGCTCCCTCTTCCTCAAGAGGACTCCCCACACTCCACCCCTGCTATAGCATGGATTCCCTCCCATGGGAGACAGTTCTCCACACACTTCTCAAAGATGAAATCCTTCCTGCAAGCTGCAGCTCTTCATTAGTTGCTTGGGTGTGGGTCCCTTCCATAGGGTGCAGTCCTTCAGGAACAGACTGCTCCAGTGTGGGTTCCCCACAGGGTCACAAGTCCTGACAGCAAACCTGCTCCAGTGTGAGCTCTTCTTTCTCTACAGGTCCTGACAGGAGCCTCCTCCAGTGCGGGATTCCCACAGGGTCCCAGCCTCCTTCAGGTGCATCTATCTGCTCTGGCATAGGGGTCCTCCACGGGCTACCGGTTGATATCTGCTCCACTGTTAACCTCCATGGACTGCAGGGGACAAACAGGCTTGCTGTGGTCTTCACCATAGGCTGCATGGGAGCCTCCGCTGCAGCACCTGGAGCATGTCCTCTGCTTCCTTCACTGAATTTCTGTCACTTTCTCACTCCTCTTTCTGTCTGCAGTTTGTATTGTGCAATTTTTTTCCTCTCTTAATGACTACATTATCAGAGAGGCACTACAGTGGTCGCTTATCAGCTCGGCCTTGGCCAGCCCATGGTCATTGGCTCCATTGGACACAGGGGAAGCTTCTAGCAGCTTCTCCCAGACGCCACTCCTGCAGCATCCCCCCACCCCCCAAATCTCACCACACAAACCCATACGTACAAACAAATTCTCATGGTGCTTAAGAACCCCTAACGGAAATACTTGTTCAAAAGTCAAGTTTTAACCTCATTGACAGTCCAGTTTTACTGCCTAAGGTTAAGATGAATAGCATTTTATCCAGCAAGTAAAACCATCAGTTTAAAAGTAGCACCTCTGGACCAAACATGTTTTGTTGCTTTGAGCACAGAATTGGAGAGTAGGTAGTTCTCATTGACCTTAGGAAAACTGAGTCCATGCGAAGACATCCAAGCAAGTTATGGCCACTCGCATGGCTGCAGCCTTGCTGTGTGATGATGTGTGTGTCTTGGTCTTTCTTCCAGAACTCAGGTTTAATGCCTTCAGAACCAAATTCAACTTGCTTACTTGTGCAGACTTCTATAAATATCAATTAAACTGTAGACATTCACTGCAATGCCCCAGAACTTCATCCTTGATGGATTAAATTCCTTTAGAACTTTTTCTTGACAGAGGGGTTGTTAGAAAAAAAGGTTACAAAATTTTTCCTTTGGGCGTTAAGTGCAGTGTTATACTGTAATTACTTCTTTCCTATGAGGTTTTAATGGCAGCAAAAAAGCATTGGGTTAAGTCTTAACTAACGGTCCTCACTAAAATTTATTGAAACTATGGCTTGAACCTTCATTCAGAACCATTCTTGTGCTTTTGTTTGTGTCTAAGTGAAATAAAACTTTTCTAGTCATCTTTGCAGACATTTTTCTTCTTTGGATACTCTCCTGAGACGTTTTGAACACAGGACTACAAACCCTTTTGTACTGGGGTGAAAGAGAAACAAGTGAACTCGAGCCTCACACAGTAATGTAGGCAGACATAGGATGTATGCGGACCTGCACATTTGATGGTACCATACAACATAGTAATACCTATTTATTAGAGGTGTACTAGCTGCAAAGTAAGCATGAGTGATGTTCAGAAATCATATTGTCACAGCAGGACTTGCCCATCTCTACGCCCATCCAGTTTCTCTTGGTGGTGGTAGTCATCAGGGCTTGACTCTGCTCTATGCTTATATTTGCTGCTTATATTTGTAGGAGGCTGCCCCAGTTTGCTCTTTTTCATCTACTTGACGTAGTTCTTCAGTTGTTCTAGGTAGCTTCTACTTTGAAAAATCTACCTTATGCCCATACTGTTTTCCAGGGGAGTAATGACCGGCCTACCTTTCATCTATCCCTGGCTAGCAGTTCCCCACAAAACCCTTGACGTGTAGCTCAGAATTGCCTTACAGTGATCCAGAGAAAAACAGAGTCCCTGAATGCAACTTCTGTTCTCTCATGTACGATTATTTTTGTGCCTTAGTTAAAGCCGCCTCTTTGTAAAATCTGAGTCTTGTTCCTCAACCACAGACTGTAATACTGGAATTGGTCATTTCCCCTTGGGATAGTTCTCCCAGTTTCTTTGCTTTCTCATGAGTACAGTTACAGTAGCGATTCATCATGATTTATACAATCAAAACATGAACAGCTTTTAAGGAAGATGAAACAGTAAGTAGCAATCTGGTTTGGAGATACGTATCTGAGGCTAGTTTTACCTGTCCAGGAGCAGAGAAATCTCACCCTTTAATCTATACTTTGTGGATTCTATCAGTAGTGTTAAGTTTTCAGTGATATCAGGATTATTTTGAAGAACAAAATATTGGATCTGAGGCATTACTAGGCATAAATCACTTTACTGTTGTTCACTGCAACCTAAGAAGTCTTGATCATCAAACCTGTGTTATAATAGATTAAAAAAAACCCAAAACCCAAACACATAATGAACTTTAGATATTTATATTTTAAAACATTTCATTACAAAAGATTGGAGGATGTTGTCATAATCTCCCCAAGAGTATGTAGACATAAGAAGCCAGTCTGAGAGCAAGCATGCTTAAAAGTGGCATTTGAACTTTTAATATTCACAAGCAACTTTCATTCTGCCCTCCAGTGACACTGGACAAAAACCGTGAGGTCATGATGAATTTTTGATGTCAGTCAGAAATCATTCAGCATCTGATGTTCCAGTTTAAATCCATGAGAGGCTTCTTTTCTTTTGAAAAAAATTAAAAATGTGTTGGATTCTGTTAATATAATTACATAGGAAAAAACATTGAGATCTCATAATCTAAAAAGATGATAATTTAAATTAATCCTAACCTGTCAAATGACAGATTTGTTTCTAGGTTTTGAGATCTCTTTTTCAGAGTAGTTCCTGTGATTGGTGCCCTAAAATGCAACTCGCTGCCTTACATGTTTCTCTAATGTATTTTCCAACAGAATAGGCTGTAGCATGGATGAAAATGTTTGAAGTGTTTTAGTTAAAATACGAAGTTTTGATTTTCCACGTCTGGATTAGCCCTTGCTAAGTGCAGCTGTTGACATCTCTATGGGTGTTCCTTTGCTTTACAAAGTCACTTTGTTCCACATTGAAGTCAGGGGAATTTCGCCTGTAATTTTACCAGAAGCAAGCACACTCATCTGGATGGCATTTCTGTATTTGTCTGGAGGTGATATGATAATAACAGGAGCTTGGTAGCCAAATCATTTTAAAATGTCAGGGAATATTCCAGGCCTCGCTGAAAGGTAGAAGGTGGAGCTGAGGGCATGTTCAGAAGCTGGTGTCTGGTTGAGAGACTGGTTTATTGCAATGGTTTGTTGTTGTTTGTAGATCAAAGGAGTGGTTGATGTAGGCCTTAATACTCACAGCCTGCTAATTACACCTGTGTGTCTCGGCCCTGCCTCGCTGCCTGAGGAGGTTAAGATACTGACGGTTCAAATAACTTTTCTCTAAGAAGTCCAGATTGGGGTAAGAAGCATGACAGACTGTAGGAGTAATGAAGGGAAGAGGAGATTTAAAATTTTCTCTTTTCTGTGGAGTGGGGGTCAACCACTACGGGCAGCTGGAAGGAACCATGGCAGAAAAAAAAAAAAAATAAAAGAGCCTCCTTACATTCTTCCTGAGTTGTGCATTTATTGTCCCCAGGTTAATCCAGTGCCTGTCCTATGACTGGTGCAAGTACCCGATCCCTTCCTACCCGCAAGTGAGGGGATGGTGGTAATAGTGATGAGGGAGGAGAAGGAGGTGGTATGCACTGAGGATAAAGAGACATGAGGAGAAGGTGGTGCAGGGTCACCTGGGAATGTGGCACAGACAAACAGGGACCTTTCTGATGGCCTGAAATAGAGTGTCGGGAGGGAAACCATGCCCAGCTCTTACAGGGAATGGCACTTGTTGTGTCAACAGAAACTTTACAGGGCAGAGCAATGATGAACGTCTTGTGGTATGTATATATGGACTCATTTGTGCTGAACATGGGTGTTCAGGCAGAGAGGGTAGTGTGGGTGGTGCAAGTACTACAAGGGTAGATCTGAACTGTGCAGGATAAATCCCTTGATACACATGCACGTGAACTTTTTGTTTGCAAAGATTCATACTTGTGCGTGAAGGATAGTATTAAAAACTTCACTTTTGATATCTGTGCTTGGTTGCTTTCTGTTGCCCTTTTTGTGTGTGTATTTTACACATCGTCTATGCTTCACACCTATTTAATAGGTTGGACAACTCTTTTCTTCTGTCTGGTAGCTATATACGCTATGCATCACATAAACTTGGGTTTTAGAAGAACAAGTGTCATGTTGGAAAGGTATAAAACATTCTTAATGGTAGACAATGGTGGGACTTTTATAACTCATGTATAGTAAGAAATGGAGAGGTTTTTCTGCAAGAAGATTTCAGAGGAGTATTTGGACTCTGGCAAGAGATACACGGGTAATGTAGAAATGCTTCTGAGCAGAGAAATGACTGTACCTGACAGTTCTGGGAAACGTACCTTACTGGATCTCTTTCTGCAGCTCATACTTACTCTGCATCATTTCATTAGTAGTCTCTTAAATGTTGCAAGATACCTTCTCAGTTTTGCCTGTAAACCTCTGCTATGTTTACTGGTGTTATGCTTTTGAAAGGACCTGTACATAAAATGTATACAGCATACTGAGTTTCTTTTCTTTTCTCCGCTTTGACCTACTCTGGATGTACCCTCTAGTTTGCAATCTTACAGTCGCTTAGAAAAATCAGACTATTCTTAAGTAATCAGGTAGTAGTTCAGTATGGTTTGGTTTTTTTTTTTTTTTTTTTAATATGCCATATGTTTCTATTTCACATGCCTGAGTGTACTTACACTGCACATCTTCTACCACCCTCAGGAATGCTTTGTCCGCTTACCTTTATATGTAAGACCTTATAGCTTGAGAGGCTCATACACAGGTCTGACTCCTTCCTATCTAACCTAAAATTCCTAACCTAGGATCCCAACAATCATCAACTCCTTAAAAAGATGACGAAGAGACGTGGAGATGAATCCTCTCTGGGAAAGTCTTGGACTTTTTCAGGAGGAGCTTGCCTCCTCTGAGTACACAGGGAATCTTGGGAACCTGCATTCCTAAATTAGTTGACTCAGGTACTCAAATCATGAGTCGAATCAATCTGGGTCCCCATTGGTGCTATTAAAGACATTGAACCTGAAGAACTAAAGCCAATGGTTATAAAAAATTCCGTCGAGTAAGTGCTGTTTACAACGATATGCTGTGCAGAACCTGAAACAGGACATCCAATGTGGCCAGGGTTTCTCAGTTAGGAGTATCTGCTGATGACTTCACAGAACAGCAGCAATATTTTTAGCCTGCAGAGGAGAAGAGCATCCCTGGTCTTATCTTCTCCCTCCTAAACCCCCTTTGGAGTATGTAGCATACCTGGGAGACCAGCAGAGTGCAGCTGTGCAGTGGACCTGATGAATGCAGTAATGATTCTTAAATAGACTGGTGTTTTGGGACAACTCTCTCTCAAGGGCGATGCTTCTCTACTTTAAATTGCAGATTAAACTAGTACTGGTGCCTGGTGCAGAGTGGTTGCTTTTTTTCTTGCAATGATTGTTGTTCATAAATATCACCCTTGCTTTTGAAAAGATGATGAGTAGAGATTTTTTGTCTTTGACATCACAGTCACTAGGACTGTGTAGATGTGAAGCCGGTATGGTCCCCACTGGCCTTTATGGATATGAAGATGCTTGTCCTACCAACCAATGCTTCATCTCGCATCCGTTAACAGGTAGTCACTGTCCTGCCTCTGGTACTGCAGCAGCCCTTCTCTGTCTGCTTCTGATGCTTAAAACCAACAAGGGCAAAAATACAAATTTTCTGTTATGTGCACTGTAAAGCACCAGCAAAGGTGAGTGTTGAGGGCTTGGAAGTATTTGAGAGCAGCGTATGAGCACATCCCTACTTTAATCTTGTAATGCAGAAAGAACAAAGTGAAGCCACGTAATGTTATTTTGGTTTAAGAAGTTTTATATTCCCTTACAATTATCTGTTTGAGATTTTTCTGTTCAGGCCATATTGAATGTTTACCTGTTCTTGTGTATCAAATATCTCCTTCAAAAATACTGGCAGTGGTTTCAAATCCTTTCTGTAATGGGTAAGTCTGTCTGTTTCTTATCCCTTGCTGTGCCAAACTGCTGAGACACTGTTTTTCTGCTACTTATTTAAGAGAAATTAAGAAAATAATTTTGTCTTTAGCTGAATTCTCTTGAAGAAGCTTCCCAGTGCTTTATGTAGTGAACTGAGTGGATTATCACTGTGTCAGTACAAATGCATGGAATGTAAGATTGTTAATTGCTCTGAGCTAGAAATAAGGATTCTGCAGTGTAGAAGCTTGGAGTGATCTCATCTGAGACTGGTAAAATGTCAGTTTTTTCACAAACTTCTTTGGTTTATATACTTATAAGAGTACAAATCTTAATTCTTGGAGTCATGGAATCAGAAGCGTGGTGTATGTATCTTCCAGCATGTTCTCTTGGGTTCGTTAGACAGCATTCTTTTACTTGCAGAAAGAAGAAAAGCATTGTAAATATTTTTCCTTTCTTTTTCTGAACTCTGAGAATTTCCCTCTGATCACGGCCCCATATTCCAGCTTCCATCTGCTTATGCCAAGGAGATTGGTTAAGTGCTCTCAGAAAATGTGGACTGCTCTCAATTGTACATTTCCTTTGTTGATGCTAAGAGTACCTCTGGTTACTGCGCTGCCAGCTTCTGCTGCCTTATGACTAATAGGCCTGCATCAAGAATCAATCCCACCCCCTGGCACTGAATCTTGCCAGGCTGACCTTGAGGCCAACTCTTTTATTTTGATTCCAATTTGTGCAATGATCTGCACATCACTGAAGCAATGTTAAATGTAAGAAGATACATTAACATAGCAGCACAGCTAGACTGGAAACACACAAAGGTCAGGAAATGAAAAAATGAACTACCTAATAACATCCATTTGCCCCACTGCTGATGTATAATGGCTTTGATTTCCGATTAGTGTTTATTATAGGCATATATATATATCATGCCACAGATATGCAATATTAAGACTAATGCACTTAAAGTTCTTTAGTGTTATTATGGCACGCTGCCCTCTGAAATGTTTGCAGCCTTCATTTCAGTCTTCCCAAGAGCAGCAGTTTCATCTATATGCCCTGTAGTATCTTGCAGGGAAAAGGGTGTTGGTCTACCATGGAAGCCTGTGACAACCTCACGCTATTAAATGACTCCTTTGAAGCCCTGAGAAACCATTCCTGTACCTCTCAAGTAAATGACCTGATCCTACAAAGTTGTTCGTGCTTTCCAAACTCTTTGGCCTCATAGCATTCTCCAATCCCAATCTTGACAATTTGCTTGTTGAGCCAGATGCTGAACCATTTGGAGAAGATTTTTTTATAGCTCCTTGCACTATAGGTCCATGTTTACTGGATTTGACTGTACTATAAGCTATATTTAAAAATCTTTTTTCTGCTAAGACTCATACTGACAATTCTTTGAAAATGTCTGAAGGGATTTTTCTCACATGATGGTAAACAAATAGCTGTGATAGGTGGGAGTAGGTTGATGGGGGGCAGTTATGATAGCTGAAACTGTACCCTTGATTACAGCTTGCTTTTGAGCTGTATTTCTTCTTACCTCTGTATTGCCTGGTATTTTGTATAGTCAGTTGTACTGCACCTGCAGTGATGCAAATGTTCTCTTGGTTCACAATTTCCTGACCAGGTACCACATGCTGTGTTAAGAGGCCTGTCCCTGGGTAAAAAGGAGGAGATTTGTGTACTTTGCTTACCTTTTCCTGGCTCAGAGTTTGACAGAAGGAGAGTGTACCTTCCCTGAAAGCTGCTGAATGGTGGCAACCCTGGGCTAGGGGTGGGGGCAGATGGGGAAAAGATGGAGAAAATGTGGTGGAAGTGGAGGTGAGAAGGTTGCTGGGAAGAACAGGGAGCAGATCCTTCAACAAGTCTTTAGGGCTTTGAAAAGCAGGATAGTTTGCTTTGAGGAAGGACTGAAGCCTTACTTTCAACCCAGCTATGTGAAGGGGAAAGTCCTGCTCTGTAAGGAGCAGCAGCAAGATTCATTGTTGTATCTTTTTGCTTTCACCCAGCTTTATTACTCTTCCACCTAAGAAAGCGGAGTTTTCTGTCTTTCAGAACTTACCTGATTCTAATTTGTGCTCTAATAAAAGTTTTACATTTTGAAAGCCTTTTCAGTAGGCTCACCTTCAAGTTAAATTAGGTGTGCCTCAAAGCTCTGGTTTGCAGAGTCCCATCACATCATCTTTCAAGGACTGTAGACACTGTTGCTTTCCTGCTTATCTTTCTGGCCCAGGCTCAGGAGTTTGCTCTGGGTGTTTGTACCTGGGCTGTCACTAAGCCAATTAAACCTTTCATACCTGACCATTACTACCTTCTATTTCTGTTAGTAAAATATCCTTGTTTGTACACATGATCTTACCTTCATGAAAGATGGTCAGAAGATGTTTGCTGTCATAACTTACCACTTTCACCAGGCTACACAATTTTTTTTAATCTGTCTTGTCTCCTTCTTGGCTTTTACAAAACACATAAGCCTTGCAAATGAAGGCTAAAATCTTGTCAGGAGAACCTTCATGTCTGGTGGAGCAACCAAGAGACTGACTTCACATCTAACTTGTCTATGGTATCAGACTTGATGTGTGGCCTGTCAAATTTTCAGATGGATAAATGAGCTGTGTCCCAAACTTCCCATCATAAAAATCTATCTTTCTTGGTGCTTGCCCTTGAAATTATGGTTGTGATGGTGCTTTTTGACATCTGAACAACTACACGTCTTACTTTGATCCTGCTGTCATGCTGGCTGATATTGTCACCTTGTTCCCTTTAATTTTTTCATCTGCCAGTGCTTCAGTGATGGGTTGCATTTCATTCATCTAATACCTTTGGTATGGACAGTAGAAGTCCATCGTACCACCATCCTGACCTGCACAAAATATATCTTCACTGACAAAGCAGCAATAGGAGGTAACAGGTGTTGGTCCAAAGTGTCTAAAAAGACAGGTCTCAATTGTCTGCACAGAGAATTGGATCCTTGCAGATGCTTAGCTGAGATTTATCTCTGTATTTGTAAAGCATCATGCACCTTTCTGGCATGATTTAAAATAATCCCAATTTTTTTTAAAAATCTCTAATGTTAAGCCCTACAGCTCTCCAGGGGAAGCTCTGAAACCTGTGGTGAAACTGAGTGGGCAGCAATGGTGTGAAGCCTTCCAGTCAGAGCATCCTTCCTGTCCTGGGCGGGAGGTGGTACGGTTTTCTCAGGTGGGGAAGGAAAAGGCACCGGTGACAACAGCTCTCTGCTGTCCCAGTGCCAAACAGAAACTGGGCAAGGAGAGGTGTGAAAGGGAGAGAATATGGGATGAAAATTGCTGAAATATTTTTTCTTGCTATTTAGTGATTATTGGTTTTCTATGTGTACATTTTTGAGATCAGTTTTGTTTACAATCAGATCGCATCTGTCATTACCTTTTGGCCACTCCTTCCTACTTTCCCTTGTTAGAGGTTGCAGTCGCATTTATATGGACCAAGTGTCATATATAAGAGACAAGTTCTGCCCACAAGTAATCCTCCAAAGATCTCATTTTGAGTAGGACTTTTATGTGGCTGGTGGATCTTTAGAGAGAAAGCTTTCCAGCACTTTGTGAAAATCAGAGGGAGTGCCAGTGAGGTGGGAAGAATGTCCCTTTAGTTAGTTTTTGCTTAGCAAGCTAATATTTTATGCCGAAGTACTTATTGCCATGGCTGTCTGTACACAAAAGTGCTGTTTCTGGAGTAAGCTGATAGCAGTAGAAAAGCTATGGGTTTTCCACCAGCAGTGATATTTGCATTTCTGACAACATGTTAATTTAAAAGTTGTCTGCAATAAACTGAAAACAACTTTTGTACATTGTGTTACATGTTATGTATGTCCAAATGAGGGATGTAAAGGGAAATATCTTTGCATCTGCTCCCTCAAGTGTCAAAAACTAACCTAACTGGACATTGCTGGTTGGACATTGTACATACTTGTCAGCTCATCCCTGCCATCTGAGGTAAATCCAGCCGTAGGAAATAGCCAAGTGGTGCATCAGCTGTCAATGCAGTATTGGCATCTTTAACTTAGGACAAGCTTGAGCTCACATGTTGGACATAACATATGCATGATGTACTTCCGTATGCCAAGGTGGGCCCTTTTAGGACAAAAATCTGATAATCCAAGACAAAAAGGTTTTCACCTTTTTGTGTGTGATGAGAACCTATCCTTCCTCTTACATGCATAGATGCTCTGATCAGCAAAGGCTCTCCTCACCACTAACCACACTGAGGAGAGTAGGAGGGCAAGTGAGGCCTGGGGGTCATTTGGTACAGAGTCCAGGTGGAAACACCCCTGGAAAGAGCAACAGCTATGGAGTGATTGTTTTGAGATGGGGGTGGGTGTTCTGCTGACAGACAAGCTTAATCTGTTGTGCTGTTGGGTCAACATCTGTCTGTTCTTTGTTCTTGCCTTATCATTTACACTGTATATGAGAGTATAGCTTAGTGTTTAATAGCGTACACATCTCTGACAAGGGATAGAGAAAATAAATACGAATCTGAAGCCTTTAAAAATATACATTTTTACATACTAGATATTTATGATGGATCAGATTGCACAGGCATCCTCTTGATGTCTTTTGGAATCAGTCTTTTTAAGCTGTCTTACTATGGCCAGGGCTCTATCAGATGGGTTTGGGGGCTGCGTGCTTGTTTTAAACAGTTGCACGCAAAACATGCAAAGCCGGTAATAAAGTGGGGAGTAGCTATTTTCCTAACCTTTTTCTCTTTATTCATATAGCCGTGCTTGTATTTTGATGCCATTATTTAATCCAGATAATTGTGTGACTACTGTCCCATTTGGGATTTTTTTTCAGTTTGGGGATTTTCTTTTTCTTTTTTTTTTTTTTTTTTTCAGATTAATGTATTTGTGTAGAATCGATGCTGGAGGTATGAGAGACTCGGATTTCCAGAGACTGTGGCCTTCTGTGTTGCTTTCAGATTATACCATTTGCTCCATTGGCATCAATATACAGGGAAAATGGGAATTTAGGGAATTAGGACGTAGTGATGGATTGACCATTTTCATTAAAACCGCTTAAAGTCATGCTGAAGCTGGAAAAAATAAATGTTTACTTCTAATTGCATTTGAAAGTAGGCAGTTAATACTCTCCTCCCATTAACATCCAAAAATGAGAGTATCTGCAGAACCACTACTCCCAGGGGTAATTAGTCACCAGAAATAAAATGTCTGCCTTTGAATTGAAGTAGCTTTTGGGTGGCGTGCCTTGAGTGAAGATACCCGTGTTGATGGTACAGAGTAATCCAGAAGAGCAGGCTTGAAGTTCTTCATGTTGCTCTCTCAGCATTATAAAGCCAATGGCAGTTGTCTGGGGTGCTGCTGTGACAGCAGATGCCTTCTTTGCTAAGCGGCAGAAACTCTCATCCGTTCCCCATTAGTGACTAAAGTGTGGTAGTTGTGCCTGTCCACAAGTGCTGCCCCGATTAGAAAATGTTCACAGCACGTGAGGCCCTGGTTTTTGATTAAAAAACCCCAACACAATAGATGCCTTTTCTGTTTCCAGGGAATATTGGTCTGTATGCTACAAAGTGAGCTCTCTTTTCAAACAGTGGATAAATGTAACTGTTAGAAGCAGCAAAGTCGTGATTAGATGCATAGCAAATGCAATGCTATGTACTTTGTTCCCCCACGTTTCCCCTCCTCCTTCTAGTCCCTTATCTCCAGTGTAGCCTTTTGCATTATTAGCTTCAATCTTGCAAGCACTTACTACAAGGTGTGACATTCCCACTGAGCTATTTTTGCTTATAAACACCGTTTAATGAAGTAAGTGAGGATTTGGGTCAATGGATTGTAAGCATTGTAGGGCAGTGTCTTTGAAGTGACAGCACATTATGGGGGTACTGACATGCCAGTTGAATTTTTTGTTCTCTGTACAGTTTTGTGCAATGGCATCCTAAGAGACAATAATAGATCTCTTAATTATGCCAAAAAATTGGTATTAATAAGAAAAAAAAATTATTTTTTTCAGAATTTACTGTTTTTCCGTGGTACCACAGCCTTAATAAAGCCAGGGTTAAATAACTGCTTGTCTGGACAAAGGAACTGTGATTTTTCTTCCACTTAATTTGTTTGAGTTCAAAAGGATGATTTGACTTCTGATCATGTGAGAAGCATTTCATAGCATACTGGAAAGCTGTCTGGTTTTGTATCCAACGGACTTGACAGCATGGTTGGCAACAGACGCATAATGGAAGGCTAATGAATAATGAAAAGCTGAATGATTGAAATAGCAGAGCTGCAGGGAGAGGAGAGGGAAAGCTGGGAAGGAGAATGGAAAAAACAAGCAGCACAGAAGTAAGGAATAACCAGTATTTTGATCAGTATCAGAGCATGTCTTCACATCAAAGTTTAAGCCAGTCATAACTTACGCATTCTCCATCTGCCAGCTCACAAAAGCTCTTAACTCACGCATCATGATGCATTTTGTACAAGTCATTCAGCTTGCCTTGAGGAAGCAGGATAGGTCGGAATTTAAATATTTTTTTAACTACTAGGGTGATGACTACTCTATAGTAACCTGCTTGATTCCCATTAAGTGTCTGGGGCATTCCCAAATTCCTAGGAGAGCAGTTGTGCACAGTGTCTCAGCCTACTCCAAAAGCCAGAGCAGAGCAGTAGCATCAGAAGCTATCAGCTGTACTGAGTGACACCGCAACACTTAGTTTGTATTTGCGCTTCAGTGAAGACATCTCTGTTGTGGTAACAGGGATAACTCCATTTTCATGGCTTTTTCTCTTCAGATCTCCAGCAGGGAGGAAGAGCTCTTACTGATTGCTAAACAGACTCTCCAGATGGAATACGGTCTCTGGGGCAACTGCGCTTTAAGAAAGATTCCTCTGCAAATGTAACAAGAATTACTGGGGAGAAGACTTAACTCTGGGTCTCAAAAGTGGGAAGACTATCTCCTGATGTTGATAGAGACTGGCTGTCTAGCAGTTTGATAGTCCTGATGCTTGTGTCTGGATGCATGCATTAACATGGAGGAAGCCAGCCACTATTAATTTCCTCGCATGCTGCTGGTTGTTGCTGAGCTCGGTGGTGCAAGGCTTGCTCTTACACTTGTTTTCATGGTAAGAATGATGGAGTAGGAGTTGATTTAGTGCTATGTTTCCTGCTGCACCTTTTCATGCCTCTTTTTTGCAGAGCCAGATGGAAAAAAAATCTGCTTTCTCATTCTGATGAACTACTTTTCCTGAGCTTTGACATCACTGAAAAATGAATAATACTGTACATACTATAATTTCTTTTTTTTCTTCACAGAATCTGTACCAAAACAGGTTCCTGGGCCTGGCAGCCATGGCGTCTCCATCTCGGAACTCACAAAATCGGCGCCGGTGCAAAGAGCCTCTCAGATACAGCTATAACCCTGACCAGTTCCATAACATGGACATCAGGAACAATTCCCATGAGACGGTCACCATTCCTAGGTCTACCAGTGACACAGACCTTGTCACGTCAGACAGCCGGTCTACCCTGATGGTCAGCAGCTCCTACTACTCCATCGGGCATTCTCAGGACCTAGTGATATACTGGGATATAAAGGAGGAAGTGGATGCGGGGGACTGGATTGGCATGTATCTCATAGGTAAGTCCCCCTTACCCCTTTGTCTTCGGGTTTCTTGCTGCTTTTTTTGGTTGTAGGCATTAGGGTAATATGGGCTAATGGTAATAATGAGCTGATACAGCTCCACTGAATGTAGTCTTTAAGTGGGTTTATGCATGATGGGATTTTTTTTTTTCCTGCTTCTGAGTTGCTGGTTGCAGTCCTGGCTCTCAGTTTTTCTTCAGTGGGGATACAAGGAGGTTTTCTGTTGATGGGTTTTTTTAAAAAATAAAAGGTATTTCCATTTCAAAACCATTTGGATTTTGGGAAAATACCTCCTGTATGAAGACAGCGTAATATTTTCAGGGTTTCCTCCTGAGTCCTTGAGTAATCTGTGACAGATGAGAGGTTTTACAAGTCAAGGATATGAATCATTCAAAAACCTTGTGAAAGAGGATGCCTTTTTTTGTATAGCCAAAGGATATTTTGATACGAACAATAATTATAGACTGAGGCAGTCTGGAGTTGTCCCAAAGCTTTCCCGTTTTTTCTGGTGTATTGGAAGCTGTATTCAGACATGTGCATTAACATATTTTTGGCATCTCTATCCAGTAAATCCAACCCCACATAAGAGTAATAATAAATGGTTTCAATTCACTTTTACCTGATTGTTTCACTTCAGTATAAAATTAGTATTTTTTTAACCTGGTTTTGGTTCCTCTGGAAATAGCCCTGCTGCTTACACTGAAGTATGTGTTAATTCTTTGCCCTCTGGTAAGTTTGAATATGGTGGATCAGTTTCAGACACATTTCTCTATGGATTAGATGTCTTAAAAGTATGAAGTTCTTAAATCCTGAAAACCAGTGACTTGGTGAAGATGACAAACTCCAGCTGGCACCTTCACAAAAGGGAACTGTTGGTAAAACACATTTCTTACCTGTTTGGATACATGTGCCTAACACCAAGCAGATGCTTTAGTTCCAATAGCACTGTTTCATCTTGCCCAGATAGGAAACCAAAAACACGTAAAGCAAATGATAGTGCCACTTGGGCTTTTGGAAGAATCATAGGCTGCGTTGCAGTGAACTACGGTGTTACTGAAGTGCTTTAGTGGGTAAAACTAGAGGCTTGGCGACATGCTGAGGTTGTTGGGAACACAGCTGTGGGCAACATAGGGGGTGTGAGATACTACTGGATGGGAGGGCTGAGCTTGTAGAGGAGCCCTGGTGGTACAATGTTAGGCATTGTAAAATGAGTTCATGGTATTGGAGAGACTGGGAGAAGGGGAACATGAGGGTGGCTATTTAGGACATGGCGGGAATGGAGTGGAGCCAGTACAGTATGTCAGGCTGCAGTACTTGTTCCTGTGTGTAATCTCATAAAATACCCAGCTTTGAAAGTAAAAGTAGGCTTCTGAAATTTAAAATTAAGCTTGCGGTTGAGTGTTTAACTGGAACAGATGAGAAGATACAGCAGCCTCCACTACTAGGCACTAAGAAATACTGTAAGCCCATTCTGCAGTAGTTCAGACCGCTCATGAAGGGCTCTCTTGCTTCATTAAAAAGAAGGAAAGTGTCCCTTCTAGTGGGCTGCAGTCCAGAAAAAGTCCATGGAGCAGTTTCACGTTCAGTAAAGTTGTTCAGCCAGGTTTCAAAGCTCAGACTTTGTATCGAGGGCTGTAAAGACACATTCTGATTTTTTAATTTGGTTTTTTTTATAGGTAACCTGGACACATAGAGGTTTAACTGGGCAAAAGAAAAATCTACCTTGTTACTTCTGCTTAATTTACCATATCAAACAGGATCTTGCTCCAGATATAGCAGTAAATTAGAAGTGCAAATTATGACGTGTATCCCTGCCCCTGCTGGCTGAAAGCCTGGTCTTAATGGCAATAGGCAATGGCTTGTTCCGTGAACACCACTGCCAAACAAAAAATGAAGAGTGTCTCCGGTCCGTGAGAAACAAACAGTTGACCCTTGTTGCCTTTGAAGGTGCATCGTTGTCAGCCTTTCTGATTCCCAGTCTAGATAACTGAGGAAATAGCAGGCAGCAGCACTCCTCATTCCTTTTTTTCTCTTCCCTTCTCCTCTTCCTACTCCTCCCCTCCCAAAATGTAATGTAAGGTGAGCTTTTGGTTCCCTTAAAGAACATGGGAGACTCTGAAGATTAATTGTTTTTTAGTGTTTATTTGACATAGAAAACACTCAGAATCTAAGGGGGTGACTGTCCCTGTCCCCTCTATCCACATTGACAAAGTAGGGGGAACCAGTAGGAATGGGTCTGTAGAAGCAAACACCTGCTGATTGCATTTCAATGCCTTGGCTTTAGAACAGTCTTATCTGTCAGGCTGAATGCCCTTACATCTTCCACTTCAGCTTCATCAGAACAGAATTGAGTTTCTGTGCCCAAATATCACCACACAGTTTGGTGGTGACAAAGTGGGGACAATTGGAAGGGTCATTAAAAAGCGTGCTTCTGACCTGAAATATAAGGCAAGATGCTGATGCATCTTGCATTCAATGTTTGCGACTGATCCACGGGGGCAGGAGATCCAGACATCCCTCATGGCTTAGATTTGTGTCTGCATTTGCACAGATTTTATGAGCTTGCGCTCCTGTTTAGGGAGGGAACGTTCCTGGCCTTGTAGGTATGACCTTCAGAATGTAAACTGATATATGACTATGTTTTGAATTAGCAGCCGGACTGGAGCAAGAGAGCCAAAGAAACTATGAGCTTTTCCCAGTCTGCGCATCAGAGGATTAGTGTTGAAGCCTATTATTACCACTTGCGTGGCAACACTGTTAACTATTGCATTGCTGCTGGTGGTTCTAGTGTTTGTCTCAAAGCCAGCTTGTGCGTATAGCCCGGTCCATTTTGTGATTGTTTGGGTCGGTGACATTTGAGCAGAAAGGTTTGAATGTAGCAGTGTTTAATATCGTGGTGAGTCCTGAGAACAATGAAATTGTTTTCACCCTTGGGGTGTCAGGCAGTATGTTGTGGATTTTCTTAAAACTCAGTGTAGGATCATTAGACTTGTATTTGTTATTCCTGGGTACCTCAGGAAGAGACTACACAAAAGCAGAACAGAAAGCAGTTCTCACCTGTGAGGAGTTTAATCATTGCCATTGTGGTATTCTAGGAAAAAAAATCTCCAAATAATTTTGTGTGAGTGTTGGTTTTGCAATTTGTAGAAGGTTGTCTACTCTCAAGGTAGTCCTCTCTCACCACCACTGCCATCACTAAAATGTTGATGATACCCAATAAACTGCAGGCTTCAGAACATAGATGATCCAAGTCTGGGGAAATACAGATAATATAAAAGGCTTCCAAAAGAAAAGGGGCAAAAATCATGTAGGTCATGTGTTTTGATGCCATAGGGCATTTTTGAGTTCTATTCGAAGATTAAAGTAGCCTGAAAGAGGAGTTATGGGCATCCTCTCTGTATGGAAATTCTGTCTGCTTGCTACTCATGTGAAAGAGCCACAGCTCCATTAACCACAAGGTGTCTTTTTTTCTCCTCTTCTATTCATGTGCACATTCTTAAGGGCGGCCAATTAGGAAACAGTCTTTGCAGAAACAGGTAAAAGCTGGATTTATTATTAGCAGAGTTTACTTTTGCTCATGGTCTTAGGAAATGGACTAGGCAGCCAGTCAATCTCTTGTAAAAAAGTGATGGTCGTGTGTCTCTCAGTAAAAAACAGGATTGAGTATATCCACTCTGTAGCTTCATGAAAACACTGATACGTTGTTTTGATGAAGGGTCATGGAAAAACTCCTTAGTTGAAGGGAGAATAGTAAATGTTGACTCTGTTAAAATATAGACATTATTACTTTGATTCATTTCAAGATTAACCATGGCAAGATGACAAAAAATGTGGGAATTTGAATAACAAGTCTTCCTGGGTATAAAAGACATACTGTGCCTTCAGGAGTAGGAATTAGATTGCATTCCGGCTAAGACTGAACTCTAGAGATGTTCTAACTTCCCCTTGTATATGCTATAGATCAGCTCTGAGCTATGCAGAGGAACCTTTGAATTCTGCAACAACTCACTCGAGATGTGCTTTTGCCGTCCCCCAAGAGAACTATAGTATTATGAGCATCAGCAGTCTTTCAGAAACATATCCACAGTCAAAAATACATGTAAACATTCAAGAGTTCTCTGATAAATTTGAACATAACACAGCTCTGTTGCTATTTAAAAATCTCTGGAATTCGCCTTTTGTTTGCAGGAAAGCTACGTGTAAAGAAAATGCACATTGGGAAAAAAAAGTGAAAAGAAAACAAAACTATGAATAATAAAGACAGCGTGTTTGTATATCTTTTTTTAAAAAAGAACTCTTATTTAGTGGCTAGAGTAAGACAGATAAAGAATTTGCAGTTATTTATCTCAAAGCTTTTTCTCTCTGTTATCTTATTTACTATTACTATTTGCTACAGTATGAAGCCTCTTAGATAAATTAATATGGACTGCTGGCAGCTGCCTGTAGATAAAGAGCTATCTTATAATTACTGCAGTAGCATTTTTAGCTGCTACTAGATTTCACTTCTGTCATCATCTCCATATCTGATGTAGAGTAGCTAATGAGAAATGTTTACGCCAAGCTTTTGAAAGAATGGTTTACTCCAGTATCTGTGCACGCTGATGTTGGGAATTTATCAGGGTATAATTAACATTATACTCTTCCTACTCGTATGCAGGGAACTTTTTTCTTTCAGCATTTCCTTATGGGAAAGCAAAACTTTAATTTTTTTTTTTAAGGCTATTTATTAAGTTGCTTCATACACAGATCTTGTAGGGTCCAATTTCCTGTCTATATTTGGCTTTTGAGAGATTAGTTCCTCTCAAATGTATGTGAGTAGCAATGTCTTGACCTTATTTAGCTATAAACCAGCATGTTTTCCTCCTCTGTTTCAGCCTTTGAAGTTGTTTCTTCCCCCAAAAGGCAATTCACCACAATCTGACAAATCTAATTTTAAAGCTATTTGTTAATAGACATTTAACTATTTGTTTAAGCACTTTCCAGGTTGATTTTTAGGCTTAGAGGGCTTTGTGTTGCTGTACTGCCCACTGAGGCAAGTGGAAAGATCTACGTTTTTCCTACCATCAGACTTGGACCAGAACTTGTTTGTACAGCTATTTTACCAAACATCCACTGCATAGGAGGAGAAAGTGTCACATGTTGCCAGCAAAGATGGAAAATGTTAGAAACGGTGATGTTCATATAAGGCTATGAGTTGCAGGTCCCTGCATTACAGCTCTAATCCCCGATTCAGACTCTGTGTGTTTGGATGGTTGTTCAGCCTCTCTGCTTCAGGTATAGCCATCTGTAAAACAAAACTCTTCACAGTTGTGCCTGCTTAGGGTGAATTTTGTTGATGTTTGGATTTTTTTTGTCCTGGGATTACCCATCTTCCCAGTCTGTTTATGGTCTCCAGAAGAGAAACTCTCTCTGGTCTTTGGGCTTCTTCTCAGTAGATCATCTTGTAGTTGGGTCTTTTGCCAGGCTGGAGGGTGGTGGCTGTGATCACCTCAGAAAGTTAAGTTTCATTCGACACCTTCAATTCTGCTCTCTTTGTGAAACATTAACAGAGGCGCCCAGTGGCCAGACAGCTTTCACTAAGCACAGCACCATTTCAGGAACAGAAAGTGTCAGAGGAGCAAACCTGTCATAAAGGAACCGACAATAGAAAGCCTGCACAAATGCTGAACAGAGAGGGTGTTAGGTGTTGTAGCCCTTGACAGATATATTAGTGCAGCGGTACTGGTTTTTTGTTCCAATCTGGCTCACGTTCACTGCCCTTGGATCCAGTGAGAGTGACTTCTCAGATGGAGTCCAGTTTTGCCTTTCCCAGTTCTGTATCTGGTGGACTGCTTCAGCCAGATGAAATGAGGATATGCTCTTTCCAGACCCACCAGGTGTGACACAAGCAGTTAGCTTTTGCCTCTTCCAACCGTTTCAAATAGATACAGTCAACACTTAAATGCAAGGGTCTCTGAATATTCCCAACACGTATTGCTTCTGACTCGCTCTCCCTTTCAGTGCTTCAGAGGCTCACCTCCATCATTTCTGTGGTGTTAACATTGTTAGCAGCAACACGCCAGAAAGCTTCTGTACAGGGGTTAGTGCAGTGCAGTTATGTTTTTGTGGTCTTTTAGGGAAGACATGGTAAAGAAGCCTGTAGATTGACAGTTCTTTTCCTTAAATATCTTTAATATGTTGTAGAGGTTTTTCCTGTGTGTCAAAAGATTCACATTTTCATTTAGTGTTTCTTCCTGAAATAACGGCTATGGTATTATGAACATCTTTCTAGGTGAATGGGTGGAAAAGAGTTTTCTGCTTCAGCTGTCATCCTTAATATCAGGAGAGGGAAGTAATGCAGACATGGAGTACAATAGTCTCATGCCTTCTCAGTGAGTTGCAGGGTCCTTAAGCCCATGAATAAAACTGCCTCTGTGCTGTGCAAGGAGGGCCTGTATCACTGTGTAGCCCAGACTGATAATGAAGCCAGTTAATGATCACCCATTAAAGCATTTATGAAGAAAGCAGTCAGTAGGGGAATACTGGTGCACCAAAAGCCATGTTTTTGCCTTAATCTTGCAAAAGAAGCATAATCCATGCAGCACATTCAGACCACTGGCTGGGTAGAATCAATCATGGCACAAATACTGGTCAGTACAAACATAAAATTGTTGGCAGGATGAGGCTTAAAGCAGAAAGATTTTTTCTGTGGAGGTTTTCAAGCTAACCATGTGGATTTTGAAGGATTTCAGCATGTTTTTCTTCTTTCAGTTTTGTAAACCAAACTAAATCATTCTCACTCCTTAGTGTTTATAACACTTAAACACGCTGTTCATAATTTGAATATTCCCATGCTGCCCTTCTCAACTACTGTAATGACTATGTGTGCATTTAGCTTTTGTAATCTTTTCTCATCCATTGATCTCCTCAGCCTTGAAGACTTTTTTTTTCTTCACTGGAGTCCTTCCACTTTTTAATAAGCTTATAATCAGATACCTTTTCAGATAAAATCCCTCCAGATTCTCAAGAGATATCTTTGCACCATGGTGCTTCAGTGCACACTTCTGAGTTGTATTTGGGTTTTTTTGCTTTTTTTTTTGCTCCTGCATCAGATTACAAATGCCTGTCTAATTTACTGTCTCCTGTTACTTCTTTCAACGTTGCTATAAGCCCATTTTTCAAATCCTGCGAATTATTTGCCCCCTATATAATGAACATTGCTAACCTGGACAAGTGTCATCCTTGTTCACATTTCAGATCTTCCTATGTCCCTTTATATCATGTCTTTATACTGCCTTGGGCCTGCAGCATCTCTTATTTTAATATCTTCCAGCAAATTTCATGGGTGCCCTGTTTTCTCCTAATCATCATTTTCCAAATTGAGCTGTAATTGATGGGGAGGCTTCCACTGATCGTGAGAACTTTGTAACTGTTGTTACATTAGAAACAAGAAAAAAACAACTCTTACATGTATCACTGCAAATTGCATAGCTTCAGTTTTTCAGTATGCACTGAGATAGTCATGATCATCTTTGTTTGGATTCCTCCCTCCTGTCCTCAGTTCTGCATGCAAGCTGGATGTTATTAATTGTGGAGAAGTTTGTACGATGCATAGCTAAGTATAGCTGTTGTGTCCTGAAAGGCAGATGTGGCCCATCTGCTGCAGTGGTGAGAATAGAGTTCTAAAACAGAAGTCTGTAGCTGGGACAGGCATAGCAGCATAAGCAATGAGAACTATGTGGATGCTGTCCCACTCTGAAGTGTATGCAGAACCAAATGACAACTTAATAATTTGCTGTGGGTTTCTTAGCCCCCACAAGCTGTTATTGCTGAGCCCCAGCTCAGTTCTTCACTTCCCTCATTCTGTGTGCCTTTCCAGCAGAAAATTTGTGGTTACTGGAGAGAAATAGATGAGGGATGTGTTGTGCTGGAGCACAGATCCCAAACATCTCAAGGATACCATGGGAGAACAGGGCATGTTGCCATCAGCTCCACTTTTATCCAGTGGCTTCACTGTTACAAGGAAGAAGAGGGAAGTCCTTCCAGTGTCCAACCTCAGACTCCGTGGGGTTAGCTCAAGTGCAAGGAGGGCAGGATAGTGAGGGAGAACTGGATCCACAGTTCATCCAGAGCCTCTCAAAACCCATAGGCATAACACCCTCAAGGTTTACTAGGGTCTCGGTAATCGACAAGCTTGTTTGCTTTTTTTTATTGGTATCACTGTCATGAAAGTGTGTCTCCCAGAAGTAATTTGGAGGCTCCTGAAGCAGTAAAGTATGTTGCCACAGATGGCTCTGAAAGTAAGCTACATGTTCAAAGGTAGAAGTGTTTTGCTGAAAGCTCTAACTCCTTGATTTTGAGAGTGGATGGCAGGTGTCCTTTGGGTTTTATGTGTACTTCTTTCTGTGTTGAGGCTTTAAGCCCACCATGCCTACCTTCCTGTGTGCCTGGAGCAGTTTTACATGGGACGGCATCTTCTGCCCTCAGTGACCAAGAATTGCTGCAACTTAGCCAACACTATCCCTGGTTTATTACAGTTTATGCTCTTTTATATCCCTACATTCCTTTGGTGTTTCTCTTACCATGTCTTCCTCTCACTGCTGCTCTCCACTCATTGTTCACATTTGCTTCTGCCCAAGTTACTTTTGTTTAACTAGGTAGGGGGTTAATTTTTGTGGGATTAAAATGGAACCGTTCATGTTCTTAAAACAAAGCATGTGCATAGCTCTTAGATCAACGACTGAGCTTTCAGCATCAGTTAAGGAACAGGCTCTTGTTTTCCCTAAGAAGCTATAGAAGTAGGTATGCTAACTGTAAATTGCAGCATCTTCATTGTCTTCAGGAAAAACTGCCAAATGAATTAATGGTGAAGTTTTGATCCACATTAGAGCTGGATCTGGATCTGCTGAAGTCAGTGGAAATGTTTTTATTGACTCCTATAATGATAGCCATTATCTGTGATTGTTTTGGTTTTTTGTTTTGGTTTTTTTGTTTTTTTTTTACTGTGCTATCTTTGTAAATAAGAAATAGGCATCTGCATCTCCTGTGTACGTTGCTCATTAATAGCTTCTCTCCTGCAGGATGATGGCCACTGGTATTGTGCAACTCTTTAGAAGCACAGTTTCCAAGGGCTGGGTTTTGCAGTGCTAAAAGGGTTGCAAAATGAACACTGGAATGGCCTGACACAACTCAACTCCAAGCTACAGTTGTGAATTGTAGAGGCTGCTGTCATCATTTTGTGTTCTTTGGGTGTTAAACTGGGAGTGGTAAGAGAAGAAACATCAGAAATTGGAAGCTTACCCATGGCTTACACTTGTATTATCCTGCAAATAATTTTATTTTATTGCTATTCTATGCTTTACAATGTCCCTTTCCTGCAACTTTCCATGCAAATTGCAAAATAGATCAAACGGAGCTCAGCCTCTTTCTACAGAAAATTATTTTTAACAGCATTTTGCTCACTATCCTCATATGTCACTATAGTAGAGAAGCACATATTGGCCAAAAGCATTTTTAAATTTCAAGCTAAAACAAATGTTTTCAGCTATAGACTCTTAAGTCCTCCTGTAATTTCAGGAGTACAGCAATCCTTATTCATAAGGATCAAGACATGAAGAGTACCTTCTGTTTTTACCCCATAATTAGATTAAGTTTATAGAAAGCAAGTGTTGTAAAATAAGTAGTACTAAACCAAGTTAGTGCTGGATAAGAGACTTGAATAATGTACCAAGTTCAGAGACATTGTGTTACTGTCTCATGTTACTTTTTTGCTTCTTTAAAGGTAGCCCAGGTTATTCTACATTTTGTAGTTATTCATGGAGGATGTGGAGAGAATGTATAGCCTGATCATATGTATCAACAAAATACTGTTTGAGAAAGGGGAGTAGGTTTTTTTATTTCCACCTCTTAACAAAACCCAAACTGACCAAAAGGGTCACTCAGCTATTTGTGATTAGAACTCCCTCAGTCCTTCTGAGGAAGATGTATTGACTGTTGGCTTCTTTGTGGGAATTTCAAGCAAGCTTTCAAATACTGAGGTCCTGTCTGCTTAGTGTAGGCTGATGACAGCACTTGAAGTCCCCATTACATTTCTTACAGATCTTTTTGAAGGGTTGCCTTTATCAACATTTTCCCTAATTCCTCTGAGGAACAGTGTGCTTATTGTCAATGAGTTACTGTCTTTCATCTGAAAGATAACTTCCTTTGGTGGCCGTCATTCTTTATGTCTCTATAGATTTAGTGCTTATAAAGTATGTTGGGATCACTCAGCACAGAACTGACAGCACAGAGTATTATTAGCAGTAAAAGGCTGTGCTTGGAGGTTACCTGGTTCAGTGAGGACAAGCAGTCCATTAGAATTGCTACTGGTCCCCAAAACAGTTGCTAATGTTTGCCTCTGTCTTGCCTTGGTCCTTCTGGATGCTGCTCAGGCCCTGTCTGCCTGGCGCCTGGTCATGCCTCACCTTCTTGGTTTCCTCTGACTGCTTCTACTACTGTCCTTGTGTAGCTTCCCAGGTCTGTGGCCACCTTCCGTCTCACCAGCAAGAGGCAACTGGCACCTCTGTGCCCCAGAGCAGGCAGAGAGCAGTGTCTGCTAGCTGCCTGTCTTAGATGCCCTCACTATCCCTCTCTCCAGCTCCAGGACCAGCTGATGATGTTCAAAGAGCAGCATATCCCAAACACTCCCCCATCTGACACTTTCTTTAATTAGATGTTTACAATCCAGGGAAATGAAGCCGAAGGTCTGAGAGCAATTGCAAAGTGTTTGCTTTTTGGCCAAGCGGGGCCAAACCCAGGCTGTGCAGTGGATTGCCAGCTACGCAGAGAGGTAGTTTAGAGGTTAATCTCATTTCAAAAATAGAGAGGGAGAGATGCATTACAATGCTTCATCGGAAAAATGTCAAAAGCCATTAGCTGGTGGCTGAAATACATGAAAGGGAGCAGCATTAACTGTGCTCTTCGTTTTATGTGGAGGTGAAATGAAGCTTTTCACTATTTACCTTCGGGAATTAAGATGCAACATGTTTTTAAGGTCAGTTCCTTTGTCAAAGGGATTCTCAGTAGAAAGATGAAATATAATTTGTTTTCCTTTGCACACACTCTTTAACATACCATATCGTCTATCCACTTATATTTATCAAAATTTATGCCATATGTACGTGCACACACATGCACGTATATGTAGTGCACTAAACAGCAGTGTATTTCACACGCGCAATTTTCTTTGTCCATGTGCTACATGCATAATGGCCATAGCATGCCTGGAATAGTATCATCTGCCACATCAAACAGCTTGATCAGGCATATTCCTACATTCCAACCTCCTGACCAGTTTCAACTACTGCTATTTTTAACTTGCTGGGGAATATTTCTTTCTTATCTTACACCTTCCAAAAATACATACCTTCAAAAACTGAAAGAGAAAGATTTCCCTTTGGGGCCTGCATGTATTTTTCTAGAGCTAAAATTTGTCAGACTTAAAAATCTCAACTACCGTGAATTTCTACTGGACTCAAAATAAGTTTTATTTCTTTGGAAAGAGGGAATTGCTTAGCTTTCTAAAAGAGGCAGACAGGACTTACATCTGTCTGTGAGAAGGCTCTACCTACTAGATTTCTAAATCATGACATTTGTAAATATGTTTTATTTACAAAAATGTCTTTAAAGGCTGCACTGCTTCTACTTGGGGTGACCTGCATATTGCATAAACTCATATAAAAATATCCTTTCTACTGCCTGAGCCTGTATTTCATCAGTGGCTGCTGTCCGTAAATTGTGTGTGTGATTGGCTCCACGTGGATGTACCTCTTCCCTGACGTGCTTTGTGACATGACCTGTTGCTTTGGATCCTGTCCTTCCTATACCCCCCTGTCTCTCACCTCTGTGGCAGGAGGCAGCATGTAGATACTACTCAGTGTGAGCAGCTTGTTCCAGCTTTCCTGTGGTCTCACCTGTCAGCTGTGACCATAGCCCAGCTTGCTTACCCCTTCCCTGGGGGGGTCTTTTGCCTTGGACATGTGGACAGAGAGCGGCCCTTTCCCTAGGCCTGATGCTCCAGGCTTCCTGCACATTTCCAACAAAAAGGAGGAAAGGGCTCTCTGCAGGCATCCCCGCTGGCTCTGCATGCAATAGGAGTGTGATTTGGTTTGGGTATGGGCGGGCATATGTCGACATCTCTGTCAAAGCAGAGAGTCTGCCTAACGTGGAGTTCACGCTGCCTTTGTGCCAGCTGTGGGAAGCAGACAACGGCTAGCGCAGTGGAAGTGCCAGCTGGCCCCAACATGAACTACATATGAAGATTCTGGCATCTCTTGTGCTCCTAAACTGTGGCCTAAAATGTCTGCGATTTCTTACGCAAGGCCACCCAATTTAGCTCAGCTAAGCTTCCTGAAGCAAGCATTGTATTTTATAAACAATATATCTTGAGGAACAGTAATTACCCATACATCTTAATGACGTGGCAGGCATTGGAGCATCTCCAGCAGCTTACAGAGACTAAATATGACAAATAAACATGTCAAGTGACAAAGCCAGAGCGCGGCATGCCTGAGCTGAGGGGTGCTTTCTGTGTCCTGTTGGGGCAAGGGGCCAGACAGAGTTCCCAGGCTCCATCTCAGTGCAATGTTTCAGTGCATGCTCATTTTTAAGTATAAAATGTTTTCCTTGCCAAAGCAAAAGGCTTCATAGCTTTAAATCTCCTTGTGTGTCTATATGTGCTCTTACTTCCCCCTTATGACGAGGGTAATTCTGGGTAATCTATATTCAAAATGGTCCTTTACTGAAGGTAGTCGTTATTAAGCCAAAGCTCTGAGAGCAATGGTGTATACTTATCTGCCCTTTTCTTATACTTAATTTGGCATTTAAAAGAAGACACAACCAGTGATACGGTACCCAGGAAGAACAGAAATCATACCAGAGGATTTTACCAGTGAAGGGCTAGCACAGAGATGTACTATGTGAATGTTCCAAACGATTACCACCTCAATACAGAGCACGAAACACAGCTAGTGAAATAATTACTGACAACTAGCAAGTCAGCAAAAGGAACATGTATTGTAGATAGCAGTGCCATTTATATTTATCCACTGTAGTCATTAACGGCTTCTTTTAAAGGATTTCTGTTGTAAATCCCTCAAGAGAGTGGAACCAAGGAGTTCAGTGTTGGTAGCCCACTTCCTCCTTTGAGAGCCCAGCTATGTAAAACCAGCATGACAACACTGGCATCTGCTTGCTGCTTTGTTGTTTCAGTGGAAGTGTAATTTCCTTCAATTTAGTGGTCTACTTCGTTTAACATACAGATAATTTAATAATATGTAAGTCCCTTGGGGTTCTTGGCTTTCTCCATCAGGCTTCCTCTTCTGCTCTGTAGTTGGTCACACCACCAGTCTTGTCTTCAGGCATGGTGTCTCTTGTTGAGTCACATCATCTTTGTTTACTCATGATAATAAAGTGAGTGCTTCACAGCGTTTACAGTTGGTGTATTTTAACGCCAGATTGAGTGGTTCACGTTTTCCCTCTGCTTTTAGGGTGACATTTAATGTAATCGTCTTCAGAAATGGGCCTCGGCAACCACCCAGGATTGTCTCCGTAGCAAGGTTGAGTTTGCTCAAGTGCATTTGTACAAATCTCTGTTCAAATTAAAACTTCCCTCATTGCTGAGAGGAAGAATCCAGGAGGTTGCTGGCCAGTCTCCGAGGTAGAGATCCCAGCCTTTTGCTTTGGCAGGGCACAGATGTGAAATCTTTTCATCCCGCTGACGCTGGAGCAATGAGGCCACAGCAGAGCCCATCCTGGGTTGCTGTGTCAGCTGCTTGAGTCTGCAGACATTTTGGGCTCCAACCAGCCGCTGCCCATCAACCCTTCTCCCCTCTGACAGGCTGTTATTTTATTTTTACTGTGCTGTTTGTGTCTAGTGAACATCAAAATCTTAAGTGCTGGCCTGGTATGGTGGCAATATGTGCATTTGTGTTTGCTTGAAAGCCAGGCATAAGCTGGAAAGTTGGTGAGTGCAGCCCTGAGGCTGCACTGCTGTCTTGCTGGCTGGTTTTTAAGCTGTTGGATAAAAGAGGGTCAAGAACCAGGCCCTTGCCTGGAGGCCAGGATGTGTTTGCTGACATCTGCACCACGTAAGGCTTGCAGATCGGTCAGGAGAAGAGCTTGTTGAAGCGGTCTACGAGGAAATTTGGAAGCGGACTTAAACAGTTATTCGTGTGAATGACTAGAAGGCTGCTCCTCAGGCTCACCGCTCACCTCACTTTTATTCTCACGCAGCCTCGTGCATGGGAGGTGGTTGCTTCCTCAGCCTTGGTTTTTGGCAACTTTTGAGAGATTAGTCATTTTTATAGAATGCCCGTTGACTTCCCTGAAGATCAGCTTGGTAGTCTGACAGCTGCTAGGTATCTCAAAAGAGTGTGAGGGGACAGCGTTTTGTTGTCAGTTGTTTGGTTTTGGAGGCCAAGAACTGTGAAGGAGCCCAGTGGGTGGGATTCTTCAAAAATAAATATCCTGCAAGAAATACCCACGTCATCTGTGGAGATATGAGTGAGTGTAGTACAAAAGCCTACACTTAACTATTTTCTGTGGAGTTTAAGGGAAGAGTTTGTGCAAAAGGGGGGGTTGTCTTTTGTTACTGTTCTCTCTTACAGATAGATAATTATGTTTAACTAGGTAGCGTTTCATCTGTGCTAAGCTAATGTTTTCATTTTTAAGAATTTTGTAGGGATGTGGGTTTTTTTAAATTTACATTCCAGGAAAAGCTGTGATTTTTAAGAAGAGCTGCACTTTTTAAAAATACAAATGAGTGAAAAAGCTGGTTTCTCAACATGTGGTGTCAAGCTGTCTACCAGCTCTAGTATGTTCTGTCAAGCCAAAGGCATATTTTTAGCCTCACTCTCTGCTATACATGTTATCATAACAGGCCCTTGATTTTCTTTGTTTATAGATGAGGTCTTGTCCGAAAACTTTTTGGACTACAAGAACCGTGGCGTCAATGGCTCTCACCGTGGTCAGATTATCTGGAAGATTGATGCCAGTTCTTACTTTGTGGAGCGTAAGTACTTTTTCCAGTCCTGCTACAGTACAATTCAGTCACTGCAGAAAGATAATTAAATTGCTTAAGTTGCTCTTATGATGCTTTTATACCAAATATGTGCTTTAGAAAAGGCTGAAAATGTTACCATAGTCTTTGAATGTATTGAGAGGAACTGAAACATTTTATGGAGTAGAAAACCACAGTTTCTACAAGCAAACAGATTTTTTTGGACGTAGACTTATTTGCATATTTTTTATACAGTTATGAATACCTGGTTTAATCCATTTGCTGTTACTTGGACTATATCATTATTAATGACTTTCATTAACTTAAAAAAATGGTATTAAGGAAAAGAGGAACTTGGGAGAATTATCTCACTCCAGGAAGGCTTACACTGACTTTTAATTGGGAAACTTCATGTTGCATCTGTCTTTCAGGTGGATTCAGAGGTAAAAAGGCTTGAGTTCTAATCATCTAGACTGATAAAAGCATAACCATATGTAGTTTCAGCAAGGTACGCTGCTTTCAAATTAATTGTTCCTCATTATATTAACATATTACCCTGGGCATCTGATGCAATACAGTGTAACTCTTTTCCACCCTCTTAGCAATTAAAACACAGAAACACTGAATTTGCTCCAAGTACCTTGTACAGGAAGTTAACACTTCCAGGTTTGGCTGTCCCACATCCCTGACCAAACTGAACCTGACCATTCAAGTCCTTCCTCTTTTCAAAGAGTTACCAGGTGATAGTGTGAATAGAATTCATGATTGTCTTTAGAATACAGAAAATGGGGTACTCAAAAGACTGGACGGAGATCTATAGCAAAACATCTGTGGTGGAAGAGCTCCGTGTATCCCTAAGGAGGAGTTAAGCGTGAAGAAGCCTAGCATGCAACAATTTCAGCTTTTCAATGATCTACCTTAGCCTGCTGGGCAAAATTCGGAGGTGTCATGTAATTTATGTATCTGTTTAAGACTGTCTGAATTTGGGAGCAATCAAGGGAATCTCTGTCATAATCTAAATTCCAAAGGATTTGGAAAGGATATGAGTTATGCTTGAGTAATCTATGACTTTAAGTATTTCATAGCAGCAAGGATGTTACACACAGACATCTTAAAACAGTCCTAGAAACTGGTTATCTCTTAATAGAAGCATTGCTGTTGGTCTGTAATTCCTAGTGTTAAGTTTAATTGAGAATGTTCTGAAGAATTAAGGGAGCTGCTGAAATGTCTACTAGGACATACAGGATGCTTATAGCCTGTGTTTTGAAAAATGCCTTTATGGGAAATTGTTTAATATAAAAGAACATTGCTTTTAGTTATCCTGGTTTGGGGGCGGAAATACTTTACTGGATCTACCCTTTAAAGCGGACTATTTTGCAGCTGCTTCTTTGAGCTGTGGTTACTAATCCATGAGACTGATCATGCCTTCTTGTAGCTGTTAAAGAAGTGTGGGGAGGAGATATAAAATCCCAGAACGGGGTTTTGAAGAGGCTTTAGTAGTTTTTTGAGGAAGGGCGGAAGAGGGACTGGGCTGATGGGTAGCGTTCCTGCCTGATCCACAACAGGAAAGAAAGAGGCAATGTGAGAAATGCTTAGGAGAAAGCCTCTTCAGGTGGGCCACATTTTATTAAGGGCTTGACTACACAATGAATTGTCAGCCTAAGAAGTTGCTCCCATTAGCTGAAACGTAGTAGCTGTTGTTAATTGATTGCATGTACATTCCTCATTTGCCCTACTGTAAGAAAATGTAATTTAGCACAGCCATCCTTCAGTGATGCTTAAAACTTAAGTCATACTGCACCGTAGTTGGGCAGCCCATGCTTGATGAGTTGCTGCCTTGTGGTAATTTGTTATGCTGCCATCGTTAGGTTGTGAATCTCAGTGCTGAGATGATGTACCAGTGCACTCATCAAGGACAAATCATTGCTCTGTCCAGAATTAAAATAGGAGAAAATTATGTAGGCAGGAGTAAATAACAGCACATGCGAATACTCCGAGAGCCACTTGACTATCAAAGTGAGAAGTTAGAGCAGTGAAAAATATTGATTTATGTGAATTTTATGTATCTAAAGACATATTTGAGGGTTCCTGCTCATTGTTGAGACTTGCAGAGGAGGGCAACAAAGCTGGTCAAGGGACTGGAGAATAGATCATATGAGGACCGTTTGAAGGAGCTGGGTCTGTTTAGTTTGAGGAGGCTGAGGGGAGACCTTATCACTCTCTACAACTACCTGAAAGGACATTGTAGAGAGGCTGGTGCTGGTCTCTTCTCTCAGGTAATTAGTGACAGAACCAGAGGGAATGGCCTAAAGCTAAAACAAGATAGGTTTAGACTGGACATTAGGAAAAAATTCTGCATGGAAAGAGTGGTGAGATATTGGAGATATTTTCCAGAGAGAAATTGTGCTGCTATGGGCAGAAGAAAGCAGGAATATTGTGAGAGATTTGTAGAAGTGCATTGGGAGTGGAGAACACGAAGGAAAGTACGGCAAGAAACTGAAACCATTTTTGTTTTAACTGCATTTCTTGTACTCTTATAAAACAGAAATTCTGCAAATTCAGATACTTCTGTTTTAAGCTCTACTTGCCACAGTGGATTCCTACTACTTCCTCAGTCGATTCCCCAGTCCGAGTCATTAAGGGTTACTTTTTCAGGTATATTTAAAATGTTATGAGGTTAACAAAATGCTTTTCGTGTGGTAGATCAAGGACAATGTAAACCAGTTTGCTCTTTTTGGAACGGGCTTCTATGTTTTGGGGATATTTGGGGTAAATACATGTTGCTTTTGAATGTGCTGGTTTAAGACCTTCTAGACAGCCCTGTCACTTTGCAAAACAAAGTTCCTTAACTCGGACCCATACAGCATTTTCAGATACCACAGACGTTTAAATTTTGTGTTTTAGTGATCTATTTCACCTTGAAAAGGCCTAATTCCTTTCTCAGAGAAGCGTGTGCCTTTCCACTTTGCATGTCACGAACCTGAGGCATAATGTTGCCAGACAGATACGTAATTGGTGTGAGCCAGAGAGGGAATTGCCTCCAAATTACAGCACGAATGCCGGCAGAACAGAACTCATCTCCAATTAATACTCAGCAAACAAAAAGCCTTAACAGCTGCAGGGCTATGTTGGCACTATGTCCAGTTTTGCATTTCTGCAAAGTCTAGCAGTTTGGGTTTTTATGACAGCCAGTGATGAACAGCAACCATCCACTGTAGCCATGAAACGGTTTGGATCTGGGGAGAGGAAGGACGAGGGGGCTATGCCACTAGGGATGTACACTTTTTGTTAAGGCTTGGAGGGCACTGCAAGGAAAGAACCCTTATAATAGGTTTTCCAGGAAAGTAAATACGCTCTGTTTCGCTGCAATTTCTGGCATGCTTTTTTGGCTTATACAGCAGTACAGGGAGGGAGTGTGCAGGAGACCATTCCACTGAGCTGTGATGCAGCATCATCCTGTAAACACACTGAAGACGGCCAAATACCTGGTGCCCATGTTAACCTACTGGCCTTTCTGCAGATTGTTTTACTCTCTGTCTTTGTTTTACTCTCTGTTTGCTATTTATTAATAGCAAATTAATAAATTAAATTAATAAATTATTTTAATTATTAAATTAAATTAATAAAATTAAATTGCTATTTAGTAATAGCAAAGATGGATGATAGGCCTTGCAGAGAGCAGAAATTATAGTTAGTTATTTCTATTGACTAGCAGGGACATAATGGTAAAAAGAAAAAAACATGCAACTAAAGTTAGAGGTCAGAGATCCAGGTACATCTGCAGATAGAAGGCATATGTTCTAGGTCATGGTCAATATATCCCATATATGTGTACATTTACAGAATATATACAGAAATGTCCCCAAAACTGACAATCAGCTCTCTGATCTGGGACTCTCTAGAAAAAGCACATTTTGCATTGCTTTAGGAGGCCGATATAAAAGCAACTTTCAAAGGATGAATAATTGAAGGATGTTGTAGCCTCAGATGTTTCCAAATAAACATGGCACAGTCATAGCAATAAAAGCTTTAATGAAGCTGGAGTATTTGCTGCATGACTTCAACCTTCAGGAGTCCACAGATGGTATAAACTGGAGCAACGCAGAATAATCTTCAACAGTGTGAATACTATTTAGCAAAATGGTTTAAGGTGTCAGAGAAAAAAACAGATATGAAGCAGTGAGAGACTTGTGCCCTAAAAGGTGCAGCTACTGATTATCTCTCTCCCAAGGAAAAGATACCACAGTGTTGAGAATCTTTCTCTTCATCTCCTTCCACATGTAGCAGTCTTACTGATGCTTTTTGGTTATCTTCTGCCCTACACACAGTTTTATAAATTCTTCCTTTTTTTTTTTTTCATCATAGTACCCTTATAGTAGTTTACTATCAATATTTGAGCAAGGCTTGGCTTTGGGAAGAGGAGCACAATCTGAGCCTGGATGAAGGCATTTCCCAGTTCAGGGCTGTTGAGGTTCCTCAAGAGCTCTTTTCTTTGGATCCTTTGATCAGCCCCTTTAATCTTTGCTGTTGTTGCATTTCCTGTTAGTTTTTCTCTTCCGAAGTCTTTCTGTGCCACGATTGTAGGCAACAGCTTATCACAAACAGAAACGTAGGTCAATCCACACAAGACATTAGACAGCTCTTTCTCAGCTTCCTGCATGGTTGCGCTCTGGTAGCTTAACTGAGAGACTTGTCTGTGAATCAGGTTTATCTCCATCTTTCTCTTTCTGTAACTTGTTTTGACACTTGGACATACTTTGTTTGTACTGTGAAGAATCAGGGCTGTTTGTTTATTTGCTCCCACACAAGGAAGAAGATGTTTGTGTTGCAGCATGCGTGCTTGGTGACACCATGCTGGGACAGCCTGGCTGGTCCCCACACTACCTGCTCTCCACTTTTCATGGCAGTGTTTAAAGAAATTACAAAATCTCAGCTTGCACGAAGCTGAGATTGAAGTGAGAGCTTTTATACGTTGGTGGTAGGAGTTTCAGAAAGCACGCTCAAGGTGAACCGTAAAGCTTTAAATGAGAAATAATGTGTGATCTTAGGCACACTGAACTCAGAGTAAATCTTTCTTCGCTAAGCTATAGTTCCCAGTCAGAGAAACCACAGCTCACATGGTCTTTTCTCTCAGCTACTTAACCCTAAACAAACTGAGATAATTGTATCAATGCATCAGAGACTGGACAGTGTCTAATTCCTAAGGCGGTGATCAAGAAGTTGTGGTAACGTTTAACTGAAGTTTTAGTGCTAATTATTACGAGCCTTGGGGCAGTCCTGGAGCCATTAATTGACCTGTTGGCTCTTCCTATATATTCCCTCTTCCATAGACAATGTCAGAGGGATGGAGGAGAACACAACTTGAGCTCCTGATCTCTTCATCAGCTGTCCCAAGACCCTGAAATCTCTTTTAATTGATTGTGAGCCTCTTTTTGCTATGTTGTCGCTTCCCACCTGAAGACCAGAAGTGGGTAATAGTCTGAAGGACTCACAAGGGGGGGAAGTTTACCTGCAACATCCTTCACACGGGCACCAGGGAGACAGCAGACCTCTCTGTGAAGCGGGTCCAGCCTGCATATTGGGCCCTCAGTAGGGAATCACCTATAACAATGACCCTTCATTTTCTCTTATTAGGGTCAGTTTTGATGGTTGGCTGGGGGAGAGCTGATCTTGTTGGCTCAGCTGGTTTTTGTGAGCTCTCAACCTTGCTCTTAACCAGTTCCTCTCGCAGAGCTCCATACCTGTTTAACAAGGGCACTGTAAGTGATGTAGTTATTAAAGGAACACTCTTGCTCTTTTTATTCCGTTTGTTTTGTTTATTAGAGACCTGCTGCCATTGACCCTGCTCAGGTGGGTTACAACGGGAATGATGAGGGGGCTTGGTAGTGAGAGGCTATGGACTCACATCCCCAACTAAAGAATCCTCTGTTCCATCATGAGTTACCTGCTGTGCCATTATTGTAGAAATGAGATTGTGGAAATAGTCAATCTCCTTCTCACTCTCTCTGATATTTCTCAATCTACTCACCTCTTCCCTGAGCTCCATCACTTCATCTTGGAGCTGGACCACCCGGCTGAGCAGGTCGTTAATCTGCTCGCACCACATGCAGCCGTGGTCAGCATTGCTGCCAGCGCAAGGCTGTGGCATTCCTCACAGCCTGTGGCCTGGATACCAATTTCCCTTTGGGTGGGTGCTGGGAGCACAGTCTTTCTCCTCCAAGTAACCACCAATACTCCTTGACCAAAAAAAGAGCTTTTAGTTGATTCCTCCTGCTTTGGATCCCTTCACTTGCAGCCCTACACTTCTGCTCTGCCACATACCCTTCACAGCTTACGCTCTGCAGCTTTATCTCTCTCGTGCCCTCGTGCACCAACAAGTGAGAAGGCTGCTTTCTCGCTGTCCGCAGGCTGAGCAGCGCTGCCGGTTTCGCTGCATTTAAATTTGCCGCAGTATGCTGGTCAACACCCACAACAGAGCCACGCCACCCTCTTGGCCTCTCCCGTGAGAAATGCCAAGCCCTCTAGAACTCTCCTACCTCCCTTGGGCTTCCCTGAGACAGGGACCCCCCTGTCCACCTCAAAAAAAGAAGGAATAAAAAAGCTCTCCATCCACGGAGTTTACTGTTCCCGGCGCTTTCTCGCTGTCTGTGGTCTGAGTATGGCTAGTAGCTGTATTTTTTTTTTCAGCTAAACTAGCATTTGATAAATGCATACACAGATACCTGTTGTTTTGCTGCTTTGAACTTTGGACCTTAGTATTCTGCACAACGGGTGCTGGAGGCACATGATGTATTTCAACGGATCAGTGTATCTTAGATAATGGTGGTTTGTGACTGATAATCTTTCTGCTATTGACAGTAAGAGATTACCCTGTCATCATTGACTCACAAATCAGTTAGTCTTTGCCACTGTTAATGCTTCTGGAAAGTTTGTTTTGGATGACACTGTCTAGAGATTTGGTGGAATTGCCCTGGAAGATAGATCCCCTCTCTTTGCTCCATTGCATGGGGGCCCCTGTGCTCTCCCCTTGGATGCTTCCACTGAGCATGCCTGAAGCTGCTATAAGCTAAGTCTGTCCCCACTGAATTCAGCAAGAATCGCTTGCACGCAGACCCTGTGTGTCATCAGGGCCATCACCTCTTGTGTAGGACCATGTACAGAGAGCCCAGGTGCAGACTTGGGCCGGAAAGGTTTTATCTTTGTAGAAAAACGGAAGACAAATGCAGTGGAAGCAACTGTGTTTGGAAGGGTATTGGCACATGTACCAAAAGGTTATATTTACTCCAAGAGAATGGTGTGTGATACTGAGCCTTGTTTCAGTTATGTTTCTATTAAATATTTTTTTATAAGTATTGTATCCAAGTTTTATAATTAAAGGTATAAGTTCAATTCACAGATGCAAAATTATTCATGAGACAAGGAGGCTGTCTTGTCAGTGTCTGATCTCAGCACCATCAAACTTGAATATTTCTGATGTTGGAGGGGATGGTGCCCCCAAGGACAAGGGCCTCAGAGCAAAGGCTTGCTTGAGAGTGCAAACTCTGCAGGTGGTTTATTGACCAATCCCATCACTAGTTTAAAGGTCCTAAAGAATAAATCAGTGTCAGTAATTTACCATTTCTAGTTTTGGAGAGTTTTATGGAATTTTCTGTAATGCTGTTAAAGCATACTGTGAAAATAATTAAAGCAGAACTTGGACTGTATGTATTAAAGACAATTTTTTTCTCTGTTTTATGGAGGCAGTGAGTTTGCTTCACATCTAAAAGAAAGGCTCTATCGTACCTCTCTGCAGCACTGAAGCTTCTGAAGGGCTCTTCTTAGTTGTACAACATGGCACAGGAAACTCTTGGTACAAAGGAGGATAAATCCCTTTCCAAAATACTGAAATTTGGTTGCAATCTTGCGATGTTATTGTCCTGTTTTGACCAGGTGCTCCATCTCTCATGCCTCGTAGTGGTCATGGCAACATTTATCCAACTCGTACGATGGTGTTTGGTTGATTTTATTAGACAGAAAAACTTACTTGACCTTCCAGGAGGAAAGCAGAATTATCTGTGTAGTGCTGTAGTAACTCATCCTGTTCCTGAAGAATTGCCTATAGGATGCAGGAAGCCTTTCAGATAATTGGCTTTTCTTGCTAACTAGCTAGTAAATCTAGCCGTGTTATCTCTTTACTCCTGGTCCGGGGCTTCCTGCTCTAGAATTGCCAGATGTCAAGAGCGCCACTTATATCCAGAATATACTTACTCAGAGAGCAGGAAGCCAGCAGGGTAGAATTTCTGTCTCCCTGCAGTGTTCAAGTACTTTTGCCCAGCAGAACCATCTTTCTGCAAGGTCTTTGATATTGATAATAGGATCTTGAGAGCCTTGGAAGATCTGAAAGGAAATAAAAAATATATCAAGGGGAAAAATAACTATCGTATAAATAAAACACACAAAGATACCAGGAATTGGATTTTTTTAAAGAAAATAACTTACACTGTAAGAAGCAAAGTGAATATTGATTATAAAGAGCATTGCTGCTGTGTTGCAAGCATGAGGCTTAGCTGGAGTTAGAAATAAGATGGGCAATTCACGTGTATCAGAATTGAAGCTGTGGTTGTAACTTACTAGCAGTGTTCCGCAAGAGATTTCTGAGCATCAGAAGTACAAAACCAGCAAAGCAGAGTGTGAATGCTAGATGTAAAAAGCACTTAGAATAATTTTGTCATCTTTTTGCAGTAGAGGAGCACCAGGGATTTTTCCCAGGCAGCTTGTGGGTAAGGGCTTTTGACTTCTCAAGGTCCCACTGAGCTCAGCAGGCAGATCCTGGAAAGGGAAGCAGCTCTTGGTGCGGTTCACGTCTCATGGACACTTTCTCTCCTGCTTCTGGTTTCAAAAGTTGACCTATAAACAGGAAAGTTTCCCAACACTGCCTTTGTCTAGCACAGGTGTTACAGGTATGTGGCTGCAGTTGTGCTTCTCCTTTTCTACTCCCCTGAAATAAGCCTACGGCTGAAGCACATCAAGGTCTGTCAGGGACTTGAAATTTCAGAGTCTCAGTTTGTCTTCCTACTAACTTGCTGTTTATCCAAGCTGCTGAGCTGCACTTCCTGAGGGTACGATTGCTTTATAACCTGGCCAGAGATACCTGGGAACTCACACAAACTGTCACATGATTCATGTCCCCAGATTGCCAGGCAGCACTTGAACGGCAGATTGATCACGCTGAAAAGCAATACGCCTACGATGTGTTAGATTAGTCTGGCTGCCTAATTGCCAGAGGGGACTTAAGGATGAAAGAATATATTCCTTTAGAAGAGAATACAAGTGCATTATTACGATTTTGCTTTACAACAAGGAATTCTCCTTAGCTCCTCAGGTATAAGTACCTAATGTTTATTTCTGACTTCTGAACCTCTACAGTCTACGTTATCCTAGAAGCCTCCGAGAGGTGCATTTTTCCTGTTCCCTGTGATAAAGGTGTTTGCCTGAGGTAGAATGAGCCAGCCCTGCTCACTTACAAAACACTAATTGCTTCTTTATTTTTGTGTCGCTGTGGCATGTTGTGATCATGAAAATAGATGGAACTATTTCCTTCCTTCTGCTTTCCTAGGATTTCTTGATTTTCATGTAAGTGATGTTCTGTAATTATCATGCTTCTGGATTCAGGCTTTCAAATGTTTTCCTGTTTAGAGGATATTATGGTAAGCCTTATGAGCTGCCTGTGAGGAATACTAAATCCATTTAGCTAATAGTCACCGTTTTCTTTTCCCTTTGTGCAATGCATGAAGTCTATGCATGGCATGTCACAAAATAGAGAATTTAAATTTTGGTACTCGTATGTTTTGGCTTTATCCTTTCTTTTCTGACTCCTTAGATTTCAGAGAACCTATCATGGACCTTTTTTGTATTAAGGTGAAAAAGGTGACATTTTGGATTATAGGGGCTCAGTTTAGAGACAGCTATGGCAGAGTCATCTGTGGTGCTTAAGATCACTGAATCACAGAATTTCCTGGATTCAGAAAGACCATTAAGATCATCAAGTCCAATCATTAATCTAACACTGAGAAGACCTTGACTAAACCAGACCCCTCAGCACTATGCCTGCACCCCTTTTAAATAGCTCCAGGGATGGGGACTCCACCACAGCTCTGGGCAAGCCGTTCCAGTGCCTGATAACCCGTTTGGTAAAGAAATTCTTCCTCATAGCCAGTCTAAACTTCCCTTGGCCCAACTCGAGGCTGTTTCCTCTTGTCCGATTACATCTTACTTGGGAGAACAGATGATGATACCTCAGTTAGGTGTCTGTGTTGACTCGTTGACAGAAGTCATCTCTCACCACCACAGTGTTTTTGGAATGACTGATTATTGTCCTTGTAATCAATTGTAATTACTGGATTGCTTGCCCCAATATTGATAGTTTAGATTATCTCCAGCTGCTATTCCTAAAGGCCTCAGTGTCTTACTAGCCTGGCTAATTCATTTGAGGCTGAATCAGCTCACGTTATCTGGAGACTTCCGGTGAGCAGGGCTCAGTTTTGGGACTTAAAAACCGTAAGTCAGAGGCTTTCTCTTAATCACGTTCTGGTGCAGAGGGAATTTTCATGTGGGTTCATGCTGCTTTTCCATTTGAATTTCTCCAGCTTTGGAGGGAAAGAAAATGCAATGTAGCCAGGAGAGATCTCAGCTGCAGCTACGTTGATTTCCCTGACTGAAGAGCAGATGACTATGAAACAGATCAACCGAGGTTCCCACGTTTTCTACCTTGCAGAGGATTCATAGGCTGAGTCAGTCCAAACTAAAAGCTTATTTTAAAGCCTTATCCTGGAAACTCCTGCCAGCTTTCAGCCCTGTCATGAAAGATGGTCCTTTTACAAAAGGATTGACCAAAGTCTCAGTACTGTTGGTGAAGTCCCCCTGGTACTCAGTCAGTAGTAGAGCAGAGCCATTACAACTCTAGTGGCCTGCACTGTGCATATTACAGTGCACTGTCAATGGTGTCTGTGTCTGGGGAAGGCACAGGGATTAACCTCGTATTGATTTGTGTGAAGTGTGGCTTTAGAGAGCTGTAAGCAGCTGGCTAGGGGGGGCTTCTGGTTCTCTGGAACATCTCTTTCTAAAGATCCCATCTCTAGTTTTATGAGAAACACTTAGCAATGCTCAAAACAGGGAGACGTGTGACAGTACACGAGTGTACTAATCCACGCTGATGTATTTCAGTGGGATTTGAGCTGATTTGCATTATGTTGCAACTGGAACAGGCTTAAGGTGGCTGTGAATTAAATGGGAGAAGGCACTTGCTCTTGCAGAGCAGCTCAGCAGGATCTGAACTTCTCCAGAACATGGAGGTTGAAATCCTATCCCTCCTGCAGTCAAGAAAACTAGCTGTTAATTTAAACAGGACAAGGATTTCACCCAAGAGTGTCAGAATTTGCTGTTTAAAAATTATTAACTCTCTCCCTGATATATATTCATAGAAAGACATGAAAATTTTATATAATTCCTTTTTTCTCTTCATACTTTTACAGGAAGAAAAACTAACAAACGAAATTGCCTCTGGGATGAAATTTTCTATGGTGGTTTAAGGCCAGTACTTGGGTGTTTTGTGACTAAGCTGTGAGACCACAAGAACAGGGTTAATAATGAACACGCAGACACAGCCTTAGCAGTATCACTGCTAGCAGGCACCTCTGTAATTACTGCTTCTCTATGAAGTGTGTTGAGCTTCTACGATGGATTAATAATCTCATCATATTAAGCTTTCTTCTGTTAGAAAATGACTCACTGGAAACCTTTTAAATACATATAATAAGTGAAAAGATAAATTTCTGCCTCTGAACTAGCCCATTTAGGTTTTCTGCAGTTTGGAAGATAGAATCTGGTTTTGCTTTAGCAGGCCTATTTCTAAATTAGGTAAGTTTGCTGCATTTGAGATGCAGTGAAATGCTAAGTAATACTTCTGTCATGTGCATAAATGATTTAGCTGACCTATTCATTTAGTGTGCTGTGGAATATAAATCTAGTCAGTAGTGCATTTAGCATAATTTTTTCTTTACCTGGGTATTTTCAAACAGAAAGATTGCAGGAGCTTTAGAAATACTTTGGAGAAGGGCAGCAGGACTGAGTGACACATAGCTGCAAAAGAAGCTGATTGCAGCTGAGGAGACTCTTTGGGAAGGGAAATGGGAAGAGGTAAGTGTGGTCTCCGTTCACTGCAATCAGCGGGAGTTTTTCTGTTGGCTTTAACAAGATCAATCAGACTTTCCACAGCTAGCATGGAAGAGGCATAATCATCTAGATGATGGAAAATATTTTAAAGGAGAAATCAAACACAAAGTCTACAAGCAGTTTTTGTTGTGCTGGAGGCTAAAAGTCACGTAGTCCTTCAAAAGACTTTTGGTTAGAAGCTTGTCAAGGCTGACATAAAGATTCCTACATGCTGGCAGCTGACTCAAAGTAGTACCTGCCTGCATCCTCTGAGGTCAAGACAGTTACTTTGTGGTAGGTATCTTCTCCAAGGGGGGTGGAAAAATGAACCGTCAAAACTATAAAGCAGCAGTAGTAGAAATACATTTCCTTCTTTTGGATTTTTAGCATGGTACTCAGCAATTGAATGCTCGTGACAGCATTACACAGGTGGATGGACAGCATATGTGCACATACGCCTTCTTTAACAGACCATTTTGGCATAGTAAAAATAGACATCTTATTCTGGCCTTTTGCTAGATAAATTGCTGCATCCTCAGATCCTGTTTAAGACATCAGATCTGGAATATAACTGTGGATCTCTGCTAAAGATCTCTCTAAAGGATCTCCGCTGGAAAAACAAGAGGCTGTTATTTTGTTTGCTTGAACTAGGTTGGATCCATTAGATTATGTGAGGTGGTATCACCTCACAGCAGGTGAGAGTTTGAGTATTTGTTTTTCAGACTAGACATTCTCAAAAGTAGCAAAGGAAAAAAGCCCAAACTCTACAAACCCTGATCTACTGCAAACTCATCCTGGAATCATTATCTCTCCTCTTAGAACTGGAAAACGACAGCTTGTTCCTCTCCTGTGGTCTCAACTTCATTCACGACTCTGTTTAAAGCCTTTCTTTTTAGCTCTCGGTGCTGCCAAAAAAGACATGTTTACTGGATAGGTAATAAGGATACTTGGAAAAAAAAACAAACCGCCCACATTTACAGTATGTTTTTTTCTATAGATTCTTTATTGCCCTGGGGAGTGAACTAAACCATGTTACCTCTGAAAACTTTTGGATAACCTTCTTGGCATTGTGAGTTGTGTTTTAAAACATATAAGCTCCAGAATTATGAAGGCTGAATGGGGGTGGTTTTTGAGCATCTCAACAAGCGAGATTGGTTTCAGGAGGCTGCTACAGCTTCTGTGAGAAGGGGACAATTCCCCCAGTAACTGGTGAAACAGCACCAGAAGATGTAAACTGTTTGCTTAATGCATCTGCAGTACATAGTGTTGAAAGGGCAGACTTTGTGTATCGGTGCATCTGTTACTGTCATCATTCCATGAGTTGTATATGACCATTTGCATCCCAAAAGAGCTCTCCTTCTGCAGCAGACAGCCCTTTCCCTTCACGTGTTGGCTACCAGCATCTACAGCCAGGCAGGCAGACCAGTAGCTTTCAGTCTCACTTTCCATTCCTTCCTTCTTCCTTTGTGACTGCTGGGCAAGGTGCCAAATGCAGTGTTTGTCTGAATGCCAGGCTCTCGTGGTGGGATTTCTAATGCTGGGAGTGACAGGGTTACAGCCCAGGAGTTTAATTTTAAAGTACAAATCTGTCTGTGATTTAAGGGAAAACAGGTGTAGAGTAGATCTGAACAACCAAATATTTCAAAAGAAATTTGGAACGTACTTTTCAGTTTTCGTGACCCGACTGATTGCAGCTTAAGCAATAAGTGAAGCTAAATCCTCTGATGACCTGCTCAATCCGATCCCTCCAGGTCAACAGGGGAGCAGGCCTGTAGTGTCTGACCTCCACAGACAGACTGACCACCTGTGCAGTACACCTGCTGGGAATTTAACTCTTACTGAGCTGCTGTGCTCCCAGATGCTAACAGACTTTGTTAGGACCCCACTGAATATTGTCATGAGTGTTGCTTTGGAGAATACATTTCTCCTGTGGCTGAAAAATAGTCCTGTTATTATGAAAACCTGCTTATGGAACAACTAAAAAGTGTTCATATTTGTCTCTCCTTTGGGTTGAGTTGCCAGAAGTTTTCCTCATCTTATAGAGCGGGAAATTAAGTCAGGAAAGAGTGAAAGTACTACAGTGAGTGGCAGAGGTTCAAACAGAACCCAGGTTTCCTGGTGTGGAACCATTTCATCTGAATGCTCAGCCTGTTTCTGACAGAGATGGCAAAGCGGTGGATGGCCCAGGTTCTGCAGGACCCTTGAAGTCTTCAGCCTTACCCCAGGCACAGGATACATGGGATGTTCCACCACAACATGAGGAAAAACTTCTTCACTGTGAGAGTGCCAGAGCACTGGAACAGGCTTCCCAGAGAGGTTGTGGAGTCTCCTTCCCTAGAGACTTTCAAGACCCGCCTGAATCTGTTTCTGTGTGGCCTGCCCTAGGTGTTCCTAGAGGTTGGACTCTATCTCCAGAGGTCCCTTCCAACCCCTACCATTCTATGAAACTGGTATCTGTCTTCCAGACTGCAAGGAAGAGAGACAGCATTCTCCTTTTTTGGTGTTGCCACGTATAGCGTGGTTAGTAAAATGCTGAGGATCTCTTGCTTGGGGCTATAGGAAGATGAATGTGAGTGCCAAGATTAGGATTAAGTCTCATATTTTTATATATATAACTGGGAAATTACGGGAGGGAAAAAACCCTCTAATGTACACTTAACTATAAATTAGCAATAGTATATTACAAATGTGCAAGTGATTCAAAGGGTATTTAGTGCACAATTCTTTTTTCTGCACTACTGCTTCCTTTTTTCAGATGCCCTTTACCTCTCCTTTTGGTTTTGTCTAGGTTCTCTTCAAGCTTATTTCTGAAGAACAGCATTTTGATAATAGTCTAGCTTATCTGAAGTCTGGACTCTGTAGTCATCCCACTTCTTCTTGTCACTTAGAAGCTGGTTGGATCTTGCTCAGGCTATAGATGATTTGCGTTAGGTTTCCTTTTGCACAGAGCAGCAAATCCTGTGGGAGTTCAGCATGCTGTGGTCAGAGACCTTAGTCTTTACTACGAAAAGAAATCACAATAATAATATTTCCTGTCTGTTACCTGTGTGTGTGCGAGTGCAGCAATTTCAGCTTGGTTGCGCTTTAGCAAGCTGGGAGATGCTGCTGACTGTCAGCTCTGAAAGCTGGCAAATGGCAGCCCCAGGCAATGAAATCAACATCTGCAGCTTGCAGCGGGGGAGCTAGCACTGAGGTGCAAAGGCAGATAACGCACCAGACCCTGCACACACCTTGGGTGATGGATCTACTGGCATCTCTACACCGCTCTGTAAGCACTGGGAGCTAACAGCCTACCGGCATCTGTACACCACTCCGTAAGCACTGGGAGCTAACAGCCTACCTGCATCTGTACACCGCTCCGTAAGCACTGGGAGCTAACAACCTACCGGCATCTGTACACCGCTCCGTAAGCACTGGGAGCTAACAACCTACCTGCATCTGTACACCGCTCCGTAAGCACTGGGAGCTAACAGCCTACCTGCATCTGTACACCGCTCCGTAAGCACTGGGAGCTAACAGCCTACCGGCATCTGTACACCGCTCCGTAAGCACTGGGAGCTAACAACCTACCTGCATCTGTACACCGCTCCGTAAGCACTGGGAGCTAACAACCTACCTGCATCTGTACACCGCTCTGTAAGCACTGGGAGCTAACAGCCTACCTGCATCTCTACACCGCTCCGTAAGCACTGGGAGCTAACAACCTACCTGCATCTGTATGTATTACAAGGCAGTCATTTTTTAGCTTGCACAACTGCAGCTTCAGTTTCATAGTCATTTTTTTTCCCCTACAATTCCATATTTTTATTGCACTTGAAAACAAATACACTCATCTAACGCTCTTGATATTGGACTCACTGGTCTTTTTGCAGTCGGGATATTTTGTCTTGCCTTACAACTTAATGTAACACATTTGTAGCCCCTTCTTTTTACCTGTATCGAGTAAGATAATTTTAGAATTGCTGGGTTTTAAAAAAAATCATGTTTCACATTGTGATTGCAGCAATTTTCTTCCCTAATTATTAGATTGCAAGTAAGTAGTGAACAGAAGTTGGTATTTTATAAAAGAAAAAAAGCTGTTGATAGAAGATTGCAGAGGGAGCTCTAAAGTGAGAAGTAATAACAGGTATAATGCCTCTTTCTTAGCAGTCTCTTGATCTTTTCCTTCCTGATAGCTTGTGCTTCATCTTATAAATTCCCAGGGAAATCCCCAGTAGACACCACAGCAGGGACACCTAATCAAAATGCCCTTCAGAACAGGAGTTTTCTGAATGGGTGAGCAACCACATACGGGCTGTCTCAAGCCAAAAGGTAAGAAATCCTTCACTGTAAAGCGGTGCTGCCAAGTCTAGCAAAGTTACCTGCTTTCTTCTTCTTACGGTCAAAAGTGTAAAGTGAATCAAAAAAGTCTCATAATATGCTTCCTGTAGGAGATGACTTTGTGGGCAAGCTTCAGAAGAGCAGCAGTGATTGATGGGTCTGTCTTCCTCTTTGTAAAAGAGAGCAGAGAGGCTCCATGCTGTTCCAACATCCCGTACAGTTGTGAATACAACTACAGTCAAAAGCAGAAGTCAAGTTTGTGGTTCCTGCTAAAAATGTAATTTTTCTAATGAGTAGGTTTTTCCTTCTTACTGATCTTTAGAAAGCATCATATCATACAGAATTGTAGATCTAAATCTGATGGCTCCAGCCTTAATTCTCATTGTGATGTAAATCTTTCTCAGTTGATTCATATCCTGAGCCTTCCAGATGTGGGCACCCCTTCTCTCTCTTGAGCTCTTTAACACAATTTGATGTTATCTCTGTAGGCAGAACTGCCTGTGAATTGCTTTCCTGAAAAGGAATTTCACATGCTGAAAGTTGTAGGACCAAGTTTATGGCTTACACATACCTTGATACTGGGCGCAGTCCCTGCACTCTCAGAGGCAACAGACAGGTGTTGGTGTTGTTAATGGCACCAAATATGCAAAAGATACCTAAAGCAAAGTCCCAATTTGTAGAAAAGGAGCTGGTTGCACTGCCTTCCCTTTACTGATAGAGACCCAGGCATCTCTGAGGAAGGGACGGTCCATGCCATGTGTGAAAGAAGGTGCAGAGGCACTGATGAGTGAGTCTGTGTCCGTGGAACCAGCTGCAGTTCCTCCTCCTTTTTTTCTCTTGTGGAGAAGGTTGGGGCAAATACATAAAGCAGCAGTGATTGTGAAAGTTGTGGTGTGTGGGCCACAGTCAGTATGTGAGCTGGTGCTGGAGTGGAAACTGCAATAGTGTGTGAGGCTGGAACGCCAAGGGCTTTTCATAATGTGTCTTATGATGGCTATCAGCATCCCATCCCTGTTAAGCTTTGCAGCAGTACATGGGAGAGGAGCTCTGGTGGCCTTGTTTTAAAAGAATAAGGCCAACTTTTTATCCGTTATACCGAGATAAAAGCGCTGTTTGCAAAGGCATCACACTGATGGGAGTTTGCCAACCAGGGACATGGCTCACAAGTCTCTGCAAGAACCAAAGGACACGAGCACACTGTCTCGCTTTCTCAGCAATGGAAGGAAGATAGGCTCTGCTGCTATAAGGCAAAGACTAAAAGGAGAGGATCGAGGGAAAAGCCATACCTCAGCAGCATAGCTGGCATGCAGCTTTTATTCAAGGCTTATGGTTCTGACTCAGTGAACTCAATTAATTATAAATGCTTTGGATGTGTAAACAAGAGAGCAGCTCTGTGTTGTGAAGATGCAGAAGTCTCTCTTCCTGTTTAATTAATACTTACAACACCTACCCACGTGAGTCTTCAGTGTACTAAGAGAAGATCTCAAAGAACGCTGGTTTTCAGAACAACTGAACTTTGGGGAATTTTGGTCATTGGGTAATGACATGCAAGGCTGTTCATCTCACACTTGTATTTAGTGATGTAACAAGGACCTGAAAGGAGGTTGTAGTGAGGTGGGTGCCGGCCTCTTCTCTCAAGTAAATAATGACAGAACTAGAGGAGATGACCTGAAGTTGCACCAGGGGAGGTTTAGATTAGATATTGGGACTAATTTGTTTACTGAAAGAGTAGTCAGGCACTTGAATGGGCTGCCCAGGGAGGTGGTGGAGCCACCATCCCTGGAGGTATTAAAAAGTTGTGTAGATGAGGCACCTCAGGACATGATCTAGTGGGATGGTGAAGTGGGGTTTTTTTTGTATATGTGTTTTATTTTGTTTTGGTTGGTTGCGTTTTTTTGGTTTGGTTTGGTTTTTGGGGGGGGGGGGGGGGGTTGGTATTGTTGTGTTTTGTTTTTGTTTGGGTTGGTTTGGGGTTTTTTAAGCTGTGATCTTAGAGATCTTTTCCAACCATGACAATTCTGTGAAGTATTTAATGATAAAATTACATATTGTTCACTGCTCTTCATTTCTGTTCTTCAAAGAAGGAAAAAAGTAATTTGGAAAGGAATAAAATGTTTGCAAGATGGTAACATGAATCCAAGAACCAGCATGCCATAGATTTCAGTACCTCCTGCACTATTACCATGCTGTGACTATCTTTTGCCTTCAGTAGAATTACAGTTCCAAAACACAGGTGCAACTGTCTCCTCGCACTGTAGACCTATTAGGTGCTTTGCAAATAAGACCAAATAATCCTGAAGTGAAGGTGCATGTGCGTGCCTTTCCTGGGAGTGCTTCCTTGTTCATTTTCCTTGCCTTTAATACCACTGCCTGGAGTAGCGGCCTTCATTTTGGTCTTCCAGATTTTGCAAATTATTCACATCCGAAATTGTCTGCAAATAGTTCTGCTCTGGAGTAGATCCAGGAAAGCAAGGAGTTTGAATTGTCATACATGCCATCACGTTCTTGGAATGTGTAACCTATCATCATGGCCTAATAGAGTACTACAGCTTCTTACTCTTCTCCCTGAGCTCTTCATCTAAAGGAGCATTTTGCCGTCTTCTTTTACTCATATTAGGGTGTTTGTACAATGATAGCAGTGAACAGTCTTTGTTGTATGATAACACGATGCATAATTCTCCTAATAACTCAAAATCAGTTTTTTTCATTTGATGATTAGAAATAGCAGCAACAAACAATAATGTGCTTAGTGTAGTGGGTAACTGAAACGATTTGAGCACTAGGAAGCTACTTCTACAAGCATTTTAAATTTTTGTTAAGCCGTCTTCTCAAATTGACTATTTCTTGCTTCGTTGTCATGGAAATATTAAGCTAAAAATACCTCTAGATTTTCAGTAGAGACAAGGAATGTGTGCATACTGATTCTGAAGTGTGATAAATGTATTAAAAATGAAAAGCAGCCCTTATTATGGTATCACAAGTAATAGCGCTAAGCTCTTGGCTTCTCTTTTACATCCAAGTGCAAAGGATTTTTTTCTTGGTACAATTCATGTCTTGTTGCCCAAGGACTTAATTGCTGGACTCTTTGTATACTGCATGGCACATGCTTGACTGACTGCAATAGCTCCCAATCAGAGTGAACTCTGTGTTTTAATATTGCATGGTCTGGCTGCTAAACACAAAGCAAGTGTTGTTGTAAACCATTTCTTAGAGTGACTGAAGAGAGCTTAGCACTTGGGTATGTGAATAGATAGGGCTTCTGACTGAGAGAGTTTGCGAAGTAACAAGAGAAAGGACATAACGTTTAAATGGAGCTGGAGAATGATGAGGTCTGTGATGGCTGGTTTTGGCACTAACATCTTCAAAGGTAACTTTCTTAGGGGGAAAAAAATGAAAGACTGAATTAAACTGTTACTAATGTAAATGAAAACATGAATCCTCCCCAGTTTCAATACTTGGCTGATTTGGAGTTGTAAGGTGTCCCTTTTCATGCTGTCCTCTCCCTTCACAAAGCAGGCACCAGGTAAAGTTATGGCTTTCACCTTCCTAAGTACTAATCATTGACCATAAGGCTGGGTGTAATTTTTTTGCTTCTGTAAATCCAAGGCAGTGCCTGGTCCACCCATGTTTTGAGATCAAGGGGAATAAAAACATGTTGTGATGTAGAGGGTTGTGTTTGAGGCACTTGGCTTCTGAAGTTCACGCGTTATCTCTTGCTTGAGGCTGTGCCTGACAGCATAATCTAATCATATGTATTTATTTAAGACTTTAGACTACCATTGCCCTGATAAAAGCAAGGGGCTGATGGTTCGCAGGTATCTGCTCTAGGAGACAGTTAACTTGAGGCAGCCATAATACCTGGAAGCCTAAAGGAGATGTTGCAACAGGGGCAGCTGAGATCTTGCTTCATCTGGGTCTAACCAGTGGCTGTACATCACAGTAAGGAGAGAAGAGGGGTCCCCAGCTCTGCCTGTTCTTCCCCTTTTATGGAGCTCTGAGCTTTTGTGGAGTTCTGAGTGTATTCTTTTCTCTGCCGTCTCTGAGGCACGTTCACAGTGCCTCTACTGACACTCAGAACAAAGCTCAGGGTTGTCCGTGTTTCTGTATATTTATTTGCTATCTGTTTATGTGGTTTAATATATATTGATGTAACTGAGAACACAGGCACTATATATCCCATTCAAATTCTTTTCCTGGGTATTGTCAGTGACTCTGATGTTCTAAGGGGTCATGGATACAGGGAAACAGATGGTTTCTGCATCTGAGACAGGGCTCATTTCCAGTGTACTGGAAGCAGAGTTGGGTTTTTTTCTGTATTATTCAATTTTGGTAAAGAACTGGCGAGCCAATTGTGACCAAGATGATGAGCAGTTTCAAAACAAAAGTATTATTTTAAAACTTAGTCTAATGTAATTGTTGCATTTCGGAAGTTATTTTAGATCACGTCCCACATAAACAGATGAACCACATGTTTGATTTTTGCCTGCAATGTTGTTTTTCATGTAATGTGCATGAGTCCTTAGGATCAGAAAACAAACTTTAGGCATGGTTTCCAGTTATTATGGACTCAACTATCACACAGCTAAAAATGCTTTGATGATTGCAAGTTTTTCTCACATAGATTGCTCACTTGCTAATGCTCATGGTGAAAATCTCATCGTTAAGCTGATTTACATAAAAACATTATATGCCTGTAGGCTCTGGAATTTCATTAAAATCTCATTTTAGTGCAGCCCTTATAATTTACCCTTTGCAATGATGAAAATGTCTCTCTCAAACAGCTTTTCCTTTTCCTGATGAGAGGCAGGTAAAGTTGTTATAACCCCCCCATCCCCAACTCTCATTCACACAGATTGGTATCTGTAAGTCCTTTCCTAAAGGACATTCCATAAAGGCAGAGCAGATAGATAGCACTGTTGGGTTTGACTGTAAGTAAATAAAATTCTTGGCAGTTCTGGGCTGGGTCCTGCTGTCTTGATGAATATGGAGCAAATAGTTCTGTTGGTTTCAATGGTATGAGAGATGACTCAGTGCCAGGAATGGTAAGGCTGAGGCCTTGTTTAATTTTTTTTTTTCCACATTTTTTTTCCCCATCTCACATTTCTGAAAATAGTTCAAGGAGGAAAGAATTATTTTCAAGGATGTGAGCTGTCTGAGCAAACCCAATTTCAATTCCATTATACAGTAAATTTTAAGAAGTGGGTAATAGTTGGAGAATATGACCCAGTGCAAACTACAGGTTCTGTTCCTAGCTACATAAGGGCTAAAGCACCTTTTTATTAAAGACATTTAGCACCTTTAGCTACTGGCTGGGCAGTAGCATTCTTTCCCTGACCTCTCCTGCGGTGAGTATCTGCTGAAGCTTTGCCTTCCTCTACTCTGCCTCGACTCTAGCTGTCAATCTAAACACCAGACTCACTGGGCACTTTGGTACAGACCCTTGTCCATAATGAACTGGACTTTCACAAAGCCCACCGGATGGCTGTAGATTTTAATGTGTTCCACTCCCTGCCTCGTCTGGACAGAATTGGAGCCAACAGACTGACCGTAAATCCCATTCCCATCTCGCTGGGGTCGACTGATTGGGAGCTTGAATACAAGTTCCCCTGTATGTGCAGTGTGTTCCCACTGTGAAGGCAGCTGGCATTGCTCATCTGTCCTGGCAAGACTGAAACAGTGCTCTGCTGCCTTCTCTCTGAAAATCCTCCTCTAGTCAAGCCTATAACCACCAAAAATCCTAGGGTATTTTTTGACAATCTTACCAGTTTTTGTCAGGACTTCTGTTTCCCCACCCCACACTCCTAGTTTCTCTGTCTGCCTTCATCTCTTTCTTCAACAGGGGCAAATTGGCAGTGAATTCCTATTTTCCTCTTCCATGCTACTTGGCACAGTGGGGAGATGGGGCGAGGGATACAGTCCTCCAGCTCCCAAGAGGGGCACCCAGATGTGGCACAGCCAGGAGGGGCTTAGATTGTACTGCAGGAAAAGTCCCTCTTAGCCCCAGTCTGGAACACGCTCAGCACAGCTAGGATTGCCTGGGCATTTAGGTGGTAAAATCAAAGATGTTTCAAATGAGCATATCAAACTGAATTTTTTGGAGAGGCTTATGTTAGCTGAATTTTAATGTACTTTCACAGGCACAGCAAAAAATGTGTGCTTACTATAGTGACTTCTGCTCCATATTAACATGGAGGGGTAAAAGGAAAGGTCTTCATAACTCTTTAATGTATAAAACCCATGGGTTTCCCTTACCTTCACAGGTACAAATTTCTGGATGAATTTTTCTTGCTGTGCATCTCTCAGGCAGGCATCCAGCATGCAAAATTTTATTCCAGATGTATGTATCTTTGAAAGTGTATAAGCAACAGAAAACAAGGTTTATAATGAAAAATGCCAAGCAGCTTCAGTAATCAGCAGTGTTAGATATCCTGTGTGTATGGGGAAATCTATCCAAGTGCTGGAAATGAATGTATAAGCACACATCCATTCCAGCTGCGAGCATTCTTTAGTAATGAGTCTTGCCAACAGCACAGTTTTTATGAGGGTAGCATGTAAGCAACAGCCTATTGAAATTAGATCTATATGTTCTTCCTGAATAGCTGTTTACAGAGCCACTTTGGATCTCTCCTGCAATAGAAATTCCTGGATACTTTCATTTTCATAAGGCAAAAATGGTTTGATTTTTTTGTCTGTCATATGCTCAGGAGTCTACACCTGAACAATTTCTGAATAATGATAATTAATCACAGCACAGTGATGGGTAAGCAGGTGCATGTCACTTGATATCAACAGCACAGTAATAGAGATGGATTATGCTAAACTAGACCCAAAATCAGTGTAGTGTGGAGCATGTAACACTGAAGGATCAAACGAGAGAAGCTAGGATAGAGGAGACTGGCCCACTGACTATAGGATTTGTTACTACCCGTTAGTTCTTAGGGTACTAATTTACTGCACTACTCTTGTGGTGGTTGGAGGCAGGTAGCTGCTGAATCAAATTGTCTAGCAAAGAAAACAAAAGCAAAAGTCAATAGTAGAGATTATCCAAGAGATAAAGAGATCACAAATAATGACAGAACAAAGAATCAATGATAAAATAAATGAAAATAATCATCTCTCCTGCTAGAAAGGAGGTAACTCTAGCTCTGAATGTGCAGCCCTTGTGAAGCAACAGCAGTCTGTGATAACACCATCTGCAGATGAAATAAAATTACTAAAATCATCTAGTCTGTTCTTCAAGCATCAATGACAACTATAAATACTGAAATACATTGTTTATTCTTGCAGAGTGAAGGTTATTTGAGTGTTTTAACTGTGTATTTCTGCACTTTGACAAGTTTGGATTTTTGGATTAAATTTAATCTTGATTAGAAGCTGGGCATTCTGCTACTTGGTTTTGAGCTGTTACAGTTTCCTTGCCTGAAACTGTTGATGTCTACTGGTCAGCCTTAATTCTGTCTCCAGGTACTTCTTTTCTTTCTTGCCTGGCAACATTAGAGTAATCTGAAAGGTGAGATTTTAAATTGCATATCCCACAGTTTCTCAAAAGAAGTCTTTTAATAGTCTGTCCACATGTGTTTGTGCACATTTTAGAGGAGGGCAAGGAACAAGTCATTCGAAAACTGGAAGAAATTCTGCAACTGGGATTAAAGAAGCACATCTGTTTAGGCCTTGTTTGGTTTTAAACTGTTAGTTGTCTATAAACTGAGATGCCTTATGAAAAACAGTGGGCGGCTGCAATAGCAAACAAATAGCGTGAGCAGATGCAGTTTACAGCTGAAGGAAATACCTAGTCCATTGGTAGCTGAGTAGCAGACCAGCTTGACAGCTGTAGTGTCACCATTGCATATTGGACAAGACAAGTCATGGATCGGGCAGTTTTTCTGATTCAGCACAGAAATACGAGCTGTTGTTCGCACGCAGCAGGCGTACAGGATGGAATCAAACGATACCGTGTATTGATGCTCTAAGTACAAACTGGATTTGCCAATAATAACCTTTTATATTTCTTATGTGTCTTAAATCTTTGCTGACAGGGCAGGTATAGTACTGGGAGAAACTACCTAAATTCATCCAAAACCTTGGTGCTTAGGGAAAGGCTGACACTGATGCAGGAGCACTGGGTTTTGACTCTTTGGGTTGCATGGTTTACCTGCTCTCTACGCTTCCAGCAGTATTCAAAAGCAGGCAGTGGGCATTGAAGGCAGCAGCACGTGGAGAAGGGTGGTCAGGTGTGAGAGGTGGACAGGATGCACACTTGTGCACTGGGTTTCACAGGTGGCTGCTGATACAGCTCATACCTTTGCGTCATGAACCTCTTGATGAGACAGCAGTTTTTTCCTCGTTTTTTCTTCAGGTTTAACAGTCTTACTCTCTCCCTCTCTGCCTTTCCTTGCCTTGTTTCTTTTCCCCTGCTTACTTCTCATTTAGACAGTCCTAGTCTTTCTCCCCTCTCCCCTGTCCCACCCTCTCTGTGCAGTGATTCTCTTCTAATCTCAGTTCTCTCCTTCCCTCAACCTCGACATCAGTGCTGTTCTTAATACCAGTACTGCAACACCTTATAGAAACATCTTTAGTCTCTCTCTGTTTTGGCTTCCCATTGTAATTCCTCGTCCTATTTTTTTCTCCATTGTATTCAATCAGTTCTCCCTTCCATTGACTCTGTCTCCACTTTGAGACCTTCTTTCTGCACTTCCAGAGATCACTGTGTGTGGTGGGTTGACCTTGGCACGGCACCAGGTGCCCACCAAGCCCTTCTATCACTCCCCCCGACCCCCTTCAGCACGGCACGCAGGGAGAGAATGAGACGCAAAGCACAGGGGTGTGGGTTATGATAGATAAGGTGTTATTCTCTACTTCCTGTCCGCAGGCGATGTCGGGCCAAGTCCAGGAAGCAGGGCTCCAGGAACACGTAGCAGCCGCTTGGAGGTCAAAGCTGAATGCCCCCCCATCCTCCTCCTGCCCTCTCCCTTTATAGCTGAGCTGATGTCGTATGGTATGGAATATCCCACTGGTCAGCTCAGGTTGGCTGTATCCTCTCCCCCATCCTGCCCCCCCCATCCTCTGGTGCCGTGTGAGCACTGGCAGTCACAACACGGGTGTGTTACCAACACCCTCCAGCTCCCAGTGCTGCAGCAGGAGGGCTGGGTGGGGAAAAGCAGCTCAGCCAGACCCACTACACTGCGGCTACTCTAATTCAAGATGGTCTTGTAGCGATCTGGCTTAAACACAATATCATATCTTTGTTTATTCCCTAGCTGGGTCCTCTCTAGGGAAAATGTTATGACTCATAACTTAATTTCTTCGCTGTCTGATTTGGTTCACTTGGTTCCCACCCGCTTACCAAAGACAGATACCTTTTCATTACTGCTTTTTGACACCCCTCATTTTTTATGTACAATGTTTGCCCAAAAGAACGACAGCAGCTCTTTTAGTACTACATTGAATTGATCACAAATTACTCAGTTTTTAGGGCTGGAATTACTTCCCTGAGAGGTTGTTCAGTGCTGAGAAATGCTTAGCTAATGCCTACTCACCTCAGCTAGTTAATTGAAACAGAAATTATCATGAGAGTAAATCACAATCAGATCGTAGAAGTGCCTCAGGTGTAGCACACGCTCCTATAAAACACCAACTAATGCTTCCTGCCTCCCCCAAAGAATATAGTTTAGTCTTTCCTTGAAATACTCATTAGGATGGTTGGGGTTTCTTTTTATATTTGAAAGAATAAATCCACCTTTTAGTGATGGCTAAGCCTCTGAGACCAGACTAGCCTTATTAAGTGAGAAGCAGGGCATTATAAGGGCAAGTAAACTTTTGAGAAGAGATTTAGGGCAACTTTAACAACTCTGAAGAAGTGAGGAAGATGAGGCGGAATGGAAATATTTTAAAGGGAAAGTATCAAACCAGTAGGAGCAGAAACACTGACAGGAAAGAAGGGGTGGATGAGGGAAACTCTTAGAGGCTTTCAGCCTTCAATACCTCCAGCTACAGCTCATCAGGAGACCCTATGAGATTTTATCTCCTCTCACTTCAGTTTAGTAAAGAGGTAGGGTGTTTTCAAGGGCTGGGTGATTGCAGAGGCAGTATAGAATATTGCCAGGAGCAATGTTCAGCTGGTAAATTCATTTTCCAGTTAATTTGCAAAACTGATTTGGTAACTGAGATAACTCAGGGCTTTGACAGAGAAATCATTTTCTGCAAACTGGATTTTTTTTTTTTTTTTCTTGTGAGAGGGATAAAGCTCCATGGCAGATTTGTTTTCCAGCAAAACTCAAACTTCTCACAGTTTTCCTCTGAATGAGGAGTGTTCTCTGTGGTGTCTGGGGAGGGACTACATCCCAACTCCTCTCCATGCCTCAGGAGCATCCCTACTGCGTGTCCCACAATGGTGCTTGCAGGCTGTGGTACAAAGAGCAAAACAGAATCACCTCTTCTGTGCCTGGCTTAGGGGCATTGCTTTCAGGGAGCTGTAGTTTTTGCACCCATGATGGTTACAGCCGTGGGTCTGAGCATGCAGCTGAGAACTGTCTTACTGATATCAAGGCAGTGGAAGGCTGTGACACTGCCATGGTATAATGGAGATAGCAGGCCTGGTGTTAAAGGGAATACAATGTTGTTTAGTTCTTGATCCATGAAAATTGATGAGTAGTTTAGTAATTGTCATGTATTTCTGGGCATCTTTAGCCATCTCATCTCTTGGGAGATTTACCAGTCTGTCATCTATGCTAATTGAAAGGAGAATTTAACCTCATTACTTTCTGACTTCAACATCATAACTTCATTACCTAAGCCAGTGAGCTGATCCTCATAATTCCTGAGATGAAAATAAAAATGGCACATATTTATTTGCAACTGGGGATTAACTGGATAACACCTGCACCTAACCTGTGCCTTGTATCTAGGGCAGTAGGACAGAGTTAAATGTCTCCTTTATTCCACAACAAGGTAATCTACAAGACTATAATGCAAACATTGATATATATTTGTTACAACTACATATTGCATACGGATGCCAGCTGGGTAATATCCAGGTTAGTTTGCCTCACCTATACTGTAGCATTGCCTGTACTTAACAGTGCGTTCTGTTCATCAGCAGAGGCAGTGCTACCAAGGCAGGGAATGTCTGTATCTGGCCAGGGAATGCCTCAAAGGTGATTCAGGAGTACAAGAACGCCCCTCGGATGGATTAAAATGTTAGGAGTGTGCCAAGTGAAAAACATGGCACCAGCAGTGTTGTTTGGAAAGAATGGCCCGCAGCCAAAAGAAGCCCAGCTAGTGTCTAAGTGACATTTTTGCACATAAAGATAGTGTATGTAATTTTGCAAGCTTTATGTTTGTTCAAATTTTGTCTGTTTATCACCCATAGCCATTTCTTAATATTTCTGATCTGGAAAAGATTGTGGGGGAAGGGGGAGGAGAAAACAAAGAAAAAAGAAAATGTTGCTCCCCTTTTGTTTTTAGAGCAATTTCTTGAGCTGTGAAGGCCCCCGTGAGACTTTTTGCCATTGAATTTGCTCTCTGAATGAAACCTTTGACATTCATTACTCACTGCCTCAAATACTGCCTGATGAATGGCTCCACTTCTGCCACTGTTTTGAATTGAGTGTGACACCTGCATCTCTCTGGGTTGTCTTCTTGCCAGTTTGCATCTGTATGAGGGCGGTTTGATTGAAAATTAAATTAGAAATAATAGTTGTGTGAAAGTGAGAGGAATCTTCAATTCCCACATTGTTCTTTCCAAATAACCTATTCAATCATCTTAGTAATTCTCGGTCCTTGAAAGCAATACTAATATCCAGAATACCTACATCTGGGTATATTCTTTCCTCCTGTTTTCTCTAATACCTTTGGTTTAATTAAATAGATTCTTTTAAAACATACTTTCTCAGTGTAGTAAATCACTTACCTCTTGTCAACTTATGGTGAGATTTCCTGCGGTGGCATCTGAACATTGTCATACAGGCTATTGCCTGAAGTTACATTTTATTAACTACAGGAGTTAATAAATTCCTTTTTAAAAAAAAAAAAAAAAAAAAAACAAAACCAAAAAAACCCCTTCTCTTTATTCTAGCTCTCGATGTTCTGAGCAACCTACAGCTAAAGATCTCCAGGGGAGAAGAAAATTAAGATTTGAATAATTGGTGAGAACTGCGTGTTTTAGCGATTGTGATATCCTCAGCTCTTGCTGTCTCCTCAGTGAGTAATTGAGTTAGCTGCTGAGCTGTTAAAAGTCCTGTAGAGAAAAATTACAATGTGAAAATTCAATCTGGACTTGCAGTTTTTCAGTCCCACAAGCTCATCCAGCCTTTTTGCTGCCAAAAGAAAACAACTGCTGCTCCCAGGTGCAACAATGGGGTCGCTTGCTCAGCTGCACTGACACCTCAAGTAATTCTCTTGAATTTGCAGAAGTTTGTTTGGGGCAGAGTTGTGAATTAAACCCCAGGATGGGCAACAAAACCCCTTTTGGAGGTGCTGAAGGACACTGTAGCCTATTCCATTTACAGAGTGCTGTGGAGTAAAAGGGATATATGTATGCATCTGTGCACGTAGTGGGAGAGGTGTGTGTTTTCCCCAGGTGAGCAGAAATGCACCTGGCTGCGTGATGGAGGAGGAGCTGTGGGGATGGAAAATATGGTGGCCAATTAACTGTGCTGGTGCTGTGCTTCTTGTCGGTGGACTGCGTGTCCCTGGTGCCTCCTCAGCGAGGAGTGTGAAGAGGCCGCCCGGAAACGAGAAGAGCTTGAACTACTTGGGAACGTACTCTCATTGGTTTTCATTTCCCAAGTCACATCTGAAAGTTGGAAACACTTTACACTCCTAAAACAACTTTGTCTTTCAAAAAACAGATCAGGGTTTACTTTTCCTCCTGCGTATCTGTAGGCATCAGGCGAAGCAATTCAGGCCTGTGTTTTTGAGGGTCTCCAATGCTTTTCATGTTTTTCTTCCACCTGGGACACCGCACGGTTGTTTTTTGGATGTACCAAATGGCAGATCATAGCACCATCAGCTGTGGCCAAGGTCTCAGCTCTTTTGTTACAGCTGCACCAATTTCCCTTATTTTGATAGTGCTGTTAAAACAGCAATGCAATTTGTACATGAAAATATCTGCGTTTCTTTATTATTTCCTTACACAGGCACTGTAATTAGTGATCAGAATTCTGGCTTTGCAGGCAAAGGTTGCTTTTTTCCCTGAGCCTCAACAGTAGCTGCAAAATGGTATATTAAGGAAAAACTTGATTATGAGAAGCACTTTCAGTTATTTTATGGAGCATCTGAAAATTTACATGGTGTTACACAGTTAAAACTGCAAGATGTGAATGCTGCTTTTATTTAAATAGGCATTTTTCAGATCCCACAAACATGCCTGTGACATACATTCAGTGCATACCTGCTGTGTCCTGGCTGTATGTAGGCACATATCACAGACTCATTAAGGCTGGAAAAGACCTCTAAGATCATCATATCAACCTAGGCCACATCCTAATGTGCTACAGAAGAAAACTTGTGCCTGCAGGATGTGCTTCAGCAAGTCACCAGGTCCAGACAAGAGTGAGTGGGTTTATGGCACATACTAGCAATTCCTATCCAATCGTGGTTGCTGACCAAGAGAGGCTGGCTGAAAGTATCTTCCCTTCTTGCAGCAGACAAGAAGGTGAGTTGTAAGGGGGTGATTGAACAAGAAGCTCATTTCACTACTTCCGTGCCTTGATACAGTTATCAAAATGGGTTTCCCTCACGTAATGTATGTATCTGAGTATCAATGCATGTGGCAAAAAGCAGTGCTGTGAATCCAAAATCACAGTCTTGCTTGTGTTCCTCACCTAAAGATGGAGTCTTGTGGCACTATGCTGTTTTCTTAAAAAATGTTTCAATGTAATAACTGTCAGTGCAGTTCCTCTGTGTACATCTACATCCTTGCCCCGACCAAGGACCAAAACAGTCTCGGTGGAGCCTGTCAGTGAGCTATGATGCAATCTCGGTGTCCTAAGGAAGTTTCTCACTTTTACTGCAGGTTAGTGTTTGGTATGTCTGAACAGGGAGGATTTCTTAGTCCTGTCTTTTCTCCTTCCTAATGTAGCTGAAAGATGCTAATCAGGTACACTAAGGTTGGTCTGTCTTAACTGCTGCTCAGAAGAGGCTGTGGTTTTAACTTTTTCTTAGTCACAGCAGCGGAACTCTCAGTTTCATTCTGGCAAAGGCAAAGATCAGAGGCAGAAGGTATCCTGTTGTGCCAACCAACATGGGACAAACCACTCACAATTTAAATACTTGCCAGTCTTGTGCCCATGAGCTGCAACTGATCATGCATCTTCTCCTGGCAGTACTTCTAAGCTAAGATCATTTTGTTTTTTCATTTTTTTTTCCCAGCTGAAACAAAGATCTGCTTCAAATACTACCATGGGGTGAGTGGAGCACTGCGAGCCACAACTCCGAGTGTCACCGTGAAGAATAATGCAGCTCCCGTAAGTTATGCCAACCTTTTTTTTTTCTCCATGTCTGTTCCCTGCTGTTGCTGTGCTACGCCTTGCTTTCCCTGCCTGCTTTGTGTACTTTTATATGAAAACCAAACATAATATTTCCTCTTTGTGGTACCGTGCTACAGAGAAACGGGTGATCTTTCAGTTAAGATGTGGGTTTGTACACCAGGGGAACATAGATTCAGCTCTCAACCTGTCACAGGTAACTTCTCCGACTGGGGGCAAGTCCCACGGCCTAACTGTATTCTGTTCTGTAAATTATCTTCTCTAAAGTTATCTTGTGAGGCTTAGGTGATGCCTCTAGAGGATTTGGGATCCTTGGGTGGTAGATACATTAAATGTTCAGAAAAGGAATAAGTTATTCATATTTTAAGGTGCTATTTTCAAAATCAAGGCGTGAACATTTTTATGGCAGTGCCTGTACATTCCAGGAACAGCTAAATTGTGACAGGCTCCCATCAGTAGCAAGAACTGGGCATTCAAGAGATACATCAAAGGATTGAACATCATTTTTGACAGATTGAGGCTTCACTGGGAGCACTGTGGCTCAAATGGCTCTAAAGAGCTGTGTGTCTTGCCTGGTTTTGGAAAATTTGATCATTCTGAGAGTTAAACATTTTTTAGAAGCCTACAGAGAGATTGACCTCTAAAGTTTGTCTGGCCTTGCTGATGGAGTTTCACTTCATGCCAGACTCATCTTGGCAGAGATCTTCACGAGCTGAGAGTTTTAGTCCAACCAGCATTAGAAAAGGACTAGCGCAGATGTTTAGAATTGCATTACCTGTGGGTGTGTGTAGGTTCCAGTGGACATAGCTGAAGCTTAAATTTTTAAAGTTCCTTTTTCTTTCTTTTTTATTTTTTTATTTTTTTATTTTGAGTGGTCCCAGGTTAATATTTCTAGAAAGGTTGAGTAGCCTTCCATGCTGTGTGTTGTCTGTGTCTGATGGCACAAGGCCAGGAAGGATTACTTTTTTTTTTTTTACCCTTGACCCATGTAAAAGCTTGTGGTGATTTCTTTTTGTCTTCTTTCGATGCACACAATAGCTGCAAACCAGATGCTGGGTAGGGGCTGATGGCCTGCCTTGTACGACTAAAAGGCCTTCATTTCTTGACATGGTTTTCTGACATGCTCATGATGAAGCCATTCATCAACTTCAGACCCTGGAGAGTTTCTTTTAGCTATCTGCAGAGGAACATTATCATGTGGCTTTGGATATCTGCATTGTGTGGGATGCTGAAAAGTTCTTTTTATCCTGTAGTGAGTGGTATCTTGTTGACTCAAGGCTTGCTCTTCATTTCCTGGTTATTGTCAACCTGAGGGGACAATCTATGTCACTGATTTAGTCCCAGTCTTTTCTGCAAGGTAAGCCAGCCAAACAACCAAGGCAATAAATACCAGTAGGATGAGAGAGAAGTTTTTTTCACGGTTCACATCCATGTTTTAGACTTGAGTTTGAACCAATTAAGCAAATTTTTCAGGTCTAGTATGGAAGAGATACTCTTTCATTATTAAGTATCAGCAATGTATTTTAAGTTAATAGAATAATGTCTGAGGACCTATGCAAACACGAGGCCTTTATATATATGCATATATATATATGTATATGGGGAAATAAAGCAATCACTCACTTTCAGCTGAGCAGAACTTGTGTTTAAAAGAAAGTTCTCTTCATGCAATACTCATGATCTTCATACAGATCAGGTGAGAAACACTCACCTCTGAGCTTTAGATGAGTATACTGTACCTGACTGAAAAAGAAAATATAATTAAAAGTGGTATCAGATAACAGCTTTTGTTTGAGGGCCAAACCAGTGTCTTTGGAAATATTCTCTTCACATAGTCTTCTAATTTTTCCTGCCTTTCTGGGTTACAGAATAGCCTTTGTGGTTTTTGCCAGTTGCCATTGTGGACCTGAGAGAGCAGCAGTGTTGTAGATGCAGTATCAGTTTCTCTGTCATTTTCTCTTCATTGTTTTGCTGTGAAACATAAATATTTAGTGCATTGTAAAGCACATACTAAGAAATGAAGACAACCGAAACAAAGGAATGGCAGCAAAATGAGCCTGGTTGGACTCTCCTGTGGGGGTGCAAGCAGGAAAAAAAAAAAAGTGCTATAGATTTGAAAACTCCTCTAGAGTTTAGTGAAACATATTGGGCTGATTCTTGCCTATGAGAAGGCTTTCAGGTAAGTATGAACCTCCAAACTCCAGTCCCAGCTGAAACCATCAGATGGCTTTCTCTGTCGTCTCTGCAGTACACGTCCAACCTTTAGTAATAAAGTACTGGAATGTTTCACTGCCTCCTGCACCACTGGGAAGTGGTGTCATTCTCACTGCACGTGTGGGGAAAGGGATAACAAGGGATTTGCCAATCTGGGTTTTGCACTGGCTGCTGCTGAGGCACAGGTAACACCATGTATTACCCTTAGAGCTGCACACACAGGCACTCAGATACTTACTGTGATTTAACTAATTTCACTGATTATGAATTCTGTACTATTTTTTTAGTGGAAGGAGAGAGGGAGAAACAGAAATCTCCAAATAAACCACTATAGCTATTTTAAAACATTTGTTTCCAAATACTGTCTTGGAACAATAATCAGAATATTCTTGTCTAAAAGAAGCAGCAGATCTTCTGGTTTGTACTTTGCTACGCTGGTCCATCATCAGCCAGAGAGTAAATGAAAGAATGCTGTGGTGAGGTGGGTGTTGGTCTCTTCTCCCAGGTAACTAGTGACAGGACAAGAGGAAATGGGCTTAAGTTGCACCAGGGGAGATTTAAGTTGGATATTACTATAATTTTTTTTTACTGAGAGAGTGGTGAGGCCTTGGAACAGGCTGCCCAGGGAGGTGGTGGAATCACCATGCCTGGAGGTGTTTAAAAGACATCTAGATGTGGCACTTCAGGACATGGTTTACTGGTCCTGATAATATTTAGTATATGGTTAGCCTTGATGATCTTGAAGGTTGTTTACAACCTTAATGATTCTATGAATCGTAATGCTCAGTGTTCCTTATCCATGTTGGCAGGTCTCTCCCCAACCCTTTGCAGTAGCTCCACAGTGAAGTGTACTGGGTGGGCAGCCCCATCTCTTTTTTTCCTGTGTCTTGACTGAGCAGGGAAGCAGCAGCTGATTTTATTTTCTCCTGTTCCTCTCTGTGATCTGTTAAGGGCCGTGACAGTCTAGTGTCATGCCTATAGCTCATGTGAGGTCCTTGAAAGGTATCACTCTACTGAGATGTGACACCGAGGTCCCACTCTGATCATAATTGGATGCATCATATTCCTCAGTTGTTTCCATTGCTCCAGTGATTCAGAGCATTGCCCCAGGGTCCCAGGCATGGCATGTCTCACAGTACCAGTGAAAGCCATTGTCTTCTTACTGCTGTGGCTTGGGTGCTGAGCGGGGCTCTGCTCAGAGGGAACCTTCTTCAGATCCTGGGGCAGGTTCTTGCACATTCTTTCTGCTGGAAGAGGGAATCCTGTGGTCTGTGCTTGGAAATTTACCCTCTTTAGCAGTCAATAGGAGTTTTAGCAGTGGCGGTGGGACCTTACTGCGTTAGAAATAGTAGCTTTACAAGGAGAAAATCTCAATAGGGATCCTGCTGTGGGTATAGGGACCTATGTTTTTTGAAAAGCTGGTTGCTTTGAACCAAAGGGAGTTCTGCCATTGTAGTGACGGCATCATAAATTCGTCCTGAAGCTTAGGCTGTTAATACAGGGACAGAGAAAATGAAGCTTTGCCTATTTGACACAAGCAAACCTTTTCATTTGGCACAACTTGGGAAAAAGTTGCAGAGCAGGTGTCCTTTGAGAGGCAGCATTTGAGGACAGATGACCTTCTGGGGACAGTGTTTTCAGTGCTAGCACAGACTCAGCTGCAGCTGATGCCAGAGCCACCCAAGCGGGTTCTGTCCAAGCCTCCGGGCGCGTGGCACGTCCCGCAGCAGGGACAGCAGCTGGTACATTGGCTGCTCTGTGCGCCTCTCATTCCGTCTGTGACAAACGAGACCTGCAAACACCGGTAACCAGCAATATCCTAACGCCACAATTTAAAACAGCATCAATCTCTTCATTGTCTGACAGCGGTTCTCTGCAATTGCAAAGGCAGAAGAAGTTGGAAGTAGCCACGCTGGGGGCCGTAAGCGGTTTCCATTCTTGCTCACAGGCTGCCAAGGCCATCTTTAACTGGCAGTTAAAAGGAATCCTGCTTTCAAAGCGGGGGGGGGGGGGGGGGGGGGGGGGGCGGGGAAATGCTGTCTTATTTGGGATGTCTTTGATGCTTTAGGCTGAGTAGTATCTCATGTTTCTTGTATTATGAATGTTCTGCTCCATTTGAGCTCCTCTCCTTATGCTGTAACCCAGTTATTAGAGCTGCCTCACCTGCTGAGCAGGATGCCCTGCAGCTTGTTTGTCGGTGAAAAGTCCTGTCACATTTTATCACCCGTGAATCGTCAGGCTTGAATACCTGGGAAGGAAGGGCTCTGTGCTTTGTCCAATTCTTACATGGCAGGAGGGTAAATGTGCATTGGGGGCAGCCAATGGGCCTGGTAGTAATGGTAGTAAATGGAGCACCTACAGTTCTGGGGAAAAAAGGAACACCCTGGCTGGCTGCTTTTCTTCTGGAATAGTGGCAACCCAAAAGCACTGTTGCTTATGCACAGTAGTTTATACTACGAAAGCATAAGCATTGCCATGATATGGATGAGCAAACAGTTTTTCTCAATAGAAAAGAACATTTTTACAGCATCTAGAACATTCCTGTGTTTGTTACTATTCATTTATTCATGATGTTGCTGCCACATTCATATTTACATCAGACATTGTCGTAGAAAAACAACACAAAGTTACAACAATTGATTTTAGCAAGAGGAACGTCTTATTTTGCTCGCGTGAAAATGGTTTAACCTGAACGTGGCTCTTTTGCAGTAAAATAAAGCTGGCATGAGAACGGCATACAGAATGGAAAAGAAGAACCTTTTCCCCTAAGAGTTTATAGCCTGAAAAGATAAATTGGATACATCACAATTAAAAGACAGTAAGTAGAGAATCAATGCTTTAGCCTCAGGACAAATGTCTTCACTAAATTGGGAGCATTCACTCGCTGTGTATTAGATGCAAAGAGCCACGGCTGGTTGAACCTCTGGAGCTTTCCTGCCACCGTTCCTGTCTCATAGATCATGATGGCACTTGTCAAATACACTTAGCATCGTGCAGAAAGCTATGTAAATTGGAGCTAATTATGGAAAGAGACCTTCTCTGTATTGTGTTTGTGTGGAAATGCTGCCTCAGCTGGGTTTCCCACAGCAGGAATTACTGCTTGATAAGCTGCTGCCATTTGGTAGTGACTGATCATTCCTGAGGACTTCCTGCTGCAAATATTTGCATTACGTGCTGTCACGTCAGAGCTGGGGTGCTGAGGAGTGTTTGATAAGGAAGCATTCTGCCTCATCTCCATGTACGTGCTGCAAGCCAGGATCTTGAGAGTGCACGTACAGGCAGCTGTATCTCTCATTCTTTCCAAAGGCTGGATTTAGAAATCTCAGCTGTGTGTTCCTTTTCACTTCACGTCTTATTCTGTGATAGGTGAGTTTTAAAACTGTGTGTTTCTGGGGCATCGTTATGTAATAAATCTAGCAGTCTGATTTTGAGAGTGTAAGAATAATTACACTTCAAGAAACGGAGGATAAAGAAGAAGCAGAAAATTCTAGTGTCCTCTGCGCTGTTCAGCAATTGAGGTTAAAAAACCCCATGCTTACGGAAAACACGACATCAGACTGCTGCAATTAATCACAGCAAAGAATGCAAGCCAGGTACATCTTTAACAAGTGTAAGTGGTGTACCTTGAAAGGCTCAGCATTTCCAGGGAGGGAAGCAGCACTTCTGTGGAAGCTGTGGGTGTGCTTAGGTGACTGGGTGTTTATCAGTCCTGACAATGAGGATCCCCTTCCCTTACCTTGAGAAGAGAACTAGCCAGAGCTCCCCCAGTTTGCAGCTACCTTCAAATGCAAGATAAGAAGTAGCATCATAGTATGACCTGTTTTCAACCTTTTCCTCTACACATCTCCTCCTGTTTTGATTATCTGCAAAGGAGATGGAGTCATTCAGGAATAAAAAAGTCAAGGCAAAATGAGCAGGGGAAATTACTGGAAATACTCGCTCAGCTGGAAGGAAGCGTGGACTCTAGCAGTCAAATAAAAAGTGCTGTCTGCCAGGGTACAGCCCTATTCCAGTGTCAAAGGGCATCAAACAGAAAATATATATTCTAAAACAACTTCTGAGAGCAGATTCCCCTGATTAACCAGTCAAGGTGAATAATTCTGGAAAGAGCAGCTGATCCATAAGCCACGGGGGGAAGTAATCTGCGTAGGCTTCTGATCTGTTGGAAATATCTGCCCATTTTTTTGTTTTCTCTTGATGTGGCATTTCTTTCCCAATAGCAGCAATGCTGTCCACATCCCGCCTGCCTTGCACGCTCGTATGTTGCAACTGGTGCAGGCTAACAGTGTGAGGTGGTATAATGTATAAACAGAAGTCTTTAATTTTAAAGGAACTATTACACGGACTAGGGAATTGCTTCAGCGTTTTAACAGGAAGTTCTGTATGTCACTGGTTTTCTGGTGGAGTGCAAGGAATGGTTTGGTCGCTTGTGTACAAAAGAACGTACAGTGTTTGGAGTTAAGATGATGTTGTGGCTCACAGTAAGCTCATCAGAGGTAAAAGAAAGAAGTGTAATAGTACCTCTTAGTAAGGAATCAGCAAAGATTTTGCTCTGTCTCTAGAAAACACTAGCACCTTGACACGAAGTCCCGTGTGCAGTCTTTGTGCGCTTGTTTGGAAATGTTCTAGAAAGGTGAAGCTAAAGAAGAAAGCAAGGAAAAGATTAAGTAATACAGAAAAGTTTTTGTTAATACTGTATTGTTCTCAATGCTTTAGATTGTAGTATTACCTAAAGGCTTAACCTAAGGTTGGGCTTTAGGGCAGTATGTGCTGAATGGATACACTCGCCGTTCCATGGGCTACAGCTAACACGTGCTCAGAGGGAAGGGTTTCCTGGCAGAATTTCACCCCAGCTACAAAATTCAAGGGAACGATTTTTCATGTGACAACTGCTCTCAGCACATTTGTTACAGCTGAAAAATGTAATGAATTAATTTTTTCACTTCTATTTTGCTTCATTATAAAACCATGGTAGTGTTTTACAGCCTGATTTGGCAATAGGCAGTTATGTTCAAGCATACTTACTCATATGAGCAGCCTCTTAATAGTTGCACAGTTGAGTTCTTAGTTCAGTGTAATTACATTTTTGGTTCTGCTTTCTGTATCCTAATTAGCATCGATTGAAAGAATGTGAAAGTTAATGATGTGTCCAAATTATTTCTTATTGCCACCTCAGTAACGCAGGCTCATTTTCAGTGTACAGATACATAAAGACTATTGTATTTACACTGCAATTACCCTGTCATGTAGTGAGCACTCCAGTCATACGAATTAGTGGAGTTGGAAGGTGTAAACAGGGTGCAATTGGTCTCTGACTGCAGTGTAATGATAGTCACTGTGTTATAAATGATAAACTTTTCCTTCCTTTTATTTTTTCTCCTCGCATTTTAAACTGGGGTGATTGGCAAGAGATTTTCTTTAAATATTAAGAAAACTTACTTGCACTGAAGGATTCTTCTGAGTGCAGTTCAATAATACTGCCTTTTACAGTCACGATTCAGTAAAGGTGTGAAGCACGTGCTGAAACCCCTCTACCATTACTGTAAATGTTTAAGGATGTTCTTCTTAATTGGCAGAATCTTTCAAAATGGAATAGAACTAGCAAGTAGAGTCACTTCCAGCACTGGTTAAATTACAACAGATTGCAGATATGCCAATAGCTAAAGTGACAAATGATCCACTTCTGTTCCCTATCTTGATATTGACTTTTTGATCTCTGTGCGGTTCAAACTCCTATCACCACAGGCTGACAGACTTACACCACTTAGGAGAGGCAAATGCTGAGAATTTATTATCTAACAAGCACAAATTGAGCAGGGGAGGTACAAACAGTTTTCCTTGTGATCATTGGCATTGATTTCCTGAGCAGCAGCCCATAACTCTCAACATACAGTTATGTTCTTTTTTATTTTTCCAGTCCAGGAGGAACGCCTCTGCTTGCCACTATCACAGCTGTTTTCATATTTAAATGTTGCTTAATTCTGCAGTCTTCATGATTTCTTGATCTGTTTGTATGGAAGACAGAGGTGTATTTGATCATCATAATGAGAGTTAAAATTCACCTAAGCTTAAGATCAGTGCCAAAAATCACAACGGGTTGGAAAAGACTTTCAACACAAGAAGTGGGCCCAAAATACTCTTCAGTGCTTTTTCTGCACTAAGTCAGCTGCATATTTCATGTGTCTCCAAGGACTGCACATCTAGGAGAGAAGAGAAAGAGCCACCTGTGTGGTGTGAGTGCAATGCAGGGTAGCAGGTCAGCACAGAACATGGCCCTTGTCATTGGGAAGGACGTTCAGCATGCTGGTCGTGCCGCTTTGAAACGATGGACGTGGAGAGCTGTGTCAAGGCACGACTTGGCGCATTCCTGATGCGTTGAAAGCCAGTGGCCTGTTGCATCCTCTGGTGAATCCAGGTAATACGCTAGAGTGTGAAAGAACTTGTGCTGTCTCTCGGCTGTATCCCTGGCAGGTAGCAGGCACTTGAAGCAGAGAAAGGCTGTGTGCCTGTACAGGCAGGGTGGCTGTGTCCTGTGTCCTATGAGTGCACTGAAGGGTTGAACGTTGAGTGATCTGAAATGAAAGCTGCGGAGGTCCTGCCACTGTCATTTTTAGTCCTCTTTTGCCAGCGCGGTCATCCTTAAGCACCAGGTAGCTTCACACAATGCACTGCTGTAGGCATAGCAGGGAAGAGATGACATAAGGAAAAGCTGGCATCTGTTAAATTATTAAACAAAACAGTTCTTTACGTGTTCAACCATCAGACATTTTCCTACTGTGCTCGGCTGAATGTGCAGTTAAGTAGGCACAGAAAAAAAGCAAGGTTAAGGCCACCATTTACACGTGTCCCATTAAAATGTTGTCAGCTTCTTACCCTCTCGTGGACTCTAAGCAGTGCTAATTGTGGAGCTGCTGGGCCACGCAGCTGACCACATCCAGCTCTTCACTTTGCAGAGCAGTTGCATCAATTTTGTCCTTTTCCTTGTTGCCCTCGTTTCTTCACACACCCTGTTTCAAAGAAAACACTTGAGTTGAATTTAACCTTACCTGGCCTCTGATCCTTTATGAACTTCTCAATGTAGATTTAGAGTGGTTTAATTAGCAGCCTTGCAATGCCACGCAGAGTTGAAGTGAAGAAATAAAAAGCATGACAGATGGGAACTGGAGTGATTTTATTTCAGCAACACCAAGAAGATCATTACATGAGCCATTTATTTGTAACGGGTTCAATATGTGTCTGGTATTTCCCAGCCACTTGCTTTCTGAATGTCTCTTGTTATGGTCACATAATAGCCATACTAATAGTCTGCACATCACATTACTCCCTTCTGTAGTCTAGTAAATTATGGAAAGATCAGCGACTGTTCAGCACGCTGCACTAGTATAATCATATCTGTGTTAGCCTTTTACATTCTTAAATACTCTTTCCTCTGCATGGTCAGATTAAGGGAAAACAGTATAGTTCCCAAAATTACACAGTGGGGCTGAGGGCAGATATTTTAGCTCTGTTGAAGCAGAAAGGAAGAATTTAGACCTCCGGAGTGCACTTCAGAGGTCAAGTTGATAGACTTCTGAATGAAGCACCTCCTCCTTCCCCCTTCTAGGAGTTACCTGCTGCTATAGGACGTGAATCTGACTGTGGGTGAACATCAGATAAATTGCTAGAGGTAGCTTAGGCTACTTGTCACACCTTTCCAGCATGTATTGTTTCAGAAGTTGCAAAAATACTTGCCTTGACGTTGCTTTACAAAATAGACTTTTTTCTGCCCCTCACCCCTGCATTTATCAGTTAGATTTCTTATTGCCAGCTTTGTACATGTTGAGCTAAGTCCCACTGGGTGTTCTAGAGGCCTGGTAATGGATTAAAAAAAAAAAAAAAAGAACGTTGTGTTCTAGCCATTGTTGTGTGTGTTTTGACTATTATTTAGTGAAAGTACTGCTTACACTTGGCACAATCATGATTTTAAAAAACCACATTTTTCAATCAGGAAGAAAAGGAACAGGAATGCTGCCAGGGTGAATCCTCTCCAGTATCCAGCTAGTCCAACACCCAGGACCATGGAAACTACAAGAATTCTCCAGTGCATGGGCATGAAATCCTCTAGGTCCAATTGAGTATGTCCACACTGATGAGGCATAAGGAGGAAAGGGCCAGGGTTTGTTTTTCTGTGCTCCATTTTGTGTCACATATTGAACTGCTTATCCATCTCATGACTTCGCTGGCCATAACATTTTCACCATCTACCCTTTCTCAGTGTGCACTGGATAGGCAGAGGGGCCTACCTGTTGCAAATACTTGTCTCCCTGTTGCAAGCATGGTGCTTTACAACTGCAAGTCATCGCAGCACGGAAATAATTTTGGACTTATCAATTGTATGCCTTCTGCATCCCCACAGTAGCAAGTTTTTCCCCTGAATGAGGCCTTGCAAGAATAAAAATCCTTGTTTTCCTCAGGTTTGAATTTACTATTTTTCAATTTTGTTGTCTTCTCCCATGTTCCAGGACTAAGTGCAGATGGAGATAAGCTCTCAATCTCCCGTCTGTGTACCACTTAGCATTGCTTATAGCTTCACCATGTTTCCTTTTACTCAAGTTCTTCTGACGTGCTTTTAAGTTGTTCTAAATCATGTATATCAGGTGATGCACAATTCAGATCTGCAGCTTCTTGCGCACAATTTTTAATACAAAATGAGATACTTCTTGGAGGCATAAGCCAGCATTTTCATGACCTCTGATATTCTCCAGTACTCATGGGTAGCGGAAGTTCTTTGTGTTTATAATAATATAGGAAGAAAGAGGAGATTTTGAGTGTGGATGACAACCACATGGTTTTATGTAGAATTGCTGCTGAGGTAGAAGACTTTTGAACCAGGAATGGGGTTTATTAGCTAAGTAGTCTGAACGAGTTGGGATGAGAGGTACCAGTTGCTGTATCTGCTGAACTCCATGACCCTGGAGGTAATTTCCAGTCTCATTTTTCTGGGAGGTCATTGTATTTGTATCAAGATAAGAAGTCTGTGTTCTTATAGTCACTAAAATCCTACTGACAGTTTTTTCAAGACTAGCTGAGTTAATGCCTGAATTCTAGTTGTTCAGAATCCAATTTAGGTAATTATGATCCATCTTTAGTACCTGCAATTTCAAATTAGTTTAGCTTGTCTCAAATCAGTGTAGCATGTCTTGTCCAGCTTTGTTATATAGCAACGGTGTTGGACAGCTGTATGTTTCATCTCATTTGTGGGTGGCAATGTGTTACCTGTCAGGTGTATTCTAAGAATTAACCTTTTCCAAAAGAGTTAGAAATTCCAAGTAAAAGTTGTTGTCACTATCTTCAATCTGCGATTAATTCCTATTAGCTCATGAGACAAAGCAGAAGATTTACAAGTAAGTACTAGCCATGCTAAAGAGTGAAGTGGCCAGGTTTCTGCCTGACCTATCCATCCAGGAAAATTAGCATATTAAGCTATGGTCATTAGATTAGAATAAAGAAATGACTCACGTCGAGGAAGGCATGCAAATGTTAACTGACACACAACTGACACAAAGCTTTGGATAAACTTTCCAAAGTAGCTGAATAAATTTTTAAAGGTGTATGGGGGAAAACATTAACTTGCTGCTTAGTCAAAGCAATGAATAAAATCCCAAGTCTTTAAAGGCTTACAGTGAACAGGGCAAAATAAGCAGATGGAGCTGGGGCAGTGAAGGAACTTGTTTTACAGAACACTTGCGTTAGCTCTGTGGTGGTATCAAAATAGGACATTGGGGAAAATTTGGTCTTATGAGGAGCATCTGAGGGAACTGGGGCTATTTTGTCTGAAGCAAAGGAGGCTGAGGGGAGACCTTATTGCTCTCTACAGCTACCTGGAAGGACATTGTAGAGAGGTAGGTGCTGGTCTCTTCTCACAAGGAACTAGTGACAGAAGAAGAGGGAATGGCCTCAAGCTGCACCAGGGGAGGTTTAAACTGGACGTTAGGAAAATTTTTTCACTGAAAGGGTTGTCAGGCACTGGAATGTGCTGCCCAGGGGAGTGGTTGAGTTGAACACATCCCTGAATGTGTTTAAAAGCGATATAGATGTGGTGCTTGGGGATATGGCTTAGTGGTGGACTTGGTTAATGGTTGGACTCTGACCTTAAAGGTCTTTTCCAACCTAAATGATTCTATGATCATGTCACCCTTTCCACCTTGCTGCTATTTTTTGCTTCTCATTTTTTCTACTCTTACTTTTCAATTGTGTATTTCCCATTTTTTCCGTGGATGATTCAGCTTTCATGTCTTCAATTTCCTCTACTTAAAATCTCAGAAAACCCAGGTGATCCAAAATTATGTCTGTAATGTTATATTGGGAGAAGGTTATGATCAGAGACAGGCAAAAAAAGAAAGAAGCATTACAATTTATAATCATCAAGAGGCAGACTTAATGCTTCACAGTTATCTTTTACATTTACATTCCCTAGTCTCTAAGAGCTCGACAGGACAATCATGTTCCCTCCATGTAGTTTTGCCAATGGAATAGTTATACAATATTGCATACTTTTCTGAATAATTTTTGGAATAATTAATACTTGTATGAAAGATTAAGAACAAAAGCAGTTCAAGTGGGGAAGTTAATGTAAGTCACTATGTTATATATCAGCAGATGTGCGTAAGAATATTTCTTTAATAGAATTTTGAACCCTTTGTTCATTTTTAATCCTTGAATCTCCTGAGAAACATTTTCCACTTCCATTAAATATCCAGGGTTTATTTTCCAGCTAGCTAGCTGAGTTCTCAGGCAAGCACATTTCCATCCATACTGAAAGCATGCAGCCCCTCCCCACTTAATATCTTCCATTTCAAAGCAGGTTTTAATTTGGGAAAGCAACTAAATTGTTCTTACACTGTTTCCTTTTTAACTCAACAGGTCTGATTTTTATTTACACTAAGGCCCTTTTTCCTCATATGGCAATGCAGTAGGACTTTATGGTGAACTTAAGTATAAACCACATTAATTAGGCCATATGTTGATATTCTTAGCAAAGGACCACCAGTATTGCTCATACATTGCTCATACATAATTAACAATTGCTGGGCAATTGTTAAAGTTCACTTGACAAAACATATAATGGACTGTATTTCAGGTACCAACACATTTATGACCTTTTGTCTAGCAGACTAGGATTTTACTGAGATTCCACAATCATGGAATCATAGAATGGTAGGAGTTGGAAGGGACCTCTGGAGATCATCCAGTCCAACCTCTCTGCCAGTGCAGGAACACCTATGGCAGGTCACACAGGAACACATTCAGGCGGGTCCTGAAAGTCTCTAGAGAAGGAGACTCCACAACCTCTCTGGGCAGCCTGTTCCAGGCTCTATCACCCTCACAGGAAAGAAGTTTTTCTTCATGTTGAGGTGGAACTTCTTGTGTTTCACCTTGCTACCATTACCTCTTGTCCTATCACAGGGTACAACTGAAAAGAGACTGGCCCCTTCTACTTGGCACCCACCCTTCAGATATTTGTAAACATTAATAAGATCCCCTCTCAGTCTTCTCTTTTCCAGGCTAAACAGCCCCAAGGCTCTCAGCCTTTCCTCACAAGAGAGATGTTCCAGTCCCTTCATCATCCTTATAGCCTTCAGTTGGACTCTCTCTAGTATTTCCCTGTCCCTCTTGAACTGGGGAGCCCAGAACTGTACACAACACTCCTGATGTGGTCTCACTAGTGCAGAGTAGAGTGGGAGGACATCCTCCCTTGACCTGCTGGCCCCACTCTTCTTTATGCACCATAGGATACCATTGGCCCTCCTGGCCACAGGGCACATTGCTGTCCCATGGATAACTTATTGTCTACCAGGACTCACAGGTCCTTCTCTGTGGAGCTGCTTTCATCAGGTCAACCCCTTAACCTGTACTGGTGTGTGGTGCTATTCCTCCCCAGGTGTAGGACTGTACACTTATTCTTGTTGAACTTCATTAGATTTGCCTTAGCCCAGCTCTCCAGTTTGTCCAGATCTTGCTGGAAGGCAGCACAGCCTTCCGGTGTATCAGCCACTCCTCACAGTTTTGTATCATCAGCAAACTTGCTGAGGATACACTCTATCCCCTCATCCAGGTCATTGATGAAGATGTTGAACAAGACTGGACCCAGAACTGACCCCTGGGGAACACCACTAGTTACAGGTCACCAGCTGGACTGTGTGCCATCCTCACAACCCTCTGAGCTCTGTTGTTCAGCCAGTTCTCAACCCATTTCACTGTCCCCTCTTCTAACCCACACTTCCTGAGCTTACCTATGAGGATGTTATGGAAGACAGTGTCAAAAGTCTTGCTGAAGTCAAGGTAGACAACATCCACTGCTCTCCCTCCATCTACCCATTCAGTCTCACCTTTAGAGAAGTCTATCAGATTAGTCAGACATGACTTCCCATTAGTAAATCCATGCTGGCTACTCTTGATAACCTTTTTTTCTTCCATGTGCTGAGATACGATCTCTAGAATGAGATGTTCCATTACCTTTCCAGAGATGGAGGTGAGGCTGACTGCTCTGTAATTACCAGGGTCTTCCTCCTTCCCCTTTTTGAAGACAGGAGTGACATTGGCTTTCCTTCAGTCCTCAGGCACCTCACCTGTTCTCCATGATATTTCAAAAATGGAGAGTGGTAGAACAACATCAGCAGCTCCCTCGGCACTCGTGGGTGTTGCCCATTGGCGCCCATGGAATAGTGTGTGCTCAGTTTACCCAAGTGATTTCTAACCCAGTCCTCATTGACCAGTGGAGGGACTTCTTCCTTCCAGGCTTTCACTCTTATTTCTAGGGTCAGGGATTCCTGAGGACTGGTCTTAGCAGTGCAGCCTGAAGCAGAGAAGGCATTCAGTAACTCTGCCCTATCACCAGGGCTCCCCTCTCATTCAGCAGTGGGCCCACACTTCCCCTAGTCCTCCTTTTACTACTGATATATTTGAAGAAGCCCTTCTTGTTCTCCTTTACTTCCTTGTCCAGAGTTAATTCCAAGAGCAACCAATATCTGTTACCATACAGCTGATTCAGCTGTGTGGGAATAGTTAAGCCGAATACCAGAAAAGTCTGGAGGTGCCACCAGCTGTCAGGAAACCCTGTATTTAATAGCAGCCTATTTATTTCTCTTGTTTTTCCCCAAAGGATCTAACTTAACTTTGCCCACAGGCAAGTATGAAAGCTGCTACCGTCAGGTTTGAGTTTAACAAAGCTGTACGGATCACTGTTGAGGGTTGTTTGTTTGGGATTTTTTTTGTGTTTGCTTTGGGGTTTTTGAGATGTGCCTGAAAGGGAAGAATTTTTTAAGATGTGGGAGATGTGGGATTTTAGAAATTGCTTGCTTGCTTTCCTTACAGCATTCTCCACTACTCTTCCTTTGTTTTCCACTCTTCTATAGAGTCTTGCCTTTTCTCTTTTCCCCCCTTTTTTTTTTCCCCCACGCTTTTTCTTTCCTTTTCTAGTTAATTTCTTTCACAGTTTTTGTGGTCTGCTTCCTTTCACAGTTATGAAGAGCTTCTTGATTAGGAGGTCTAGTCTGCCTGAAAAGCATGCTGGGCTCTGGCCCCAAGCAGCCTTTGGGATCACTTGGCTGCCTCTCAGAAAGCTGGCTGATAGCAGTCACTGTGTGAGCCTCAAAGTGGGGTGATCAAAGCTGCCATGCGCAGCCAGGCGTGTGAGGTATCTCCTGCTATACTGTGAGGTGGCTGTGCCTGAGGCTCAGTTTACGGGTCCACTGGTTTTGCAGCTGCCTCTCTACACTATGCACTATCACCCTGCAAGTCTTCATGCTCTTTGGAGCTGCTCCCACTGAGAGGATGCTCAGGATTGCACATTTATTTTTCAGTTGCGCCTTTGAGGGTAAAGAACAGAGGGGGAAACTTAACAAATTTGTCTCATGATGTCTTCGCTTTCTACAGAGGATTATGCATCATTGATGGGAAGTCAGCACAGGCTGCTTCAGTGTCCTGCAGCTCAGGGATATATAATGCTGCTGCTGCAGCAGAAAGGATAAAATGCTAATGTCATGAAGTCAGTGGCCAAACTCCTACCACTTTCAGAGGAGTGAAAATGGACTTACAGATTCAGCAGTCATCCTTTGTGTCTCACCATAGACTGACAGCACAACCTGCCCCAAGATGGGAGGGGGAAAGTTGTGTCTCTTGTTCTTCTCTTTCTATCTGGTTAAGGGGACATGGTCCAAGGAGGATATCTTGGATTAGACCTGCTTCTGTGTAGCCCAAAGTATTGGACACTGACAAAGAAAGTTTTGTTCCTGCTGCTGCAGAAAAGAGAAGAGCAGAGTGAGAGATGCTTCTGGAAGGGCAGCCTTGTGGCAGAGCACTGGCCACTGCTCACCATGGCTTCCATCTCCAGCAATGCAGCAGCGACAGCCCAACTTAGCTCTACTTCTCTTGCCCATCATCACTCGTATAGCTGCAGACAAGGGAACGTAGGGGCTGCCTGTGCAGGGAAGGAAGGAAGGGATGAGCTATTTGCCTGCAGAGGCAGTTCCTGGTAGAGATGAGGAGGAGATGTTTTCTACAGAAAACACCTGCTTTCACACAAGCAGATTTGGTAGGGGTAGGAGTCTGGGATGCATGGGACACGGTGTTTGCGTGGGAGTGGGAGACATTTCTGTTCCACATGAGTACTGGATGAGGATGATGGCGATGGTGTGTGTAACATGGGGTATGAACCTCTGTGTTGCCTTGCTCTGCTCCATAGAACAGTTTCCCAGTATTGACTGAAGTGTTTGAGACTAATTCTGCACTAATTTACATCAGAACTGACATGCACAACAGAAAACATCTCTGTTGCTGCTAATATGTGGTTTATTTATTAAGATCTATTAGAATGATATCACGATACATACTGTAGTTAATGATTTCTCTGCAGTGACAGCACTCTTGCATTTAGTTGACATTCCTTTCCCCTTCTGTCATATTTAATGGTTTTATGTTCAGGAATCTTTAGTGTCCAATATGTGTCAGGGCAGATCCTTCATGAGGCTTTCTGCAATGACCAAATTGCTGTAGAGAATTCGGCTGTTATTGAAGATCAGATTTCCCAAATGCTGTTTCCTCCTCAAAGTCTTCGCTGTATCTCAGGTTTGCTGTAACGCCCCACTGCAGTCATTTCCAGGGTGAGTCTGGCCCCTGGTTTATTCATGCATCAGGTTGCTCATTGGTATCACCTACATGCAGTAGCAGAGACGGAGCTGGGTTTGTTCAGTCTTAAGAGAAGTCTTAGGTGGGATGTTAACCGATGCCTTTAACTAACAGGAGATTGTAGTGAAGAAAGAGACAGGCTTTTCTCACAGTGCATGATGAAATGGCAGCAGGCCATAAACACAAGTTGCAACAAGGGACATTCTGATTGACTTAAGGAGTGTGTTGAGTTTGTTGGTTTTATGTTCCTCGAGACAATGGTCAAACATTAGAAGAGGTTTCCCAGGGGGTGTGTGGGATTTCCATCCTTGGAATGCTCAAAGCTGAACTGGACTGGTCCCTGAGTGGCTTCCTCTAAGTTGGTCCTGCTTTGACTGAAGTGTCAGATGACTCTATGAGGTCTCTTCCAGCATTGATTTTTCTGTGGCAGTTTGATTCCAATCAGTATTTCCACAAGCCCACTTCACTGGAGAAGACTGTTGGCTTTTTAAAGCCTGCTGCTCTAGAAAGCAACAACCTAAGAAGAACAAAACAGTGGATGCTGTAGCCAGCAGTAGCCAAACAGGAAAACAAAAGCATTTTAAAAGATAAAAAAATTAAAAATAAAATTAAAAACCCACAACAAACAAAACAAAACCAAAGAAAAACAAAGAAAAAACCCAGAAAAACAACCAACCTCATGGGTTTACTGAGACAAGTGGTTTCTGCTGGATCTAATGGATCTCCCAAAAGATACAGAGCAGAAGCACTGAGTGTGAACGATGTTGCGTTAACTAAGTAACTGTAGATATTGTAAAAGAAGATTTCTTTTTTTTTCTTTCTTTCTTTCTTCTCAGCTTTGTGCTTTTTGTGCATCATAACTATAAGAATGCTCCATGGAGTGCAGTGTTTTATTAGTAATTCAGCAAGATCAAAGGACATTTGAAGTAGCAGAGATATTTTTCTGCTTTTTAAATCAGACTGTAAATCTCTGCAGATGCCTCATTTCTGCACAAAGTAGGATCCAAGGCTGAAAATAAAGTGTCTGTAACTCACTTCTGGAAACAACAGTATCCATAGTGAATAGATATTTGGGGCACTCATTTAGAAGAATGGGCACTGCTCGCTGCCTTGCTGCTTCTTTTACGACGTAAAGAGTCATTGACTGTATTCCCTTGTCCAGACACTTTGACAGCAAGAGGAATGCATTGAGCTGTTCTTCAGATACAGCTTAGCTGGAGGAAATGGTTGTCTCTTACACGCGTGAGCGTTGCTTATCGATGTACTTGTCCCAAGCACACTACATCAGAGGAGTGAGGAGTTTCTGAAGCTCTAAAGAAGGCTGCCTGGAAGTACAAACTACTGTCTAGTGCAGTTTCCTGCCTTCCAAAGACATAGTGGCTGTGTCGGGGCTTCAAGTATTTCCACTGTGTACGCCCTACGTTTTGCTCACTCTCATTATTTTGTGGTACAAAGAGAAAATGTGTTAGCAGCAATGTTTTAGTTCTCCCTACAAACAAAGCATTTCCTTGGAAAGTTTTAATTTTGAGTCTACAGCGGCAAGTTTTATGCAGAATTACAGGATCCAAACAGTGCCCAGTGGGCCTGTCTCACTTGTCAAGGGCAAACCTCCCAGTTATTTGAGTGGGTTATAGGTTCTTGCTTAGCTGTTCCTGAGAGGATAATATTTACAAGCAGTTCCTGCTGCCAGAGCGCTTAAGCGCATTAATACTCTGTGTATGGACCTGTCAGGTTTACAGGGCCAATCCTGTCCTGCATTAGGCAGCTGCCTGATGTAAATCTAATCATAAACCCAGATGTTCTTAGAGGCTTTTTTCTGAACGATGGTAACTCTGGGAGTGTCAGCAACTGCAAGGAGCCTTATTCCCTCCTAACTTGACCAGAGTTTTACATGTTGGGGCTGTAAACTACTTTCCTCCTGTGGACCGCTTTAAGCTTGCTGTGAGACTTTCTAGCACTTGAAGGGTCACTGGCATCGTAGGCATGCAACCTCAGAGCTAACGTGTGAGCAGTTGGTGAGATGCTGCAGAAAGCAGTCCTCCCAGAATTTTGCTACATACAAAGAAAAAATGGGCTGTCGCTTACATGTAGTCCAGCCATCAACCCAGAAAGTGCAACCCAAAGCCAATCCACATGCGTGCACGATGGTGTTTACGTTTCTGAAAATCTAAGAGTTTATTTCAAGGAAATACCAAAGAATGAAGGAAGATCAGAATCTCTGATCAAAGCTTTTCCTCTGCTTCCAAAGGGTAGCTGAAGTTTATTAGGCAGAACCGTTGAAACAATTAAAAAGCTGAATCTAATACAATTTTGGAAGAAAAAGGTACTGGACTCTGTCGGAGATACTGATTTGTTTTCTCAATCCTCAATTTTATTTTAATTGGAAGTAGTTGCTCTTAACATCCCTATTCTAGCTTCTATTTATGCTAAAATAGCATTCTACCCACATAGGGTAGGTTGGGGAATATGAAATGTCTTCCTGCTGACATGGAACCCTCATACACTTGGTATATACTCACTTGGTATATACTGTCATTGAATGTCTTCTTCGCATTACCCTGTTGATAGCTGCCTTCTAGAGGACTTCACTGATGATACTAAGCAGTCTGGTAATTTTGGCTGCCAGGGTTTGTTATCTAGAACCTGCTGAAAGAATTAATAACATTTTGGGGGGGGGGGGGGGGGGGGGGAATGTTTACTTACTTCCTTGCTACCTTTTTTAAGGATTTCTAGGACATAAGTTTTTGGAATGAAAAACTTCTGTCTCCTAGGAATAAATGAAGTAATCAATAAACACCACTGCAAGATGAGGCAGACACAAAAGGCAAATTCTCCCATTAATTAGGGAATGGCATTGAGAAGGTGCTATATGACACGGCTAGAGCAGTGCTGATCATGACCCATGGGGAAGACTCTGCATGTGTGTGGTCACAGTCCTTCAGGGATGTGAGCCGGCTGCAGAGAGCCCAGCGGGGAGTCAGGCTGCTGCTGGAGAAACCAGCTGTCCTTTGGAAGCACCTGATAGAAAAAGACTATGGTGCCAGCACAGTGGCTTAGCGAGCTAACAGGATAAGTGGAATATATTGCATTCAAGAGCTGGATAATTCTGTTAACAGAGTGAGGGTTGTAGCTGAAGCGCTGCCACTAATTAGGGCTAGATTTCAAAGTGGTGCCTGGGATTATAGCCATAATTCCGTCAGTGACGGTCATGGAGCTCAGGTCTCCATTTGTTCCTTTCACAATTCACCCCTTAGATCCCAGTGTGCCCCGTGTTCCTGAAATATTGAAGAAGGCAAGTGATGGAGAGAAAAGAAGCACTTAGTCTGAGTTTATTTATTTATTTGTTTTCCCCCCAAAACTATTTCTTTTTAAATTCAGTACTTGGGAGGAAATGGGAGTATTTACTTGTTTGTGCATTTACTGAGGAATTCCCTCTCTAAAGAGAATGGTAGAATCTGAAACGTGAACTTGGGATCATGTCTTATATTCTTCTACTGTGAAAAGTGAAAAGACACTTCACTGCTGAGCTGTGGAAAATGCAAGCATTTTTCCACTTGCTTAAAGTTGTCCTAATGTTAAGAATTTAGTGAAATCAAGAAGACAATAGTAAAAGCCAACAGAGCTAGGTTAGGGGAGAATAATTTTTTGAGGAACTCTTCTTGACACCTCTGCCACGTACACACAGGTCTGTTAAAACAGTTGCTCCAAGCTGATTTAAACTGACATCAGCAAAGCTGTGCGGAGTGGAAACTGGAATTCTGCCCTTGCATTGTGCTGGGTAGTTTTGGACCCATCTTATATCTCAGATGTACTAAGGCATACAAACAAATGCAATGAGACAGGGGACAAAGCATCAGCTTCTTATTTTGCTCCTGACGGTTGAATTCAAGCTATTAATCTTATTTATTTTGCTCTAAGTCTGCGAGCGAGTTTAGTGCTCTTGAAAAGCAGAGGAGAGAGACCTGGAACTTGAAGCAAGGCTGTTACTGGACAGCCTGCCTTTTCCCCCAGCTCTGCAACGCCATGTCTGTAGCTCTGACACATTTTGCAATACTTTGTTTTCTGATGCACGAGTTGGGACTGAGTTTGAGGTTATTTTTCACTGAATCAAGCACAGGTTACTGCCTTCCCTTCTTGCTCTCAACTACTGCTTTTCATCCTCAGAGCTAGTCTATCAAACAGAAAATACTTTGCTGCTTTACTTTTGTAGTTTCTAGATTTCTTTCACTGTAGACTTCCACCTTCCGTACGGGTTTGGATGGTGCTGCTTGGAAGTGCGAGTCTCTCTTAATTTGATATGTTCTTAGATGTGCTTTTTAAAGAGAAGCTCCCGTGAACAGATAGTATGGTCCAGGCTAGAACTTTACCACTTCTCAGTACTAAACTGTTTAATCTGCATTTAATATTTCTGTAGTTACAGTCTGTGCTGTCAGTGTGAAATACTTTAGGTTTCAATAAGCACATTTTAAAATAGGAACATTACCAGTCATGCCCATGATGATTGCCATATAAAGTCAACAAGCAGATAGTGTGGCACTGGTCGTAATATCACTGCAGTTTTCTCCGGTTAAAATGCAAAAATATTGACCTATGGGAGATAATTTCTATCAGTTATAATCATGAAATTATATCATTCTTTGCAGAAGAAGCTACTGGTATAGAAGTGCTTTGGCTGTCAGTGAAGAGTACAATTTCTTAAACTAGCTGCTGCTTCATCTTATGGGAAGAGAAAATTTGCTTAGCTTTGTTGAATCTTTGTGTGCTCGCAGGGGCCAGAAATGCCCTTCTGGAGAGGAAAGTCTCTTAGACAATGTTAAGACTAAGGCATAACAATGTTTTTCCGTGCTGTATGTGGGAAAAGGAGTAAATGCTTGTATTTGTCAGCTGTGCATTTCTAGCTCTGGTAGAAATATGTAATAAAGTCATATTAGTCCTGTTTCATACTAGCAAGAATTTTAAAATAATTAAGTTAAGCTGCACACTATACAAACATGCTAAAAGGGACTTTGTGGTGCAGAGCACACTTCAGCAACATGCTGTGCTGTTACTGGGCACTGTGGTGCCCAAAAGCAGAATTTCTAGTACAGCACCAGGGAAACACCATTACAGCTTCTTGCGGACCTGCCTTCACTCTGTACATGTGTCCAAAAGTATTATCATAACCCAGAGGTAGAGGGAGGCTGAATAGGGGCACCCAAAGTGTGCCCTATAAGCCACTTTACTTTCAGGAGCAAGAGTGTTGACCTTATGACTCTTCTATGCATCTGGGTAGACTGGTGAAAACGTAAGATATTTAGGAGATAATTTTCATTAGATGTGAGAGACTCTTCGATTCTGCTTAGATAAATTTTTAATGATGCACTTGGAATTTTGCCTCAGCAAGAGCTATGGACTGTAATACTCCAGGATTTCTCAAGATTTTTTTTTTTTTTTTCATAACACAAACTGTGTCTAAAGAGGGGGAGAGTCTCAAGGGCTGCATAGCTCTGTTTGCTGGTGTGAAGGTGTGACCCTTCTCATTCAGGGTCACACAACTTCCCTCCAGCATTCACAGAAATTGCTCACAATGAAAAGTGGTACTAGAAAGATTGTATTAATTTAGGTTTCAGTCATCTCCTGTCTCCTTTTTTTTCCTCTTCTGGGGGGGAAAAAAAAAAAAGTGTTACCAAACATGGACCTTTTCCTGAGTTCAGCAATTCCCAAGAGGCTTCAATCTGGCCTCAAGTACCTCTCCATGTTTCGCAGATAGCCATCACAAGTCCTGGCAGTTGTCTTTTACCATGCTTCAGAGACTGGGAAACACTGTAGCAGACCAGACTAAGATTTCACACACAGTGTGTGTTTACTGGAAGATATTTTAAAGGAAGTACCAATACTTCTCTGATTGTTTCAGTGTGTGTGCTGCCATCAGTGGCAATGACACCAGCTCTGTTTACAAGCAAGTGAAGCAAAGGGTTTGAATCTGCTTCAGGAAGCCTTCGGTTTTCTGAGAGATTCAACAAGGCTTGAAGTTGCAGCTCACATTCCATCTCTTCATGTCTAGATATGACAGAAGCACATAATAAAAGCATATTCATCCTGTTTCTTATCAACAGGACTTGTAAAATAATCAAGCTGGGCTGGACAGTGTGGAAACATGACATTATAAACTAAAAATATTAAACTAATTCAAACTGAGCTCTCACCTCAAGGGCATAAGAAGACACCAAAGTTATTGAGTGAAAATCACTTTTGTTTCTTTTCACTCCAAGGACTTCAGGTCCATGGGATGTCAGGTGATGAGATGAATGTTGTCTTTGTCAACTAACCATGTTTTAAGTGGCAGTTGAGAAGACAGAGTGTTTTTTATCTCCTGATGACTAAATTCAACGTTTATTTACAGTGACAAAGCTCCCAACATAATTATATTGTAGCCATTAAAATCAATTTGTATTTCTTTCATAATAAATGGCACTCGGGAAGCTCTGCACTTCCCCATCGCAAGCCTCAGGACACTGAATTCCATTTGGTGTGGTGGTTGTCGAGCATGTGCTCTTCTTTGCTCTGCTAGCCTTGTCCTCACTACTTCTGGTATTGCATTAGAAAGTGGTCAATCTGAACTGCACCAAAGAGCTTTTTTTTTTTTATTTTCAGAAGACAACACTTACTGTTGGGAAACTTTTCTGCCTTCCTCCCCTGTCGTTCCTTCTGAGTCCCTGAAACACCAATATTAAAGTATAATCCCTTTCTTGGCCTTCCTAATACCCTTCCCTCGGTATGTTTGTGCGTGACAGCTCCTTCCTCAGCGAGAGGACATCTCCCCGCTCCGGAGCCCCTCTAGCACATGGCTGCCACGCCAGAGGACCTGTGCTGTGGCTGGGGCGTGTAGGTGGGAGAGCTGCAGACCAGTGCTGTCAGACGGTGGAGGACGAGGAGCAGAGGTTCGGGATGGTAGAGCTGTACAGGAGGCATTTGGCTCCGTTCTGGGAAGTCTTTAATGACGCATCCAAACTGTCAGGCCAATGATAAGCACCTGTCTCCCCCAGCCTTTCTTCCCTGCCTTCCCTTTCTCAGCTGCCTGCACAGGAAGAAAGCAGAAAAGCTTCCAAAAAAGTGATGTGGTGTGTTTCAGATGACTCAGGTTAAATGCTAGATGTTACGGAAATGCCTAGCAGTTTGATGTAACATTGCATCTTGGAGAGCTATGCTGGGATAACTACGGAATGTGTAATTCATTTATGCACCAGGACTGGTTTTTAGGCCCCACGATTGCATGAGGCATGGGGTACACTTGCTTCACAGAATAGATGGATCCTTTAGGAACAAATACATTTTTTTTTTTGTTGTTTCACTTATGGGCTGGATGTGTTACTACTCATTGTATAATGACAAGCTTTGCCAGCGCAGGTTTGGCTGTGCAGGGGATGCTATCTGTGTATGAGGATTCACAGTGGTCTAGTGTAACTGTCTTGATACAACTTCAGGGATGCAGATGTGGCCCCAAAAGGGTCATTTCATTGCAACGTATTTTAAAGTTTTTAACAGGCTAGTATTTGCAGGACCTCATCAGGTCCACCCCAGTCTCTTCAAAGCATTGACTGTTAAACTATTCATACTGATTTCATGGCAGATCTAAAAGCCCCAGAGAAATGCTTAAGGACTGGAAAAGAGCATGTTTTGCAAATGTGTGCATATCTAAGTCAGTTGGCACTGTTACCACCCTTGACAAAATAATGAAAAGGCCATAAGTAGTAAGCATTAAAAGGTGATGTGTAATAAATGTCAGGCAGTGACATAGTATGAAAAATACGTCTCGACAAGGAAATGTCATTGTTCTTGGTGGGATCACAACTTCAGCTGATAAAGGTTACTGAATTCTTGACATAAAATTCTCACCGTCACATATATTATTCTGCTTTAAATGTGTCTCTTTTCAGAAATCAGTGGTAGCATCAATAAATATATTGACATGTGCTTAGCTGAGGAGGCAAAAATGTGCAATTGCAAGTAATGATCTGTGATCCAATATGGATATTTCTAGAGGAATGTGCTCATAGTCCCACTCTACTAAGTACCCTTTTTCCCATTTAAGTAGCCTGTACAAAAAAATGATTATCACAAAGAAAAAATGATTATGATAAAAAGTCAAGTCCAACAGAGCCCTTTTTTCTTTCTTTATAATGGTGTCTGAATTCACCCTGTATATTTCTGATCTAGTCCTCATTTGTGTCTTAACCTGCCAACTCTACTTGTTCAATCCCTGCTGGCTGGGCTGCAGTGCCCCCTTGCCCGGGTTTAGAACTCTTCGAGGCAAAGAGCAGCTTGTTTTCCAAGTGACGCTTGAATACGCGATACTTAATATACTGAGCAATGAGTCACAGCTGAGTGAAACTTCAGTTACTGTTTTCCTGTCAGAAACTGCCACTTCACTGCATAAATGCTGTTTTTCTTTCTCACCTGAAAGCTGCATGGCAGGAGTAGTGAGGAGCTGCATCTTCCTGGGAGCAGAGCAGGACTTCGTTTGACTCCAGAGTCAGTGGGGGGTAGTAATGGTAGCACCACCTTCCTGCTGAACTTGGAGCCCGAGTCCTGATGGCATCTCCTCTGCTCTGTTCAGGGCAACAGCAGTGAAAACTGTTGATGGTGGGTTTCTGCTGATACCCCAGACACTGGCTCAAAGGTTTTCTTTCTTCCCAGTTCTGATCACGGCCACAGAAGGTAGTCTGGGTCCTAATTTGCACAACAGCAATAAACTTGCTGAACCAAAGACTGACATTAAAACCTAAACTGTGGAGTCGTCAAAAGGTCATCTATTGGTTATTTATTTATTTGGCTTTGTTTCTCCAGATCATTCTCAATGCTTATTGTTATCATATTTCATAGTCATTTTTAGCACAGGGTACTATTAGGATCTTGGAAATCTTTCTCACATGTATGCAAGAAACTTTATGGAAAAATATTTATACACTGGTAATAAGATGTTAAAAAGACTGAAGTTTTTAGAGGAAACAGCCCCATCCCCATCTTTAAGCGTTACTCTTATCTCCTGTATAATAAACAGTTCCTTTTTTTGGGTGAAGAACTGCTATATTAACATTACAGTAGTATTTTTGTATCATTCTGTTTTCTTAGGGAAAAGCCTCTAGGAAGGGATGACTTAGGCCACTAGTGGTTAAATTATTGCCTGGATAAAAATGTTGTTTTGATTAATGGTCATCTAATTGATTCTTAGTCATAAAACAAAGAATCTGTAAAAAAAGACAGTTACTAAGCAATTTGTCTATCCAAGAGTTACTGGAGACTACTCTCTCTCACCATTATTTTTCTTACAGCAGATTTTTAAAAGCATCACCAATGAAGCTTCAATCCAGGGGCAAGGAAGTCGAAGACTGATAAGCTTTTCATTGTCAGGTAAGCCACTGTGGATGTGGAATTTTTAAGCCCAGAGAATGGCAAACTGGTTAGTAAAACCTTTCATTCATGTATGTATGTATGTATGTATGTGTATATGTACGTATTTATGCATGGTTTTTTTGCCTGTTGCTCTAGAAACGATGCTAAGACAGAATTAATATCTATGATTATTGCCATACTCTCTTCCTTCAACAAGAGTTATGTGTTGAAGTGTCTTATTCCAGTAGAGTTTTGAGGCCACATTAGCTTTTCCTGTTTATGATTAAATGGGGTGCTATATATGTAGGTCAGGGAAAGCAAGCTCAAAGGCATGACCTTTACTTACAGAGCAAAGTGTGATTCGTGGTGGTTCTCTGTTTCTTGGAGACCGTATTTTACAGTCTTGGACCGTGAAATGTGGACCTGAGGCAGATCCATGTGCCATGGTGCACAAGCTCATCTGTATTGCTCAACAGTCACTCTCAGACTTCTTGAGCCTCATTACTTGGCTGCTCTCACTTCTCTAAATTTTCTGCAGAATGTTCAGCCTCATTGCTTGGCATGTCACTGCAGGTTTTAAAGGCTTAATATGGTTCCATGAAGCTGCTACGGACCATTTGAGCTGGCTTTGGTAAAAGCAATCTGTAAATCACTTCTGTAGGAAAAAATCAGTTTGTCAAAAAAGAGTAGTTGTGAGCAAGGTTCTCATTTTGGAATTTTGTGCTTGCTGCTTGTTTTCTATCTTTTTTAGCTCTTGGAAGACAAAGAGAAAGATGCTGAATTTGACTTGGAAATTCTTTGAGGAAATAATAGAGAGAAAAAAGGAGTTCCCTAGTTCAAAATTTTTACAAGCATTGACCTTCCTGCATGAAGTCCTACACTCAGACAAGCATTGAATTATGTGATTGTCTTGGCCATATCATTTATTTCAAGCTTCCCTCTAAGTTGTGTTAGAAGTCATAGCTGGCTTTATATCTCTTTGATATTAAGCATGCAAGTCAGTTCTTTTCCAAATTAGGTAGCCAGTGTGGTTCCTGAGAGGTTAGATGTGCTATAAAGCAGATTAGATTGACTTTAGATGGGGCTTTTTTAAGACATCACTTCTTTTTGCCGGGTTGGACACTGGACACCCACCCAATCACGTTAATTTGCTAAAACCATGGGTTTAGCTTAACAGAAATAAAGAGTTAGAGTTAGTATCTTTTAATATTCTTAAATAATCTGACACAGAAAATGTTGCCCAGAATTAGTAACAATTTTTCATTCTCTCAGGTACTTTGGCCTTGTAGACCAAGAGATGTCAAGAGTAGTAATTTGTGAGTCTCCTAAATAATGTTGTCTCGGTGGGCCCTTTTATAAACTAAACTGTCTAATCTACTGCTTCATTTAAAGTATACAAAGACCATACCTTGTAATATATTTGGGATATCTTATTTGAGTGGTTCACAAGCAATTAATTTACATATCTATCACATCCATATTAACAGCTTCATCACAGACAGCTTTTTGAAAGCATCTGAGCTCGCAATTCTTTTATCAAAAACCTTTGGTATCAAAACAGCTCATCTTGAGTCTTTCTGAAATTAACACATCACGGGGATTTATTTGCCTTCTTACTTAGTCAAAAATGGTAAAAAAAGATTATATTTCTCAAAGCAAAATTATTGCTATTCCGTTATCTGTTGTACTATCTAATAAAATGCAAATCAAGACAGGCCTTCCAGAGGCATTGGAAGGAACTGGGATTCCTTTCCATTGGCACTATTATTGTAGCAGTAACCTCTCTGTTGTCACGAGTCCTTTCAGCTCCTCTAGTGGTTCTACCTTTTCAGTATCCTTATTTTGGTATACTGTCACTTTCAGTGTCATTACTTCCAAGTTTGGTTTCTAAATTATGCTTGATTTAGTTGCAATTTTAAAAGTGTAAGACTATTAGCCTGACTGGGGACAATTGTGTTATGTGCTGCCCCAGCACAGGGCCATCGTGTCCTAAGCAGTTTATCATCTATAGGACATGAGAAGAGCTGTTCCTTCTACCATACCAGTTTTTAAAAAATAGAAAATATTTGAATGGCAGCAAAAAAATCTCAAAATAGGCCACATACAAAGAAATTCTGAACAGCAGGAGTCCATTCCAGATTCCTTTGATTGTTTGCTCTACTAAAATCATAGAGATCTTTCCTAACCTTAATGATCCTAAGGTGAGCAAGTCTAATCATCAACCCAATATTATTGTGACCATGAACAGTTTCTTTCTGGAAGTTGGTGACAAAGTGCTTTATTCTTTCTGTAGTTTTACTGAGTACATGCTTGGGCAAAGTCCAACTGGTTTCACTGCAAGTTTTGACTGAGAAAAGATTTATGGATTGAATAAAAGTGTTGAAGAAAAAAAGTATAAGCTGATGCTTCAAAGCCAAAGGAGATCTCTAGTTTCTTGAGGATAGAAGTAGCTGAGAGTTTACGTTACACCAGTAGGGGGTTTGTTTTGTGTTTGCCTCTTTGGAAGCTGGAAGTTGGTTCTGTGAAAGGTTAGTTCAGATTAATAGATTCATTAGCAACACTGATCTCAAAAAAAGATAATTTCCCATGATTAAGCTTCTTAATCATTTATATGCTGAGTGTACTATTATAGCTTTCATTTTTTAAAATACCAAGAGAAGCCTAATTGAGGTAGATTAAATACACTGTTTCAGGAAAGCTTTGCAGTCACTTTGCATTTACTTCCCAACATGACTTTTCTGTTATCAGTAAATGCCATGCTTCTGATGAGGCTATATTATGAGGTACAGAAAGAAGAAATGTTGTACGCTTCTGAAGGTGCACCAGTCCCTTCACTGAAGCTGTGCGGTTCAGCAGCAGTATAAAGCATTTGCTGAAAGACCTTGAAACCATTCTGTTGGCTGGTATATTTAGGAAGTGTTGCCATGAGGTTTGCATATGTTGCTTTATGTTGCATCAAATAACTTTTTTCAAGCTTTAATATTTCACATATCTCATGTGTCTGCACACTCCTTATTTGTAAGCATTCTTGTGGAACAAATGACCAGAAGATCTGAATATTTCACAAACATTCAGGCATTTATCCTCATCACAGCTCACTGAGAAATGTTGTTAGTTATTTTTATGTGGCTTTCACACCAGACATTCAGGTAATATCAGTTGTCAATTCATGGAAGTCAGTGTACAAATCACAACTGAAAATAGTATTAGATCTGTTAAGGATTGTTTTGACAGTAGTAGTTACCGTGAAATGCTTGATCAGAATGCAGATATATAATACACTTCATCTTCCAACCATTTTTAGAAATCCTGGTGACTGACTTTAGGAGTTCTAGCCACTAAATTTTGTTTGTTTAATATTACTATAAACCTGCCTCTTCTCCTGCCCTCTACACTCAAGCTAACTTGCCCAGATATATTCTTTATAAACCTGGCTTACAAATCACTCAACTTTTTCTTACTCGTCAGAGCTTGTGCAAAGTTAAGATGACTTTCTACCACCTCCAGTAAACCTGTGCCTACAAAGTACTTCAGTGCTCTAGACTAACAGTATTAAAGGCCTCAAAAGGCTTTAAATGGAACGACTCCATAATCCTGTATAATGCAGGCCGTCGTGCTCCATGGTGTGGAGCTTTGAGTTGGCTCAGGCGTATCTGACAGACAAGTAGTTTGGAGCTGAGGACACCAAAAGATGACACTTTGCTCCAGTGGTTATTTGCTTGCAGTGATAAAAACTTCCCCTCCCTGTGTTAAGCTGTTCACATTAGCAGCTTGGATTTTTTCTGTTTTCCTTTGTGATGAAGACGATTAAAAAGGCAGCCTGTCTTTCAGCCATTTTTGAATAATTAATTTGTCTGCTCTTTTTCATTTTAAGAGACCTATTTTTTCCTGATAGCTCTGCTTCCCCTTCCTTACACAAATGAGGATCCATTTCATTTTTCCTTTTCATTTTCCAGATAGAAAAAATATTTTCTCCTCTTTTCTACTATTTTTATATTTTGCCTGAGAGCCTTGCATGACAGAAATATTTTGGCTTATCTGGAGCCAATTCTTTTTTTTTAATCTCAGATCTTTAAACACCTACTTGTGCAACTATACCAGCCAATTCTTCTGTTCTTACATTCTTTTTGAAAAGTAGCATGGAGTCTTCCTATAGATTTCTAGATTACTGAGAGCAGAAAGAACCATTTCAGTGATCCAATTTAAGCTCTTGCACGTCACCAGTTGTAGAACCCCATTCAGTAGCTGCTCATGTTAGTAATCTGTTGTACACTATGTAGTATCATTCTCAATTCCACTGTATTATTTTGCTGTGTTGGATTTTTAAGACTTATCACTGCACATTACTGTTCAATTTCTAAAATTCCTTAATATTCCTTAATATTTGCTTCTTTTAATACCAGATGTAATACTTCTGTGAATCACTGCTCACTATAAATTCTGGTATCATATAAGACTCCTGTTCTCTGGTTCTCCATCCTTTTCTGTCATAGTCCTACATGGGACTGGACCAGTACCTCACTACATCTACAGGGAACAGAAATACCATCTTTATGATAGTTTTGCTGATCAGAGAACCTCCTTGCTAAGCATTACAAGATGTGGCTCACAAACCCAAATCATACTTCTTGACCGACCTTGTACTGAGGCAAAATCAAACACGGCAAAACACAGATGTATTTGAGCTGTTTCTGTTGGAATTGATATCCCCACCTGGTTCCGTTTTGCCAATAAATACACTAGTCTACAGAATGCCACAAAAATAGGATCTCCATCATTATCCAAGTGCCTCCATCACTATCATCAGTGCCCCAGAGTTTGTGATGCTGCCTGAAAAACGAATTTGCAGAATGGTTCTTTACAAGGCAGACAGGGAAGTCTATGGCCCACCTTAGGGACAGGGGCTACACACATGCAAATGACATAGAGCAAAGCTTCCTCAGATCTCACCCATACACCCAGAGACTGGCATATATTGAAGGGAAGCCCTGAAGTTGGAACAAATCCACAGTTCACTTGGGTGCAGCAGTTAGTGTAAGCCATGTTTCTATAATGAAGTGAGCCTAGCTGGGTTAGGATGTGTGTACTTAAAATTGCTGAAAGTCTGCAGCAGTGAGTCTGTGGTTGTGGTGTCTCCACCTGGCTTCCTTCCATCACCTTTCATGAGACCTGACTAAAATGTTAGATGTATGTAACCTCTTCTATGCTGAAGTGTGATTTATGAGTAAGTGGGAAGCTGATGTATGGTGTATTAGTAAGTTTTGGTAAGAGATTAGATGAAAATACACCTTTGCAAAGCATAGGTGAGTTACCTTGGTAGCATTTCCTCACATGCCTCCAAGAAACTACTTTCAAACTACAGTGTACAGCAAGGCACATCCAAGCCTTACGGAAGTCAGTGGTTTCACCAAGGTTTAAATTCAGTTAACCTCAAACCATTGCTTAAATATTTAGTATCTTCAGAACCTTTTTCTGAAGACAATACAGATGAGAGAGAACTATTTGCATCTGAAGAAGCAGAATAACTGAGATTCTTCTGTTGCAATGTGACGCAGCAATGGTAAAAGAATACTTGAGCCTTTGGTTACATTGAGTTACAGCATCCATAGGTTCCACTACGAATTAAATGAGCTTATTCTGGATATCTGCAAATGCCCATATAGCTTTATTCAGAGTGTTTGCATTTTTGATGCTCTGTTTTTCATGGTGCTTTGTGGGATGTGCTTTGAGAATTTGTGGTGAGATACGCGAGTATAACTGGAATGTTTGTCCTTGAGAAAGCTAGTTCTGCTGTCCCTGTGCATGTTTTGGACATTAAAAATTGAAGTTTCTAACTGACATTTTTACACAATTTGTTGCATTATGCAATTTAAGCAAGAAAATGACACAAATAAGATTTCCTGTTGTGTGCTTAGCTACATTATTTTTTCTCATCCAACTACAAAAATTAGACTACTAAGGTTAGGAGTACCTTCACCTTCATGGCTATCCTCAATTCCTGTAACTGTAAAGAGGCTGGTAGGTCATCATACTATGTATGTTCTTTATGATACATAATACATAAGGATACATAATTGATCGCTAGTTATTTTCTTTTCTGTCTATCAATAGACTATTTCTTCCCACAGTGGTACCCAAAGGTAGAGCGGTCTCTCTTTGAAGGAAAAAAAATCAGAAGCATATACAGCAATAAATATTTCAGATTCAGAATCTTTTGAGGAAACATCAGAGAGGAAGGAAATAAGATCCCAGAGGTCTTTCTCTTCACTCATATGTTCTCAGCCTGCCACTGTTACACTGCTGGGCCTTGTCATTCATAGCCCTTTTGCAATCTTGGTTTCTATTTCTGGAATGTATTTCCAACAGTACAACTTCCAAAGCAAAAGAGTTTGCCATATAGGATTTCATCAGGCTGATAGATGAGATACGTGCTGGTTACACAGAGACTGTACACTCAGAAAAAAACCCTCAGTGGTATCAGTTTAAACCAGATCATTTTCTTTGTGTGTTAGTGTTGCTAGGACCATGTCAGCAGAGTGCTTTCAAATGGGCTATTAGTAGTAATATCCTCTGGTATTTGTTAATTGTTAGAGAATGGCACAAGAATGAGATATTTTAATATACAATCTGTTTCAGTACCATCTGTCCAACAGCTTTTGAGTATCTGCAGCATGAAATGTTAAAACCAACCAGAACAAAACCAGTTCTTTTAAACTTGCACATTTTGCTGTATTGGCTATGACCATGTGTTAAGGAAGCAAAATACAACTGGGTGAATCTTATCCCTGTTCTTGCTATAGCTGTTTCCTGGAAAAAAGTGCTGATGTTGGTGTGGAATGTGTATGATTTTCAGATTCATCCAAAATAATTACCTGGAGGGTTTTGCATGGCCTTCAGTGTATTCTGCCAGAATAATTGGGCTTTTTGTCATAAGAGAATTAAAAGACTGTGAAAATTGATGTTTTCAGAACCTGCCTGAGAGGAAAAAAATATGTGTTTAAATTGAATGTTTAGGTATACACGTAAGCAGTATTGGGAACTATCTTGACTAATACTGTGTATCTCTTCAATAAAGCAAGAGAAAGGAGACAGAATGCAGTTTAGTGCTTATAGCCCTATGCAAAATAAAGCTTTAAACAGAGGAGGAGAATCTTCTTGCAAAGAGTGGTGGAAAATCAGTTAGCTACTGAACTTGCTAATAGAAATAACTGCTTACATTAAAAAAAAAAACAAAAAACCTTAGAAATGCATCTGGAAAAAGAGAAGTCTGGAGGCTTTAGTTTGTAGCTGTTGAGCCAAAATTAACAATATACCAATAGACTGGTTTGCATTTCGTTGGCTTCACAGAGAAAAATTGTAAAGGACTTTGTGTCTTTCTTCAGAACATTATGTCTAAATTTTTAAATAAGTGCCTGGGGATGTTTTGTCTGCACAACTCATATTACTCTCCCTGGGTGTTCTGCAGCTAGAAAGCCCTGCTTCAACTTTGAACACTATACATATGAGTTTTCCTAAGTTACTACAGGTAAAGTTAACCCATGTAGGGAACAAAATGTTTTAAAGTGTAAAAAATGTGAAATGACTTCTTATCTAGACAAAGTGGTCTAAAAGCTAAGATTTGTGAAAAATAATAAAATTGATACCTAGAAGTGGGATCCCATGTCTATGGGATTAAATGAATGGATCTCTTTTTTCAGTGTAGTCCTGCCACTATCAGCAGATTATTTTAAGTTGTGTAAATATTGATTTAGAAGCCAGATCATTCTGCATAATTAGGTTGTAAAATTTCAAAATTCATTACTTAATAATTTGTAAACCCTAAATCACTAGAGTTGGTTTTATATTACTACACAGAAACATAGTGAGATTTTTCATAATCCTGACATATTATTTGAATTCCTTACCAGTTTCTCATATGCTTTTCCTAATATCCCAGAGAGCTACCTAGAATGTGAAAAATAATCTGGGGTTTTTTTACTTTCCTTCAGATTTCCAGGCTTTTGGTCTTAAGAAAGGAATGTTCTTCAATCCAGATCCTTATCTGAAGATTTCCATCCAGCCTGGTAAACACAGTATCTTCCCAGCGCTTCCTCATCATGGACAGGAGAAGAGATCTAAGATCATGTGTAATACTGTTAACCCCATCTGGCAAGGAGAGGTAAGCAGTTTGAATGTTGAGCTGAGACTTTTCTTCAAACATGGAAATGACTCTAGCAGTATCCCTCCTTTTTTTTTTTTTTTTTTTCAAATTCCTCTCTTGGCTAAATAGTTGTTGACCTAACTGTGCTTGATGTATTTCATGACTTCTTGTCCTAATGCAAAAGACTTAATTAGCTACAAAGATGAATGATACATTAAAACTTTCAGCATGGGTTGTACTTTGTGGATGTAATTTATGAAGTTGTTAATTATTGAAGTCAGGCATACAACAGAATTGAAAAATAAACTTGGATAGTGTGAAAGATTGCTGATAGTTTGTCATAGTGCTCTTACACAGAGAAGAGAGCAGGACAGCTATAATATGCAAATAAAAAGAATTTGTGTGATTGAAAAGCATCAGTGGCACTATAAATTAAAGGCAACTTTGTCTCATTTGCCTATCACCTTGAAGAAATACTCTCTAGTCTGCTGCTTCTTGTTGGAAGGGCTTAGTAGGTATTAATGAGATCTGAGAGTTCAATTGCTGCCCGCTGTTTTTAAATTACATGCGAAATGACAACAAGCAGCAAAGAATATGGAATCTCTTTAGAATTAAAGGAGCCAGACACAATGGGTCTGATTTTGTGGCATTCTCTCTCAGACCAATATCTCCACTGCAGGAAAGAGTAAAAGCAAATAAATAGACTAAATAGATTTGTTCAAATTAAAATGCAAATTTCCAAGTAGTTAGGGATAATTAGGTCAAACTCTATAGAGGCTGCAAGTGTGAGTTGGGAAAAGACAGCAGAAATGTCACTGAATGTCACTTCTACCTGGAGGAGAATGGTCAAGAAACTAGGCGCCACATCAGGTTATGTGACAGGTGAGCCTATGTGGCAAAGGTTATATGGCAGGAGGGGACAGCTTTGAAACTAATTTGAGAAAAATGCCTTCCAACAGGACTAAATTAAGTGGAACACCCTGTCACGCGGCATCCACCAAGCTGTAACTTCTCTGTAGCTCCAAGCATCAGAGATATCTCACTGAGGGGGCCTGGGTCAAGCTGAGGAGCTGGAACTCACATGGAGGACCAGCTGTTGGCAGAGATCTTTCAGTAAAATTCATAAGACACAGGCCTAGAGGCAGGGAGACATGAAGGGGAAACTTGCTGTATGTGTGTCGCTCTCAGTATGTGTGATTGTGAGAGCTGGCAGCAAGTGTGGATGCCAGGAGTTGACACTTAAAGGAGGACACAGGATATGAATGTGGTCCCATCATTCTGTTTTAGCTGGAATTAACTGCCGAGGTGGAACACAGGCTGTCTTTACCCAAGGAGGGGTGTAGCAGCTCTGCTGATGGAGGCTTAAAATAGGCTTTTTAGAAGTACTCAATACTGGTTTGAAGTCTTCTCTCAACAAAGACAATCCCCAGCCGATATAATTTGTTCTCATTTCAATGTCTTTTTTGCACTGCTGGAGGATAAAATAACCAAAGAGTAAGTATGTGGCCCAGATAAAATGTCAAGGGTGTCTTCTCCTCAGGCCATGCAGGATGGCTGAGTTTGTGGGCTGACGTTTCGTCAGTGAGAAAAGCAGAAACAGTGAAATGGCCTAATTATGGACATCAGAAAACAAAAGAGCAGAGCTGGCTTCCAGCTTCCCTGTTGAGCCCCCTGGTTTTCTTGCTTGCGTGCAATCACACTGCTGCTCCTTTCTGGTGTTAGCCTGTTAGTGGCTAAGGAGTCTAAAACAGACAAGCTGTCATTCAACATGTTCTCCTTCTGCATTCGCTGCAGCTGATGTCGAGATGTTTTAATGGTGTGCACATCAGCTAGTCTGGAGTCTTTCTTACTGAGAACCCCCAGTGGTTTCTATTGTACAGAAGACCCTTGGCCTGACTTTCTTCAACTGTGTCCCTTTATGGGACACGGGGAGAATGAAGACTGCAAACTGTTGCTGCATCGTGGTGGTAGCTGTTCTTCTAGCCACACTTTTCACTGATGGAAGTGAATATATGGAGTGAAAAACATTGAATCAACCATTTCGTTAAATGGATTGGTCACTAGTTGTTTTCCCAAAGAAATATTTTAGGCAATATATTATTTCAAAAGGGTGATTCTTTCATAAGGTTTTTCTGTCACTACATGTAAATAGAAGCCAGATTTTTTTTTTTTTTTTTTTTTTTTTTCTTTCTTTCTTTTAGTTGCATGACATACCTAATTTGTTTTGGCCGCAAAAGTTGAAAAAATCCGGAATGTGGAAATAATAATAGCTGCAGACTGGGATCTTCATACGTCTTCTTGATTACCCTTGAGCAAATTCAGAAGTGAAAGAGTTGTCTCAGTTTTGTAGGGCCTCAACACTAAAGTCCAACAGAGAGAGATGACTCACATTAATTCTTTCTGGTATTTCCCCTCATATGCTTACCAAGTTGTTCTATTTGCATAGTAACTACCTGCATTATAGGAACAGTCTGGGAACACCATGATACCTCAGGCAATTTTTCATCTGTCTCATGTAATATTGATGATCACCTTCATTTCACTCGGCACAAGTTATCATTACTTCAAGCTATTCTTCCATTGCTCTGTTTTGCAATACTTTCTACAAGAGGATATAAGGAAATGGAAATTTCTTACTAGTTAAGAGTAGCGTGTGACATTGCAATGCCTGCAGCATGGCTCTGCATGAGATGGAAGAGCCCTCACACTGAGAATTGTTCACTGAGACAGGTTAAAGCCTAGGTCATATCTTCTGCTGGTAGAGAGGCATCATTTTGTTATATTTCTGTATGTTTTCACATGCTCACGGAAGCATAAGATCATATTCTTCTAAATCAAAGTGCTGAATATTACTGTATGTAATAACAAGGGGTAAGACTTTGTGGGAGATCCACACTAGCTGTTGATGGTGCCTAGGCCTCTACAGGGTCAGCGAGGAGAAGTAGGCAGCTGCAGAAAATAAAAATAACAGCAGGACAGGGAACTCATTGCTGAATCAGAGTTAATGGTCCTGCTTGTTTTCTTACTGCTGGCTCTGCTTTCAAATTGGTAGATTCTTCAGCAATATCTGTGCCGTTAAATGAAATAAGTTAGTTCTTGGAAACCATGTGCCACTGGACAGATTGACTTTAAACCCCTAGGTTAAGCAGAGATTGCACTGGCAGTCCACACAGTTGCAAGAGTCTTGTGGGTGTGTTGTCCTGTCATGCTGGTTTGAGACGAAATGCAAATGAAATCTGAGAAGGAAGTGTCCATTTCCCAAACATTCTGTACATCTAGTATAATGGAGACTGGTGAATGTTGTTTGTATCTCTTCTAATATTGATACTGGAAAAATAATGACACTATTCCCATATTTTTTTCATATTGAGACAATGTGTCTTCTGTCACACTCTTTGAAAAAAAACTCCTTTAAGAAGAGTTAATTTGTCAGCAAGCAGTAGAGTGGTAGATAGCTCAAACGAGCAATAGGGAGCACTGGGAATCATAAACAGCAAAGCCAAGTGGTTTAAAAAGTAGTTCACGTACCTTTAGCTGGTTAGAAAATTCTCTCAATGGTTTTGCAGATGAAGATCTTCAAGCCTCTGGACTTTCCCTTAGTCATATTTATGGTATTTCTTTCTTAACTGTGGCAGTTAGAGCTAACTGCTTCAGGTTTTGTTCATTTACTAGTGAGTGGATAGAGAGCCTCAAGGAATGGCCCGTGAGATGACTATAAAAATCTACTGCCACAACCAGCCAGCATTTTTAAGGTAGTAGGAAGTGCTATCTGTTAAATGACTCATTGACTTTCAACTCAGATAATTCTAGCTCTGGAAGAGTAGATTGCCTTGAGTAGAAGTGGGAGCCCAGTACCAGGATAAAAATGATCTCAACTCCCTGCAACTTCACTGGTTTTTTTCTTTGCCTCAGCCTCTACAAATAGTGCTAAATTCTAGCTGAGACACAAAATAGTGTTTTGGGTCGCTGCTTTATCACTGTGAAGGTAGCTGCTTTTCACTGGTGAATTAATTGATGTGTATAAGCAGAGGTGTTCAGTACTCTGTTGCAGAGCACTTAACAAATAGTAGTTAATGTGTCAGATCTGATAATTACGGTGTTTTCACGTGCGTAACTTGTACTTTCTGCACCTCGGATAACCCACAACCTTTCGGAAATCCTATACTTGAATAAATTGTCATGTAACCTGTCTCTTCAGATTACCAACACAAAATCAGAAGGAGGAAACAGTGAGGGACTCGAACACCAGAGGGAGGTGGTTTGGGGAGAGAGGGCTTCTGTAGAGCAGGCCATCATCAGTGATGGGTTTGGACACCGCCTGCAAGAATGCCAAGCTGACATAAATGCAACTGGCTGTTGTCTGAGTGCTGCTGTATACCTGCTTTTCTGTGATGCACATTTAGAACTTGGGCACTGATTCTGTGATCATGAATGCTGGACTGGTGCGTGGTGGACTACCCAGCAGCACAGGGATTGGAAGACGCTTTGTCAAAGTAGCCACATCACGCAATTTGGGGTTTACGTTAGCTCTTGGCTTCTTGGCTTTATGTTGGCTGATGCGATGGGTGCTACCTGATGTAGCACAAACCTAGAGTGATACAAGCAGGGGATACTTGATCAAAGGTGAATCTTTCCAGAACAAAGTTAAACCATTAAAAATTCTTTAACATCATTGAATCGACACAGTGAATTTAAACTAAAGCAGGTTATATTTGAACTCATTTTGATCTAATCAGAGCACTAGATGTTGACAGTCCTACCATGGCCACACAGAATCATTGCATGATTTCACCAGAAGTCCAAAATGAAAAAAGCAATAGGAATGTCACACTGATCGTACTACTTATTTATTGTTTAACTTAGATAACTTTTTTCCACTCCTCTACTGGCAAATACAAAAGGATCTGCTGCAGAAACTTGGAGGCCTTTATACCTAAGCATAAATCCAATAAAGGTGCAGTGAAATTCAGATCATGAATTCAGAATGAATTTTGCCGAAGGTGTCATTGGGACTGAGTAAAGCCTTCTGGGTGGGAGCTTCACTCTATAACATTTCTGGACATGTGGACAGGTAAAGTGTAAAACAGAATTTGACTACACGGCAAAGCTGTGATTTTACAGGTGCAGTTTTTTCAATGATTGAAGTGTGAGAGACCAAGACAACTTCAGTTTCTTCAGGAATGGTGAAAAACAGTATGAAAAATGTCTCTAGATTTTTCTTTTTTAAATATGTTATTCTTCTAGAAATGCATTTTAATTGCCATTTCTGCATCTAGAAGACTACTGGTTTTGTTAATCTGTATGTTAATGCTCATGAGAGTCCTCAATATTTTTAGTCTGTGCTGTGCTAATAATAAATTCATATTCAACGTGTGAGAGATGAAGAAAACCCCTGACTTTTTAAGCAGTGTTTGCACTTGATTTATCCAGAAGTTCTTTTGAATTTCTCATGTCTTAGGGCTGAAATTTGCCATTAATAAAGTAAAAGACATTTTGCAAAACTATCTAAGCCATCAGAGAGAATTCGTGATGAGTCCATTAAGCAGTAACTCTGAATGTTTTGGAATGCATGAAATAGACAGGAAGGACTTTTTATATTCCCTGTTTCCAGTACAGAGAAGTAGTGAATCTGAGGGAGAAAGCTACGATAGAAATTTGCTGCAGGCCCTATCCAACACTGAAGGAATTCAGTAAAAGGGATTGAATCAATTTTAGAACAGCAACACGTATTTATGTGCACCCCTTTTACTCTAGGCAAAAAAGCCAAACACCACATTGTGCCATGCCAGAATAAGGTACCGCACTGGATCTGGCACCCCATGGACACTGCTGAGTTCCAGGACTGTCTGGGACAACATGTAGGAATGTCCCAGCATTTGGCAGCAGTGGAGAGCTGTGCTTGATGCTGCTGGTTGCAGTATTTGTATTGTCATTGAGGAGTACTGTAGTAAGTTTAAGAAACTGGAATTCCCCATGAGCTTATCACATTGTTCTGGAGTAATGTTGTATGGGACAGTAGTGGCACATAGAGGAGACTTTAGAATGGGGAGCCGACTAATACAGATGGAGAGTGGTGAGCGCATTGAAAGTGTAATTGTTTCACTGGAGTATTTGAAATGAAAACCCCACTAATTAAATATTCAGCCAAAAGGCTTAATCTATCTTCATCCATCAAATGTAATTTACAGCCTTTTAAGATTTACTTCTGCTTGTGTTGTTCCTGTGGCATGATGGATATCGCAAATAAATTTTCTTATTAATTCTATTGCTCATTCAACTCCAAATCAAGAGTCTAATTCTTCCTGTCACCAACACATTCATTTATCTACCTTTCACCAGTTGTTATACTGCCTGTTTTTAAAGAACTTGATTTTCACTTGTCTAATTGATGCTAATGGACATGCTCCAGTCATTTCAACAACCTCCTTGATAGTGCTAGTGAGAGCTGGTCACTGTGGTCAATCCATATTCAGGTCTGCTAACAATATTGGTAAAAATAAAACATGGGAATTAATCATCATCATAATTAGTTGGCTTTCTGTGAAAACTATTCTCAGGCTCTGGAAATGGATACAGATGTATTCTGCCAGGTCAGCACTAACATGCACCTTCATTCTTTACCATACATAAGTCATGTATTAAACCCTGCCAAGATCTGTTCACATTAAGAAAATTAATCACCTTTTTGGGTCTGGAAGCAAATAAGCACTGAAAAGCAGATTATTGTCTAAAACTCCTTCAGTGGTGTTTGCTACAGTGTTTTTAGATCTTGCTTGAAGATGGCAGCAATAACGTAGTATCAGATTTACATTTAGGTCATTGAGATGGTGTGAGAGTATGAATGTGTCAGCTGATTCTAGGTAGTTTTGCTTCTGATTTGTGTTTCTGTGAGACTCAATGTGCAGGAGGCGGCTGTCTAAAATCTGTGTGAATGAGAGAAGAATCCTAATGGATGACCGCTGACCTGAGCCCATACTGATGATACACTGCTTAGCACAAGAATGTTGACGTAGTTCTCTCCATCATGTCACGTTGGACCTTCTCTCTTCCTCCCTCTCTCTATTTCTATGGAAGTAATTAATTATGACTTGCTTGACTTTTGATCCTTGAGAAAATACCAGCTAAAGCTTTTCTTTTGGCTGGGTCATTTCAAGGCTGTGCATGGTACAGATTTTTCTCCTGCCACTCTAACAAGTGGGACAGGCATTGACAAACGGCTAAAGAAGTGGGGAAATTAGGCTTTCTTCTAGAGCAAGTCTGTTTCCTTCTAGCCATCATAATAACAGAGGAATGCAAGAACACCCTAAAAAGGAAATAATTCAAGAAGACACTGGGAAAATAATACAAATACTAACTTGTTCTATAGGTAATGGTTCTTAATGATTCAGTGGGTCCATCTACAATAGTATTTTTTGTTCCACTCAAAATTCCATTTAAAATTCCCGATCTCCTCAGTAAAGACACTGCTCGCCCATCTTAGTGTATGAACTGAATTATTCTCAGCAGAAAGCAAGCCAAGAGATGTGCTTTAGGAGCACACCAAACACTTTTCAGCCAATAATGGGACTTCAGAGCACCAACTTGGAGTTATTTCTTGGTAAAACCCTTGCAACATGTCTGGCTATGCTAGTCAGGTGCATAGCCCCAGCTCCTGTGCTCCCTGGATCTGCTCGTGTTGTACCACATCTTCCTAATGCAGACATGGCCACTGTATTCCAGGAATCAGGAAATGTCAGTCTCCATGAGGTCTCCTTACCTCTGGTCATGACACGTGTTGTTTTTCCCTGGTGTACTATTCCTTGCGTTCAGACTTTCTGTGTATACCTTCCTTTTAGGAATACACCTGACAGATACGTATTTCTTGTAACAATCCTAATACATTTCTAGAGGAAAATAGAAAGGTCTTGCTTTCTGGAGCTCAGCACTCAGAGCTTCCCTGCACTTTCTTCCAAAGCCGCTAACTCTGGGAATTTTCCAGTCTATGGTTCTTCCAGACCAAACACAGGTGCAGCTGGTTGACCACCCTATCCTATCCTGCTCCAGGATCTGGTGCTCCTCACTGTAAGGATGTCTGTGATCTCCTCTCATCTATACCTAACCTATAAAGAGGAGCCCTCTCATCCCTGGCTGGTAAGGATCAGACAAGGGGACAGCTGATGCACTACATGGGCAAGATGAAGTCTGAGACTGTTTCAAGAGCCAGGCACCCCGTGAGAAACAGGTTGTTCGTAATTGTAGTGGCATTTTCATTGAGGCAATCTGCCATCTCCTCTGTGGAGTGTACTGTGTTGTGTATCATCTCAAGTTCTAAGAGTCATTTTGTAGAAAGCAGTAGTTGATGTGATATTCAGGGTAATGGACTGTGACTAATGCAACATTGTAGGTAATTAGTGGTTTGGACTAATCAGAGAATAGAGATTTAATTTCTTGTTTGTTATCCATTCATCCACCAGCTGCTGTAGATCAACTATAAATTTTGGGTCCAGTGACACCTTCTAAGAGGTTTTTTTTCCACCACATTTTATATAATGGATATATGTTGAATTTGGTTAGGGAGCAAGTAAAAGCATCAAGTTCTAGCCATCACTTAACAATTTTTATGTTCTTCCCAGTTGTCATGTTTTCTGCTGTTATCCGGATAAATACATAATCGGTCATTAGACAAAGTCTTTTCATTTGATGGGACTTCAGCCTGGCACCTATAGTTAGCTCTTTTGGTAGGTGAGTCTGCACCTGTGTTGCAATCCAGTACTTGCTTTGAAAGTTTTTTGTATTTAAAGTACAAAGAAAGCCTCAGATGAAATCATAAACCACATCCAAGCAGCTGTTGTCAAGTTTGGTGGAATTCTGGACAGCTAGAGAGGCTAAACCTTTTGAAAAGGTTAGGACAGAATGGCAGAATTTAAAAACGGCCAGAAATTCTATTTTCACTTTGTTCTTTGACTGTGAAAAAAGTGCATTTATATAAACTTCAGTGCACCCTTCTACAGTTAGTTTCAATGTAAACTCTAGTGTCTTTGGATTCCAGCAGGTTCCATGAAGTTTTTGACCAGTCTTGCAGAGTTTTCACAAACAGTTGTGATTCAAGGAACCTACAATTTCATGGAAAAAAAAACCAACAGATGAAAAAGCCCACGAAAAAAGCTCTGGCCCCGGTGAAAATAATACATCTTAAAGATTGCTGTCTTAGATTGTGAAAGAAACAGTATGGCAGTCAATGCCAGCTGCAAAATATACAAGAACCTCGCTTCAAGGACTGACTGTCAGAAAAATCAGAAGTCTTACTAAAATAACATATTTGGGCTCTTTTTACTAAAGTTTTTGTATTCTTGGTTTTCTCTGCAACTGTGCTGTTATACTTCATGTGAAAGCTTAATTTCTTGAGTTAATTCTGTAGCACTAAGAGTTGTGATAATAAGAAAAGTTGCAAATAAAGGCTTAACACTAGAAGTTGTAATAGTAATGTCAAAAAATGGCAGCAGACTTAGTCTTAAAAATGCAGTACTTTTGGTTATTAGTGGTGCAGTTTGTGGGCACATGTAAGAAGCCACATCAAACTTTCCTCGTACTGAAGAGAGTCGATTTTTATCTGTTGTTTCATGTAGCCTCTTTTTCTTGTCCTTCCTTGGGATGAATTATTAATCACAACATTGCTGAGTGTAAACCCAAGGGTACTGCAGAATTTATGGTCAGTGTCTCTTTTTTTTGTCATTTGGATTTTTTTTTTTTTTTTTTTTAACTTAGATACAAAGCTTGTGCTGGCCATTTTCACAAGCTGGCCACTGCTGTGTGACAACTAGGCAAGGAAAGGACGTCATTTCTTCCAGCAGTGATATTTTATTACTGTGTTACGTTGGTTATATTCAAGAAGACCATGAAGCACAGTGTCTTTTCTCTTCCAGACAGATAGCGTAGTAAAGGCCAAGGCTTTGAAAAGTGTAAATGCAGCTAGTGGTTTTTGGCTAAGATACAGGGGCTGGCACTTGTCAGAAAAGATGGTAAAGGAAGAAAGGGGGAACTAGGATTTGGTGGTGATTTGCTTCCACATCTGAAGACGACAATCTCGTCTTTAAATATCACCAGAACATACATGTTTTCAAAAGTGAACAGTGATCTTTGAAAAAGCATTTGTAAGTTTTTGAGTTCTCAAAGCTAGGTGTTTTGCTGGGGTCCACTTTTCAAAGGGCCAGAAGCCCAACTGTTCTGCAAACAAGGATTCCCTTGGGCTTTTCAGTGTAGATGGCCTCATCCTGAGGCATCTGCAGTCAGAAATTGCCTTAGCATAGTCTTGCCTATTAAGGATTAAACTAGATAAGCGCAACATCAGAAGCAAGTGTTTAGATAATGGAAAACTGAATTACGTAAAATTAGCACTATTTTACAAGCCATCGCTAAATCCATTTCACTGAGTTCACTTTTGATGGCAAACTGCAGTTGTTTCCACATGTCAAAACCTTTGAGCTCTGCCCCAGAATGCTTCTGGTCTTAAAAGCTTAACTGTGTTTCCAAGATGCTGCTGGTTTTATTCAATAGAACATTCTCCTAGAAGAAGCACTAGGGAACTGTCATCATGGACCAGGGCGGTCTTATTTTTATAAGGCAACTTTCAATATACACAGGGAATTAGTGTTCTCTCCTCTGTTGGTTTTATCTTTGGTAACCTGTTACAAAGATGTAGAAGAAAATGAGAAGAAAATAACAACTTTAGTTGTTATTTGAATTGTATTTCTCTGATTACTTGCATTTTTGCAGGGCCCAATTAACACAATATCCCACTTGTACTGGTTTCACTTGAAGCTGTTTGAAGCAAGCATTTCTGAAAGTTAGATCATGTTTCAATAAAGCAAGCAATTTAGGGCTTAACTCCAGGCTTTGATAACCCAGAGCATGATTCTGTTGTGAAGATTGTTTCTGGCAGTGGGAAAGCTAGAAAATCCTTTCATCCATCCCAATATTCACTTAGTACAGAAATTGTCTTCCAGTTCAATACTGATCTTTCAGTTAGGTGAACAGTCTTACAGTTTTCCTACTATTGGCTTTTTAGATCGATGATACTCTAGTCGTAGCAGACCTGTTTGGAAAAATGATTCAGTGGCCTGTGTCACCAGCCCCAAGTATGTACTGAATTTAGCCAGTCTAGTAGCAAGCAAGACCAAGTTATCTAATACATTTGCTTTTCACTGTTATTCCTAAATAGAGCTTTGCTTTCCCTATGGGGAGATCCTGACATCTCCAGATGCCATAGTGGCTCCATGCTTGGAAGCTTTACACATGGACTTCCTTGTTCCTACAACCTCAAATATAACTCTCTTTATTCATACCTCAGATTTGCACACTCACAGTCTCTAAAAGCTTATTGAAACACTACTTACAAATAAAACTAGATGTTCTTAAAACGAGATTGGCTGAGATGGTGGTCACGTTTCAAAGCACTTGGTGTCAACAACAGTTTTACCTGGTGCCATTCCTATCTTCCCCATTATTGCTTGCTCTGGTAGCCTGTGCCGTGGCTTACCTTCTGCTTTAGCTCTTTGTGGGACCATGCTGTGAACTAGGTTAGGAGAGTTACCCAAATAAACAATATTTTCAGAGTTTTTCCTTTTTGAGTTGGTGCAGGGATGTGCAAGAGAGGAAGAGATTTTGATGTGTGTCAGAAAACTGCGCTCATGTGTCCTTCACCTCACTAGATCCTCACTTCTCAATTGCTGAGGTGCACCTCACAGCTGGAGTACCACAAATATCCAGTCAAATGGGAAGTGGGCGCAGTTCACTGGTGGGAGATACTGACTAAAAAACTCTTCAGGCTGCCAGTTCAGTTGTACTTGCATGTAGCTATTTGAAGTTCCTTAGAACTTGTAGGGGGAAGGAAATTTAAAAAACCCATAATCTGTCCAGTTACATTTAGATCAATAATCCTTGCTCGGGTAGAGATTGTTAGATTTCTGTAGTACTGTCCTGAACATTGGCAAGCCTTGGTTAGAGTGTTTGGATGCTACCATGACACAAATAAATGAAATCTGCCATGTTCCACTCCTCCCCCCCCCCCCCCCCCCCCCCCCCCCCCCCCCCCAGCCTGCTTCACAGAATCACTGAATATTAGGAATTGGAAGGGACCTTGAAAGATCATCCAGTCCAACCCCCCTGCCAGAGCAGGATCACCTAGAGCAGGTCACACAGGAACATGTCCAGGTGGGTTTTGAATGTCTCCTGAGAAGGAGACTCCATAATGTCCCTGGGCAGCCTGTTCCAGGGCTCTGTCACTCTCACAGTGAAAAAGTTTCTCCTTATGTTTACGTAGAACCTCCTATGTTCCAGCTTGCACCCATTAGTGATTCACATTACGCAGTCCCTATAGGATGCTTTCAGCTGCCTGCTTTGTGGCCAAGCTGTTTTTATTTTGCAGACCTGTGCCTTGGGGTCCAGGGGCTGTTTCTGTCCTGTGAAAAAGCCAGAGACTTACACAGGTTGATAAGCCACTAGCAACTGTGTGTTGTTATGGCACGGCCACCAACTTCCTGTTCTGTGCTTTTCATTTATTGCAGCAATTCAGCTTTGTCTCCCTGCCCACGGACGTCCTGGAAATAGAAGTTAAAGACAAATTTGCAAAGAGCCGACCGATCATCAAGCGGTTCCTGGGAAAACTCTCCATGCCGGTTCAACGCCTCTTGGAAAGACATGCCATAGGGTAAATTTGCTACTTTCTGTTGTCTGACTCTTTTGAAGTCCCTGGTGATATATCATTATAGTGATATAATGAAGTTGGAAGCTACTAAACTGACAGTTTTCTGATGAATGATGTTGTCTTAACTAGAATTTATAGGATTATGGGACAGAGAAAAAAATCCTTCTGTAACCCTACCCATTGCATTTTGAAAAGTGAGAGCTGGCATTTAGGAAAGAAGACTGGTTTGTGTATCATGGCTGCAAATCTGGAGAGTGCAATATTTTCAATCTGAATATTCTTTTAATGTTATCAACATGCTGTTTTCATCTTTCAGGGAAATACTTATGGGCTAAAATCATGCCAGATCTTTTCCTGCTCCCTTTAATTTCTGGACAGTGGAAATATTATAAAAAGATATATGTGGCATGTTGTACCTAAATCTTTCTGACCCTACCTTGCTGCCAAGGAATAACCAGTTTACTTGAGCCCACAAGCCCTGCCCTGCTTCCCCTTTGCATGAAAGTCCTGGGAAGATGCATGCTGCCAAAGTAAGACAAATCAATTTGAGGGAAATGGATAGTATCCAGACAAAGCTAAAAAGTTGGCTCTGAACTTGTAAGGTTCAGACCTTGAGGAGCAGGGAGAGAAAAGAGTAATCTCCTAAGGAAAGCATACGCATTGCAGTTTCCAAGAAGGCTTTTCTGAAAATTGGATCTGAATTCAGCAGAACAGCAGGAAACTGAGCTTGTTGGAAGTGGTTTTGAACAGCTGGTTCAGAAACTGGCTGTGATATTGACATCTGAATCTACCAGAAGGGACTAAGCTACCTCCCTGTTTCTCAAGTAGGGAAGATAGAGCAGCTTTTCAGAAACCAGATGGACAAGAACAGCTTGGGGAAGGTAGAGCCCTATAACTGATATCATTGGCTTCCCTCTGTATGAGATTTCTCATCATCTTCTGATTATATCTTCCTATTTTACTTCCTTATCGTAAACACTGTCTCTCAAAGGATATACTTTGCCAAGAGCAGTACCTCCAACCTGCACCTAGATTTGTCTTAGTTCTAATAGCACAGTGGCATTTAAATCTCAGGCCAGCTCAGTGAGAAGTACACACACACGTTCAGGAAGATCATACAGAAATCTTGAGATGGTCTCATTTATATGAGTTTCTGATGCATGTGAAACTATCCTAGCAAGTATATTTGGCCCAACTTGAAGTGAACTATGCTTCTTCAAAAGATGTATAAATATTACTATTTAGTGAACCCTTTACACTCAAAAAATGCTTTGCGAACATTGATTCAGCCTCATTTTGGGCAGCTGGGAAGTTAATCTCTTCTATAGTTTCATTCTGTTCTGAGGGGTGGATGAAGTGTGGCAAAGGGAGGGACCTGCACAAGGACAGAATGGAGTCATTGATCAACCTTGTCAGGAAGGTGTTCTCCTGATATTTCAGCTTCATAGAGGTAAGAGGGGTGGAAAGAGATGAAGAGCAGTCATTCAGCCAGTTTGAAAAGAGAAGGTGGTGAGCGGGGACTGGCCTGTACAGTATTTTGAAAAAAAGGGCAGGAAAGATGAATTTTATGCAGATGGTGAAGGGAAGGAAATACAGAAATGTGAGGTTCTACAGAAGGGTAGATGTTGTCAGATCAGCAGGGAAGTGAAGTCTCATTACAATAGCTGAACTGGGAGTTGTTTGCTTCCCATATCGATATTTTCATACCCATACTGCAGAAGCTTCATTCCCACCATTCTCTCTCTCTCTCTCTCTCTCTCTCTCTGCATATGTGCTTGTGTATCCCTGAAGCCTGTCTTATTCACTGACTCAGCTGTTCCATTGTAATTGAAGACATTGTCCTCTCCTTCTCTGCCATTCGTTCTCTTGTATGCAAGTCAACATGCCCTCATGGCTGGGTTGAATAGCCTTTGAAAATCATGATGTATTTTTGTAGGACACAGCAGCTTTGTCTATTCACAGTAGATATTGGGTAGGTTATAGTCTATTGTGACAATATTTGTTTTCTTTCAGGGACAGGGTTGTAAGCTACACTCTGGGTCGCAGGCTTCCTACAGATCATGTCAGTGGCCAGCTGCAGTTTCGGTTTGAGATAACTTCCTCTATCCATCCAGGTAATTCACAGTCTTAACCCATCATTTATCTAGATGGGTTGGGTTTTTTGCTTTGCATTCTTTCTCCTCAGAAATCTGAATTCATTCCTGGCTGCTCTGGGACTTTAGGTACAGTCACGAGCAAAGGAAAGTGCATAAAGTCCCCATCACAGGATGCATCGTGAGTCACATCTTCTTCCCTGTTTCCCCTTAGCTTAGAGCTACTGGTGTCTCATATCCCTGTGTTCTTGACTGCTTCAAATACTCCACCACATCACTAGGGGAGAAGAGGATGGAACACTAAAGTCTTTCCTGCTGTCCTGGAGAAGTGATAGATGGGCACTTCTGTAGAGTCATCTGCATTTGAGCACTTCATAAGTAAAAATGGAATATGTAATAATAGAGAGGATTGGAAACTTGATCATTTTGATTATTTTTAAAGAAAAAAGTAAAAGAAAACAAATTAAAAAACCCACTCAATGTTGCCATCCTTCCCTCCCTTATGGTTTGGTTTTGGTTCACATTCTCTCATAGTTATTAGGAAATCACTGTCATGATAGTGTAAGTTGGAACCTTGGTTTTCATGTCAATGTCTCAGTACCATTGCTTAGGGATTCTTTGCCTCTCTATGGTAGTTCCCTGTCAGGTACATGTTGTCAAGCCACCAGCAGCTGGTGCCACCATTAGTGGTTGGCAGTCGGGACCTGCCCCTTACTGGAAAACCCTGACTTCTGTCTTTTGATTATTTTGGATACATGAAAGAGCTCAGGTTGTCTGGCATCTGGGAGAAGGTGGTACAGATGAGGATCACATCAAAGGATGTTTTGGGCTGTTTCTGCCTTTCAGGGGTCTGAAAGCAGGTTAAGTTCGCTGTTGTGGCGTCCTGTCAGCTTCAGCATGACAAGAAAAATGTCATTAAAACCTCAGGGAAGACTTCCGTGTCATTCCCATGATGCTTCCTCCAATTCTACTTTGTCTCAAAGAGGAGTTTCAAGAAGGTGTTATCTTCAGGTTATTTTGCAAGGAGGCAGGGTGCTGCCTACAGATTACCACCATGAGTAAGCTCCGTGACTGTTAAACCCACTGCTCAAAGACTGCCTAGCAAAAAAATCCCAAGCATTTCTTGATACTCAGGTGCCCACTCATTTCACACTGTAATTTATGCTTTTAATTTTCTCAGATTGCAGTGGATGCCTGTTCCTGCACAGCCAAGCTTCTGGTTCAGTCAACATTCTTGTCAAAGGAGTAAGTAATTTCTTTTCCTGTTTTACGCAGATGATGAAGAGGTCTCCATTAGTGCAGATCCTGACCCAGCTGATCTCCAGGAAAGCCCTGTGAACAACCCCACAGAGGAAAGCCTCGGTGAGCCTCCATGCATCAACACAGTGACCTCAGAAAGTACAGCTCCAGAACAGCTAAATGGATACAGTGTGAACAGTGTCGACAGCCCAGGGGCTGTCAAACCACCTGGGGAAGTCAACCAGAACAGCTTAAATGAAGAGCTAGCAGGAGATGGGGAGGTTGATGCGGTGCCAGTTCCTGAGCCCTTGGAATCCGTCCCAGGAGAAGTGCTGCCTTCTTTGAGTGCCACGGACCTCATGGATCAGCTGGCTTTGCTGGCTTGTGTGTCTCCTCCTGAGACTGAAGTTAGGGAAAATAACAAAGTCAATTCTGGTACTCAGGGAGATGATGGAGTCTTGACCAGCATAGAAACGTTAGATATTGATGAGGTGAGTGCAGATGTGCATGCTGGCAAGGACCTAGAGAAGAGTCAGGAAGAAGAAGGGGCTTCAGCCCAGGAGGAGGAGGAAGACAGCAAGCTACAACTGAGGACCACAGCAAAGAGGAAAAACAGGCCTTGCTCTCTGCCCGTGTCTGAACTTGAGACAGTCATAGCCTCTGCCTGCGGTGAGCCAGAGACCCCTCGCACACACTACATACGGATCCACAACCTGCTCCACAGCCTGCCCTCAGCACAGATGAGCAGCGATGGGGAAGAAGAGCAAGATGGTGGCAACGGTGGGGAGAATGATGAGGAGTCTACAGTCAAGGAGGTGCTGGAGAAGGAGGTGGTCAGTGAGAGTGAGACAGTGGCAGCAGAGCCTCCTCTGGAAAATGAGGCTGAAGAGAACTTCAGCCAGAGCACAGTGCTTCCTGGGACCTTAGATGAGCAACTCTCTGACATAAATGATGGGCTGTTGGACGGAGAACAGCCCAGGACAGGAAGCGAGAGCGAGTCAAGCTCCAGGCCCAATGGTGACAATGAATGTGAAGCGTGTGACACCTCGTGCTACAGCCCCTCTTGCTACAGCACTTCTTGCTACAGCACCTCCTGCTACAGCACTTCTTGCTACAGCACCTCCTGTTATGACAGTAACAATCGCTTCTCCAGCCATACCCGCTTCTCCTCCGTTGACAGTGCAAGGATTTCTGAGAGCACGGTCTTTTCCTCACAGGATGATGATGAGGAGGAGAACAGTGCTTTTGAGTCAGTGCCAGATTCAGTGCAGAGCCCTGAGCTGGACAGGGAGCAAGTGGATGGCTCCTCCCAGTGGCCAGATGAACTAGTAGCTCATGGTGGGAATCCACAAAGAGCCACAGAGAGTCTAGACACCCCAATAGCAGGTCCAAGCAGCAGAAGAGAAGGTTAGATCCTGAGAATTGATGCGCTGAGCAACCTTGATTATCTGGATGTCGCAGAAGGCATCAGATAACTGAGGTTTCTGTTAGCTCACGGTTTATCTCATACAATTTTGGGGATTGTGAGCTGGGCCAGATATCAGGGAGGGTTGGATAATTGAGCCTGTCTTTAAAAATCCCAGCAAACCCAAATAAAGCAGTTGGGAATCTGTATATCTGTATTCCTATAGATATACATGCATCATTATAAAATTAAGATTAGTTACTTTAGTTATGTGGCAGATCGGCTTTATCACATCCACCAATTCATTCCTTATTTCCTGGGGTTGTTCCATTTCACATATTTGATGTGCTGCCATGTCTCTGACAGTCAGTGAGAAGATCAGCTTGTCCTTGTCAAAGGGCAGGTATGCTGATTTACACCAGTTACAGATCTGGGCCAGTTTCTGGGTGTGATCGGTAGCCATGCACAGTCATAAACATGGAGATATGTAAATACTCGTCTCTTACAAACCCAGTTTTCTAGCTCTGTTTGTTCCAATTCCCCAAGTATCAAACAAATCTACCTCAGATTTCAAAGACCATAGGGCAACTCGAGAGATTTATTTTTTTGCCTTAGATACTTTGAAAATTGAACTATATTGAATATCTCCTTATCCTCCTCTAGAGATAAAACATACCTAAGGAAGTAATTTGTCTTTAGGTACTTCTTTTTCCCAATCCATCCAGACTGTTACATGAAATTCCTCCCTTTGGTAACTCATTTTATGTCATATGGAGTTACATGAAGGTTGGGTTTCATTACTCAACTTTTCTTCAGCTAGTGTATCATTTTTCTCCAGCTGAAGAAGTAAAGTCCTCAGCAGCAGCTAAGGATTATGCAGCAAGGTCAAGAGTTAGTCTTTGCGTTCACAAATCCTGAGGCACCGGTCTCGCACTCTAAGTGACACCAAATTAAAATGATACCAGGAAGTTAACATATTTGGGGATCACTAGGAAACCCCAACTAAAGCATCTTTTTACCTTTTCCTTCTCCATTCCCAATTTATTTACCCCCACCTTCCACTGACACAGACCCTACCCCAGCAGAAAAGAAGGGTGTATGGGTGGCCTTACACGCTGGACTGTGTAAAGGCTTTGTAGATAGCTGGGCCTGGGCACTTACTTGCTCTGCAGGGCAGAATCTACCCCAAAGAATTAAATTCACAGAAGTACACAGAGGTATAGAAACCCATTTTCCTTCTTTGCAGGTGAGGGTCTTTTCATGTGGACAGCATTTATGTGCAAGTATACCTAAGGGGACACAGCTCTGTGTGTGTGTGTGTGTGTGTACGTGTGTGAGACCATGCTTACGGATTGGATGGTTATTCTGGACCGTGTGTATTTTTGAGAGGGGATGTTGGGGCAGAGGGTGTCTTCTGCACATGTATTCAGTAAAGCTCCGAGATGGTGCCCCTTGAGCCTGCAAAAAAGGCACTGCAGAGTTCATAGTGGCTTTGCTTTGATTAGCTGAGAGTATGTCTGAAGGGCAGTCTGGCTCTTAGCACTCTTTTGATATCACTGGGGGTGCTTCAGTAAATGTACGTGTTGCTTCATGACTTGGCAGCTGTTACAAATACAGTAGATGTGGTCACCTCCACCCACTCCAGGTGACTGATACTACCATGCTTCCACTGGCTTGGCATAACTATCTTGACTAGGGGAGAGTCAATTATGGTGAGGTAAGTAAAGAAACATAGACGGGTGATCTGATAGGTTGGTGCTGCAACACCTGTAGTAACGGCACAGTTTTTAAGGCTATGAGAGATGGACTTTCAGCACTGAGTAATAACTTACATAACTCTGCTGTCTGTTCAAAACACACAGCAGATGCAACTGTGAGATACGCCCATACACAAGTGGTCTCATGAAGACATTTAACAGGCCATACGGTATCATCAGAGCACCTACAAGAGGGAGTATTTTTATCTAAGTGATTTTTCTCACTTCTGCATGGTGTGAGATTTTTTTAAAGTTTTATACAAAATTGGCTTCTGCCTTCTAGCTGTTGGTTGTTTAAAAGAGAAACATTTTTGGGTAAATGTTTTTTTACATTTGATAGCCGTATGTTCAAAATGTTCATTCTTAGGCTATTAAGGTTCTGACATTACAGACAGCTAAACCACCTAGCACACAGTGAGTTTAGCTTAGCTGAATGGTCTGGTTTTTAATTCTGAAGTATCTTTTTGTAATTTTCTGGTGATGTTGGAAGCACTGAATATGTTTTTTTTTCCCCGAAGTTGCATCTTTCAGATGCATGCAAATGTAATATTTATGCAATCAGATTGTATTTTTATTAACAGGCCCACCAGGAGCTGGAGGTTAGAGTGAAAAACTGTTACCACACACTATGAAAATAGTCTGTTAGTAGGATAACTAGTCCTGGTTTCTAAGATTTTAAGGACAGACCAAGAAGGAATCTTAATTCTGGAACCTGTGAAGTTTTAACATGCAAGTTCCTTATTCTCACAGTTAAGTCTAAGATACGGAATGTGTTTTCATCTCTACTATAACTTCTTAGTTTCTTAAGGGATTCTATAAGCATTGACTGGATCTTAAGTTACTTGTTTCTTTCAAAAGAACATGACTTTGGACATTTGAATAGGTTTCATTTAATTAATATTCGGATATATAGACATATATACAATGCTAGTGTTTAAGAACTTCCTCTGCCCTGTCTACTGTGTCTTTCTCTCTCTTCTTCTTCATCTTTCCCTCTTCTGTATCTCAGGTCTTCCTTCTTTATCTTGGATCCTGACTATGTCTCACTATCTTTCGTCCTCCTCTTCTGCCACCTGTCTCCTACCTGTTTCTGGTCCTTCTCTCATTCTCCCTCCTTCCACCCAAGAAGAACTCTTTGAATTTTTTAAAATACCTATAGAAGGGGATGATCTTCTGCTTTGCAGGGACTGCAAAATCCTGCCATTCCACTCCACTTATATAGCCACTGATCTTTTGGAAAAGCAGAGAAAGATCCAAGGCATTTTTTAGCCTCATATTCTGCTGATGAATTAAAAGTTGGAACCAGGATTTTGTTTGTTCCTGCCAATTTTTGCAGAAGCTTGAGTTTGGTTGTACATACACAGTATTTCTCAGAGATCAAGCCTGATTCTTCTCTCGCTTACACTTGTGTGTCTATGAGTCCAGAATCTGGGCCATAATAGTTTAGCATTGACTCAAACCTGAGATTAGAGCCTTAACTGCATTATTTTAATAATGTATATGAGTTGTTATTAAAATAGTGCCTGAAAATAGGAACAACCAGAGCTGCTAGTACACTAGGCTAACCTATTCAGAAGTAATCATTTGTTTTACAGTAGCACATTTTTTGAAGCACATTGTGAAAACAGTGAATGATTGTCAATGTCTTGAATATCTTGTCCGTAGGTGATTGTCCTTTACTCCATAATTCTCAGCCAGTCAGCCAGCTTCCTTCTCTGAGGCCTGACCATCATCACTACCCAACTATTGATGAGCCTCTTCCACCAAGTAAGCTTTAGTTTTTTAATTTATTGCGTTTTTCAGCTTTTCCTGTTAACTCAAAACAGTTTAGAGGTCAGTATGTCTTTCTAAGTAACCCCATCTGTTCTGTACATACATCCTCCAGACTCCAAGCAATATGCCTTTTTGTGTTCCTTATTTGATCCTGACTTCAACTGTTGTCGTGTTATTCTGGACAAGCTCCATAATCTCCCTCTGCCTTGGTCCATCGTCTTCCTTTACCATGAAATGAAAATAATATTACTTCCCTGTTTCCAGTCACTGGGTATCTGCCAGCTGTTCCAGAAGCCTTACTATAAAGATTTCTGGGTGGTGTATCAGCAAAGTGCTCTGGTTTTTCTATAATGTTTGTCTCCAGGTTCTCCATAACCAACTTCAAAGCTGGTTTGGGATGGCAGTCCCTGTGGTTGCCAGCTCTGCTTGCAAGTCCAGCAGGAACCCTTACACAGTCAGGATGCTCCTGGGACAGACAGGTCCAAATCTGAGCAAAACCAGCAGAAGCTGGGAGAAGGCAGCTCACGTAGAGTGGTCTTGTTGTAGTGTCTTTGGGTTTGATAATCGGTGAATTTTATGTTCATTATGGATTGTAATGGTGTTTGCAGTTGCGCTGGATAAAAGTGAGAGGGTCTGAAGTATAATGAGCGATTAGCAGGCTGATAATATGGGGATTTTACCCCCAAATCAACTGCTGGAGAAGTTTTCACCTGCCTCTAGCCTTTCCCTTGTGTGTTCCTGGAGGATTACCCCGCTTTTTGCATTTGCACTCAGAGCCCAGCAGAGCGCACTCTCTGCCCTGCAACGTGCTGCTGATCACCTTTCAACCTGAACACCTGATTTAACCACGTAAAAAGTGCAGGGGCTCAGAAAAGCAACCAGGCCTATAAACAAAGCACTCTGTTTTCTTCAGAGCCCAAGAAGGAAAAACACTTATTTGGCCTATGGTGCCCTTGACAAATAATTCATCATTTACCGACCAGGCTGTCAGTATTCCCTAAGCTGAAAATAGCCCCAGTGCTGGCACCAGCTGCACAGTAGCATGAGTGATTCAAATGCCTTTGGCCCAATGAAGTCTTATTAGTGCATGATGTCTCTGTAACAGACAAATTTTTCTCTTCCTCCTATTCTTACCTCAATGCTTGGTGAATAGGGCACATTCCCTGTTAAATGACTTAATGACAGGACACTGACACCAGCTCAGATAAACAAAACGCTGCAAATCACTTCCATATTCTTCCATTGCTGATTTAATATGGTTTTTTTCTCTTTCTTATACCTATCCTCAAAAGTCAAGTATTTCTACCATTTTCACAAGTGCTTTTAGAACAGGGTTTAAGGACATGGAATGTAATGTGTGGTGATACAGTACAGAAGAGATAGCCCTCTGTAGGATTTTATTTTAGCATTTGCATATAACATCTTTTTTACATTAAAGGCTGGCACTGAGGGTTTAAATATATTTATCTTAATAGGAATAGACAGTACTAAGTTAACTTTGGGAGCAAAACAGTTGAATTGGATAATATAACCTAGAAAGCCTGTATCCTAAAACTCTTAATGAAATTTTAAGGTAATTTCAAAGTGAAAACTGTGGCTTTAATCTAGAAATGTTTCTTCTGTTATTCAGTATCACTGTCTCAGTCCTTTATGCCCCTTGATCCTAGATAAATTGTCCTTCAATTATGTGAAAGTAAGAAACTATATTTCAAACCTGAGTTATATGATCAAATCTGGTTTACTTCTCACACACAGCGTTAGCTTCCATCCATAAGTACAGCTGAAGATAATTTGCCAGTGCTGCAAGTTCATTGTTAACTGGTCTTACTTTGGTCATGGAGAATCTTCTGGACAGTCTTCTTTCTCTTTTGAGTAGTTTTCTGTATAATGTTGTTTCATCATTGCCCCACAGCCGTTGGTCTTGTGGAGGAAATCTCAGTTCAGACAGTTTTGTTTAGGAAGTGCGGCAGAACGCATTCATCATTTCTGTAGGAATGTCACAATGACCAGTCTGAATGTTAAGGCCTCTACAAGACTGACAGATTTGCAGAGTTTGTACAGCCTCGTGACAGCATTAACAGTCACCCCTTATTATGTGTGTGATTGCTAGTACTGCTGGAAACCCTACAGAAGTGAAGCCAAGAAAGACATGTGCCCAACTCAGAGCTGCTCTTTGCCAAAGGTGTGGCTGAGCTTGGAGAGGGAAAGACAGCATATTTACTTTGCCCACCAGGATTATGGTCCTGCCAGAAAAAGCCGCATCTTCTGGTATAAATCAGAGCAATTTTCAGAGGCTGCTGAGAAATGTGACTCAGCCAATGGAGGAGGATCACTGGAGAACAGAAACAGTACTGTCCCATCCCCAGCCTGTGCTCCAGCATGCTCTTACTGTGAAGGTTAGATGGAGGTCACTCTCTGTTGTAGTCATAGTCTTATTTTGCCTGAAAAACTAACAGAAGACCTTACGGAGAATTGGCTGCTTCCTCAATCACCTGTGCCCCTGAAGTAGCATGAAGGGACTTGAGCACAGCTCAGAAGTAGAGTTCTGTCTGTCAGTTCACCTGTCAGCCTGTTTATCTCTCTGGGCAGGCATCTATCCTTCTGTCCACAAAGCTGGTATCATATGCAGCTTCAGTGACTTGCGTGACTTAACACGTTGTCTTGTGGGAAAGCAGAAAGTGGACCTGCCACCTATGCACAACAAAAGTATCAGCACCTGCCACCTTCTGACACCCTTTCCCGGTGACCAAGAGAAGAGTTACTCAGCTGATCAGAAGTGCTGTTGCAAGGAGCAGTACTTCTGCGGGTCTCTCAAAAGCCACGTGACACACAGTTCCCAATATTTTAGCATGCCAGTGCAGGTGGCAGCCTGTGGTTTCAGGTGTATATTCCCATAAAGCAATGAATAAAGCAGAGCTCACACATTGGTGTAGTTCATGTCTTTACATACTGCTGCTGGATGTCTGATACCTCTGACAGGCACAGCCTTCCCGAAGCTGTAATCCAGTCTGTGTGATCTTGACCTGGTGTTTTCACTGCGACCTCCAAGCTATGGACAAGTGTCATTGCTCTTAGATTTCTGAGTATTATTCTTAGGAGCTTAGGAGCTCTGAGTTGCCTTTAATTAGTGACACTGCAGTGTAGCCTCTAGAGCCAGTAGTGCACCAGGCTGAATTATGAGAAGCCCTTGCTTGACTGTGTAATTGGGTAGTATTATTCTAAGTGACCATCAGCAGGCTTCAGACCAATATGACCAATTGACATCTACTGTAAGCTGTCTAGAGTGTGGATCTGCAGCATTGCCTACAAGCTTCTAATTATCCATCAACCCTTACTATTCTCAACTTGTTACGTTTGTATTGCAGTAGCGTGGAGTGAGGGGTAGGATTTGTCTTTTGCCAGACAACAGCAAGGAAAACTAAGATCTTTGTCATGTTAAGGTACATCGTGTAACCTTTGATGTGGCCAAGATTATTTCCTTGAGGATACTGCAGATAATGCATAGCTCCAGAACGACTGTTCCCCACCCCCAGTGCTACACCTGCCACCAGTAACAGTGTGCTCAGCAAGGCTTCTGGCTCTCAGCCTGCCTTATGTGTCAGTCTGATTTCCTTCAGTGTGCATCTGTTGTATTTGATGTGCTATTTTTCACTGTCTTACGTTTTAGACATTGCTTTAACAAAGACGTGACCTTGTTCTTGAAACCACCACAACATCCTTGGGAAACTTTACCTGATGGAGGAAGAGGGAGTCCTCTCCTTAAAATTCTATAGTGATGTTCATAGTGAGAGACACTGTGTGTGTACCTGTAGTGTGACTATAGGTGTTGCATCTGTAAGGTCTGAGCTTTGGAAGATAAAATGCATGTGCATATGGCTCTTGTGGTTTTGGAATCATATAGAAAATTCCTACCAGGACTCCCTGTGCCCATCTTTTAAGGTCTGTGGGATTAACGTGTCAGGGGCAGCCAGCCATAGACTTCAGACAGCCTACACTTGGCTGGAACCAGCCCAGGTATGGGAACTGAGTTTAGCCAGGGCCAGCATTCAAGGGATAGGAAGAGGTTTCCAGATACAACAGGAAGAGGTGCAACATCAGTTCTACTCTTAGAGAGTAGGAGGTACAACACGTAAAGTATCCAGCTGATTCTGAACTTGATCATAGAAAAACATAGAAGAAGCAGTGGATTCATCAGGGAGGAGGATATCATAGTAAGAATATGGGAATAAGAGGAAATGTTTGCCCCCAAAGGTAATCACCATATGTGCATTTGTGTGTGAATGTGAGTGAGGTTTGTATATAAGCACATGTAGAAAGTGTATGCATATATTTACGTGGATATGTCATCTGCTGATGGATCATGTAGAAATAGTAAGTTAGGCACTCTAATTTACATCACTACTCCATACATTCCAACCAATTTGATATGTGGCTTTGCTAGCTAACTCACTTCTGAATTTCTCCTGTTCCAAGCACCTTTTTTTTTAAATCAACATTACCATTTTTCACAAGCCATCATATATCAAATAACTTTTTGGTTTCTATCATGGGACAACAGAAAGATTAGCAGGAAACAATAATGATGGAAGGCTCAATATTATGCTGCAAATTTTTGATCTAGTTGTCATTCATCAGAGCAACAGATTTGTGATACTCCTATGTTCAGAGAGATTTCTAAGGATATGTCCAGTGAGGCTGTGATCAGTTTTCAGGGGAGCCTTTAATTTCTGTATGGTACCTTTGAAGCCATTTCATAAAAAAAAAGAGAGAAACGAAACATGCTTGTTCTGAAACAGAGCAAAAAAAAAAGAAAACATGGGATTTACCAAATTAGCTCAGATGTAATCCTTTTCCAGTAAATGCTGGTTCTGTGTGGCTACCCCAACCTGCAGCGAATCCAGCCAACTAGTATTGCTGATTGTACAATTATCCAGACCCTTAAAAAACTGTAGCCACTATGTCACTCGTTTTTCATAGTCTATGGTAGTGAATTCCATAGGCTACCTATGTGGCATGTGTGAAAAGTTTCTGTATATGCATTTACTGCATATACATACATATAAACAAGCACATAGTATATATATACACAATATGAATGTACACTTTGAGTATATACACATAATATATATTGCACGCATGTAGGCTATGTATAGTATCTCTGGTGTGTGTATAGCCTGTCTGTGTATGTGTATATGTGTGTGTGTGTACGTGTCTCCCACACTGAGGTTTTCTGGAAGGCATCACACTGAGGGCATCACCCCTTCCTCTTTTCCGCCCTTAGATTGGGAAGCTCGGATAGACAGCCACGGGAGGGTATTCTACGTTGATCATGTCAACCGAACCACCACCTGGCAGCGCCCCACGGCCGCGGCAACACCGGATGGGATCCACAGGTCTGGCTCCATCCAGCAAATGGAGCAGCTGAACCGGCGGTGAGCATTTCCACCTATGTTCCCTTGAGATCTGCACTCCCCTTTTTCCACATTGTCCTAGTGGCTTCCTCCCTTCCCCAGTGCATTGTGTTAACTCCTTAAAGTCTTCCTTTTCATAGAATCATAGAATGGTAGGGGTTGGTAGGGACCTCTGGAGATCACCAAGTCCAACCCCTCTGCCAATGCAGGATTACCCAGGGCAGGCCACGCAGGAACAGATCCAGGCAGGTCTTGAAGGTCTCTAGAGAAGGAGACTCCACAACCTCTCTGGGCAGCCTGCTCCAGGCTCCATCACTCTCACAGGAAAGAAGTTTTTCCTCATGTTGAGATGGAACTTCTTGTGTTTCACCTTGCTACCATTACCTCCTGTCCTATCACAGGGTACAACTGAAAAGAGACTGGCCCCTTCTACTTGACACCCACCCTTCAGATATTTGTAAACATTAATAAGATCCCCTGTTCCTCCTTGTCCAAGTCCAATGTACACATTCCTGTCTCTGCTGCTGATCTCTTTCAGGCTGCTGTCAGTGTCTTGCTCTCAAACTTGCTCACATGAGAAGTGCTTTTCAGTGAAAGATGTTGCAAAACATTCCAAAGAGCAAGAGGAGGCTTTTGAAAAACTTTTGAAATGACTTCCAGAAGAGTAGGGAGTGTTATTCCAAAAGATGGAGTCACTTCTGCTCTTGAGCCATAAGAGTGGTCTCGATGGGTCAGCACCTAGTGCTGCGCTGCAGAGGTTTCTGAGATGAGTGTTACTGGAATAGTGTTACCCTATCAGTGTAGCTTTCTACTCAAGCTAATTAGCCCTGTTGAAAGGTCTGTCTCCAGGGCAGAGCGCTGCTCTAATAGAATTGTACACTTCCTTAGACACAGACGGATCTGCTTAGTGTTGCATTGGGCCCTGTAAATCTGTCAGTTTATTCTGAGCTGGCTGAAATACCGCGTATTTTCTCTTTGTTTGACTAGTCCACACATAGATTTGTTTATCATATCCTTCTCATGCTTGCTTTTCAGACTGAATTGAAGAGGAAAGAGAAAAAATAAACAGTTGGTCAAAAATGTTCCTTTTTTTACTTCAGAGAAGTGGGGTTTTTTTAATTCCCTATTTACTGTAATGATATGGTTTCTAGAAAAAGACAAGCAAAACTAAAATTATATTCTAATTATAGCATGTAAAATGTCACAAAAGCTTTTTTGGCCTTTTTTTTCTGTACTGAAAGAAAGGTTTGCAGCTGAGAGAAGAATGCAGAGTTTCAAAGTACTCTCTGAGTGCAGAATAGTTTGGGAGTTACTGTGCGTAAGAACTGGGTCCTGAATGACAACAACTGGAAAGTTAATGTAACTTGTGGTGAGCAAACCAGCCTTCTTTAAGTGGTTGTTTTGCAACTTAAGTTGACAGCATCAACACATGCTTGAAGAATTTATCCTTTTTTTTCCACCAAATTTCTTCATTTTTTGGATAGTATTTCATAACATGTTATGTCTTGCAGAAGTGAAAGGACCTGCTCAGTATTTGCATTATAGCTTTCCTCAATGTGTCAAGCTACCATGTTAATATTAAAGAAAGTGAATGTTTGATGTAGATTCTTTTAAAGGATTTACATGACTTGTCTGTCATTTAGCATTTCTCTTTAAGAGGGATTTGGGCCATGCCAAAGTTCAGACTATTTGGCTGCCACTTAAGCAGAAAGCTCTGCTGTGGAAATACATCAGGTTGGGGGGGTGTCTTGTTTTATGGTTTTGGTCTTTTTTTTTGATGTCCAACTCATGTAGGTGCAGCACAACCAGGAAAGGAATAAATGCTTGTGAGAGTCTGTAGGAATTTACCATTCCCTTAGTTACCGCAGGTTAAGCATTAACTCAACTATCTGAGCAGAAACTGAAGGGTAGGTATTGTCTTTCTGACCTCCTTGCTTCAAACTTTATTGTTCCACCTTTTCATGTCAGTGGCCTAGCTTCCTTGGTTATGGCTTGATTGCCCCTGGTTTGGGTTGGGAATTCACAGGTAATAGGACTGACATTCTTTGACTATATCTGTAGTATTCACATATCCAGTTACAAAGTGAGAAGTATAGAGGGTTCCAGCAGTGGCCTGTATCTCCTTACCTAGGTCCCATTGGACAGTAACTGCTTTGCAGCTCACCAAACATGATGAGCTGTCATGACTTCTTGGGACAGAGGAAAGAGGCTGATGATTCTCTACTCGCTGCCAAAGAGCTCTGTTGAAGCTCTTTGAATACGGAAGTTCAATACAGAGGTCTCCTATTGTTCCCAAGTTTGGGAACATATCCCAAGATTCTAGTAAAGGAGATTCATACTGAATCTCTGAGCATTTGTCCAGTGGCAAGTCATTTCTGTATTTTCAGACTGGCTGTTGCAATTTTTAAAAATATTGTTGTTCTTAAGCTAATTTCAAAAATTTCACATCTCCAGATTTTCAGGATGGAGGAAAACCACTTTTTGTAAATGGTTGTTATCAGCACTGTGGAAGATTGTGCTGGTTTAAGCACTTATTTTAGAAATACTGTTTGGTTGTATTTCAAACTTCATTATTTGAAATGTTCTTCAGCAAACACCTGAGAATCATTTTAGGTGAAGCAACAGCAAACATAGACCTTGCTGATGGAATTAGCAGCAGCCTGAACTTTTGCTCTAACCTCAAACAAAATTTGGATTTAAAATCACTTAGAAGTTTGAAAAAAAATTGGCAACTTTTCTTTTTAAACCCATCTACTCACTTTTCAGCTTCCTGGTTTCATTTGTCGAAGGGAATGGAAAGACCAAAATATTACAAGGAAGCTTGGTATTTCCAGCCAAAACCACAAAGCTTTGGAAATTCAGCTTGAAGAACAAAAAAACCTCATAGCTGTGATTGAGTCTAGTTTGGTGTTCCAAGCTTCCCATTAGCTGTACTAGCCACTTGAGGATACAAGAAATGCAAATCTAGAATCCAGGTGTTGGGCAAACTCTGAAGAAACTTCCATACTTATTTTAAAGACTTCTTCGTTTTCTACAGCACTACCTGACTTGCTTACTTGTTAGCAAAATAGGTAATGGCCCTTGTTGATCAAGCTCTGTTGGAAAGATGCTTCACAGCATATGTATATCTAGACTTTTCTTTGCACTAATTTAAAAGCTAATAAGTAACATAAGAAATGATAACCATAATATTTAAGACAGCCACAGTGCACTATTTCTAAAACTCCATTTCTTTGACAAATTGCTTTGAAGGGAGACTGAAATTTCCAGAGGCATTCCCATAGCTTTTGTACTTTCAATGTTTCCTCCAATTACTTTGGCATTTTCTGGTATTTATATAAGATGATTTTATAGTATTTAGCCCCAAAGGAAAAGTGTAGCCTTTTGTTGGCATACAGCTAGTGTGACTCTTAAAGGTTTGCCAAGAGGGATTTTCTACCATCTAATTGAATTGAATCTACAAGGTTTTTTTTATATGTATGCTTATATCCCTTGATTATATGAACTCCCTCCCTCCCCCCCCCCCACCATTTCTGTTGCATGTGGGTGTTGTAAAACTTCTCCAGTACTGGAATGGAAAGTTCATTCATTTGCCTGCAATCAAGTGAATAAAAATGTAACATGTAGGTCTGAAACAGAGGGTTTAAAACTTCAGTAAACTCACGCTGCTGTGAAACCTGCTGTCAGAATTTCCTTGTAAAGATGAATGTTTACTTAAACTGTCAAAATATACACTAAAAGTAGCTTCAAATTACTCTGAACACTGTGGGGGATCATATATTACTGTGAAAGTTTAGCATTAATCTATTAAAACTTTAATTATTTTTCTTAGTTATCTCCAGCCCTTTAGCTCAAGATTGGGTTGCAGTGAGCTACTGGAGATGATGTCTGTTGAGAGATGTAAAAGCCAAATCCTAACTGCTTGTCTTTAATGATTCCATGTCATTTAATGGAGCTAGCTCCTGACTAACTTCTAGTTTGGCATAAAGTGTGCATAACAAATAAAGAGAGAGAAAGAAGTAAAATTTTTAAGTCAGAACTTGATCTGAGGAAAGAAGAAAAAAAGTCTTAAGTCATGAAAATGAGGGACAAGCAATGTTGGATTAGATTAAATGCAGGCAGCAAAGCCATCCAATTTTATATGCATACAGAAATTCAATCCAGAAATAAAAATAATGTGGAGGAATAAAAGCTAATTAAAATAATTGAGAATCTGCTTTCTTTCTCTCCTTTTTTTTCTCTTTGTGCTTCTTTCTCATTATCTTCTTCTCTTTTCTTTTTGTCCTTTCTCTTTTTCTCTTCTTCTCTTTTCTTCTTTTTTTTCTTTTCACTTTTCTCTTTCTCTTTTCCCCTTCTCTCTCTTTCTTTTCTCTTCCCCTTCTCTCTTCTCTTCCCCTGCTCTCTTCTCTCCTCTTCCCCT
>JANVCC010000019.1:17133008-17196687 GCA_025345505.1 Todiramphus chloris collaris
CTCTCTCTTCCCCCTCTCTCCTCTCTCTTCCCCCTCTCTCCTCTCTCCTCTCTCCTCTCTCCTCTCCATATATAAAATATATTTTCTTATTCTATATGTGACATATTCATAGCTTGCCAGTAGAACCAAAGAAATCTTGATCTCCCATCATACTTATCTGAGTGAACAAGTTAACTAGAATTTGGTTTGTGTAGTGCCAATACTAAACACTCCAGGTTATTCCTACAGCCAGATACATACTTTGCTCCCAATCTGGTAAAGTATTTAGGATTGGTCTCATTCCTAAAACCACGACCAGTCCCAGTGGTATCAAGTAATGTGTCAATTAGTTACATGATTAGTATGGAAATAACATTATAGGTTTTTTTAAGGCATTCACAGGTTTTTATTTAGAATTTACTTCTGTCATCTCCCTCACTGTTGTTTGCTTATCTGTATGTTGTTTCCCTCTTCCTTGTACTGCAAGTAGTCACCACCCAAGCTAAATGCCCAATCCCACTGATTTCCAAAAGTGGACATAACACTTGTGTCCTCATGCTGTTCACTCAGCTCATGGACTACATCCCATTCTACTTTTCTGTGACTGTCATATCAACTAGACTGTAGCTCTTTGAGGTCACACTACCTACCAGTTTACATTCCTTATGGCCTAACACAACGGAAGTGTTCCCAACTGCTGGCCATGCAGTATCATTCTAAACAGTGTGTGAACACACCTAATAGCCTTTACCCTTCTAGGGTTGAGCATGCGACTCTAGTATTGTAATAAGAAAGACTGAAGGGTACTCAGTCCATCACAGGGTTGATCCTTACTTGATTGGTTATGCTACAGTAAGACTAAATGACAGGCAAAATCATGATCCAGCGGTAGTTTTAGGTTCCAGAGGTCAGGATGTTTTAAAGGGAAGCCTAGCAGCAACCTGTAGCCTAAGCATCTGTCTGAATTTTACATTTGAGTATTCCTTGCTTTGCATTAGTTAGTCCGTGCAAAATGCCCTATTTGCAGAGTAATGGTTGGCCTGGGTTTGAATAACTGCTCAGCTGAAGAAGAGTCGGATTTGCTCTTACTCTGTTGTATGCTGAATATAGAAGTATTAGAATCATTCAGAAACAGTGCTGGTTGGCAAGGTAGAAGGCACCAGAAAGTTCTTCTGTCAACTAAAGCACATTGTTGCTTTCTCTGTATGTATGTAGATACCAAAATATCCAGCGAACTATTGCAACAGAGCGGACTGAAGATGATGCTGTAGTGAACAACAGGGTGGAGAGAGTTCCTGCTGGAGGAGGAAGTGACTCTGAGGCGGAGCCTTCTCAGCCAAGCTCAGGTATGGGGAAAAAAGTTAATGAGTGGCCTGTTCATTGCCATTCAGTGATGGCATTCAGTTCTGGGGAAATATGCACTTCCATAGGTGACTGGAACTTTGTTATACCAAGTTGCAAGAACTAATTAAAAGAGGTTTCAACTTGGAAGGTATGGGTTTTAGACTTGAAGCTACAGGTACAAAGCTCGATACAAACAGCTTTGGTTCCTTTTTTAGCATCTAAGACAGACAAAGCATTTTTACTTCAGTAAAGGACTATTTTAAATTAAAATGGAAAAGGCATCTGGTTTTAATTCACCTTAGTAGTTCCTAAAATGACACTGTCTTATTTTTGCTGCAGTGTGATATTTTTTTTCTTGGGCATCACAGTTTATTCTTCCTGGGCATGGCTTCTCTGCTGCCACATTTGCCCCTGTGGTCACACCTGCAGTGGCCCTGGCATCGAGCATGAGATTGTTGTGGTTTTAAAGCTGCAATTCTGTGATAACCTATGAGCTAATCTAAGTGTGGGCTGCCACCAAGGGAGACACAGCTGTCTTTTTGCTCATCACTAACTTACATGACAGGACCCCATACCAGACCAGAGATATTTCAGCAGATCTGCCTGAAAAATGACTTTGGTAGTTCTTTCATCTGTCTCATTAAATGACCAAACAAGAATTAGTGGCACTGCAAAGGAGAAGAGGAGAAGAACGTGTACCCAGGGCAGGAAGGGATGGCAGGGAGCTCTTCTACTCTTTTTGCTGGTGGTCAGTCACATTTCCTTAAAATATTTGTGAAACCATAGCCCAAGTGTTTGTTTCCAGTAAGAAACACCAGCAGTCAGACTGGTGCCCACTATACTTGTGGACATACAAAAATAATTGTTTTGTTTGAGAACTTGCCCCACCAAAATGAACAGCTGGTTCTCTTTCTTTGGATCATTCTCATCTCCACCTAGTTATGTGTTCTGTGTTGTCTACTGGAAGTAAACCTAACTTCCTGCCATCCTTCTGTAAACAGCATTGGCAAAGGGAAAGAACCAACATGTCTGCTTGAATTTTTTTAATGTTCCATGTTGAGTAGGAAGATTTACACAGAGAAATAGTGAACTTACCTTTTTTGTTGTTAAAAGAAAAAAAGAAAAAAAAAGTTGAGAAAAAGACTCAATTTTGCCTGTTTGTTGTCCTGATCCATTAGGTGTGTTTAGCTTGAAAATCAGTTTTGTCTAAGAATGTGTAATGTTTGATATTCAAAAACTTCCTTGTGATCTTTTGTATTGCAATTTATGGGAGCCTTTTACCTCCACTGGATCTTATAGGGAGAACCCAGTTCTCTCTCGTAGCAGTTGAAATGGAAATCATTATTAGTATTTCAGTTATAAGTAGCATAGTCATTACTTTTAATATGTATAATCATTTCCTATCATAGCCTATGTAATGCAATAGTAATTGATAGGAATTGCTACCAGTAAGTATTTAGGTCAGTTTATTATGTAGCATTCACTTTTTTGTTTGAAGAACTAATGAGTACGATACATGTCATCATAAGTGATAGGAAATGTTTTTTACTATAGGTAATTGCTTTGGTTTTAGGATAAAGAGTCAATATTTTATAAAATGCCAAGAATTAAAAGATTAAGGGTGATGTAAATCACACTAGAATAAGAAAAAGCCACAGTGTGATATATTTGCTATTTGTCATTTAATCGAAATGAAAAATGTTAGAAGGAATACAATTTAGGCATATTGATACTGGCTTAGAATCTGGATTAAACAATTTAACTCCAGCAACGGATCCAGTCTGCAGTTTTTAGTAGATGAAATAATATGATGTGTCTAGCAGGAAGGAGGAAAAAAAAGTGATAGTTGAGAAGAAAAAAATGAGAACTTGTATTTATTCTGCTGATGACATCTCCATCCAATTTCATTGGACTCCAAATAAAAGTTAGCTTGTATTTAAACATGCCAGATCTGCACACTCAAACCATAATTATATGGTTGGAAGCATTTTTCTGGTGGCTGTAGAAGGTCAAGGAGTTCCCACCTCTGCATTTACATTCATAAATGCTAAGTTCTGCTCCTGTTCTTGATGAACTGATACAGATTAAAAATAATCCCTTTATGTCTGTTTTTGTTTTCTTTGCCATACAAGTACCCCAAACCATGGACTTGACAAAAATAATGCAATTACAGGGGCAGTGCGTTGCAGCATGGATGTGAGCGGCTGAGCAGGGGCTTCCTTAACCCAGTCTTGCTACTAGATGCTTTCTGCTGATGAACCCCTCAGGCTGGATTGGGAAATCAAATCTCTCCAAAATCAGCAGTGGAGAGGACCTGCGTGTCAGTATTGAACCAAAGCATCAGATGGTAAAAACTGATGTGGTCACATTGGTCTGTAGAGACAGTAGTAGGTATGACACAGAGTTTTGTAACATACAGTACAGAAAAGCATTCAGCTCCTGAGCCGCTACTGTAAGCACTGCACTACTAACCATGAGGAGAACATCTACTGCTTTGCCAGCAGGCTTGTCTTAGAAACCCAAAGAAGGTAGGTGCATTGGGCAGGACGGTGACTTTTTTATACTGTCACTTTTGTAGCTGTTCATTAAAGGTTAAATAATATACTGCACTTGCTACTGTGTTAATATGATTTTTCTGCTTTGTTTTTGTCCAGAGATTAGGAGGGAAGGTTCCCTTTCCCCTGTAAATTCTCAAAAAATCACCTTATTGCTGCAGTCTCCAGCTGTGAAGTTCATCACCAATCCTGAGTTCTTCACTGTGCTGCATGCAAACTATGTGAGTAATTATGATTTGCTCTCTCTCACTGCTGATTTCTGAATCCAAACACTGTGCCCCAGGCCTTCAGGGAGAACACACAGTGAATTTGAATTGCATGACTTGGGGCTCAATTGTCCTTTCTGAGCACCAGACCAGGTTGGGGACAGTACAGGCAGTCTGCTCCAAGGAGACTCTTGCTGGGATTCTGCTTCACATGAGGAATTCCATGGTACAGAGATGCTCATTAATGTTGTCCTTCCAGAATAAGCAAGAACCCTTGGTTTTGGCTTGATTGATTCTGTTGTTTGTTGCTGCAGGGAGCGAGGTTATTGCCTTTTGAGCCACGTTCCTGAAAATTCTTTCTTAAATACCACCAAGTCTCAGGGAAAGAGAGGTGAAAAAATAAGTAACTCATGCAATTTGCACTCCCAAGAAGCAGTTGGGCATAATGTAGTGACAGAAATACTGACTTGAGTCAGTTTAGCTATTTTGGAAAAAAAACAAGAATGAAAACAAATTTTCAAAATTCAAATAACTTTTTTTTTCCCCTATTAATTCAACAAATCTGCATGTTTTCTTGCAAGCCAAGTGTGGAGTGGGAAAAAATGTTAATGATAGACCATTCAAGAGGAAGCAGATAGGGAAATCTCACAAGGAGATGCTGTCCTAGTTTTCTGTATCTTGAATGTGGTTCAACTAAGCATGTGCACATGACTTGTGAAAATTTGGGACATTTTCCATTTCTGGGTAGAGATGAACTTTCTTTTTGAAAGGAAAAGAAATTAAAATGCTTCAGGAGTTGCCTCAGCACAGGTCTTTAGCTAACTACAGACATCAAGGTTTGGCTGTGGTGCTTTGCGAATTGAAGCCAGCTGTCCATCTCCAACCATCTGCCAGAAATTGTTGCCCATGAAATCCTGCAGAGGAAGGGCTATATTAACTCATCTGGCATTACCTGAACTAGGTTATGGAGTGCATGTAATTTCTTCCATTGACAGGGTGATACATGATGATTTATAGCTGGAAGCAATACTGTTTTCATTCAGTGTAGTTGTTTGCAAAATGAGCAACTGATTCCATAGCAGTGTTAGGGAACAGCTCAAAAGAGACTGAATCCCAATTTTATTTCTCACTGAAATAAAAAACAGCCAAGAGCAGCCTTCAGTTTGAGCTTATAAAGTTGTTTCTAATATGAGAGCCAGAATAATCTATTGAAACATCTGTCAAGTGGTCATACAGATTTTACTTGTACAGAAGTAACAGCCCACGTAACTTTTGGCTTAACATGGTTGTAATATTTTAACCACAAGCCCCTATTAAAATTTCAAGCTATTAATGATGCCAGTGAAGTTGGGATTGGAAAGTACTATCCAGCAGTCAGAATTAAAAAGGAGAGGCTCTCATTTTTCAGATATTTTATTTCCATGGAGGCATCAAACTACATCATATTTTTTTGTTTTCCTAGTGCAGCTAAGAGATACTCAGGCAGTCATTGATCACACATTAGATCAAAATACAACTTCTGTCATGGAGTAGACTGGGATCTTAGCAATTTGTGACCATGAAGCTTTCCTGGGTCATAACCTGGTCATATCCTCAGGGCAGAGATCATAATTCTGTGATCTCATAACATTTACTAGCCCTTGCCATAATTAGGCACCCAGTGCTGCAGGAAGTATTGTCTTCTCAGCACTACCACCAAGATAAATCCTTACATATAAAGATAATACTTTTAAATGTTTGATTGCATTATAGTGGTTAACACGCATTAAAAGTACACAGAAATTGAGATTTCAAAGCTGTTGGGTCGGGTACTCTGGACAGATTGCAGGTATACACACTGAGGCTCACATCACTGGAGACACAAGTCCTCCAGTGATCCTTTGTTACTCTAGTGAGTAAATCTTTTGGACTAACCAGCAGAACCAATGCGCTCATTTTCTCTCTAGTGAGATGCTCAGAAGGGTTGCAGGTTTTTGTTAAGTTTCCTACCCTGTCTTGAGGAGATTTTTTCCCCCAAAGTAAAAGTTTCCAAGGGTAGCTTATGGATGAGAAAACGTGTGTCACCACAAGTCTATTTTGTGGTGCTTTGGCCTCTATTCTGCAACCAGATCTGCACTAACACTCAGAACTGCATCAGGGCACGTTCCTCTGAGAGGTGTATTTAATACCTGTTGTGAAATACAACTAGCTACCTGAGGGGTGGTGTTTGTCTGAATCACGGAAACGTCTCCATGCTTTGTAATCACTGCAGAAACAAACAATTCCAGGAAACAAGTTATATCTCCCAAAACCAGACAATTGAAAGTGTCTGTTTCTGTCCTGTGGCTATAAAGTGACCATAAACAAGGTAGCAGGCTTATATGTAGACATCCACACTGCACTTCTCTTAAGTTTGTAAATCCTATCATGCATCTTGATTTGAAGTATCGCTTAAATACATGTTCACAGATGTCTTTGCATCTCTCTGCCATCATCCAATCACACAACCAGTGTTTCTATTGAGCAGTGAAAGCAATGAAATAGGCACAACTATAACATACATCTTGAGTGTGTGGAGTTTTAGCTGACACTCTTTATGGATAGCCTAACTGCATTAGAAAGGCAGTTTATGCACAAACTAACTCTGCATAACGTGTGGGATGTTTGACTTTTCACATTGTATTTCTTAATTCTAGGTGTTCATGTAAAGTAATCATTCAAATCAAAACATGGAAATAATTCTGTACTCTAGCAGGATTTCTTTCAGTTCTTTGGACATATGTCCCGTGAAAAAACCAAATATGTTGTTTTGACATCAGAACTGGTTTTCCTCACTTCTGTTTTCCATCTCACAGAGTGCCTATCGAGTCTTCACTAACAGTACCTGCTTGAAGCATATGATTCTGAAGATCCGTAGAGATGCTCGTAATTTTGAGCGCTATCAGCACAACAGAGACCTGGTAAATTTTATCAACATGTTTGCTGATACCCGACTGGAGCTTCCTCGTGGCTGGGAGATAAAAACTGACCAGCAGGGCAAGGTAAGAGTGCCAACAATACTAATCAGTTGTTTAACACAGCATCTCAGGCTACATGATTACTAAAGGTTCCTTCCTTCTTCACTCAAATTTGGTAAAGGTTTAGAACAAAAGAACGGAAATTTCAAAGTGTAATGATGACCCTCTAGCTTTCTGTGTAATATCACACCATAGCCAAGGCATGTCAGGCCTAACCAAAAAGTTTAAGACAGAGTTCAGATCTGACATGACTGCAAAATTTGGCTTAGTGTCTCTGCCTCCAATAAAGCTTTACTAAGTGACTTCTAGAATGACCAAATAGGCTAAAGAGGGGTTTCCAGTAATTTTATTCTCTTCTCTTTTGTTTACTTCATGGCCATTACATGTGGTTTTGACTTAAATAGCTTCAAGTATTTTTCAAGAGCTATTCTAGCTTTGACTAAGAAAGTCCTGTCGTTTGCAGATACCTCTCATGGACTGTATCTAAACAGAGTGTTCTGACACATGACTGCTAGTGGTTTTCACTTTAAGATCTTACAATACCATCACAGTGTTGGCAGTCTTCTTACAAAAAAAACATTGTTCCTGTGTGTTTCAGTCTTTCTTCGTTGACCACAACAGCCGTGCTACCACTTTCATAGATCCCAGGATCCCACTGCAGAATGGTCGTCTCCCTAATCACCTGACTCACAGGCAACATCTTCAGCGACTTCGTAGCTACAGCGCTGGAGAGGTAACTGTGCTAGTATCAATACAGCTACTTTTTACAGCAGTCTTCTGTAGAATTAAAAGCACCTCTTATCTTTGAAATGCATTTAAGCAGACTGTCTCTAGCATTTTTATCTTCCAAAGGAAATTAAGGATTGGTTTTTTTTTTCTTTCTGAAGGGGTTTATCTCAGAGATCACTGGTGTAATGAAGGTTTATATTTTGACCATTTGCAGGATAAAATAATAAACAAGTAGAATTAAATAACCAAAATGAGATGATTACAAAACAGATTTAAAAGAATTCGTATTTGACATCCTAGTCTTGCTTTAGTAAAGTCAAATCATTCATTATTTTTATAGCCTGATAATTCATCAGCCTCATATGTTTCTTCATTCCCCACTGTGACACTGTGCTCTGAAAAGATATACTCCCTAACAGGAGTGTAGTAACGTGTGTGGAGGTTTGCTTCCTTAGCTCTCAATCATATTAAACATCTTTCCTGTGTTCCGTGGGGATGATTTTTATCACTGAAGACCAAGGGCAAGATTGAAACAAGCATAAATCCTGGGATTTTATTGTGGATTTAAGGAGGAAAAAGTACCAGCAATCAAATTCTTTATACAACAAATCCATAGTTGAAGATTTGTAATGATTGAAGCTGAATTGGAGTAGAGATGACTTATGGCCAAAGGATACTCCTTGTCCAGAAAAATATCCGAAGAAATGGTTGTGAAATTAACATTAAAATTTATCACAGCAGGACCAGTCTGAACACCTCCCACTGCCAATGGGGTTGGGTTCAGGAGCTGATTAGGGTGTGAGGTCAGTACTTCAGGAGCAAAGGCAAACCAGGCATGAGTAGCTCACATAGGTTTTCCCCATCTTGGGTAAATATGCCAACATATTTTCTGAAGACAGAAGTGTATTAGTCAGAAGTCAGAATCTTATGGCACAAGACTTGGTTAAATACACTCTGCACTGGATGAAAAACTGGCTGGATGGCCGGGCCAAAAGAGTAGTAGTGAACTGAGCTAAATCTGGCTGGCGTCAGGTCACAAGTGATGTTCCCCAGGGCTCAGTACTGGGGCCTGTTCTCTTTAATATCTGTATTAATGGTCTGGATGGGGGCATTGAGTGTACCCTCAGTAAATTTGCAGATGACACCAAGCTAGGTGGGTGTGTCGATCTGCTAGAGGGTAGGGAAGCTTTACAGCAGGACCTACACAGGTTAGATCAGTGGGCCAAGGTTAATTACATGGGGTTCAACATGGCCAAGTGCTGGGTGCTGCACTTGGGTCATAACAACCCCATGGCAAGCTACAAACTTGGGCATGTGTGATTGGAAAGCTGCAAGTTGGAAAAGGACCTGGGGGTATTGATCAATAGTCGACTAAATATGAGCCAGCAGTGTGCGCAGGTGGCCAAGAAGGCCAGTGGCATCCTGGCTTGTATTAGAAACACTGTGGCCAGCAGGAATAGGGAGGTGATCATCCCCCTGCACTTGGCACTGGAGAGGCCACACCTTGAATATTGCATTCAACCGTGGACATAGAAGTGCTGGAGCACTTCCAGAAAAGGGCAACAAAGCTTGTGAAGGGCCTAGAGCACAAGTCCCATGAGAAGCGGCTGAGGGAGCTGGTCAGATGAGCCTGAAGCAGAGCAGAACGGTGCAGCCTCAGTCACGATTGCTTGTGGGTGCCAGAGAGGGTATAATAAAGAGCTAGGGTAATGAGAGGAAGATCTCTACCCCCTGCCATGGCGCACACACCTGACACCCTGAACAAGTGCCAAAACAAGCTGCCAAACTGTCATGTGGACTTCCCAGGGACTTTGTGACAGTGATCAGTTGAGGAAGGAGCAGACAAAAGTCATAGACAGATGAGCCCAAAGTGGGAAAGAAGAAATACCCCAGCTTCACAGTCTTTTAGCTGAGTCACCATAAAGAAATTATTATGGGCTTTAGAAATCATGATCTTAGTGCTCAACAGCTGACAAAAAAAGCAAATGTAATGTCTGGAATTCTTCAAAAATTAATAGGAAGATCTGTTTAATCTATGAGAGGACAGACACTACAGAAACTATGTTTTGGTAGTAAAAGCCAAACCTGTGCAATCAAAATAAGGCAGGGTTGAAATTCAGTGAGAATAGTTAAGCAGAGGAACTAATGATTATGTGGGCATTGGGTCTTCATTTATTCAGGCTTTCAGGACAAAACATACAGCAAAAGCCAGTTTTGTCTCAGTCACCACAAGATTCTGAGCATCCTGTCCAGTGAATAGGATGTGGTGTTGCAGTAAAAATGGTGATCTCCCGTCCTCCCTTCCATGACATCCATGAATCTTCTAATCCTTTGGGCTCATCAAAATGTGGCCTTGATTCCTGCCTAATAATCTGTGGTATTAAACAGAATACCTTGCGACACTAAAAAAGAAAAGAATTGATTTTTAGTATTTCAAACGTACTTTTAAAGCTCCCTCGTGAAATTGGAACATAAAAATCTTCTTTCTCAAATATGTTACCTTGCTTTATGACATTTAAAATTCATTCTCAGTTGAGAACAGAAATAGCAATTGCATACCTTCTCCAGAAGGCTTTCTGTTACTTTCAAGTACTGTTATTCAAGGCCTGACTATTAACAGGCTAAGCAGAGATTAAAACTGCATTTTTACCTTACTCTCTGTCTGGTGGGCTGTATTTTTAAAAAGGTAGCTGTGCATACAGTAGTACTCCATTTTCTTCTTCCAAGAATGCAAGCATCCATTTCATAAATTAATCTGTAATATTTATATTTTTGTTCATGCTGAAATATTCTCCTAAATGAAACACCTCTGTAAAAACTTTTGATGTCCACCTGAGGAGTAGATTGTTGATATTAAGTGGTATAATATGTAAAATTTACAAAAATGCTACAGACTCCTTAGTGATCACTCCTTAAAGGATATCAATCTTTTGCAGGAAAAAGGTGGTTGACACTACTCTTGGTTACCTGAGTTTTGAAGGAGAAGTTCAGGTAGCAGTGCTAGCCAGCAGTAACTAAAAGAACATAGGTCACTAAGTGCTTCACTTCCTTCTGCCACTGCTATAAACAGAACAGGTCAGAAGCACTTTCCATTCCCTCAAAGGGACTTTCTGTCTGCAATACAAATTAACTTGTATGATTACAGTGGAGAGATTTTACAGACAGAAAGTAGAAGGAAGCAGGATCCATAATGGAAAGGCAAGAACTTCTGGTTAGCAAGAAAAGCAGAGGAAGTACTGGAATATAACATCACATACATCTCCTTACTGACCCAAACCGCATCAAGCAGGCAGCAGGTTTCAAACAAGCAGGAGCCTCTCATAGCCAGCAGTGACAGAAAACCCAGGAAAGGCAATTATATTGTTGACAGGCTCCTGTGATAGCGTGGGCTCTCTACTCTTGTTGCAACATCCCCCTATCAATTGGAAAGCTATTAAACCCTGCTGCAAATCTGTCAGATTGCCCTGCACTAGATGAACCAGGTCTCTAAATCAGTAGAACAGTCACTGTGGGTTTTTTTAATTGGAGAATAATGTGATAATCTCACTTAAATCATTCAGTTAGAAAGTCATAGTAAGCAAGGTGATTGTGATTGAACATTGAATTGGAGCAACTGATTGTACTATATTAGCTAAAAGGTTGGAAAGAGGAGTGTTAGCAAAATGGAAGTTAATTAGATGGCTGGGAAATTTCTTGTGTTGTCAGAGAAAACTTGTTTGGAGGTGTAAATGTGTAAAGATCATGATCCAAACACAGCTATAGGGATGCCTAATGATGGTCATGAAGAAATTCAGTGTGTGCAATTTATTATGTTAAAGTGAGTACAGTACTAGTGTCCTGGTTTGAGGACAACTGGATTCTTACAATCTAGATGACTTTAGCTGATAAACCAGAACTGGGAGGAAGGGAAGGGTGGAGTGAAGGTTTCTCTTCACAAGCAGACTCTATGGTTCAGATACACAACTCAGCAGCACTGGAAAGAGCAAAAGAAAATTAAAAAAATGAAAATCAGGTGACATGAGCAAGGGGAGGATCCAGCCCCAGGCTGGGCAGAAGTACCATGCAGTTCCCAGGTGATATGCAAATACAAACTGATGCTAATTTTTGTGGGACATGAGTGTTACTCTTCCATTTTCCCTTTCCTATCTTCTGGTCAGTAAATCAATGTGTAGCAACAAGGACGTAAGGATGTCAAGGATGAGCCCTTAAAAAAAAGGCTCACTTATCTTCTGCACTCCCTCGCAAGTCTATTCAACAAGGAGCTGGGGAAAAGGAATCTTCATCTGATCTCCAGAGCTCCCTGGAAGTGGAGAAGCTGAGCTGAGTGCATGTCCTTGCTCATACACCTGATCACTGGCCAATGTGTATGATCTTGACTATGCTGCGCCCAGACAGCCCAAGAAACAGCTGTTCCCAGAAACGTTTCATGCCCACTGTGGCAATGGATTACAGGGCACCTCTTGTGCCCGAGCTTTCTCCTTTCATAGCGCAGAGTGAATGCCATGCAGGCCACATGGTGCCTGTCAGGGTGGATGTCTGGGTGACAGGGTGAAAGCCTGAATTAAATTTGCAGTGCCAGTTGGCCCATGGATGTGTGAGAAACAGAGAAAGGCAGAAGATTTAGCACAGTGGGATTTGGTGAATTGTGTGTGACCTGCTTGAAAGGTCTTCCTGTTTTTAAAGGTGAGAACAGTCAGACCAAGGTTAGCCATCAGTCTATTATATACTGCAGACTTGACTATTGTCCCTGACACAGAGATGAGACTCTTGTAGTCAGCAGTTACATGCCAATATAAAATGGGTACAAGTGAACTCATAATTGAATGATGGAGCAAAACATTCACTTCCGTAGCAGTTTCTTGTTTTCAGTTGTAGTATGTTTAATTAGAATCCTTAAGACTTTTAACTGTTTAACATGTGTACTGATACAAAGTGCATTGACTGGTATCCTGTTACATATAAACATTTTGTGCTTCATGTGCTCCAAAGGCAGCTTGCCAGTTACATTTAGCTGCTCAATTTTCATTTATATCCAGTTGGTAGACCTGACATTTGACTGTACCACTGAATATAGGTTGGCAACATTTGCTTGGATGCAGAGCTAAGCATTTAAAATATTGGAGTAGGGGCAATTTCTTCCTGTATTGGTTACCAAGTACTACAATTTGTGCAGCAAGAAAGGAGCAGCTGCTATTAGCCCAGTAGAAAGGCAACTGGAATTCTTACCGCATCTTGTCCTGATACTGGGTGTCCTCAAACTGATTTTGTAGCAGTGCTCCTCTGTTGGCTTCACTGTGGCCATATTCTGGAGGAACACATACAAGAGAGAGGTGGGTTCCCCTCAGGTTTCACAGATCCCCAAAGAGTTACCCAGCAAGGCATGACCTACTGAAGACAGATTGACAGACCCTGTTATATAGCTTTTAATATCCTCATACCTAAGGGTTTTCCCACCTTTTAATGAATCTGCCTTCCTGAAATGATTCCCTTCACTAGGTACTGTGTTTAGGACAGTGGCATTCAAGTGCCTCAGTTAAGTAGTCATGATAAATTTTCTTCTTACTACTGTTTTTACCAGTTCTTTGAATTACGCTCTTTTTGCAGTATATATACTTCAACTTCTGGTTTTGGTTATGCAAGTTAGGCAACTCTCTCTTGCGATGATACAGCCCTTTTCTGTCCTGTGATCTACACAGATATACCTTTCCCACGTTATTTCCAATACTAAATTCCCTTCAACAGTGCTGAGTGAACACGTTGTGGCAATGTGAGGTCTTTTCACAAGTCACCATTGGTTTAAAAACCCTGAAGTAAATGCAGTTATGCTAGAAAAGGAGACTATATATTACCAGAATTTTATTTTCATTGAACCAGAGAACTCCATCACTGCAATAGCTTGATTAACTTGCATTTACTTCTGGATTCTGGTACCTTCACTGCAGCATCAAGGAGGTGTAATAGCTGTGGATAATGGTGTTCCTTCCTTTGGAACCACAGAATTACTGCCTCTTTTAAGTTTGCTGAAATATAAAGGTGTAATTTTCATGCAGGCTTTCAGTCCTTAAGTCAGTCAGCACCATGGAGCCTTCTGAAGGTCACAGAAAGAAAGATGAGAAACCCTTTTGCTACCTGATGTGCTACTGATGGTCAGTTTTGATCATTCTTTCCCTTTCCTCTGATGTTGTAGGCCTCCGAAGTCTCTCGAAACAGAGGAGTCACTCTGTTGGCCAGACCAGGCAATAGTCTTGTAACAGCTATTCGGAACCAGCACCATCATGAGACATTGCCTCTGGGTAAGCCAAGGTTCTCTTTTCTTTTTAAAGCAGCTCTCACACAGATGCTTTTTAAAACTCTCATCAGCCACGTGCACTGCTCCATATTGCCCTGTGCCTCACCAGCAGTTCAGTCAGTGTGCCCCTGCGCAGTCATGGTGACATGACCAGCCCCACTCAATACTCAATAAAGCATCTGCTTTTTCTTTTCTTTTCTTTTCTTTTTTTTTTCTTTCTCCCCTTTTGCAGCTTACAATGACAAGATTGTTGCATTTCTACGCCAACCCAACATTTTTGAGATGCTGCAAGAACGTCAGCCCAGCTTGGCTAGAAACCATGCACTCAGGTACTGATTTTTCCCAGACTGGTGAAAATTTAAGTTCCAGGAAGGACTTCTGGTAGTGTGGAAATTCCAGTAACTGCAGTACTAAATATTAACTATGGAACTGACACCACTAAAGAGTAGGTGTAGACCACCAGAATCTATGTAGAGGCTATAGTTATTTTCCACAGACATGCATGAAGTAAGAAGAACCAAAATAACTATGGGCAAATAGTGACATATCTAATTTCCCTTCTAAATATTACTCATTAGCAGAAACTTCGTCTTCACCTACAATTATCACTTTGCTTTTCAGAAGGTAGGGCAAAAACTGTGTTTGGATGGAATTCAGCAGGAAAACCTCAATAACTTCAGCAGAACCAGGATTTCACCTCATGGTTGGATCTGCACCCATGCCACGGACATAGCCACCCTAGGTTTTATAAAGAAACAGGAACATTGCAAAGTAGATTGTATTCCTGTTTTTAATCTTTCTCAGTTGTGACTTAATGGTAGTTCTTTCCAAAGTAGTTAAATTGTATCTTTCTTTTTCTTGTGCCCATTCCTTTCCAATTAGGTTTAAAAAAGAAAAAAGAAAAAAAAACCAGAACAAGAAAAAAAAACAAACACCAAAAAAACCAAACAAACAAACAAAAAAAATAACAAACAAACAAACAAAAAAAAAAACCAACAAAAACCAAGGACCAAAAGCCTTAGAATGATTTAAACTACTTCCAAAGGTTAAATTAATCGTTTTGGCCAAGAACCTAATCTGGCATTAGTCAGTCTAGGCAATGCCAGTGTGCACCAGCTAAGACTTTGACCAGTAATTTAGTTTGTAATGTGCAGTAAAATGTGTGGCTGTGGGACTGGTGAAGCAAGGAAGGAAGAGCAAGAGAAGGACCTTCAAGTTCCTGCAGTGCAGTTTCTGCTGATAGTCTTACTGACACGTAATTTACCTCTGAGATCCAGAGTTCTTTGGCTGTAAGGATTAGACTTCCTTCCTGGAGAAAATAATACTTTCAAATAAAATAAGGGAGACTGAATGAAAAACACTCCAAATATCCAAGATGTACATTTCTGTGACTGAGATTTTTTTTATCTTTACCATCAAATTATTCCAGACTGGCTTTTTTCTCAAGTGAATTCTCATTTCTCAGAGAACAGATGATGCTTTTATCTCCTTTTGAGCAGAGAACAAAATAGACTAGTGATAGGGACTGGACAGCTTAGCCAGCACGTGATGAGATTTGTAACAGGATATTGAGCCTGTCGCCTCCAGGTCATTTTGATTATACCTTAGGTTAGGAGTGATCCTAAGCTACCATCTAATGCTCATCCAGCAGGTATTAAACAAACTCCTAGGAATCAAAGGTCCCTCTTTTACAGGAATTGATTCTGCTGTATATTGCAGCTCCACCCAGCAAAGTACTATAGTACATACTTGACTTGAAGCAGAAGCCTTTGACTTCATATTATAATAAATATTCTCAGACACTGCAATGCTTTAGAAACACACTGACAGATTAAGGTATACATCTGTATCTTCCATGGTCCTATTCTGCTGAGAGGATCCTATCCTATGTTTCTCACTCCTTATTAGCATTCATTTAAAATCCAGAATGTATGATTTTACATACGTACTGTATAACCTCTGTGTGATCAATTAATATGAAGTATATGTTAGTGTTATTTGCCAGATAGAACTGATAGAGGTAAAGGAAGCAGTATTACATGCAGTTCTGTTAATGAAAGGTGGTATATTGTAGCCTTAAACAAAAAATCTGCCTGGCAGTGACCTTAGCTATAGTGCTACACATGAAGTTGGAGGACTACAAATCATGCCAAAATACAGTATACAATCTCTTGCTTTTGGATCAGGAATCTAAGTGATGTGAATAGATTCTTCTTACAAGTCTGTTAGTAAGATTAGAAAATGAATCAGCCAGTTGTCTGCCATTATTGCAAGGAGACAGAAACTCACAAAATACCAAGGAATAGTAACTCTTTGTATAGTTCATGCCTTGATAATGCCATGTTTTCTTTTTTTTTTCTTTCTTCTCTTCTCAGTTATATTATTTATGTTTCAGGGAGAAGATCCATTACATTCGGACAGAGGGTACACATGGGCTTGAAAAGTTGTCCTGTGATGCAGATTTAGTAATTTTGCTGAGGTAATCGATTTGATTAAAAGCATAATGTCATTATTTATGATACCAGAGAAGCTGGCTGGCTTTTTCTCAGAATAATGGAAAAAGATTTTTTTTAACCTTCCAGGTAACTTGTAATTAGTAACTGAAAATAATTCAGCCAGAGTATATCTGTCAATACTTCATTCCTGGAAGGCAGTCTCCATCAGTGCAGTAAACTCCATCCCCATCCAGCTCAATTGATACAGCTCTTACCATCAAGTACCAGATAAAAAAAAAGAGTCCAGTCAAAATGTTTCCTTCTCATGGAAAAATTCTCATTTTCTTTTTTTAATTGTTTTTTTGTTTTGTTGAAAACAAAATTTTGGGTGGAAGTAACTTGTTTTCACAGTACAAATACATGATGTGACTGCTCATGAAATTTCTAGTTTTACTGCAGCAGTGCTGCCCACACACTCAAGGCCAGTCACGCTAATGAAAGCTTGATGTACAGTGCAGTGAGTATTGAGCATTGTCTGGATAACATAAATAATGCCACAATTTCTACTGGGACCAGAGTTGTAGCTGGTTTTAGGTTGTAGCTCCTTTTGTTCAGCACAGGTAGGACTTATCAATAAGATAAGTCTCTGTTTTACGTGGAAAAAGTTGCATTACCAAGGTGGTTTTGGTGTACTGTATAGCACTGCTGAATGCAATGAGTTTACAACTTACTCCCACCAACTTAATCCAAATGGTCAAAGAGCTGAGCTGTATGAAAATGTATGACCCAAGAAAAACAACCTGTGAGGCAGATGTATGTATCTTTTTACTATTTAGGACGTAGCCTCAGATCCTTACTCTCTGTCAGTACATTGCCCCCTTGTGCTAGTGTGAAACGTCTAATAAAATTACTTCTGTTCTTCTTCATTACTGGTGAGCATGCCTCATTTGGGAAACCTGTGGAATTTATGAACGCATGAGTTCAGAGATGTACCCAGACTTATGGCTACAGCAGACTTGCACCATACTGCATATTTACATTCCTTCTTGTCATAAATGTGAACCAAATCTCTCCCTATTACTTCTTTTGTGCAGCCTTTTTGAAGAGGATATTATGTCCTATATACCACTGCAGGCTGCCTTCCATCCTGGTTACAGTTTCTCTCCTCGCTGCTCACCCTGTTCATCACCCCAAAATTCTCCAGGTAAGGAGATGGGGAAAAGAATACAAAATCTTTCCCTTGTGGTATTTCTCCTAATAAACACAAAGGGGCAGATTCAGAATCTCCAAATCTGAGTCTAGCTGCTTTTTTATTCTGGATTAGTTGCCATTTCTGTTATGTATCTGTTGAAATGTTAACAGTAGCTGAAACACAGAGATCAGAAATAGTCCATATGGAAGAGGATATTTTCCTACTTTTTATATAGTTGGAAAGGATTAGGGTAAAAGAATGGTGCACTCCAAACATAACTCACTGACATTGAAACACATTCATGTTATGTGACAGGAGAAAAAAGCAGCTCCCAAATCAAAGGTGTATTGCAACACTTGCAGTACTGTTGTAAAGTTTAATCTCCTCCACTTGTTGCAAAGACTTCTCTTCTTCTCAAAACTCATCTATTTTAAGATCTGAGGGGATCATCTTGATCATCTAGGCTGACCTCCCGTGTTGAGCCCATTAGCTTAGATTTGATGGGAAGCATATTTTCCAGAAAGACATTCTGTCTGAGAAGGTTATTTCCAGCTGTGGTATGTCTCTGTAGTTATTGTTTATGCTATAGAAATTTGAGGAGCTAATGTCTCCCTTTTGCCAAGATACACAACCCCCACCACAGTCTCACTGCATGGCTGTGTCCAGTGGCCATTCTGAGAGAATCGACAGAAATGTGATCTGAAGAAATCCATTTCTGGCTGAACTCTGCATGTAAATATGCCTTTCTGCTTTACTAGCAGAGACAATCAGTAATATCCTTCCCTCCTGGCAACCATGATGCTTTGTCTCCCACTAAATGTGATTTTTCACAATGTTGGTGCTTGCCTTCCTGTGGAGGATTTTCTGCCAGATTTCTCATTAAAGGGCTTGTTTTTACTGTCTCCTGTAATAAGATAGGGAAATGGGATTTCATGGATCCATTCTTTGACCCTTTATGTCGTGACACTTTTTTATACAAAAGGACTAATCAGCTACTTGATAATGCAGACTTCAAAACAAAGCAGGTCCCAGATAGCTAAAAACCTGCTCTGTGTGTGAATCACAATAGGAAAATGTAGCATTTCTTGCTGACAGAAATCCTTCTTGATGCCACAAAGGGGTTTTGTGTTGATAGCTGGAAGTGTTTAATATACAGTCAGATTGATGCAGGGAAACCCGATTCCCAGCTTGGCTGGGTGCTAGGCTCCAGTAAGGAGTGTTACTTTGAGCTCCAGAGGTTTAATCCTGCCAAGTAAGGAGAGCTCCTATACAAAGCAGAAAAGAGAGAGCTCTTAAAAGTGCAAAAGGGAAAGAAAACCAAAATACCAATGACCATGAGTGGAAGTTGTACATGTCAGTCTTTCTCATGCCCTTCTGATCTGTTCATTTCTGTTCAAATGAAACACAGTTAAAGGCTGAGGCAACACGAAGGCAGACACAAAACAAGCTTAACAATTCTTTTAGTGAAGGAGATACATCCCCAGAGGTCATGCCAGTGACTGAATTATAGGAACTTGCAACTCCATTAATGCCAGGTAGAATAAATATAATACTGAGTGCAGTGTTTGCCTATAAAAGTTCCTAATGTGTTTGTTAGCCAGTTCTGTGTGGAAACATCGGCTGCATGATGTGGAAAAATTTAAAGCCCCTTACACTTTAGGATACTGTTCATTTTCCCACCAGGACTGCAACGAGCAAGTGCAAGAGCACCTTCTCCATACAGGAGGGACTTTGAAGCCAAGCTGCGCAATTTCTATCGAAAACTTGAAGCCAAAGGGTATGGGCAAGGTCCAGGTAAAATTAAGTGAGTATCACAACGAGTCACTCAAATAGTCTAACATGGTGTAGCTTTGTGTTTTATCATTATCCATGAATGAAGACACTGATAGGGAGTGGGAAGCACACAAGAGATTGTATTTTGTACGTGAACCATCAAGGCAAGAAAAGATCTTAGTATAACCTGCAAAAGAGTGACCTTCAAGAGGCTTTTGTGTGGAAGTATTATTTCTTACAGATCCATATTCTCTTGCACTCCCATTCCCTGCCTATTTAACAGTGATGTTATAATTTTCTATTAGGAAAATGATCCATTCAGGCAAATGTTCACCAGAGATTATTAATATTGTTATAATGATGGAGTGACTCCAAATCCTTTAGATCTATATATTAGTATAACCTGGGACCAGGGTTTGACCCTCCAGAAGTCAGCCTGTACATGCAGGTTTAACTTTCAGTGGTTCTTTGTGTTGGTAGCCCTCCTGAATTTGAACTAGAGAGATTTCTGCCTCTCTTTGTGTATTTTGGGGATCTCTGGCACTTGGTTGTGGAGTTTGCTTTCCAGCAGTCTTGTTCACTGGCTTTTGAGTCTGTACCTGCTTGTGCTCGTTGTAGTTACCCAACTTGGCCAAAGGACTAAATGTTTCTAAGGTATTTCCTGGGCATCTGGCTGAATTATGCATCAGGTTGGCTTCCTACCAAATCACGTCTGCCGTGGAACAAATTTATTCCAAGCAAATGTCATCATCAAAATATTCTTACAGAGCTGGGGAGTCCTACCCATTGGTTATACCTTTTGGTGTCCTGCTAAGTGGGTCCAAGTCATACACAAAATACGTTTTAGAAGATCTGTCTTAAAATGGCCATGAATGTATGAACAAGAATTTCTTGCACAGATGGTGTTTAAACATACTGTTCATTAAGTTGTTTTAGAGGCTGGAAGGAGTGAGAGGTGTGTTGTATAAACAGAGGCTGATACTCCCTTTGCTTACCCTGCTGCAAAGCAGTCATTCCATGGACATTCACTGTATTAAATCCAGGAAGAGTTTGGAGCCAATGCCAGAAAGCTGTGATCTCATGTACACTGGAAACTCACAGCCCCCTCTACCATACAAATTTGTACATAGAGAACGTTACAGAGAATCTTAGCAGTACAACAACACTTTGAACCTAATCACGGCATTGTGAAGGAATTCACCTTGGAGGTGTATAGAAGAGCCTAATGAAACATCTCGCTGAAAACCCATAATGGTCAAGTAGAATGTGCATGGTGGAATGAATGACTCTTGCTACCAGCTGTTGTTTACCGTCAGCCTCACAGGCTCACACAAGACTCAATCATTAGATCTATTTTTGCCTCCCTTTGCAGGTTAATTATACGACGTGACCACTTGCTGGAAGGCACCTTCAACCAGGTAATGGCATATTCACGCAAGGAGCTCCAGCGGAACAAACTCTACGTCACGTTTGTTGGAGAGGAAGGGTAGGGAACCACTAAGCACTACCAGTTTTGAAGTAGCTGTTATGTTGCAAAACATCTACAGAGTTGACTAAGGCTGAGCCTTTCTTGTTATGTAATGTCTCTTTGGTTTTGTTATACCTCTGAGTAAGTAATTCATCTTAAACCAGCCCAAACATTTGTTAAAAATAACAATAGCAATCATACTGTGTTTTCCTGTAGCACCTTCCATCTAGATGTCTCAAAGTGGCAATTTAAGTGGTTAAATCTAATGTCATCTTGTTGCCATAGGTCTTTTGACTGGCTGGAAGGCAAGACTGAACTACAGGCCCATGTTTACACACTGAATCAGTCTTAGGGCTATAATTGGAGACCAGACCTTTATCCCTTTTGTTACTCTAACTCTTCAAAATCCATTTGGTTTTGCTTCACAATTTTTTACTTTGTGTGCCGTCTAATGGTGATTTGTTATCTCTATATGGACTTGTTTCTGGCTGAAGTGAGAAACATGAACGCTGTTCAGTCCTTACAGTTTAATTCATCCAGTTGGGAGCTGAAAGTTATAGAAGTCTGTTGAGAGGGCCTATTCTCAGGAGACTCTCTGCCAGCCTTAAAAATCCATGAGTCATTCTTGTATGATAAAAGCAAGCCCCTGACCTCTTGTTTCCAAATCTAAAGAGAACTTTTCAAAGCCACCCTGGCTTACCTCAAGAGCTATGTTGTAATTGAGGCTTAATCCACGTGCTTTTATAATGGAAAGACCATTATGCATATTTCCAGTGTTCCATATAACAAAGGCTTGAAATCATATTTCAATAACTTTGCATAAAAAGTTTCTTAAAAACAAAACAACAAAAAAAAAAAAAAGCAAACAAAATGCAAACCCGCATGGCCAGTATTTCAGTCCCAGAGGTACTAGAACAGTAAGGCTCTGGGGCCACTTTCTGTCCGACAAAGGCTGACACTATCAGCTCTGAGCTGGCAAGTGAAGTGAAGAGCTTCTGCCCAGCTGAGATTGTCTGGGGGCATGTTAGGTCCGGTGGAAAACAGAAGTCACCCATCTCAAAGAGAGTCACTTAGTGAGCTCAGTATCCAGGATTTTCTTAAATCTTTACTTTTTATACTACATGGATTCAGTATTATTTAACAGAGGTCATCTTTTCACAGCTGTTTTTGCCCCTGGTTGCCAAGTAAAGCATAAACATGCAGCGTACCTCAGATTGCATTTTTGGAATAGCGTTCCTATTATACTAACACTGGCCAGTCATGTTGTTTTCACCACATCTCTAATAACTTCTACTGTGTGTGGCACAGTGGCCTCAGGAGAAATTACAAACCCATTTGATTTGCAAATTCATTCATTCTTTACTGATTCATTTACATCTGAAGATACATTCCCCCAAGGTTTCCGCTGTTTAATGCTAATATCGGTTCTGCTGGAGGGACTCAAAGATACCAGTTCCCTACTGAAAAGAGGAGTTGATGTTGTATGCTCACGTAACGCTGTATGGGCACAGTTTCCCACGTGTTTCAAACCTAAAATTACATTGAAAATGAACTATGAAGGCTTTATGATGAGTTAATGTGTTGCCCAGGAATGCAATAGCTAATCTGTCCTTGGAGGTTTTTGAATATAGACAGGTGTTGCTTGTGGTTCTTTACTCCAGCTATCATAAGGCTTAGCCCAGTATTTTAATGTCCACTGAACCAGATCCGTTGCATGGTTAGCACTAGTGTTCATGTGGGCTTATTACCCTCCCCTTTTACTGTTGTGGCTTTAGTCTCACCGCATGATCCTAGAGCTGAAGCTGCTCAAAGAGAAAAGTACTGAGTCTCCAGATGTAAAACTGAAGAGAATGGGCCAGCCTGCCCTTTATCATCTTTCTAGTTGCACAAATAATCATTCAACCCCTTATGCTTATGTTCTATAACTTCAAAAATGAGCATTCTGATGGAGATGCGGAGTTTTTCACTTACTTTACATTTATTAAGTAGCATGAATAGAGCCTACCCCAGAAAAGTCTTTTGATGATATATGGCTACAAATAATTCGTTAATATTGATACACATAGATTTATTTTAGATTGAAACATCTACCTACCGTTATTATAGGATGATCTGCTTTTCATAAATCCACCACAGCTGGGTTTAATGAGTTTGTGAAGCTTTTTCAGTTTGGGTTTTGTTTTCTTTTTCAAGTTGAGATAATTGGCAACAGCTTGTTTTAAGGGTTGAGCTTAAAAAAAAAAAACAGCAAAAAAAAACAACCCAAACCCGAACAAAAAACACCAAAGGAAAAAAGGTAACTCTCTATAAAGCAAAATCATGCAACAGCAAAGCAAATCTTGAGGTGTACCACATGTATTTGAAAATATCAGAAAAATAGAAGAGCTTGTATGGAACAGGTGAGGAATCCCCATTCTATCTTAAGAGACACAGATCTGCTGAGACTTGGTCTTGTTCAGCATGGACCTTTAGGCCATATGAAAGCATCCTTGGGGCTAGATTTTATCTTGGGTTACATCTCAGTGTAAGAGAGTAGGAGCAATTTCTTCTTCAATCTGGGATCTCTGCTCTGTGAACCCAGGCGTTCATGGGCAGTTCAAACCCACTCACTAAAAGGCCAGCCCTCTGCAAACCAGCCAGCTAAGGGAGGGCCAAGCTTTGTACCACTGATTTACTAAGCCTTTGCAACAAAGGAAAAAAAGCTAAAGGGATGTGTCCAAATTACGATTCCTCCAAGATCAGTGTGAATGCTGGTGAATTTTCAGCATCATGACTTGTTCAAGGCTCAGAATCCAGTTTTGAGAGCAGAGATGCACCATGTGAGAAACATTTGACTATGCAGTATAGGTGTTAGACAGCAGCCAGCATAGGCAAAACCCAGGAAAATCACTCAAATGGGAATGAGACTCATTTTACCTTTTTTTACCTTTTGCTTTACAGGTTGGACTACAGTGGCCCCTCCCGAGAATTCTTCTTCCTTCTGTCTCAGGAGCTCTTCAATCCCTATTATGGGCTGTTTGAGTATTCAGCCAACGACACTTACACTGTACAGATCAGCCCCATGTCTGCCTTTGTTGAAAATCACCTAGAATGGTAAGAACATTTTATGCAGAAATGAATAATCCTTTTAGAGAAGTACAGAAATGGAAATGCAAAGCAGAAAAGCTGCCAGTTTAGCCTGTACTACCTAGAAATATCATTGCTTCTGCTGGGAGGAAGTAGGAAGCAGGTTGGGAGAAGGAAGAGAGGGAGTAAGTGTAACTGCAACAGCAGGCTCTGAAAGAGGAGTTGTGATGAGGTACTACTATTAAAATGTCCTGTTTGCATTACTTGGGATTTGATGTTTGTATACTTCTGTGTGAATGTGAAAAGTACAGGGAGAAAAGCTCTGCTTACTCTAGGCCTCCTTTTCTTGGTCCCTTTCTAAGAATAGCATGGCCTTTCTGTGCATCAAGCAGCGTTGTGCTCGGAAGCTGTACAGTGTTCTCTAAGAGCCACGTTGCTGCTCTGTACCTACTACAGGTCCTAAAAAAAGGTCCAGCGAAAGCAGTTTCCCCTTTCTCCCCTGACAGAGTGTCCCTGCTTGTGTGTGCCAATGCCAGCAGAACGAGCAGGTACTTCACCTTATCAAATATGTGTGCAAACAGACAAATTGCTGATCTTGTTTCTTTATCAGAAATCCTGAATGCATATTGTGTTCTCCTCAGTTGTCTCTCTGCCTGTCTTCAGGAGTTGTTTTCCCTCGGATAGTTTCAGATATGGTTCAGTGAAGCATGGGCTGCCAGCCCTGGGCGTTGTTTGATCCCTTGTGGAATTTCACTGTGACACAGAAATACTACCATGTGGGTTTGTTCTTGTGATGTTTTTCTTTGTCTAACTAATCTCACTGTCCCCTCTGAAATCCTTTTTTTTTTAAATGGAAGGCAGGTTAGGCCCCTTTTAAATTCCAAATAGCACATGCTCTTCTATTCTTGTAAACAGGTCCTACTTTGCTTTGGCTTGCAGTGAGCAGGAGATCAAGAACAGCTGAAAGGTGGTGCTCTCATGTTTGCTAAGGTTGCAGTGGAATAAAAGGGATATTGCTGGTACCCAGCATGGTTCCTGAAAATTATTTATTTATTTTCATTATCACTTCCAGCAGTGGAGCATTATGCTAACAATGATCCTTGCATTCGAATGTTTCTCTGCTTGACATGATCAGGAAGGTAATGGCTTAGTTCTTACAGCTTGACCATCTCCCACCGCAGTCCTAATTTCCAAGAAGAAATGCACTCTGCCCTTTGTTCAGCTTAACAGGCAGCATGGATAAACTTTTGATTTAGGAGACTGTATTTGTGAATATGCATTTTGCTTTCAGGACTGCTTTAGGCAGGTGCAAACCCAAGAACATTCTGTCCACACTGCGAGCAAACTGGACCCAGGCCTCTTTCTCTAGAAATGGTGCTGCCTTGTTATCTCAGTAGTAGTTGAAATAGGCCCTGACTCTTAACTGTTATAAATACTGTTGTTGAGAAGAGTTCAGCTGCAGTTATCTTAAGTGATAAATTTTGCTTCAACAAGTATATACTTTGATCCCCTCATTTTGTTCTTCTGTTCATTGAGAGATTTCAGCATGGAAGAGGTAGATTTTTGAAGGCATCCTGGACATACAGAGCAGCAGAAAGACACCTAATATGGTTTTCTATAGTGGTTAGCATTTTCAACTTGGGAATCGGTAGCAGTTAAACACTTAAGGTTCTCCAACTACATGGATCTGTACAGGCTTGTATTCTTATAATAGGGTATTATTTGAGCTTTGGGCCTTTTGGGTTTTCCTTTTTTAAGGAAAAAGCAATGAAGTCTCTTGGCCTGCAGAAGGAAATAAATGTTATGAACAAAGAGGTTATGAACATAAATTAGTGTAGATAGGGCAAGACTGCAGATCCCAAGGGAAAGATAAGCAATCCAGTAAGTGCTTGGTAATACTTCTTGAACCTGTTATGGAAATAACGGGCTGAGACCAGCAGTTTGTAATTAGCCTGATAGGTTTCATGATTGTCTTGTTAACTATCTAGACATTCTAAATGCTTTTATGTTTTGTTGAGTGATCTCAGCTATTTGTGTGTAACCCTAGAGTACTCTATTCAGAAGTCTGTGCAGACAGCTGAAATAGGATTTGAACCAACCGTTTTAAAACTCAGAGTACAATTCTCCTGTAAGGGTTTTGTAGGCTAACTTCTCTGAGGGCACTGTACTAACTTGCTTGTCATTATTTGTTCATGAAGAAAGGGGTTTTCTGAAGTTCTGTCTTTCTCCAACTTCATTCTTATCAATGTCAGTCCTAAAACTACTGTTTCTCAGATTTACTTAACATGATTCCAAAAGAACCTCCTACCTCAAACATGCAAAGAATAAAGATTATTTTCCTGTTCCAAATCTGTTATGAGACATCAGTTAATGGATATGTTATGAGAGTCCCCAGGTCACAGATAATTAATATTCATCTTCTTTTCAAAGCTTGAAGTTTGATGTCAGTCATGAAAACCACACAACCACAATTGGTTTAGATTTGCAGATTTCTTGAACTGTATGCCTTTCAGTGCTGCAGGGCTTATAATTTGGGTGGAATCTACACTTGACGTGTTTTTCTGTATAGTAATTCTGCAAGACCTATCCAGGCACAGCTATATTAAGAAAGAAGGCTACCAAAAAAAATTTCTTCAAAATTATTTTAAATTTTCTCTTCCTGAAGTGAACAGTAGCTAGTTTGAGATTAAACACAACAATATGGAAAGAAGTAAAGTTTTGCTCATATTGGCAGAGTTGAGAAACACACTGCTTTTTTTCCCCTGGCCTAAAAGTTACACTTCTGCCCCTGTTAATGGCTTATTTCATGCCTTGCTCTTTGTACAAACAGTATTCTGCGTCCAAAGTGAGCACATCAAAGCACAGAGTAGTTGTATGCATGCCAAGTTAAGAAAGAGACATAACGACTGGAAAATATTTCTCATTTATGGAGAAACTGAGATTTAACACCTTTCCTGCAAGCTTCCATCGAATAAGACTTTTTCCTTCAGTTAGCATATGTGCCTGCTGAACACACAAAATAGAAGATATCACACATTTTCAAACTTAAAAAAAAAAATTTAAATCCCCCTGTATCTGAAAGGACACAGTTATAGCTGTCTCAACCTAAGAAGTTGGATGATACACAAGTTTTACCTGAATGCAACAGGATGTACCTGAAGCTCATAGCTAGAAGACCTGCTTTAAATCAATGCTAGTAATGAGCCATTCTAGGTAATATAGGCAATGTGTCCAGCTCTTTGCCTGGATATTTCAAAACATCTTCTAAAATAGTTTACACCCCCTCTTATGGTAGTCTGCCTTTCTCCAAATAAGTGGGAAAAATGTGGTGGCAGCTGCTATATATTATTTCAGTGAAAAGAGTGTGGTTTAGTCCAGAAATAATATTCTCTCACCTTTGTTCTTGGTCAGGTGTTTGGGCAACTGAATTAGAGTCAGTCACTGAAGAATCCATCTCAAGTTTTGCTCAGAGTAGTGGGGAATATGAAATGTTTCTATCACAACCTCACGCAAAGTTAGAGTTGTAGAATTCAGTGCAGCTCCTTATGCTCAGTTTTTGCATACTGATAAAAGGCTCCCAATAACTTACCACATTAGCTTCTCACTTTTCTCTCCGCCAACAGTTCTTTGAAAGATTTTAGACTGACTTTCAGTTCCCTGCAGCATCAAAACCCTGGGGTCTAGGCTGCACAGTATTAGAGGGTATATACAAAGATACTTTTTCACTGGAGTGAAAAAGGTTTCTGTCTCTAATTTGAATGACTAAGGTTTGATTGAATATGTTAGTTCTTCTTTTAACTAAAAGTAAGTAAATAACAAAAGGTTGGATGGGTAAATCAACTGTGAGAGGAAAAAAAAATTCTGACGTGTAATAGATAGGGGAAGTGGGTTTCTAAATTGTGGGAACAAAATACCTAGTTCTGGAGTTTGTATAGTCTCAAATCTTCATGGGGGTCACTTGTTACTCTCCCTGTCTTCTTTATGGTGCATTTTCAAGAGGTCTAGAAAGTTGCTGGACTCTGCATCTCTTCACTGCATCTCATTCACTCTGTATTGTAACAAAATTATTTGTCTAATCATGCTGTGATACACTCAGGTTTTCCTCAGGTCTTTATTTTGTCAATCACTTTCCACAGTATTTCCCTACTCATCTCCAGCTAAGCTAAATGGTAAACTGTATCATTTTCACCAAACCTAAGAGTATTATCTCTGCAATGTTTCATTGTTCATGTGGCTACTAATTCCAGTGTGATAATATGGCTTTCATCATAGTAGCACATAAGAAGTTTTGCTTCTTAGAATAAAGCAATTCTCAGCATTTTCTCTGGAGCTTTCCCCCTTGCTGTAAGTACTGAATCTGACAGTGACAACTAAAGTAGTGTTGTCTTTTCAGTTCACAAAACATTTTGTTCACAGTCTGCTGTCAGGTGGAAATCCAGTCTCTCTTTTTCACATCTTCTGAGTGAGCTAGAATTTTCCCTCACAGCAGTCCTGCCTGCAGGAGTAATCCAGTAAAGTAATGCAACACATCCTCCTTCGAGAGACAGCACATGGCACAGTCATCTGCACCAGACTTTTTGTCCCCCAAATCACTTGCCTGGTCTTCTATCTGATTTGCCCAACAATCCATTTCACATCACTAGCTTTTGAATTTTCAGTTCATTGCATGTTTGTAAATGTAGAACCACAGCCAGAAATGTGAAAAGAAGCCCACTCTCTGCATAGAAGACCAGATGGCCTAGACAGATAAAATCATTCACAGACATTCATTTGGAGATCTGAGGGATGCTAACTTGAAACATCTTTTTCTGGGTTTTCATAGCAAATTAATGACAGGATGCTCTTTTTAACAGTTAGTCACTGGCAGACCTTGACGTGACATTTACACAGCCAGAGAGTGGTATCCCAGTGTCATAGTTATCTTAGAGGTATTTACAGCTTGCTAATCATACTTAGCATTCTGTATCCATCACAGAAAAGTCCTGTTGTGTTTTGTTTGTATGTTCTCCTTTAAATGAAATTTAATACGTGTATTTAGTAGAACCTTATTAGAAAGTTGAAGGCATGTGAGTAAAAACTTTTGTGCAGAATCCAGCTGAAGACCACAAAGATGATGATATAGTCAGACCCATTGGCCCAGGTCCCCAGAAGCTGTAGATTGACTCCTGGGTGCAATGACCTAACAAGCTGCATTAACTGAGTGCTCAGTTAGAATTACTTCAGGGCAGGAGTTTCTCCATTCAGTTCCCACAGTTAACCTTTCTTTCTTCCCTCCAGTAGCCCTTGTATTCTGGTCTGTGCTGCTGAACAGAGTCAGATGGAAAACTTGCATGTATTTCTACATCGTATTGTGCAGGCAGATGCAAGCCTGTTGCACTCGCTTTCCATGCAGACACAACCTTGCTTTCCCTGTGCTCCAAGCCAGTTGACGTGGTTACTGCAACGTTGAGCTGAGAAAATACGTGCTGCCTTCCATCGGGGCCGATTACTTCAGGCTTGGCACTGCCTCGCTTGCTTTTATGTGCCTTGGCAAGCTTGGCACATGGGTAGAGCAAGCTCCCTTCTCCTGTGCAGTGCTGTGTGGGTATACCCCCAGACAAACTCTGACCTTCCCTTTTCTTTTATTTCATGTAAACAAGAAACTACATAGCCATCACTGTCCATCTCAAGCATGCTGAAGAATGCAGGGTGTTGTTTTTCCCGTTTTTTGTTATAATAAACTCGAGAAGAACTAAGAATGTTGCAACCTCAGCTGTCCTTTCTCTTTAGAAAGCTTGGTTGGTTTTGTTAACTCCTTCTCCTTAGGAGTTTTGCCTTATGCTGTTGCCCTACTGCTCCATTGGACAGTTTCCTCATCAGTTTGAGACCTACCTGACAGGAAGGTAAACATCTCAAAAACACTGATTTCCTGAAAGCCTTGTGAAGCTTGTGACTGTGTAAAGGATAGATATGCAGGAGTGCCTCAGTGAGGGTGGGCTGGTGAGCTCACAGGTATCTGTTTTGTTTGGCCTCTCAGCTGGACAGTTAGGAGGAGCAAGCTGACAGGTCCATCACAGACACAGGCTGCAAACCAGCTATCTCATCGTGCTCAGTAGCTTGAGGATGTGAGAGAGCTGTGAAAGCTCAGGGAAGGCAGAAGGGAGAAACTGGAGATAGGCCAAAGTGTGGGAAGTGCTAGCTATCTGTCTATGTGTAGGAGGAACTGGAGCTATTGCAGTGTGGTAATGTAGGGCCTTCAGAGACAGATCAGTAGGAAACAAAGCTCCGTTAATCCTGATACATGAAGAATGACTTACTTCAATTAATGTATTTTTAAAGAAAGTGACAAATTGTCTCATGACCTAATGGGTTGTATTTAGATGATGACCAGCTCATAGGATGGATTCAGGCACATTCTGTGGCTCTTTATAGAAACAGTGGAGAAATGTAGTCGCAGCATTTAAGCAAGAGGTCTGCAAAGAGCCATTACTCCGTCCTCACCAGTGACTGAAAGTAGCTTTGGGGAATATGTGGCCAGAATTACTCATTTATCTCTTTAATTTTACAATGGTTGTGGCAGGCAAACTACATATGGCTCAATACCTGTTTTATTAAGGGAGTCAGAAACACTGACTTTGGCTTTGGGCTCAGATGGGACAATGCTGTGGGTCTACATTTGGGGGAGAAATTAATTTAGACGGCCAATTTTGCAGCCATCTTGAGGGGGCCTGTTTATGCTAAACACTGAAAAAATCATCCTCTTAAAAATCAGATTAGATATTGCACCTCAGAGGGTGGCATCCAGCAACATACAGTTGTTTTTGAGATTAGAGGATTAACTCTTTTTCTAGTATGTAATCAACTTGAAATTCATTTGATGTACACTAATGCTCTGAACTGCTTTGAAATTCTCAGATGAAAGGCACCATAGAAAACCAAAGCATTTAAAGTTACATTACACTATAAATTTTAATTACTAGCAATATCTTATTTTAAATAAATTATGTGTGCATGAAAAATTTTCAAGCACTATTGTAAACCATCTGGACAGGAATGATGTTAAAATAAATATGCAGCTGAAGTAATTTTAGAAGACCTTTTCCACTATGTGAAAAGGGTAAGTTACTGAAATGCCTTCTTGCTGCTGTTCTGTGATCTCTCTCAATACCTTCGGTACTAAGTAAACTTTGATTTTCCTATCAAGTTTAATATATGACTATATCACATAGAGCCTGCCTCAACAGCTGGTTAATTATTTATTAAGGGTCAGGAGGAACTAGAAGATTAAAGGCAAGCCAAACTGAAGGAGAAAAGAAACAGTTCTCCCTAACTGAGCTTCTACAACAATTTTTTTTAAAAGAAGGTTCTGCTTTATATTTATCCTTGACTTTCTGTGTCTTTACTGGAGAAGTTTTTTGAAGTTCTGAGGAACTGAATGGCAGTGTCACATGGATTGAAAGAAGAGATGTCTTCCACAGTCTTTCCTCCTTTTTCCTTCTCTGAATCTTACAGCATCGAGCACTGCTTCCATAATTAGAGTTTGGTTTGAGGGAAAGGCGGGTGTTCTGTTTTGTAGTGTTTTTAAAAAGTCATCTCTATGTGCTTTTTCCCTTGCTGAAGGCCATTTAGTCTTTTGCAATGCTGTGAAATAAATTAGCCCAGAGATGGGAGGCTTTACATGAAAATCTCTATGGTGTCTCCACCTTGCATAGGGTAGAGGAGAAAAGGGTGAAATCCACACTGTCTATGAGCATGGGAGCCTGCAGGGAAGCATCAGGGTGAGCAGTGATTGTGGATTTATTTGTAATGGTGAAAAACTCCCAGGGAGTGATAAATGTCCTCATATCTTATGTTGCATCCACACTGGAATGGCAACACTGAGCTGTCACGATGAAGTATAACCCAGTCATCTTTGCCTCTCCCTATTTCTCAGTACGTTTTATTCAGGCTTCGGTAAGGTAAAGTCAAGTCAGAGCAGGTGCAGGAATTCCCAAGCTAACTTTTTTTGTTAGTAAACACAATTCATGCATCAAAAGAAAGAGTGCTTGCAGAGCAGAATTGTTTTCAGTAAATCACCGATGTTAGTTTTGTGTATTTTTGAGTAGAAAAGGCATTTCTCTTTGCACAGGTCTCTCCCTGGGATATTTTGAAAGTTAGAAGTTTCATTTGCCTGTTGAAAATTATTCTTCATTTCAGTATGTTACCTTAGCGTTGTGTTAAAACACAGAAAAGGGGAAGGTTAAGGATTTAAATTGATCTGATCCAAATGTATTTAAAGGGAGAAGGACAACGGCAAGTTTATCAGTTTGTCCCAGCTTGCGAGAGGAATATATTTCAATATCTAGTAAAATTATGGAGGATGAGAAAAATCCTGACCTGTCCACCCTCTATGAAAAAAAAAAAAAAAAAGAAAAATGTATTTAATGGCAAGAATACAGAACCCCAAATTCAATATCTTGTGTCTGATTGAAGGACGCTTTTTACGTTGTGACTTGTGACTTGTATTCTGGAAAAGATTTAGTGGAATGATTTAATTGAATTGGAAAGATTCATAAAGGAAAAGTAAAAAAGTGTCTTGGACTTCAGAACAGCAACACAAGGGTCCAGGCCTGCTGCGTTCTGTGTGTTCCCAGGAGAGGACTGGAGCTGTCAGTTTGCATGGGTATTAAAAAGTTGGAGGTGTTTAATGATTTGGAAAACCTAAAACAGACCTAAAATAGACTGTCAAACAGTTAATAGCATGTCTGAATTTTAGCACATGGATTTCCAAGTTTACTCAGTCGAGAACCTCACCCCCAGAGGGCAGGGATCATTAGCTGAATTGAAGCACAGTGCAAACCCAAGTGTACAGCTTCTGGACCGGAGGTGGTCAGCCCACATGTCTCTACACTGCAAATTACCTGTTTCCAGTTAGCTCAAGGATATCTGCATCATGCCTTATCACGTGGTGTAAACATTCCTAGCTGCTTACCGGTGAGTTTATGATGAGCAGTCTCTCTCGTGCTTGAATACCCTAGACAAGCTGGAAAGGTTGTGCCTCCTTTGGCTGAGAATAAGTTAGTTGTTGTGTCTTCAGTGTTCATAGTCAGCTATTGAAGGAAAATGTGCAGTCATGTGGCTTTTATGGCCCTCTTCTCTAAATCTATGATTTTAGTCATCCATAGATGACTAAAGCTATGGATTTTCCCCTGTGGCTTGACTGGTTTGTTACAACACATGGCAAAGCTGTGGAAAGCAAACGTAAATCATGCAATGTATAAACCTTCACCAATTCACAGGTTTACAAAGTACCCCCTCCCGCCTGAGCTTTTCCAAAAGCTTTTCCTCTGTAAGCCCCTTTGGGATCTGCCAGTCAAAAATACAGTCCAGGATCTGGGAATCACAGAATGTAGAGGTTTGTTGTCGTCTAGCCAGTAGTTCATACCTCAGTCTGCATCTCCCGTGTAGTTACGGGGCAGAATTGGAGGAGAGTTTGCCAACAGTCTCACAGGCCACTGTGTTTTATCCATTGTACCAGCAAGAGAAGCTAAACCCTCCAAGCAGCCCAGTTTCTGATGAGGGTCAGTCATGTTTGTGCTGCTGTACTTTGCCAGGGGTTCTCCCAGAGGAGGGTGATTGTACACTGTGGTCCATGAGGTTGATAGCTCTGCAAGCAGAGATGGCCACTCCAGCACTTAGCCACTCTCCTCCAAAACACTACATTCATGGAACTTCTTTGTTATTGGTAAAATGACACCTAGCACTGATTTCTTGTTATAGAGAGACCATCTACTTTACTGAGCTCCTGAATAAAAACAGAACTGGAAATCTCTTCTCTGTTTCCTACACCTGGAGCCTCTAGTGCTCAGAGAAGCCATGACACTGAGGCTGGTGTGCCTGCGATTGACTCCACACAGTGGAAGTCTCAGAGCTGGATTTGCTCAGTTCTGTATCTTCAGCAGTAGCTTCTGACACAATTCAGCTGATGTGCAAGGAGCCAGTGCAGCTACCTTGGTGTGGGGCTTAGTAACTTGGATGCAGTGCTGTGCAAATGCAGCTGTAGCTGGTCAGTCTGGGGCCACCTGACCTGGCTGCTCCTCCCTGCAGATGTGGCCTTTTACTGTCTGCACCCCCCCAGTGTGGTACACAAAACCCAGCAGTGGCCTTGGTCTGCACACCAATCCTTGGTAGTAACTCTAAACATGGGGTGTTATCACTGCTAGAAGCAGACACTGTCTGTGAGAACAGGCTGCTACCTTCAGACAGTGCAGTTAGTTAGAAGAACTAAGCTGAAAAGTAGAATCACTGAACAGAATTAGTTCTGTTCTCACTCAAACCAGGACAACAGGACAGTGAAAAGATATTTTGAACAAACTTGCAACATAGCTAGGTAAGAGACAAGGAAGAGACTTCAGGGATTTGATTAGGTTAAATAAAGAAACAATGAGGTTTGCATTAGCTCATTGTTTTTCAGTTACTGGTAAATTAAGCTGCAGGAATGATTTGAGGTTTAGTTGCTAATTCGGGATACATAAACTCCAGAGATTTAGAAGGACATGGATAATTCACATTTCCATCATGTGTAAGCATTAGTTTTTTTTCATGTGGTTACTTCTTAGTACTGAGAAACAGAAATGTGTTCCATTTGCAGATAGATCCAGAAGATAGAAGTAGGGCAAGCACTTATTGGACCGTCAGTGTTGCACTGGCCTTCTGCAGCAGAAAATTTATGCAAAATTTATCAGTAAACTGAGAGGCTGACTCACATAAACATGTTCATCATATGAAACTCCTGTGTCCAGCAAAAGTATCTAAAGGAAGGCTGTCAAGAAAAAGCTCACCCCTGTAGATGTTCAAGAGAATTACCTGAAGAGATCCTGAAGAGACTTACCAGTTCAGCCTTTGAAGCCTAATGGAATTTTATTTGTACTAAGTTGCTTTTCTCTCAGAAAATGTTTCATCTTTTTTTATTTCTTGTTTAATTTCAGTTCCTGGGTGATGCGCATACATTTTACACATCTTTGAACACCCTCTTTATATTTTATGACAATTTGCAAGCAGGCCTGATGGCCTGTTTCACTTTCCATATGCTTTACAGTCAGGGCTACCTAAAGAAGTCTACTGCTTTCTTACACGAATGTTACAAATTTCCTTTAAAAGATAATTAAATCTCATATGTTTTGAAGGAATAGCAAGCAGGCAGAGTATTATCAAAGAGGGGCATGTGGAATATGCTCCGTCATCTTTTGACGAGTGAATAAAATACCTTGGCTCTAAGTAGAATGTATCCTCTACTATGTCCCAATAACGTTTGCAGAGGCTGCAGTGATAAATCCCTGTAGACTGTAACTATTTAACATCTGTTAGTTTCCAGACTGGAATTCTGCACAAACAGATGCTCCATTTAATTTGCAAATTTAATTTGGAAAATGGACTGAAAATGAAGTTTACCTAGCAGATTTTTCTATGATTCCATAGTGAGAAAGTAGGGAGATTCCCCTCAAAAACTCAGTAACGGTTAGCAAACATGGAATGAATTTTGACCACATATGGGATAAGATCATTGCAGTATTTAGAACATAACACAAAGGAGGTCAAAAAGAAAACAATAAAAATTGGTTGTGTGGGTCATTACCATTCCTTCAGAAGAAGTGTGTGGGGATCCAGAGTTCTCAGGTAGGATGTAGGTGTGGTAAGATACCAGAAGAGGTAGAATAAGTCCTCAGTGGAACATTAGAAAATGCCCCGCATAGGTGACCCTACATTGTGTCTCTGAGAATTCTTCATATTAGAGACAGCTATAAGGAGAGAAAATGAGCCAACAACAATAATGTTCTTACTCCTTATATTGGAATTCTCCTCCAGGACTAATTTAGGAATTATTTTACCTTTTATCGTTAATGTGCTCAGACTTTGTGGACTTTTGTCTCCTGGCCTTTGTAAGAGCCATTCCTTTCATATTAATGATGCATGAGCTCATCAGATGCCTGAAGTGAAGAGGCATGGTGGTGGAATGCCACAACATCCATCTCTGGTGAAGGCTAATAGAGGTGTGGATTTGATCCACTGCCAAGATTTCATAGAGAAGATCTACAAGGTCATTCTGTAGATTCAGCTCGTTACAGGACATGTTGGTCATGTCCTGCACAGAGCCAACACAAGGATATATGCTACTAGTCCACAGACACACACCGCTGCTGCATGTGCCTGATACTCTGTCAGTTTTGCTTAAAATTTGTAGTGTATGAGGCCAGGCAGGGTTGCTGTAACCATCTGGCCAGCTTTTTTTCAAAATACACATTCTTTGACCTTTCTTGCATTGGAAAAAAAAAAAAAAAAAAAAGATTGTTCTTCATTTAAACAATACTAGTGCTGATGATTCCACTGAAAGTCAGAAATCATGAATCAGTACATTTTCCTCTGAGTGCTGTGTCCCCCACCCAAGTCACAAGATTGCAAATCGCAATATTTTAGGCTGCACGAATGAATTTTTAATTCCTTTAATCAGTAGTTTCAGGCATTCAGGATGCTCACAAGTGTCTTGATAACAATGGAGGTTTTAACAGCCCTGTTGTCCTATAAATTTGGTTTTCATGACTGAATTCTCTGTTGTCTAATAAGACGCATCTTCAGAGCGAAGCCTTTCCCTTGTCTGGGCCGTTCTACATACTTTCTCATTTTTAGATTCTCTTGGTGTCTAATAATGGTTGAAATTAGGTCCAATCTCTGCTACTGTGGAAGGACTAACAGGCTTTGCAGCTCCCATCCACCTGCCAAATATCATTCTCCCTTAGAAGAGCTGCCAAGGACAGAAATCCTGTACCACAGTGCAGCCTTATTTGTTCACCTTGTCTTTCAGGTGGCCAAAAGTTCATCTGCACAACTAAATAGTCAAAAAGCTTTACAACTGGTGCAACAGAATGTGTAAATTTGCCTTACAGGTGAAAGGAAGTTTTCAATAGTTTCATGAAAGGAAAATGACACTTTCCAATTTGATGCGAACCATATTATGTTCATCTCTCTTAAGCCTTTCCTTGAATATTTTTTCCCGAGACACGGCCTTAGGAAGGGCACACTTAAACCCAGACAATATGTTTGAGTGAGATAAGGTTTGCAAGATTTTCAGTCTTTTTAATCCCATCAGGTGCTTCCTCTTTTTAGAATTTAAAGTTTCTCGTGCCATACCCAATTTAGCCCACAAGGCATGATTGCCAAAGCATCCCCTATAGAGTGATAAAAACCATTCTTCCCCTGTGCACATAGATGACAATTTTGTCAAGGTACAGGATTCTCCATCTGAATCCAAGGAAGGGCTGTCATATAAATTTCATTCAATCGCTTAAGAGCAAGCCCTGTAACAAAGGGTGATGATGGGTCCTGCCTTACTCTGTTGCTATATGATAAGGACCAGAGTAAACTAAATTTCCTGTGACTCGCCTGCAACATGAGGAAAATTTATTGCTCGGTCGCTGCTACAACATAAGGATTTGTCTCTCTCTGTGTACACAGACATGCAGCAAGTATGCTGAGAGTCCCACTGAGGAGAATGACAAGCCTGTTATTTTGCAACAAGCTGTTTCAGGGGCACCTGCAGCCTCCAGAAGGAAAAGGAGTTAGCTGGGTAGTGTGGAAACTTCTGCAAATGGGTCAAAGAGTAGTGTTGTTAAAAGCCAGAAAGCAGGTGCACACAATGTCCTTTTTGAGTGGACGAATGGTGTCAATAGGCAGGCAAACCAGAGCTGCTCCCCTGCTCATTAATTCTGTCTCTCATTCCACCATTTCCTGTTCATTAACTGCCTCCTGAGTTTCCCTTCTCTGCCGGAGAATGTTACTCAGGCTCAATCAGTGTCTCCAAAAGGGAGGGGTGTTGAAAGAAAGGGCCAGAGCAAGACCTCACATTCCCCCCCCTCTCCCAAGCTATCTTGCTTGCTAGAAACAAATCAAGCATTTTACATTTCCTTGGAAAGATAAATGTAAGTCAGGTTTAAGGGAGGTATGTGCCCTCCAGCCAGGATTTACCTTTGTGCTGCTTATTCTGTCAAGAAAACTTGTTTTTTCTGAAGGGGCTGTCTCACCCACCTCCCAGTCTCACCCATGCTCTAAATCCTTTAGAAAGAAGTAAACACAAAAGTCTGGTTTTGTTTTAACTGGCTTTTTTTTTTTTTTTTTTTTAAGGAGGGCAGTTTGTTTCTTGTTGCTTTTTTTAAAGTTTTGCTATATTTTAAGTGGGACTGTTATGCTTGACTGGCATAACAGTGGCAGCCTGATGGGCTGTGTGGACACACATGCAGAGAGACTGTATAGTTGTCCTCCAAGGACAGTAGCAAACACCTTCCTTTTGATATGTTATCCACTGACTTATGGTGGTCCATGTTTCTTAGTGCATTACTGGACCGCCTTTGGACCCAGGCCCTGTCCAGAATGGACAAGGGGCCAGAGGACCTTCTCTTACCACTCTTCAGATCAGCAAGGCTATACCTGTCAATCTCTGTAGAGATGGTAGAGCTGTGTGCCGGGGAGAAGGGGTTTGTAGGCTGGAAAACTCATGTGCTTTGGCCACAAAGCCCTGTGTCTGGTGGGGTGGTAGCCAAGAAATACAGTCTGCAACACGGCTTTTGTATCCATTATATTGACAGGCACCAGGAGTGGCAACATTTTGTTAATTATTTCACGTCCTTTATCCAGAGCAATTAGTACTGCACTTGTTTTCCTACACAGTACCACTGCAAGGGCTGGGACTGTGGAAGCCCCCCAGCTTGAATGAGCCCTGGTGTGTCCCAGAGGGCTGCGTATGCAAGACGAGATGGACGGACCACACAACCTGGAGTTGCTCTGCCCACATTTGCTTGGTCTGACCCACTGGAATTAGTCCTTCCACTCAGTAACACTGCCCATGACCTTTGGAAGGTTCGATAGCGTTCTGCTGTAAGGCACTGACTCCAGTTAAACTGGTCATTACCAGCTACCATAACAAGTGCTGGACTGTAAACACCTTGATCTAGGTGCGCTACCTTTTCACGTCAGCTTTGCATGAATGTCCGCAAGATACACAGAAGCGTGATGCAAGTAGCAAGGAGAAAACAGATGCTGTTCACACATCCAAGCAATTTCTTAGCAGAAACAGCGTTCCCAAATTTCTGAGACTTTTCTTGGCAATATACTTTCAGCTTTACTTTATTCCCAATGGCTCCTGGCTGCCCAGCCCTGTACAGCTGAGTAGCCACGGGGTGAGGGCTGTGGTGAGGAACACCCAGCACTGATAATATTTTCAGGCAGCGTTTGCTTTCAGAACGTAGAGGGGTGGCTGAGGGTGGTGAAGAACAAACCCGGAAAAGCCGATACGCGTTATTTAGGACAAACGGACTTGATCCTGAAGGTGCTATAAAACTGATGAATTGCAGGCTCAGCGTTTCTGGGATTTGAGCTGTCTGGCTTCCACTGTGCTCTCATTGTGCCAGCTCCCCCTCTTTTCATTGCTTCTTGCTGGAAACATTGCAAGGGAGCACAAGTGAAGTGAGGCAGGTCCTGACTAGAGCCAACAGCTGCCTTTTGTTGCTGCTGTGGAAACAGCTGTAAAGGGGGTAATATAATCGCTCTTCTGTTGCCAGTCAGCTGCGTATCATAAGCACCTTTCTTGGATTCAGGGGACCGGGAGGCAGCTCCTGTGGTGATGTAAATGCTAATTGGGCCCACAGCATGCTATTTTGTGCCCCATTTGACGTACTAAGCACTTGTTGTTCTGTCCCATGAGCATGAAGTTGACTGAACGGATATTCTGCGCCACTTTTATTACAATGAGACTCGTGTTTCATTCATATGCAGGAGTCTGGTCTTTGCACTGGTTTCTGTAGTGGAAGGAATGGTTTCTTGGCTTTTTGATCGGTTTCTCATCTTTTGTGCAACAAAACTTCACTGTGATATCAGTCAGCTGAGGCCTGGAGTGCACACATTTAGAATATTGGATTATTTTCTTTTCCTATTTTACAAATAAGTAAATTTTGGATGGGTGGTTTGGGTTGCTTTTACAAAACCCAAACTCACCTGGACTTAGAACCAGTTCTGTGTTTCTCTGGCTGAGATTACTGATTTAAACCCAGATTTGATGGAAGAGTATCTTGTAAGTCATAGAAGAAATCCTAGAATGAAAAATTTAACATCTTATCATCACAAGTTACATTGTCATGGGCAGAGCACTATTCGAATGTACTATGAGTGGGACTTGGGGTTGTCGTTCTTAAAAACAGAACCAAACACAAGCATATGTAAATATTGAAGGCAGCTGAGCAACACCATTAAGAAAGTGGTCTAGGTACAGCTTGCTGGAGCTTTAGGTACTGGTTTTAATATGTGTCCTCAATCTCAACAGTTAACTCATCTGAACTTCAGTTTCCCCCTATAAAGTCAACTCACTACCCTTTTAAAGTACTTTAAAGCCCCACCTTGGAAAGTGGCGTTTCCAGTCAGAAACTGGATATACTGATTCACCAAATATCCCTTGCAGCTGTTCTGATAGTATGTTTTCTGCTGAGGTGGAGTATTACAGTATTTCACTGGCTAAATATTGTGTTTGATGGAGTCATTCTGTATCAGAACATTCAAATCAAGATCACAGAAGGTGAGTATTCAGAGTGTTCATTGGTTTGGTACAGGAGAACATAGAACATGCCAGCTCCACATATATGTCCTGCAGGAGGTGGATCAAGAAGGGATCCATTACTGATCGGGGTACAAGGAGTGGTGTTAGGTATCTGCTCAAAAAAAAAAAAGAAGTACAGGAATAAATGTAAGAAACTAGAACAGTTGCTACCTGTGTAAGTTTCCGCGCCGAACGTCTTGAGTTACACTTCATTTACTTTGCATTTTTCTATCCCAGGTTCAGGTTCAGCGGTCGTATTCTTGGCCTTGCCCTGATTCATCAGTACCTTCTTGATGCTTTCTTTACAAGGCCATTCTACAAAGCACTACTAAGGCTGTAAGTATAAGCATGCAACCATGCAGAAAGAGTGATCCCGCAGCGAGTCCTGCAGAGACACAGACCTTTGTGGAGTCACTTTGAGCAGGCTTTCAAGTTCTTTCTTTCCTGTTGATTAGCTGGTCTGTGATAAAAAGCAAACACATTTTATTTTTTCTTTACTTTATCCAGAACTTGTTTTCCATAGATACTATGCTGATAAAAATGCATAGTATGTCACTTAGGAACACACATTTGAAAGTACTGACCCAAAATTCCAGAGTTTACTACTGATGAAAAGTTATCAAACTTCAACTATTTAGAAGACTGAAAAGCACTTTTGATGGAATAAAACAAAACAACAACAAAAGTAGGGAGATCGTATTAAGAAAAATACATGGCTTACCATGATTTTCACTGGTGGAGGTTTTCATTCTAGAACACAACCCAGGTTAATTAGGAATGCTAATGTAGATATAAACAGACAGTGTTTCTTGGTGGTCTTCTACTATCTTTTACATCAGTAAGCAGAAGCTATCAGTAATATATTACTTCTAATGTCAAGTTTATAAGTTAATTTCAGTTACCAATCTGTCCCTCTTTAATTAATAGTCTACAGTAAGACAAGGTACATAAAATATGCAGCAATAAAAAATGCCTTTAGTAAGTGAAGACTGCAATTAAATGGCAAAAAGCAGAATAAAGCTTAGCTGAAATCATTTGCCAAGTAAGATGATTCTAAAACAGCAAAGATATTTGTCTTAACAGTCCTTTGAGTTTTCAAACATGTGTTTTGTTGATCTAATGTTGGTTTGGGTTTTTTTTTAAACAATAAGTATTGCTGGGGTCTAAAAACATCTGTATTGTATCTGAGCTAGTCTGGAAATAGCCTAGAGTGCTCCCTGCATCCTTATTGCCCTTTCAGGGGATTTGAAAGCAGACTGCTCATAACATCCACCTGCCTGCCCCTTAAGCCAACAAGCCAGCTCCTTATCAGCAGAAGTTTAGGCTGCCTGGTCTGTATTATGTCCGTCTGGTGTGCTCACCTCCACAATGACAGCCAGGCACGATATGGTGGGGCCCATCTACACTGGAGGCAAGCATGTGCTCTGAAGTGGAGGGCATCCTAAGATTCATATAAAATCAAGCCCCGGGGGTGCATTCTAACAGCAAACAGTGCAGGCAGCCAACAGATTTGGCCTTGAGCCCAGCCATGCAAAGCAGAAAGTTGCAGAACTGCTTTAGGAGGGTCTGTGTAATGGGCTTTGATGTTAACAAAACCAAATGAACACCAACTTTATGTTGGATCTTTGGCATTAATTTGTTCATGTTCTTAGCAGTAAGTCATCCTGCTAATAGTCATGGGGTCATATCTTCAGCTACATCTCTTTTCTTGCCTTGTAATCAGGCCATGTGATTTAAGTGACTTAGAGTACCTGGATGAAGAGTTCCATCAGAGCTTGCAGTGGATGAAGGATAATAACATCACAGATATCCTGGATCTCACCTTCACAGTGAATGAGGAGGTGTTTGGACAGGTGAGTACAGCTATGCAAAACATCTGAAAAGGAAATTTGAAGCTGACAAAGTTGAGCGTGATGAACATCTTTCTGTCAGAACAGATGCTTTAACCTTTCAATAACGTTTTCTTCTCCTACCTTCTGTTTCTTTCAAGCCACCTGTTTCAATGCAGATGTTTATTCTCAGGGTGTATAATATAAAATACCAGCCCCCCTACAGGCCTATTGAGCCACACACTGATGAGCATGAGGAATTCTCAAGTGGAGTGCAGCTCTTCTCTCCAGGGTGTAGTTCACACAGATGTGGCATCCAGTGAATGCAAGCAATATAACTTAAAGCTGGTGTGACTGAAAGGATGGGGGGCTGGGGGGGAAGAAGAGCATTTGGCAGGTGGTGTAAGACCTGGCAGATCTCTCCATTATTTTGTTTGAAATCTCCCTGTTAGATTCGGCATCTCTTTCTTACCTTGCACCTAGTTAACAACTTGATACATACATCCATTTATTATGCTTTCGACCACTCGACCTTATTCAGACAATTCTCTTTAATCTAGCTGATCTGGGTAACTAGAGCCTTAAATAGGGTGCAGCCTCTGTCTGAAGTGCAAACTGGCAACCAGAACGTGTCTCCTGTGGAATTCTCTGGCTTGCATTGAAGCGCCCTTTGCTGTTGTAACCCATACTAGAATATAGCTGGCTCTGGAAAGCAATATTCTAACCAAGATTAAGGGCCTCCAAGGAGATGCTGCAAAACAGAGAGGCTGAAGAGCCAGGTTCACCAAATACTGCAGAAGCTCAAGGGAGGGATGTTAACTTGTGTAAGGAGCCGACACACAGTGTCAAAGGCAGCAGAGAGATCAGGTGGGTTATAGAAAGAGTGGTTCTTAGCTCTTGAAAATAAAGTTAACAGGAGGAGTTTGCACAGAGCTAAGGTAGCTCTGTGAGCTAGGGGAGAGTCAGACTAGTTTCTGAGGGAAGGAATTCTGGCCCTGAGAGTAAAAGGGCTGCTTAGCTGTAAGCTTGAGAGCAACATAAAGCAAGCAAGACTTCAGGGGATGTTTTCAAAACTGAATTTAGTCTGCTTATAGTACAAGGTTGTGAAGGATGAGCAGAGTCAAGGCTGGATTGAATTTAAAAGGATGGGGCAGAAGAATCAAAGAAAGAAGCCTCTGTAGGAATGATAACACTGTTTTTCCACAGACTTAAGTGCAAGGGCTTTTCCTGTGCCTTTGAACTGAGAGCTTGCATGACATTCAGTTGACAGTGCAGTGTACCTGGAAGGTATGGCTATATAAGACTAATACACAAAGACAGACAGAAACACACAGAGATATTCACAGAGACAGATGAGACAAGTTTGTATTTACATTGGAAGACTACGATGTTGAATAACAGTCTCAGCCTGATTTGCCTTGATGCACCTGAAGATAACATTTGGCACTTTAATTACTTGTTACGCTCTCCCCAACAAAAATAAAGCTAGACAGTTATACAGGAGACTGTTGAGGAAGACAAGAGATGGCTCCAAAGAGGATAGAAAAAAAATTACAATCTGTTGTAGGTACTGTGAAATGAAAGCAAAAACATACTATAAGCCAGATTTTAGTGCCTGTTCACATGTCTGTCTCCTATGTACTAGACACTAACGTTGCTAGATCTAGTGAGGGGGGAAAAAATGGTTCTTGTGAATTACAACTGTTGGAATCCAAGAGCCCTAAGTGAAAGTGAGATTCTGCCCTGCCCCCTTCTGAAATTTGCTGACAACAGAATAACGAAAAGATTGCCATCACATTTTGTGCTCACAGATGGATCCCAGTTGGAAATTCTTGCACGCCGAGAGTATCTGACCACTTAAATGCCATCTGAGCGTTGCTTTGCTGGATACACGTGCAAGTGTAGATCACAGAGGGAGCTCTGTTAATATTTGGGAAGCTGGATTTCAAGGGTTGGGTAAGGGAAACAGTAAATAGTGGCTCTTTGAGAAGCTCTGTGGTAGATGAGTTACAGCCCTTTTGTCCTCCATCCACAATGACTTTATTATGGACTAGTCACTAATTCTTTTATTTTTTCTTCCTTGTCCCATCTCTGACATATATTTAGCTTTCCAGCCTTTTGGGCCAAATCCTCTGTCTTGGTATCTTTTTATTAGAATTTACTGCTGAGGAGTTGTAGCCTTTTTGCATACTGGAGCCCAGAGCACTACTGTAATGGCAAAGATACTGTGTCAAAACAAGCATTACACATTTTTACTGGTGGAGAGCAGATGCTAATTTGAGAATCTCACTTGTAAGACAGAGAGAGGTGTCAGTTGCTGGTGACCGTATTTACTTTCTCATGCTTTTACCCAGTAGAAAGTGTTCTTCCAGTCCTATCCCCGAGCTCTATATGTGGATACAGCCTGTCTCTGAGCCCTGGCAATTGCTCCAGTCAGGTAAAAGGAATGGAGTAGATTGGTTGAAATGTCTCCTTGTTACTCTGAAACCCAGTTCTGAATTCTAGCTCACAGCTGAGGTTAGTGCCTTGACGAGCAAGAAAGGAAAAACAGGGACAAATGTTACATATTGCCTGCCTCCAATTCTAGATAACTAATTGTATTTGAAATTACATAGATAATGAGAAGTAGAAGTCATCACCAGCATGTCTAGGTGTTTGTGGGAAGTTTAGCAGCAGATTTAGAACATCTGGACTTACGGTTCAAGTTCAACAATGTTTAGTCTTTGGTTTTGACAGATGTATCTTAATGCCACATAGTCCTGAAGAATACAACATGGCAGCTGGGCCAGAGTCTTGCCTTCTGGATGATGCAGCATTGCCTGTATAATGGTGATGCAGTGATTTACCTTTGGGAATTTAACCTGAACCAGCTAAGAATTCCTAACTCAGTACATCCAACCTTACTTGTTCTTGCTGTTTCTCAACAAAGCTACAGCTTAGATGACTCACTCAGTGTTTCTGTAATTCATAATGTTACAACAGGTCCCTCAAGCAAAGTGACCTAAATACCGTATGTGCTCTGTGCTGTCCATTGGGCTAATAAATAGCTAATAATGTACATAATCTATAAATAATACAAATAATTAATATTCCTGCAGCTCATTTACCATCTGTGGTAGACATTGTTACAGCATCAGAAAAATGGAAGAGGAGAGCAAAACATTCTTCCTCTTAAATCCATTAGATTGAATGTGAAAATAATTGCAAGATAAATATTGTTTTCTGTCACATGTGAGGAGGATGTGTTTGCTGGGTAGAATCTAGATTTATTCCTTAAATCCCTTCTCAATCTTAAGCCTTAGGAACCCAAACCAACTAAATTAACCATTAAAATGCAATGAAATGTTGTAGCTCTTGGTTTAAAAAAAAAAAAAAGCTGTTTACAGTACAAACACTTCCCAGGTTTGGATGGCTGATACAAAACTCTGATTCCCACAGTGTTTATATTTTTCATCTGTGCAGGGTGTGCTGTACAGATCTTGTTTAGATAATGCATTGGGAGTATCTATTTTGTGATAATTTCTTTGCCTATTGGCATTTCTGAGTAACCACTTTTATTAGAACCTGGGGAAGGGTGACTGCTATCCCTTCCAGTTGGCAAAACAGTTGGCCTGTTCCGGTACTGTGATTGTCTCTCCATCCTGTAGTTTCCCATACTGTTGCTTGGATAATCTACAGCAAGTAGCAAGCTGGTATGGTTGTTGCCCTCTCTGCAGCTTCTAGGGGAGGAATGGAGAGGAGGAGGATAAAAAGGTGGACCAAAGTGGCACGTTGCACGTGGGGTGTCTCTCATCATTGTCCTTTTTGTTTCTACTACAAATGGACAAGAGGTCAGGAGGTCAGAACTAGAAATATGGCTGTTATAGTTTTTACTTATATTTTTGAAGTACAACTTAAATTCCAAACACAGTGTGATTCCTACATTGCTACACAACTGTTTGTCTTTGTTCTGTAGGTGACGGAGAGAGAGTTGAAATCTGGAGGGGCAAATACAGCAGTGACAGAAAAGAACAAAAAAGAGTACATTGAGAGAATGGTTAAGTGGCGAGTGGAACGAGGAGTGGTTCAGCAAACAGAGGCCCTGGTCCGTGGCTTCTACGAAGTAAGTAACAAAATGATGCTCCCACGGTTTCCCATTCCTCATCTGAATGAAATGACCCCATGGTTAAACTGTGCTTCATCAGTACTCTAGGAAATAGCTAAACATACACAGATGGCAAAGAATTGGCGTGCCTGGATCTGTAGATACAGGAACATTGGATATTACATGTGTAGCATTAAGGAAGAAAGGAAATAAATGTGTATTCTGAATATGATAAAGCATAATGATCAAGAGTTAAGGAAGATACTGCTTTCCATAACATAGTAAGAGAAGTAGGCATTTGTACATTTTGTTTTATCCTGCTGCAATACAAAAGAAAATGGTGAAGAATTGTACGTGTCAGTGAGGAGCTGGTGTGACACACTGTTATCTCGAGGGACTCATTCCAATAAAGTTGGTCCTAGGATGCAGTCAGCTGTTATCTTGCTGGTATTCATGGACACTGTTCCATTGTTGTTCCTGGACTTTGATAATTTATCTTTGTTGAAGACCTGGATCTGAGAACATCCTTCTGGCAGAGCTGCTACAAGGACTGCCAAAGACTGGATGGAAACCTGTGGCTCTGCTTGCAAAGCTATGCAGTCACCTGTTCTCATTCCTTCCCAGTCATATTCAAATATGTATCTTGCCCTGGCAGCTGTATAATATAAGTAGAAGTTGAAGGCTGTCTCACAGAGGGAAATAAACAGAAAGAATGGCAACCCTTGGAACTGAAACAGCAGATAATGGACAAGAAGAATGACACTGATAACTGATGGCTCCAAGCAGTTGTGCACTGAAATGTACTGGGGTGGAAGCCAGTGAGGGTGGCTTTGTAGCTGAGTAGACTGGGTCAGTCCTTTCCTGTGGAAAGCGGTCTGCTAAGCGACTCTACAGTGTGTACTAAAGTGTGCGTATGGTTTGCTAGCTTTTTCCCAGTGAATACAGCAGGCTGTTAAAGCTTTTGCTTTCCCATAATAAAGAAAATGAACCTCATCTGCATCTTCAGTAGCTGAAGACCTGAGGACACTCCTACACAATTGTAATCTAATTCCAATGCAAAACAGATACAAAATAAATTGTCCATATTACATATCCAGTCTTTATTTGACATAAGAGATTATGTCCTAGCAGGTTGTGTCCTGTCACTTGTATTGTTTCATTCTGGTTAAATCTGATGTGTCATTGTTGTTTGCAGCATAAAGCACCAGCAGGTTCCCTGAAGAAGAGCACAGATTTATGAGCAGAGGAGTGGAAGTTAGTTGTCAGCATACAGGCTTCATCAGAGTAAAGAGCTGGCCATCAGAGCCATAGATTTATGAGACATTGTATCTGCTTTATTTCCAGTCTGAAACTGTGCTTACAAGTGGTTTTTGTTCCAGGTTGTAGACTCCAGGCTTGTCTCTGTTTTTGATGCCAGAGAATTGGAGCTGGTTATAGCTGGCACTGCAGAAATAGATCTCAACGATTGGCGTAACAACACAGAATATCGTGGAGGTAAACTGCCTGCTGATGCTTACTAATACTTTGACTGTTTTCAGTCTAAAACATGAAAGACTTGTTCCATCTTTTTCTTCTGTCTTTCCTGAGGGAAATGCCGTATTTTGTTCAGGAAGTTTTTGTGAAGAGTAACTCATGAAATAAGGAAGATCTCAGGTTTGGATCAACAGATATAATAATACTGAAATTGCTTCTGCTGCTTCTATCCAGATTTTACCCACTCAGTTCCTACTGACTTAACAGGAGTTCTGACTGTTATGGACTGAAAAGGATTTGCAGTATTTATCTAAAAGTTACTAAGGATGACTGTGAATGAACTCCTGGCCTCACTGAAAGTAGTATCACAAGTCCTCATGACCTCCCTTCAGCAGGTTGCTGAATTCAAGAGCTGAATTTCACAGTTCCCAATTACATTTCAACAACCTACAGATCTTGCTTAACCATCCCCTCAGCCTAAATTGTGTCAAGTTGGAATTCTTCCCCTTTCCTCTACTGCTTGGCCTGGTTTTGCTGTAAATGCTGAGCGTGATTCATCCAGCCTGTCTCAGATGATGGATAAATGTGAAATCCACCAGTCTGCCATACAAAAGGAACGTCCCTGAGATTTACACATCCTCCCCTGAAATGCAAGGTTTAAGTCTTTGCTGCTCACTGCCCAGCCTTTTTGTTACCTTGAAATACGCAGCTTACTGCAAGCACAGCTGGTCCCTGAAGTTAGTTATTCTCCTCCTACTTCTTTCTGTTTAGCTACTGAAACAGATTCAGCCTGGTTTTATGCTGGACTAGCACAAACCAAGACACAGAAATCCTCAGGTGGGAAGTTTGCCAGGGAAGGGCTTGCAGCAGCAAACTCCTCTCCGTATGTTGAACACTAGTGCAATCCAAAAGAGAATTTATTTGGGAACCAGAAATTAAAGTGTTGGGACTTGCACTATGTGGCATATCACAACTGGTCTTTTATATCTCAGGCAGTTAACCCTGGTTCTTGCCAAGGGATTTGTGAGAGGCCAGTGTACCTCAAATATGTATTTGAGCTTTAGGGTTTCAAATGAGTTAGTAATGTTATAGTATCCACAGCCAGGACAAGACAGGGGCTGGGACCTACTGCTCATGGAGAACAAGATACATTGTTGGATCAGGATCTTTTTTGTTGGAGTAAGAACTTATTTTGATGTTACACTTCCCACTTAGAGTGGGTGATTTAAATTTCTCTCTCTTGCTTCTTGGTTTAGGTTACCACGATGGACACATAGTAATACGGTGGTTCTGGGCAGCAGTGGAAAGATTTAACAACGAGCAGAGACTCCGGTTGTTGCAGTTTGTCACTGGAACATCAAGCGTGCCATACGAGGGCTTTGCAGCTCTCCGAGGGAGCAATGGGCTACGGCGCTTCTGTATAGAAAAATGGGGGAAGATAACCTCCCTGCCAAGGTATGTCCCAGCTAGGACACAAACACAGAAGTGCTTTGAGAAAGGTGAGCCTGGTGCTTTGTTCCATCTATCCACCAGTGAAAGACAGTGGATACAGTAAGGACATCTTAAAACAGCAAAGAAACTTAGCAGTTTGTTCTGCGATTACATTCAGTGAAAATTGTTTTCTTTTGCTGCCTGTAATTTGCAGGCTCAATTTAAACTACTTTGAATCCTGGGAAATGGTTAAGACCAAGATTTTCATAGGTCCAAACCTAGTTCTCTTATTTTGATTGTGGAACAGATCCAGACCAACAGGAACCTGTCAGCTGAATCTGTTCCCTTTAATTCCAAAATACTAGTAAAAATACTTGTGAGTTTACAGAGGCATGAAAGCCAGGATCTGTCTGAATTTTGGCCAGACATGTGAGTGTAATCCCTTCATTTGCTCTGATGGTTTCACATTTTCATCACGAAGAAGCTTAGTGAAGGGTCTTCAAACCATGTGGTGATAATACCCAATTTGTTACACCTGGTTCAGTCGGCCAGCTAGGAGCAAATGAGCCATAATGTCATAGTCAACAGTCTTCACAGAGCTTCCCAAAGGAGGAGTCATCTTCCTTTTCAGAACAAAGGGACTGGGGCACAGAGGGATGGTCTGACTTGCCTAAGGCCACCCAAGAGAGCCATGGCACTGCCAGCAATACATTCAGCTTTGAATTGTGCTCCAGCGCTTGATCCGTGACCAGCGCTCATCCTTCCCCACTGAAGTGAGTCACCTCCTCTTGAATGTCCTTACAGTTGCCTGAAGCTCTGCCCCATTGAGATCACAGAGCATTTTTCACGAGGTTGCATCTCAGCACCTCCTGAGATAGTTTTGCTAGGGATCCTTTTACATAATGTTTGCCCTCCAAAGGATGGTTTCTTCCTGTTCTTATTATTTCCTTTTAGCTGTGGTCCAATGGAGGCTACTTTCATGGCACAGAGCAAAAAACTCTTCTCACAGACCTTGCAAATATATTCAGACAATCATTTAAGAATGGGTCTGGTCTGGTTTTCTAGTCTCTTGCTATCCCTGTTGTTTACTTAAAAGCATATACTATATATTATATACTACGTGGACTTGAGCAGACCTCCAGAGTCCTCTGGAAAGTGCAGATATGGCCACCTTCTTAGTCCAAGCCTGCTCAAGCCCTTATTTATGCAGTGGGGAGATGCAGGAGCTGGACCAGGGTGCTGCATCAGCAGACATTCAGAGCTTACATCTTATATGGACTCCCTGTAAAGTCAGGAAAAGGCAGGTAAGTGTTTTTAAGGCACAATTCATTTCACCTGAATACAGGCTTTTAAAATAGCTCGGTTGAATCATACCTGGTACGTTCTGATTTATGTCCACTGACCATAAAGACTCTACAGAGACTCTAGGGAGAACTAGAACCTACATGAAAGCTAGATGTAGGCACTCTGAGATTTAAAAACAGATGAAAACATGTAAGGTCAGTGAGATGACTCATGCCCTCTGAGCTTCAGCCAGCAATGTGGAAAGAAAGCCCAAGAGCTACAGTTTGCTATGTGTAAGCCAGATCCACCTTTGGCAGCATATGTATAGTCTGGTTCTACGTAAGGATTTCAGAGCTGACCAAGGGCGTTCCTGCCTGTAGACAGGTAGCAACTGGGAGTCACAGATTTGTGCAGCATTTCTGCAGAGCAATCTTTGCACTCCTTCTGGCGTGGAAAGGGGTGAGAGGGGAGGGTGGGCCTTGGCACGTTCCCAGAAAATGCCCTGGGCTGACCCATCAAGTTCTGAAAAGATAATTGGCCTCTTTCTGCTCTGCTTAACTTTCTTTGTGAACCTAGGCATTACTTATGACCTAGATTCATCTAGCCCTGAGATATTCACGTGAACGACTTTATGTTTGCCTGCTGATCACCAAACTTGTTGCTCTCCCTGAAAGAGGCCTCTTTTCCAGGTGAAAGTTGTTAGCACTTTTTAGAAGTCTTAGGTCTCTGCATTCATTTTAGCCAGGGGAAAGAGAAACAACACTTGCTCATGGGGAATAAACACAGCTTGATCACTGTGAATTATTACCTGCATTTTTGTAAAATTATGGGGTGCTGCCAAGTATACACCATGTTAAGAAATACATAAAACACACAGGCTGAACCTGGAGGCTCTCTAAATCCTTAGTTAAGCAACTACATAAATGTTATTTTAAACTCTTTTTTAAATGCTTAATAATGGATTGCTCATGTTTATTTAGACTTACTTATGTATTTACTTAGACTTAGAGGCTTAAAAAAAGTCATATGTCATATCCTGTAGGCCTTTCAGCCCTTGTGATATGAGCGTAACTAACTTTAGCTGTTTAAAATGAACCACAAGAAATACTCTTCTCCCTCTAACAATTCCTATGGTTTCACAGAGAGAGTTATCCTTGGTCCACGTTTTCAAAGTCCTAGGAAAAAAAAAAAACAGCTTTCTTATCTCTTAGCAATGATAAGATTTAGTCATTTATGTGTCTAGGTTACTGTCCCCTTACTTCTTGGGCCCTGACCCAATGAATGTGCTGCTGTGAGGGGTGTGCTGGAATCTTGCATAAAGCTGATGCATTTGGCTTTCTTGACATCCAGTGGGTCACTGGGGATAGGTTAGTCTGCCCTTTGGGTTTTCAGCTGTTTTACTTCAAGGTAACTTCTAGCTCTGTTAGAATAGTCCAAAGCTTTTTCTGTATTCTCTCTCTCCTGCTCCCAATGGCTGAAGCAGTTAGGCGACTCTCCCTTACATCTTATCCTTACATTCTGGCAATGAAGCATGTAACTGCCAATGGCTGATAGTGAGCAAAGATGTCATAATATCTAAACTAACCATGCTTTTACGCTTGTGACAGCAATATGGCAGTCCCAGAAAAGAGACACGGTGTAAATTTCTAAAATGCAACACTTTTCAAAGAATAACCACAGATAGGTAATACTTAGCACTGCTTCTTGAAAGCAGTCAGGACAAGGAAGACTTTTTCAGGAAGGCTGAGAATCTGGTGACTTCATTCTAAATTGGTGGACTTGTTCACCAGTACCAGTTCCCCTACATGAATAGGGTAATAGTGGTGTAATATCTTCATTTAAGACAAATAAGTGTTAGATTACACCAGTGGGTTTTGGGTTTTTTTCTATAGTGTGCTTGTGTTCCAAACACATTATTCCTATCTGCATTTACTTTGAGACTACACATGTTACGAGGTCAAAGTACTATAAAGCTCATAGATGCTGCTTTAATCCCAGATCTCTAGATAATGACCCTAAAGCAGGTTCCAAAGAGACCGCCAGATTTACAAACCTGTCAGTGCAAATCTGCAGTGTGGTTTCTCCCAAACTGATGTAGTTTGTCATATGAAATAACAAGTTCAGCCACTTGTTCATCAAGGTTGAGTTTTACTCTCCCTGTCTGGTATGAAAAGCTTTCTCTCAAAACAAAGGAGTTACCTATTTTACTTCTTATAACTGTTTTCCTGAATAGGGATGGATGGAGAATTCTTCTAGCTGTAGTCTCTTCTGGAGCACGAAGACTCTCTTCACCTTTCCTCGGTCATACAGATATCTAACATGGAACCAGTTTTAGCCGTAGTTCCACAAGAACTGATTTTTTGTTCCCCACCAAACGTTAATGAACAGACACTGGCTTTCTAGCTGGAATAACATAGCTTCATCTGACTTTGTGGGAGCAGAACTCCTGGACAAAAATAAGCCAGTGCAAAGAACTGGCAGTATTTTCCGCCATAGATACAGGTGGCAACAGTTCCCTTTATCTGAAATGCCCAGCTGGCAGAAGTGTTCAGTGCCTACAAATGCCACTGTCTTATCTTCTGGTTGTGCTCCTCATGTGGCCAAAACTGTCAGCTCCCAGCTTGCTCTTGTTTGAGTATCAATTAAGTAAGGACCTCAGCATGTATCCCAGTGATTCAAGTAATCACGTTTGATGCACTGAGGTTGCTTTCTCCAGCAGTGCTGTGCTGCAATTACCTTTGACCTGTGGGTTATGTATGATAAAGATGACCAGCACCAGTAAATATCTGATCTTTTGTACGAGAATTCTGTCCCTCTCTATTAGATGATCAAGTACTTAACCACCCCAGAATCCCATGCAGCAATTAAAAAAGATCGTGTGTGACTACAAAGCACTTAGTTCTCATTTCCTTCTTTCCCAGTGCTCTGAGTGTGTGTGCTTTGCTGTCTTTTATCGTTCTGCCCCACCCCTCTTCTCTTTCCTCTTTTCTCACATACAAAAGAAATATCATCTACAAATCTACATTTGTCAATTAAGCAGTGGTTCCCAGACAGCATGTAAGTGTTCCTTGTTACAGACAGAGGGAACAGAAGTTGATACGTGTGGGCCCTGAGGTTGACCAAAGAGGAGTCTGTGGGTTCATCTAAACGAAGCCAGGTGAAGCGGAGAAATGCCCAGTTTTGGCCTGACACGCATGGTTATGTTAGAATGCAAGTCTTATTTTAGTTGATAGGTTCAAGCTGTAAGTAAAATAGGAAGGGGTTCTGTGCAGACTTACTGCCTTTAGACTCTCATCAATATGGGGATTAAAGGAAGTGACAAAGAAAAGAAGAATGAAAAAATCTTAAAAGCTTATAGTCATAATTTTTAGAGAGAATTCTTAAAAGAAAAGAAATAGCACTTTGAACCGTGAGCAAGATTAAAGGTTCAGATGCAACAAAACCACTTTGAGCAATAAAGTCAGACTGACAGGAAGAATGAAATCTTCAGTGGTCCATTTATTGCTTTACTTACTGGAGGATGAGGGCACATGAGGGTCAGAGTTGGTTTACATGACTTTACATTTTCTTCTAGAGAAGTCAGAATCCTTTCCATAAAAGCTTTTCCCAATCTAATTCTTATTCCAGACCCCTCACTTTCTGAACACCCTCTCATGTCAGCCAGCTTATGTGGTAGGAGGCTAATGAAGGGAAGAAATACTTTTCTCATTGCTATGACTGTTTCTTGTACTGCTGAGGTAACATTTTCACCCCAATATGTGCAGCAAGTGTCCTCTGAATTATGTTTACTGTAGTTACTCTCACTGGGTTCAGTAGTAGGAGGTCAACACCATTCATGAGGAATTTACCCCTTTGGAGGACAAGGCACAGAGTTAGGCAACAGTGAATGTTATGGAAAATATCCTTACCTCTTAATTGCCCTGCACACTGCAGTATCACACAGACTAGAGGCTGAGCAATTTGTCTTAAGTCTGGTTTGGAAAATAAGGGTTTCAGCTTTCGGTTGCAAGAGCTATACACAGCAGTCCTGAGGAGAGAGGGAACAGTGAATGAGGATTCCCAGTCAACCTTCTCTTTTATTTCAGGTGAGGCAGACTATGTTGTTCAGTTACACAGGTGGACACCAACCAAAAAGGCCCATTGCTGAATGTATACCTGACAATCTTGCACGTAATTATCTTGTTGTGAGATTGAGTGGGCTTCTCTGGCATTATCAGAGTTGCAGTAGATCTGCATTAGTTTCAGAGACCAGAATTTGAACTCTGGTTTTGCCCTTAGCAATATATTGTGTTTTGTACCTAAAGTAGGTAGAAGTGCAAACCTAACGTGCATAGTACTTCTGAAAATTAGTTTTCTTTTTTTGATTTGATGACATTTTTTTGAGTGAAAGGATTTTATTCTATGAAGTTGTTGAACTGGAGAACATGAGAGTATTGCTTGGCAACATGCATCAGCATTTCTAGATGTGTTAACTTTTTCTTCCTCTTTGTAATAGTTTCTCCCCATAATAAATTCCTGGAGACCTTCTGTAGAAGAGCCTGCCTCTGTAAACCTCATAACAGGAAGAGGAATTGGTCTTTTTTCTGAGTTTGACTAGGTCAAGGATGACTAAAAGTCAACAGCACTGCAAGGTTGTTTCATAACCAGTATGAAATGAGATGGATAATGATCGGTCAAGATGAATGTCCACAAAAAAGTAAACACTGGAATCAGTGGCTGTGGATATGTCTGCACCACACAACAGGATGCATGAGAGCATGTCTGAGATGTTTTGGTCTCATACAGTTAAACGTGCCATGATTAAGCACCACACAGAGATAATGACTTTAGGTTCAGAAAAGTTACATAAACAGAATCCACACCTAAGCCACCATGACTATGCTGCTTCAAGTTTTGGAGCCAGGCAGCTGAGCTCTTCAAGACCAGCTGTCTCTGAATGTTGCTGTCCTGCCCACAATAAACTGTTCTGAATGGACTACAAGAATCCTTCAGTTAATTAACTCCCAGTGGTTGATATGTATTGGCAATGGATTGTAGAAACAACTTAGGCTGCCAAAGATTGCTGAGATAAACAGTAAACAGTGCAGGGCTGCTCATGGATAATACACATGAGCTGCCATGTTTAATTTCAAGAGATGTATTAAATAATAGCTTTATTAATGTTCCTTTTTCACCAACTCACGTGTTCCCAGCTCATTTCCGTAATTTCTGTGTTTATTGTACCTTCTCTCTGAGAGTGACCAGCTAACAAATCTTCATTCAGAAGGGGAAAAAGGATGATAAAAGCTCTCCTAATTGAATTCTTTGATGCAGCGATGATTACAAGCCTCTGGCTATTTCAGTTGCCTGATTACTTTTAATGATTCACCATTGGTTCTTGGTAAAACTCTCCTTCTGAATCTGCAAGTCTCAGGCCAGTCATCTACCAGTATCACGTTTTTCTGACTTTGTGGGTGGCCCAAGAGATGAATAGCACGGTTTTTTAGTTTCTCCAAGATAGCTCTTCTGCTTCAGTTTTGAAGAAACAGAGTTGAATTAAAAGTATGAGGTAAAAAAGATGAAAGTAAAACAACTTCATCACTTCTAAAAACACTAGGGGACAGAAGCCTAGACATTGTTATCCACGAAGGCTACATTTCCTTCTGTAGGGTTTTGTCAATTCACATTTATCAGAGGGAGCAAGAGGGAGCAGAAGTTTTTCTATCATCATGTAAAGCTCCTAGCTGACTGAAAAAAAAAAAAAGAAACTGTTTTAATAAAAATGTACCCTTTCCACCCAGGTTTGTTGAATGAGCTCTACAGTTTTTCAGTCAGTTGAAATGGATAAACTGTTGGTGCAGGGACTGATTCTTTCCTTCACATTGGTATAGTACTCCTCACAGTGAAAGGCAGTCTGCATCTGGGTCTAATTGCTGCTACCAGAAAGGCTGCAACAAGTGGAACGCATGTCTGGAACCCGTTCCATGGTTTCTTTTGAAGGTGCTGCCAGCTGGGGGGTAAATACAATGATAGAAGTGGGGGAAGAGAGGGTCATCAAGTTGGCAGCTTGCTTTGCACAAAATATTTTCCTCTTGCCTTGGCTACTACAAATAAATAACATTTAAAGTCCAGACTTGCAGCAGATGGCCAACAGCTGGCTTAGAGGAACATTTTCAGTAACCTTCCTTCTTCAGTTAGCAGATCCCTGAATGGTCTTTTACCAGTCAGCCCCGCCTCACTAGAAACACATGCTGAGCCTGTTCTGTCAGTATAGTTAATGACATTATGCTTGTCCACTGGTGCAAAACTTACTAGCTGCTCATGCTGGATGTTGCATTTTTTTAAAAAAGACTCAAAGCAACCACAATTATGGTAGTGGAGTTAGGGTCATAGACCCCTCAGTGACCTCCAGCATTCTCCTCCATGAAAATCCCTGCAAGATCCCTGCAGCATCTAATGCAGGAATAGCAGAGAATGATATTATGTTGATACTTGGCTTGTGTCTTCCATTTGAAATATTCATGCATATGTACAGGTACATTTCAGCACCTCAGAGTTTGACAGAATCTAAGAGTTAAAATTTCATTTTATCTCTCTTGAATGAGCTTGAATGTTGTGAGTCTCAGTAGAAACTTTTCTCAATACTACTTTCTCAAGTTATTTAGATTAAACTTAACATGTAGCATATTTTCCTTTTGCAGGGCACACACATGTTTCAACCGTCTGGATCTTCCACCTTACCCCTCATATTCTATGCTGTATGAAAAGCTGCTGACAGCTGTTGAAGAAACTAGCACCTTTGGACTTGAATGAGGGGGTTCAGGCACTTCTGGTGTTTTTCTGGCTGATGATGTCACCTTTCCTGTCCACCATCATTTGATCTTGGTTTCCCATGTTTTTATTTTTGAAAACAAAACAAAACAAATCAAGATTAACAAAAGCTGTGCATGAAGAACTGCTGCCCTCTTCTCAGATCTAACCTTCATGCTTTCATCCTGTTTCCAATGGACTGCTAGTCTGTATGCAATAGAAAAACAACTGTCTCAAGGTTTCTGTATATCTCTACATACCTCCATTAATAACAATGAAAATCCAAATGCAAGTTACACTACACTTGACCAAATGTTAATAAATGTTTACTTCCACCTACGTTGATTAAAAAATTAAAAAAAAAAAACTCATCAAGCATTCCAAGCTTTTATATGCCCACATCTTCTAAATCAGCCCATCTTACTTAACCGTTGAATCCAGTACTAGGAGCTGGTCAAATATATCTTCATCCATCCTTGTTTTCCCTCTATGCATTGTCCATCTGAGAGGCACCTATGAGCAAAACTGAAATTTTTATATACGAACTCATGATCCACATCAGTTGCATCAGCTGGAACTGGCCCAGATACGTGGTGCAGATAAGACCTTCAGAAACTAAAAAACCAACCTGTAACGCAATGCAAAGCATAACAATGATTGTTATGATTGTTAACTTGCCAGTACTGGAGAGAACCTGCACTTCAGAGATATTGGGAGGGGCATCTCCATTGTAATGTTTACCACACAAGAAGCACAAGGTTGTGCACACTCAAGAAGGATGTTTTATTATGTAGCATAAAGGACAAGGCTCCCTTACCTTAGTATTGTATATGACAAGGGAAAGGGGAAATAAGAAGAATGTTCTACTCGTATGAATCCCCACTGGGTTCTGTTTACTGAATCTTTGTTTTCTGATGTTTCAAATGCTCCTTTCTAAATGAGAAGTCTAGACAATCCCATCCCTTGTGTCAGAAACCATTTATTTTCTGTCAGGCTGGGCTCATATATGGTTGCTGGGGATGGTTTTTGGTTTGGTCATTTTTCTTTTCTTGTCCAGTGGAAATCCCCGTAACCTCAAGAGGTGTTGGAAGCAGAAGGTTCTAGTCTAGTATCTATTAGATGAGAAGCTGCAGTGAATGAGGGTCTTCATCAGGGAAGAAGGGGACTGTAGCTCTGTTTGGGTTGACTTTGTTCCTTCCTCTTCAAGTAAGCCGAAAGGCCCTCCAGTCATGTTAGGTACCACTAAAGTAAAAATCTGGCTCTTGTTGCTGTAGATGTAACCCTCCTCAGTTTGGTGTACTTTGCATTCCAACTCTGAAGCCAGGGAATGAAAGGAAACCAGCAGCAGGTTTGTCTTCAGATGGATTTTGCTGAGGCTGTTACAATCAACCTCACTGCTCTGATTGTGTTCTGTTTATTAATCGTGGCTGCCCTTGTTTTCAAAGACTAATCTCAGATTGAAAGTGTTTGTCTTAACTGGGAAAAGGAAATGCAAACTATCTTCTGAGTCTAAATATGTTAAAGGATGCATGAAATGTGAAGTGAGAGACTTGTGAAGGGTGACTGAAGGTAAGTGAGAAGGTAACATCATAGTGTCTAGCAGCCTACATGAAATACCACACCCCCTCGGGGGCTTGTTACTGGTAGTTTTGTGTTAGCTATGCTTCAGAAAACTGTAAAATCAAGAGATCAATTCAGTGTCTGACACATGTAATTCCAGTAAGTTTTCTCTCCAGAGGAAAGAATTGTACGCTGCTTTCCCACATATTTTTATGGTGGCTATACAGAAAATCATCACACTTGAAAGACTGCATTCTGAGAGTTTTAGATCATTCTCCTGCTTTGATTCTTAGGTCAATAGGTATTTGAGAGGCGATGGACCTAAAAATATGTTTCTAAGCAGAAATAGTAGCTTTTGTTGATGATATATAAAACATTTGGGATATTTAAATTGCCCCATTCTTTCTATTTCTGTGACATTTCAGCCACTTTTATACTAATTTACTTCATGGCTTGTACTGAGAATCTGTTTTATAGTACATTATTATTATCATTATTATTAGGTGCTCATATTACAGCTGTGTGTGGAGGCTGCAGCTACAGGCCAACTTCTTTGTACCAGACACAGAAAATGATACTTATTATTTCCACAAATGAGCTCTCGGGCATCCATTCCACATCATCAACCCCACTGCACACTGAAGACAGAAATCTTAGCTTTTTTCCGAGAGCATCTGTCACGTGCACGTGAGTTCCATCAGAGCAAGTCACACCAGGAGAGACTGAACAACAAAATCTTCCAATGTATGTAATTTTTGCCTCTTCACCACTGAGGCCCCAAATCCAGCGATTCCTGTATGGTTCTTGTTTTCTTCCCGGTGATGTTATAAAGTTACCTGCACTATGTCAAATGTTGGAGGTCTTCTAACAATAGAAGAAAAGAAAGAGAAGTATCCAACTGGTTGGTCCATGTTTGGCCAAGGACAATAGCACGTCAAGAGCTGTCTCATTAACTTAGTAAAAAAGTAAAAAAAAAAAAAAAAATCCAATCTTTACAATACTGTATAGTTAACTTTTTTTAAGTATTTAAAAACTATATTTTATTAAGAAAAGTGAGACTATTTTTTGTAGCATAAAAGATGTTTGTATTTCGGAGACAGCAATCAAATCCCACTGATGAAAACAAGGAAGTCTTTTTCATGAAATTCTTCACAACATGTTCTGGCATTCACCACACACTAAGCTAGATAAGGTGTTATGCATCTCAGCGTTTGGCAGGTGCCATCTCGGGTACCTTGTGTGTTCCTGCTCTGGGAACTGTACAACATAGCCAACTAATTCCCATCAAAATCCTTGGTCCAAGCTGTCCTTCAAGTGCACAGCCTAGTATTTTTAAAGGTTGCTTTCATAGGTGACTATGATATCAAAATAACAAGATCATGCAAGTTTTTTTTGGACCTGAAGCCAAGAGTAGAGGAAGAAAGTTGACTATTTCATGACACAAAGAGAAAGAAAATGCCATACTCTATTGCATTCTACCATTCCAGTCCTATCCCTCTCTCTCCCCAAATGCCCTATCCCCATAGGTTTTCCAAGCACTAGCATCACCTCTAGGATATCCAAATCAGTGCTTCACAGTGCATTTCTCCTTTCATTGTGTCATACCCTGGGCAGAATCCAGTCCCAGTCTGGAGTGAAGGGAAGGCCATGCATCTAAGTGGTACCGTAATGCTGCAGTAAGTGAGGCAGTGGATGGTGCTATCAGGAGAGAGGGAGGAACCCATCTCCCTTGCCCTGTTATTTAACCTGCCCATTATGCAATTAATTGACTTTGTTGTTGTTACGCATATGCAAGGCATATACCCTTCCTTGTTCACCTTCCAGTTCAAATGCTGTTACTCCTGTAATCGTCTGTGCTCTCCCCAGGTCTGCATTTTCATTTGTACAACACTGACTGTTAATTCCAGAATCTCTGGTTTCATTGTTTTGCCCCAGGAAAGACTGGAAGGTATTCCATAGGGCAGATTTGCAGTGAAATAATCTGTTCAGCTCTTTCGCTTCAGGTTCCTTTAAACATGGTGGTGGCTAGGTTAAGATACGACATCAATGTCTGTAGATTTCAAAAAGGCAGCATTTCCATTCACAGGTTTTGTGAAAAGTGGATTTTGACAAGAGCAATGAATGCTGGCAATTTGTATGTTTGGTTTCAGCGGGCCCATATCTTTCTCAAAGCGATTGTTACGATGGTATTAATGGTGGAGGGAAAGGGATATTTCTGTTTATGAAGTCCTGTTGCCATACTAGCATTAAGCCGAAGATAGGAGAAAGAAAACCGGTATTTTAAGTCATCAGTAGGTCTTCCACCTTGAAGTAGTCTCACGGACTGTTCAACCACTTGAGCTTTGCAGGATTTGATCCAGTACAAACAACTGGACCTTACTGTTAACTGCATCAGGTCTAAACCTTAGAGATGCTGTCACATCAGTCTGCAGTACATGAGCATTCCATTTCAGCCATGGCTGTGCACATTCAGAACTTGGCTTTATGTCCTGGAGAGATCCATGGCTATCACAAGGCAAGAAGGGAGCGGTCCAAACTACATCTACCATCTCATGGAGAAATCCTGAGTTTCATACAGGTCTGACACAGAGGACTTTTTTCACCCAGTTTGATCAAGTGCCCATGAACTTTTCAATGAACTGTAGCTAAGGTTTGAGTTCATAGTCTAGTCTGAGAAGGCAGCCTGTGGGGAGGGGGGTGTTTGTTGGGTGTGTGTTTTTGTTGTTCTAGTTTCACTGTAACAAATAGTTGACATACCTCTAATTGAAAACTGAAATCGAACATGAAAGTCAAATATGAAATAAGCCAAAATATACACGCACAGAGGATGAGTTCAACTCATCCTTCGCTGTTAATCCTGTGACAGCCTATGGAATTCCAGAAGGACAAATTTGACTGGAGATTTGTTTAATTTCTGTTGAAATAATAACAATTTGCCCTGTCTCCATAGTAATATTAATGGGGCTTCCCAGTCAAGATTAAACACTTTCAGTCAAATGCATACAAACAGATCTTTCTACAACAAATGCGGTGCTTTTTTATTATTCTTGCTGTACCTCAGTGTTCAGTATCAAAAGAAAAAACATGACTGCAATATACTAAATCTGGAATAGGTTTTCCAGATTTCACAAGGTCCAAAAGATTGGATTGTTACTTTCTCTCTAGTGAGTCATGTAGTTCCTTTGTTCTAGTAGCAAAACAGATGCCTGTAGATAGTAGATACTAGGTATAGTAAATATTGTACCATTAGCCAAATTCCCTGCAGCTTCCAAGTTATCTAACAGAAGTATCTGTTATGGGTTTTGTTAAAAACTACATAAAGTCAATGGCAGGAAAGGTCCTCATTGTTGGACTGATTTTGCTTATATTGACAGAAAAATGTCACATGATACTCAGGCTGTGCTTTCTATTCAACCATATCACTATAGAGGAATGTCAATAAAATCACTTTGTTATGGCATTGTGTGGACTGTCTGTTACAAGTATTCTGAGGAGGATATATTTTAGTAGATTGGGTGGAAACTGGCACTGGTGGGAGTCCACTGATTTAAGGACTTGCTCTTCCAGGACCGTATCCTTTTTGACCATTGCATTCAGGCCCTTCTGGTGCTCTTGTTCAGTTTCTCAAGGTGTATGTCTAAAACTGGAGGTTCTCCACAGAAGGCTGCTTAACCAAAACCCCCAGGACTACCCTAAGACCAGCCCTGCATTGAAAGCATGTGAGCTTATTCCTCACTATAGCAGATGTCTGGAAAGAGGGACAAAGAGATGTATATACTACTTACGCATACCTCACTTCTAGGTATAATTACTGCATTACAGGTATGAAATGCAAGTGCAAAGATGATTTCCTAATAACATATGCTGGGTCTGCATTAAGTGTTGACAGCAAATAAACAACAAGATGCTCTGGCATTCGCAGTATGTCACACCCATTTCTCTACTGCTCGTCACTGTAATATCTCAGGCATGTTTCATTAGCGCATTCCAGGACAGATTAACATGCCTCAGATACACAGTCAGCAGACACCTTGCTGACCGTACCCGTGCGGGAGAATAATGGACTTCCACAACTCTATGAGATTTATAAAGCAATGCCGTGTATTAATCTCACACAAGTGGTTTATATACTCTTCTTGCCTTATCACACTCCTAAAGGGTACATTTCATTGGTTAAATGCTTCTGTTCACAGGTTCTAAGCTAACGTCAAACTGGCTATCTAAATGTCAACACATTGCTGTCCTCCTCTGGCTTCTCCGGTAGATGTTCCTCCTTTTGCTTCACTGTCTTTCTTCCTCATTTAACAGTCTCTTTCAGGAGTTATGCTTGTTCCAGGTTGTACGCAGCCTACTCATGCCATCTCTATGTAGTCTTGCTCAAAACAATGTCTGTTAGCTTCCAAAAAGTTTCCCACATACCTGTTTTCTTATATAAATGGCACTTCATGAGGGATCATGGTACAATAGAAAGGATAGGAAAGCTTAAATACGAGTAGTAGTTTTAATAAGGAGAAACAGAAACCCCCAGGAGACACTCGGAAGGAAGGAAGGAAGGAAGGAAGGAAGGAAGGAAGGAAGGAAGGAAGGAAGGAAGGAAGGAAGG
>JANVCC010000019.1:17196697-17311465 GCA_025345505.1 Todiramphus chloris collaris
AGGAAGGAAGGAAGGAAGGAAGGAAGGAAGGAAGGAAGGAAGGAAGGGAGGGATTACTAAAAAGCAGCAAGATGAGCTGCTGATCTTTAGGGTACAGCAGAGGGTCGATTTCTGCAGCATTTCTCCCAGTGTCTATGTGGCTGGAACTGCACCTTTTACCAGAAGCCACTCTATGATACATGTTATGGAATTTCTGTTAAAATACAGCGGCAGTCCACCTGAAGCCTCCGTATGTACATCAGATGCCTTTCTTGGCGTCCTAACAAAACTCCGTAATCCTATAGGATATTACAAATCAATAATAATCCCTTCCCACCCTCTGGTAGCAAAGTCATAGTTTTTTGCTACAATGGATAATAAATCCTTGTGGCCTGATGTTCATTCTTGTGTAAGAGGCCAGACTGGACAATAGCTGTCATTTCTGGAGAACAATGGAGAACAAAACCACAAAGGATCTGCTGTGTCTCCTCTAATCATAAATTCTCCTTGAGCTGCAAAGCCACGCTCTTTTATTATTTTTTAATTTAATTCTGGTAATCTTCAAAATCAATTTTGCCTGAAAATACCTGTCATGGATATATATCAAAATGAAGAATGTGTGGCTTTGTTTCTTTAGCTCCTACCCTCTTGCAATTAAGTTTTGAAGAAAAAAATGATACATTATTCTGTCTGAAACACAAGCCACGGTTCTTATTTATATTAGGCTTTGTTGTAAAGCACATTTATATTGTTTTAACCCTAGTGTAAATGAAGCTTATCCCCACAGTGCTGCGTTACATCTCTTTGAGGTTGAATAGAACACAAAGACGGCAACTAATTACGTTTTTTCTTGAACTGCTGGCATGTAGGATTTCATAGAATTGACTCCTATGGTATAAGGAGATAGTGGAGCCGCATGGGAAAGTTTTCTGTGTCAACGATAAATGACAGTAATACTACAGTCACTTCCCTTCTGTGAAGTGTAATACACTTAGGGACGTACCTGCACCTTTTACATTTGTCAGTATGAAAATAAAAGGCTATTTTGGGATATTTTCTTTCCCAGCTACAAAATTTATTAGTTGTAAGGAAAAAAAAAATCAAAATGCTGTAAGCACGCTGTGGTGTGACACTGAAGGGCTGTTCCGTCCGTTTCAAACGGAGCAGCAGCGTAGGTGCCTAGCCAGCGTGCCACGCAGAGTCAGCAAATTTAGATAACAGCTTTTCAGGAATGCAGCTGGGGCAGCACTGCAATCTGCTTGGGAACTTTGTTGCAAGCTGTGATTTGACTTCGGTACCTCTTAGGTGCGTCTTAGTGTTAAATCCAACAAGTGACTTTTTAAGAATGACATCTTGCTATATAAGATTATTTTTACAATGTGAGGGTCTGTTTATTGACAGCTTTGGCATCTTTGGAAATCGAGCATAAACTTGCCTGCTTTGGGTATGTAAGTTAACAGCTTTAGTGATTCATGCATTGATTAATAGAACCAGGACCTCGGCATTTGACCCCTACTACTGTGGTATGTAAAGCACACAACACGTCTTTCAAACATCGTAATTGCGCTTCAGCTACATATTTTGGTCCTCCTAATATACAGACCAAAATAGGTTATCTTTATGCCCTGGACACAGGCATACAACAAGCAGTGATGCACCCTGGATTTTGTAAAATGTAGTTTACCTGTTCTTGAAAGATGACTCAGTCTTTGGGACCACCTTGGCACTGCAGAGAAGCTGTGAAAGCGATCTGAGGAGCACCCAAAAGAAGGTATGGGGACCCATATCATGTATTTTCCAACTTGTAAATTAATGTTATTATAATAAATGTAAAACTCATCTTGAAATGGAAATTTCTGCAAAATATGAACCTGTGCAAGTATTTGGAAAGGTAACTCTTAGATTGTCTGAGCACAGGTTTATTCATCTGGCCTGGAAATGATGAAATCGAACCCTGTGAGCAAGAAGGAGGCATGCATACTATTGCCACATGAGCAGCAGTTTATATTCAAAACCCACCTGGATGAGTTCCTGTGTGACATGCCCTGGGTCATCCTGCTTTGGCAGGGGGGTTGGACTAGATCTCCAGAGGTCCCTTCCAACCCCTAACATTCTGTGATTCTATGATTCCCACAAATATAAAAATAATTCAATGAAGCTGGTCCTAATAATGCCTAGTGCTGCCACTTAGTGGAGCTGTGCTCTCCTTCTTTGAATTGGAAAAATGAAGATTTGTTGTTGTTGTTGTAGCTTGTAAGACACCTCAGTTTGTACAAAAGCATAGCATAGGACTGTTTTTCAGTGGTGCCTGGTACTTAGAGCTCTTGTTTAAGTGCCTCTACATGATGACAAGAAGCATTTAAGAATACAGGAGTGAAGTACCTCGGGTAAGGAATGTGTATTCTTCTTTTCCCAATGCCTCATATATAGAACAATCACATCAAGAAATAAGTCGCTCAAAAAACAAAAAAGTTCCTATGGAATTTAAGCAGCCTGCAGAAATTCCAGCCTGTCCTGGAATTAGTTCTGTTCTAGCTCAAACTACAACACAGCCTCAGAAGATCATGTCTTTCTATCACTATGGAAGCTGAAAGGATGAATTTAGTACCTGAAAAACAATCTTATGTGTGCTGAGATGGTTAGAGCTCAAATTTCTGTTACAAATTGACCATGATAATGATGATTATTTTGGGTAACTCCTCCATCAGGTACAAGTTGCCTGAATATGTTCCTATGGGGAAGAGGAATGTCCTGTGAAGATCAAACTAGTCAGGCTGACATGACTGGGCAAAGCTCATGTCCCTGTGCAACATGTTTGATCCCCCTCCTCAGCGCAGAACAGAAATCACTCTTTCACTCCAGAGCATGCAGGCCAAAGTACCCTTGCTAGTGTCTTCCATCTCCCCTCCTCCTTCTCAGCTTGCAGGCCAAACATAGCTTATGAGAATTAATTCCTTGGATGCTGCTGGCAGAAAAGAAAAAAATATATTGAAATATAAACCAGTTTCTGTTATCTGCACCAGCAGAAATCAACTTTTGTTATGCCATCTGAGTGCAAGCGAGCATACAACAGCTAATAATATTTCCGTGACTGAAGCCAAATATCCAAACGACAGAAAAAAATCATATGTATTTTATCAGTAGGTAAAGTACAAGAGCAACCAGCCTAGCTGTATCTGTTAGCTTATCTCTCCAGAAAGCACACATTGTTCATATCCGCATATGTTTCTCCCTATGTGGATAGCACATGCGAGCTCATGCTGCAGTATTTAAGACTAAGATCAGTGCTTAGTTTAATACACAGGTGAGTCGTAAAGCTTATGTTTATTCTTTCTTCAGGGAACATTTAAATGAATACAGCACACATCAGCTCAATAACATTCTGGTACAGCAGGGCGAACTGTAGTCTGTGCTGTATGGCCAGTGCATAGTACAATGGGAAAAGATGTCACTTTGATCATTTTTCAAGGCACTAAAGCACAGTTTTTTCTTTTTGTCATTGTCTTCCTATTCTGTGGATAATTCTTTTTAAGAATGCCACAAATCAATCTTCCCGTTGTATTAAGGCACTGAATTTCTGATGTTGTTGTTGGCATTTTCTACGCTATAGAAGACAAATAAACTTAAATGCTATCTGGAGTATAAGTCCTTCCAGCTAGTAAGAAGTGATATAATCAAAAGTCTCCATAAAGTAGATACAAATAAATGTTACATTTATCTGACTCAGTTAACTCGATGTGGAAAAAAATGTAAGACCGTGTTTTGTTTTATACAGGACCAGACATTAGCCTTTCAAAGGCAGCAAAGAATCTAAAGCTTATAATCTATTTTAAAATACGGACAGAGAACCTTAAATACCCAAAGTCTTTTGAGAAATTCCAAAATCCATAATCAGTATTTCCACTCCTTCCCATGCATTTTTTACAGGTTTCTCACCCTCCTAGGAAAACGTGATTGTGAAAGTAAGTAAAGAAGAAGAAAATATCACGAGAATTAAGGATCTGAAACATTCATTTAGGATTAACATACTCTTAAGATACAATCTATGTTTTCAGGCAACAACCTTTTCTCTGTAGTAAATGCCCTTGCTACATACATTCAGATGTGACAATTCCGTAACCCTCGTTTAATCCCAATTTTATTGTCGAGCAGTAACAGCCTGGCCCTGTTACAACTTAAACCACATTTTGTGTGGAAAGCGTATCGATACCCTAAGTCTTGAACTCTCCGTTATATGCTAGTTCTGGAATTTCTTCCTAACTACTTATTTCTGCAAATCGGATTTGGCAGTAAGTGAACGAGGAAATTCCAGAAAAATGCCTTGTGAGCAGTTGTACTCCCACCCCTAATCAATGAGCGGGGTTCGGGCTGAATCCTTTCCTGTATGTTGCCCTGTTTGCTCATTAGTCTCTTCTCCTCCGTGCTCGGGGCCTTGGCAGGCAGGGGCAGAGAGATTCCGAGCCCGTAGCGGAGACAAATGCCGCAGCACTGCCTCGCAGGGTGGGTCTCTTAAACGGGTCCATTAAGTAAGGTGGATGGTGAACCTTTGGGACAGAGACCTCCAAAGGTCCCTTCCAACCCAGCCTGTTCCAGCAGCCCGTGCTTACGATCCCGTGGAGGGCTGGTGACGCGAGCGGAGTGCAGACATTTCTCCAGCCTCTTCCACGGGCTGGTTTCTCGTGGCGTGGGCAAGCGGGTGCCCGGGAGGCAGCTCCCGCACACCTCATGAGGACGCTGGGAGCCCAGGCACGCGCGGAGGAGGGGAGCTGAGCGCGCCCCCGCCGCGGGACAGGCTCCGCGGGAGGTGGTGCCTGAGGCACCAGGGAAGCCGAGGGTTCCTTCGATGGGCTCGGCCTGTTTGTCTCTTTGGGAGGCGCCGCTGCCCCTTTCTGTGCTCTCTCCCCTGCGCCCCAGCGTCCCCGAGCCCGGTCCCCCACCCACCCACAGGGCCGCGACTTCCCGGGCCGGCTCTGGCAGTTTCAATCCGCGCCGCTCCCTCGGGGCGCCCTCCCGAGCCGCGCAGGCTCGACGGCCACTCCGACCGGAGCCGCCCGCGCGTGCCTCGGACACTCGCCCCCGCCTTGCCCGTCCCCGCGCCGCGCCCTTCGCGGCAGGGCCTGCGCCGCGCGCCGGCAGGTGTCGCTGCCCGCCGCCCCCGCTCCCCACAAGGTGAGGCGTTCGGGGGCGGGGCCGGCCCCGCCCCGCCCCCCCCGCCCCGCCGTCCCCTCAGCGCGGCGCGTGCTGCTCGCCGCCCTCCTCCAGCGGCGGCAGCGGCTGACGGCTCAGCCCGGAGCCCGAGGGGAGTGCGGCCCGGCGGAGAGGCAGACCCGGCGGAGAGGCAGACCCGAAGGAGAAGGAGAAGGCGCCCCTCCCGCTGAGGGAGAAGCTCCGCGCCATGAGCCCCGAGGAGAAGCCGCCACCCAGCCGCTCCCGCGGTGACCGGCCGCCGCCACCTCAGCCCGCTCCCGGCCGGGGCCGGCGGCGAGGCGGCTTGCTGACGGAGATCCGCACGCCCATCCGCACCGAGCCCTTCCAGGAGCGCTACAGCCTCAGCCCCGGCAGGGAGCTTGGCAGGTGAGCGCGCTGCGCTGCGGGAGGCGCAGGGGCGGGGGGCGGCCGGCGCTGCCGCCCCGTCCCCGGGCCGCGAGTGCTCCCGCGGCCGCGGCGGGCGGGAGGGAGCGGGTGGCCGCGTTCCGCCACCACCGCCCCGCCGGTTCCTCTCGCCCGGAGCTTCGGGAGCGAGGCGTGTGCCCGCGGCGGATCTGCTGCTGGGCTGCCGGCGGGCAAGTCGGTGCCTTCCCTTCTCCCTGGCTGCCCCCGGCAGGCAGACTGGCATCAGGCGTCTTCACCCGCAGCCTCTTCCCTCGCTGCCCGCTTTGAGCAAAGTTCGGTGTTGGTGGAAGGAAGGAAGGATGAGGCCGAGGATCGCCGCCCTGCCGGTGCTAGAGCCGCGTTTAGTGACATCCTTTGCTGGCCGCTCCCTGCTGTGGGTCAGCTCCGGAGCCGTGCCCGTGGCGCTGGCCGGGCAGTGTTTGGCTTGGCTGTAAGGGGTGCTACGAGGCAGCTGTCAGCGCAGCTGCACCGCAGCTGCTGGCCGCGGCTGTGCCCCTCCTAGCGAAGAAGGCATCCTCAGCCTTGTGAGCCTGGCCGGGGAGACGCTGCTCTCTTCCCCGGGAACCGGCGTGGAGTGTTGCTCTACATTTCCAGATGTGGCTTTTAGTTTTGTTGTTTTAGTTTGTTAGCTGTGACGTGAGGAAAAACAAGTCTCGAGAAGACTAGTTTGTGGTAGCATATGCTTCAGAATAATCTAACTTTTCAAAGATTTCAAAAGCAGATTAAAATCTTGGTTTTGAAAGTGGCTGCGTATGTAAGGTTTGAGCAAAGTACAACTTCAACACCTGACTTAATAGCAAGCAGGGTTTGTTGCAGAAAGTCTCATAAAAAGGTTTTTGAGTCTCAGGAGCTCTCTCTGTATGTGGAATTTCAGCACCACTAAACGAATGTGTTTGTTTTCAATTGTCCCTTATGGAAAGAATGACAGTATTCTTATCATGTGTGCTTTAAAGAGAATTCAGATTTAAAAAGAAGCTGGGATGACATGCCACAGGATATACAGCAAGGTGCTCTCCTTGGTGTCTGGGGGTTTTGCAGGTTTATGCTAGCTTTGTAGCTCAGTTTATACAGCAGCAAAACCAGCCCCTTTGGAGCTAAATTGGAAAGGGGCGTTTCAAAGCCAATGTGGCTGCCCTGAGTACCTCTTAACAAATTTTTAGGTTGCCACAGTGTCAGCTTAGTGCTTGCTTAGTAACTCTGATGTACTAATAGAATAATACCTGTTTAAACATAGTGGCCTAAAGCATTCACATGGGAAGCAGGTGGGAGAAACATCCTGTAAAGTGAGATCTTTTTTTAGCATGATGTGATCCTAATGTCCATGGCCTTGAAACTGAAGCTAATTAAATGCGGGCTACAAAACAGCCTTAACTCTAAGCAACAGTCAGGAAGGCATAGGAGTGGTGTAGCCCAGGGCGTCCTGGTATCATTGCTGCTCGACGTTTTTTTATTTGAAGATCAGCTGACTTTTCAGAAAATATTTTGCAGTTCTGCCATGGAGTGAAAGCTTCTCTTAGAGCTGGTGATATTTATTGGCCTAATCGGAAAACAGACTAGGTGAAACTTTTTTTTGGCACACAGAAGTGCAACTGAAGTCGTGAGCTTTACATGACGAACAAGAATTAAGTACTAGAGCGAATCTTAGTCTGCAGTTTAAACAAGTAAATCTCGGCATGGCTTTTTGACCAGAACTACATTTAAAGATGACCTTCATGTGAAGGTTGTGATATTGCACCTGTACTGGTGTTAAAATGAGCTAAGCGATTGTTTTAAGTTGTCTTGTTTTTATGCAGCAGTTGCACATATTTTGGTTCAGACTACCTTTTTTCTCTACTCGACAAGTGTTTTCACTGTTTTCTCTCTTAGAACATAGACATCTCTATACATCTGACTATATGTGCTTGGGTTTTTATTCAACAATTTTGAATGCTTACTTTTTTGCTACATTTTCATTTGAAAAAGTGGGTACTTCAGCTCAATTATGCCCATTAAAGACAACTGGTTTTTGCTAACTTGGGACAAGGCACGGGTAATAAATGGAAAGCCTGCTGCTTGTAACTGTCATTTATTGATAATGTACACTTAGCAGAAATTGTTTCGCTTCTATCTGTTCAAAAAGTGTGTAAGTCTCTACTTAGGCGTAGAGTTTATCTTTACAAAGAACATGGACAAATTAGCACCCAGGTGTAACAGGTTTCTGTCCCAGATGAAAAGCAGTCCTTGTGCACATAACGTAGTCCGGTTTAATTTTAATGTGTAAGGTGAATTTGCTAATGAAATATATTTATGCACTCTGTACTCGTCCATCTTATTTCCCAGAATCAGAAAAACAATTAAAAAGCTGGACTTTAAATAGAGGCTTTTGAGAATAATAACAGTGTTTAAAACTGACAGCAAGTAGATTTACCACCTTTGCTGAGCGCAGGCTGCCACATCAGCTGAGCAGGTTTGTGTGCTTGGCATCTGATCCGGTCAGCCACCGTGGGTGTGTTGATCTCGCTGTGGCACCTGAGCCTTCTGTCCTCTGGTCCCTTGTCACCTATGTATGGAGGAGGTGGGAAGAGAGGGGAATGTGAGAAAATGTTAAGGCGTTGTACTTCTAGCAGAGTAGGGAAGGGAGGTACTGGGGCTGCTGGTACCTGGTGGCCCCGGGGGAAATATTGCCAAAAGTCATAGAAGAGCCTGGGAAGAACTTGGTCACGATGTCACCAGAGGGACTTGGGTGCAAATGCATAGGAAATCAGGCTTCATTAGTTCTGCTCATGGGGAAAAAACCGCTTTGAGAGTGTAAAGTAGACGTGCTTCAAAAGGCTGCTGCCTCATTCCATAGTTGAACAGGCATTTGCAAGTATATTGAAACACGGCTGCTAGGAAAACCAGGTTAATTTGGGAAAAATATAAAGAACTTGGTTAGCATGGATACTCTCAAAAGGAAATTATTTAAAGTTGCTTAGGGTGATATGGAAATGCAGGTGTTTCTAATGAAAAGGTTTAATAAATGAAATATTAGGCTAGTTTTCACAGCCTTATTAATTTTACTGTCCCAAAATCAGAATATTCTCTCACAAATATTCATCTGCTTGATGTTTAAAATCAAACTTACCTTTAATGGATGTTTTAAGGGTGCCACTTCTCATCAGCGTACTCAGACTTAAGTGTTTTCAGACTGTGCTAGCTTCAGGTAGGCTAGTTTGAAGTAGCGTAACCTTTGTGGAGGACAAGACACCAATTGCTTAACTTTTCTTCCCCTTGCCATCTGTGCTTCAGCTGTAATTGTACTGTAAAATGGGGAACAATGTATTTTGTATTACCTAGAGCTACTTTAACGAGTCTAATATCATTATATTTAGTTGCTTAGCTCTTTTTCCTCAACAAAAACCTCCTAACTGCACGCACAATATTACTAGACTATTATTTGTTCAGTTAACTGATGGAGTATTAAGCTCTACTTATTTTATGTGAAATAAGGAATATACATATTGGAGATAATCATTCGTGTACATAAAATAAAACTTGTAATGCTAGAGCTGGGTTGGAGGAAGGCAGAAATGACTGGCTTTGCTTTCTTCTCACTGGAAGGAAACAGTCACCTTAAACGATTGCTCTAAAATAAGCAATTTTTCTGCTAGCAAAATGTATGCAGCACGTACATGTAAATGTAAGTCAAGCTGATTCCCCTTATTCCCAGTCTTTTGTTAAAGCAGACAAGCTCATTTTCCACCAAGAGCTAAGAAGAACAAGCACTTGAATCATCTGAGGAGAAGGAACAGAATAAGGAAATATTCCTAGTTTCTTACTAGTGCCATGGCTGTAGCTTCGTGTCCAGATAACCCATGTCTCGATTTTTCATTATTTTTTCTTTTCCCCCTCACAAACTCTGGCATGAGCTCGCTTATTTCTGAAGTATCTTTCAGTGCACCTTCGTGGTACCTGACACTTGCACAATTTTGTGCATCACTAAGAATGTATATGCTATCACACTGCTGTCCTCAGCTGCTCTCTGCAGTAGCACAGTGAGGCTGAAACAGTTGTGGAACTAAGTGACAGTGGAAACGAGGTGAAAATGAAGAGCTGCAAGTAGCTGGTTCCACCATTTGAGAATAACCTTAATGTGAGTACGTTATTCATGACCTCAGACAGGCAGTTCCCCCACCTTATGGTTTGGAAATCAACAAGGGGGGGGGGACACCCCTCACACTTTAGAGACAATTATTGCTATGAGTTATGTAATAAATTGCATATAGTTTTGTGTATCTTGGAAAAGTTTGCTAAACTCTATAAAAAGTAAGTGTCTTCACAGGAATTGCTGTTATTCCTGCATTTGTTACAGTGACAGTGTTTTGTAGGTCATTTTAAAAATAATTGCTACAGTGAGGTTAATTTTCTGTTCTTCTGAGCCTATGACAACCAAAATTAGCTGGTGTGACATAAATATTCTTGCTTATCTGATTTGACATTTGGTTTGTGATTTGAGGCTTTTCCTTTAAGCCATAATGTATACCAGATGAAACAATGCTAATTCTGTTGGCAGTCTGAAAAGATGACATTGAGCTTCTTTGTCATCAGTTACGATGTTTCTTAAGTTATAATTCTAGAATGAAACTCTTGTGAGGACTGAGAACTACTTCTAGTTTCCTATTTATGTCTCCCTCCAAAGTGTTTGTAATTGTGGGCACATTAAGTTTTTCCTCGCAAAATTGCTCTTCCTTCAATGAGAGGTTCTCCCTGCTAGCCCTTCTCAATACAGCTGAGCTAGCAGTGCTCTGATCTAATACCATTTCTGATATTTAATAAATTCTTTCATAAAGAGTTCTGAAAAGCAGGATTTTAGAAACAGCAAAGATGAAGCATATGCGATGGGTACTTTATAGGAAAGCTTGTTTATATCTGTCTCCTCTACTATTCTGTCTCTATCAAAAAGAAATTCTGTACAAATTTAGCTTTTGGCCTAACTGTACAATGGATGGTGTCTTTGGGTTGTAGCTCTGAAATTCTCAGGCATGAATTTAGATTGCTGCATTGTAATTAGTTCCACTAGCCATAAACATCAGGTTTGTCAAGTTTGATCTTTCGGAGGATTGTATTCAGAAAAGATGAGTTCTACAGGCAGTAGCTATAATAGCTCTAATTATAGATATAACCATAAAGAATCCGGGCAAGATTCTTGGTCTTAAACAACTAAGAATTAGTATTTGTCAGCCAGCTGAACTCCTGTGTAACCTGTCCTTTTAATTACATCATCTATCAGGCTTGTGGCCAGCTCAGCTAAACAGGACATGTGTGGCCACACACGGTGGTGGCTCTTGCTGGTTCTTGCTGCCCTGTGAATACTGTTTTATTTCCATAGTGACTAATGTGCCGTGAATTGGCAACATCGGTACTCATTAGGCTAATTAACTTGCTCCCAGATAGATTTTGTATTTAATTCAAAGCAATGCAGTGCTTTTTGAAAGCTGTATTATAGAGATTTCAAACTTTAGAAGAGTACTTTGTCTGGGTCCTTCACTGGTGCTAGAACTAAAAGCATTTGACACTGTGCTAAGGTGACATTCAAACTGCGTTCAGAGACTGTTTAAGGAAAACAGAGAAGGCTGAACCCTAGATTTCTGGGATAAAGGCTTCGTATCTACCTAGTAAAGGGCCTATCTGTTAGTTTCTCAATTTATTTTTATCTGTTGGGGTTTTTTCTTATCAGTGTAGGTTCTAGGGTTTTTTCCTGCACTGTTTTTTGGGGTTTGTTTTTTTTTTTTGTTGTTGTTTTGGTGCTAAAAGCTTCAGCAAGGATTTTAACACTTTTGATAGATGATGGAATCATAGAATGGTTTGAAGTGGAAGACACCCTAAAGAACATCTAGTTTCAACTCCCCTGCCATGGTAGGGACATCTCCCACTAGACCAGGTAATGCAAGGCCCCAGCCAACCAGGTCTTGAACACACCTGCTGATGGAGCATCCACGGCTTCCCCGGGCAGCCTGCTCCCGTGTCTCACCACCCTCAGAGTGAAGAACTTCTTCCTTGCATCTGATCTAAATCTGCTCTCTTCCAGTTTGAAGCCATTAAATGCATAGCTTTGTATTGTACACGAATCATACATGTCTTCATCTGGAATAACGTAAAATCCTTTTCACTGGCTACATGAGGAGTGTTGCTCTCTGTTGGGGTTAGCATCATAATACTGCAGGGATGTTTGTACTTGTAGCTGCAACGCTAGTGTCACCAGCTTCCTAAAAGAAACACTGGCATTGCAATGTTTTATGGATTGGAGCACTGTTAGCACGTTTCTGTGTTTCCCGATGAGCTGTCTCTGTGTGCACACGTGGTATTTTTTCTAATGCGATTTTTGACAATGTGTAGCAGGTACCCATGGGGTTGTCAGCCTGGAGGTTCCTCCTGTGGTAACTCAGTATCGATTAATGCATTTTACAGTGATCTTTTGACCACACCTTCCTAGTGTACAAAGTCTTAGAATATTATTTTCATGCATCTGCAAAGCTGTAACAGCATCTTAATGTATATATTAGTAATTAAGAACTTTCTCCCCCCAAAATTGGATTCAAAACAATGAAAGCATATTCTTACTGTTTGTCTGCCTTTACAGACACCCGGGCTGGACTCTGATCTGATCTTAGTACATATTGTGCTGTAGATGATGTGTACTTATGCAAAATATTATTCCTAGAGGAATAACTGTGGCTGCAGCCACAGTGATTGCAACTCTGATTATTTCAGCAAGATTGCCAAGCAAATACCCACTTTGTGGGTGCTTATTTGACTTAATTCATTTAGACTGGGTAATTTTGAAACAAATGCCTGATAAAAGCAAGCTGACCACAGCTTCTTTTACCAGTTACGTTTCACAGATAGCAGTCTGCCAACAGGTTGGGAGCTGTGATAGTGAAATCTTTGACACGAGCTGAGTTAGTTAATTCTGTGAACTTGGAGACAGGAGATTCTTGGAGATAGGAGAGGCAAAGCCCAGGTCATTGTATTCCAAACTAGATGAGGTCTCTTGTTTTGGTTTCAGCAATCCTACAATAAGTAAAGAACCAGAACAAAGTTTTCTTCTTATGAAGCTGCAGGAATAGCTTTATTTTTTACACATAATTTTAAAAGATCACGTTGATGAATGCTATATCTATATGGGAAGAACTAAAATATTGCTAAACTTCAAAGTAGGAGGATTCTTCATCGCATTAGATGGCAGGTATTAATTAAAAGACCTTTTCAGTCTAAAAATCAGTACTGCATGAATGGAACTGAGTGGAGCAGGTGGTATGGGACTATTATGAGGAAGTTTAGAGCAGACACTGAAGTTCAAAATGCTGGGAGGGAAGTCTTCTGACGTAAGTGCTGCAGTGTGGTTTTTGCTAGCCTGCTGGCTTGGTGTAACTCATCAGTTGTGTGTGTCGTGTCAGAAATGACGCTCATTAATGTGGGGGAAGCAGTAGGCTTAGTTCTGCTCAGTGTGTCTTTGTATTCATGTTCTTGTTGCAAATATTTGTGTTAGAAAGCTTTATTTTTTTAAATCATCCATGTTCCTTACTTATACAACGACACTAAGAATAAAGGACTTTGAGAACAAAAATTCTGTCTGTTCTAATTTGAGACATACCATGGTGGAAATACAAAGTGCCATATTTGAAAATTCACAGAGTGGAGTCTGGATATTGCTTGGCAAATGGAGCTGGATTTCAAGCAGCTGGTCAGCAAGAGCGCTGGTTACTGTTGCCTTGGATATGGTGGGATGCTTTGGAAAACAGTGACTGCGTTATTGTGATGTAGTCATAGAAAGCATAAATTGCCTATTTGTACACTTGGGTTTTGCCAGCATTTTAATGAAAGATAACTGAATCTTGTGAACTAGCTCAGCCTGTTCATTCTGTGTTTTAAAAATCCAGGTTCCTTGAACTGCTGGGCTTTTTAATTCCTTATTAAGGAAGTGACATTTTGGGTTGTGGTGTTCCTAACTTTTAAGTGTAGGCATTATCACCCAACAAGGCATCTTTCTAAATTTAGAATATATTTTAAATATATCAATTAATAGTGATTTATTTTAAATTTCCTGAAATGTTAATTTATAAGGGCAGCACTAAAGTTGTTACCGAGGGACTTAATTTTAACTTTCAATTCTTCTTCAATTTCAGGGGGAAATTTGCAGTGGTAAAGAAGTGTATCCAGAAAGACACCGAAAGGGAGTTTGCAGCAAAATTTATGAGAAAAAGAAGAAAGGGCCAAGACTGTCGGATGGAAATAATCCATGAAATTGCAGTCCTTGAGCTGGCGCAGTGCAACCTTTGGGTCATTAACTTGCATGAAGTTTATGAAACTGCAACAGAGATGATTTTAGTCCTGGAGTAGTAAGTACCAGTAATAATTCCTGAATAACCCTCTGCAGTATTTGCTTAAAACTAATAATGTAAAAATATTCTAGATCAATACGAAGAATGTGAAAAGATTTTATTGCTTGACTGTTACACTTGATTGAGTTCAAAAAGAAGAAATATCAGTATTACAAGATGTTTTGTGCAGTCTTGTAACTACTGCAGATTAGAATAAATTTCAAAGCTGGACTATAAATCATGTTGTTAAAATCTTCGTTGAAATATGAACTGTGTACACTCCCTACTTGTAAAAGAGGAAGAAGAAATAAGCAGTGTGTATCTGTTCAAAAACTGGAGTTTATTTCATTGACAGTGACAAAGACAGGGTGAAATCTGGGGTTTTTTACCAGTTATGAAAAAGGTATTGAAAGCAACATCATTGTTAAACTATCAAAACCCCCTGTGATCTACAATGAAAACCCCTCTAAATTATTATCTTTTAGGGGAAGAAAAAGTAGGAGGATTCAGACCTAGAATAGCTTCTTTTGGATGATGTTTAACTTGTGACTACGTCTGTCTGGTTTTTTCCACCTTCAGTTTGTCCAGATGAGCATTTCTGCAGCTGTTGTGATTGTTGGTCTAATAATGCCAATGGCTTAGATATTTGACATCTAAGTTCCAAGAGGCAGACAAATGCTTGTCGCTGTTGAATTGTTAAGATCTTGTTCAAGCTCTAAGGATTTTCAGTAATTAGGAGAACAGTGAGACTCGATAGTTCAGAGTGACTTGAACCTCGCAGCTAAGATGTCTAGTTTGTACAGCTCTTTTCTTGCTTGATGACAAAAATGAATGGTGAGCAGTCTTGTGTCCCAATCTGATCTCATTTAGAAGTCAAAAGAAATTGTATCTTTAAAGTTCAGTGAAATGGCAGGTGATCTGCTCTAGGTGATCCTGCTCTAGCAGGGGGGTTGGACTAGATGATCTTTTGAGGTCCCTTCCAACCCCTGACGTTCTGTGATTCTGTGTGTGTGTGAGACTGTGTCTGCCGAGGCAAACTTCCTTCTAGAGTACAGTTCTTCAGCTTCTTTGTACCCTTATGGGATTCATGATTTATGAAATATTTGTGTCTGTTACAATGCAAGTCACAGAGCTGCTGGAGTTCTTAACTGCTTTTATTGGAGACTCGTAAATACATGCTTCAGACACTAGCAGCACAGATATAACTACAACACAGTTTAAATTTCTGGATTGCGTAGGGATATCTCATGAGCAGTAGAGTCCAAAGCTGGATACGAGCAACAGGTTTTGTCATAATTTTAATGCAGAATTACTAGTTTTGTTTTGGTTTGTTTGTTTGTTTGTTTCCAGAACTCCATTCTCTTACAATTGCAAAACATTTTTAATCCAAAGTATTAACTAAGTTGTTTTGTAGTCACCAGGTTGTTCAGTAATTAGCAACATTATTGGTTTTGTATGCAGCAAACAGTCAGGCCTTGTTTCAGATAAATAGCTGTGTCTTATGGTTGTAAATGACAAAAACAGTCTTTCCATGACTTCAGCAAATATGTTTGGATGCTTCTTTAATGTCAGCGTGTTCTGGAGAACGTGTTGCAACAAAACAGGTATGAATGTTAGAAAATTTCTGACATTCCATATGCAGAGGACTAAAGAACGTATCTAGACTGCAAGCTTCTCTAGGGCATTCCAGTTTCTACCAAGCTTGATGGTCTATGTGGCAGATCCTTATCTTGGGAAGGAGTACTTGGTACTTAATTGTTGGTCACTAACTTTATCTGCTAAGGTTTTAAACTTTCTTATCTTGATGTTGAACCTGTCATAAGGGGTGAGGGGGACACCTAGTGCTTTGCTTTCATGAAGAGAAATATTCCTGTTACACGGAGGGTTGTCTTTCAAGCGATATCATTTTTTGTTAGGAAACAAACTTAAAATTGGTCACTATCTGTTAATATTAAGTGTTGAGCAATGGGAAGTGATGAGGCATTACAGTGTTGGCTTCAGCTGTAGGACAGCTAACTGGTAGCTGTATGGATCCACCCTGACAACAGTCTCTAATTTTTGTTTGTTGTCATTAGATCTCAGACAGAGGATTTAAGTAGGACTTGAAGGGCTAAGTAAGTCTGAAGGGGTAGTACATAAAGCCTGGAATTAATCTGTGGGTCAGTTGTGTGTCTGCATTTCAGTGAAAAAGGAATGAATGAAAAATGAAACTGGACTTTCACTGAATGAGAGATATGCCACCTGGGAAACGTGACACATCAGATATCAAACTTGCTTTTTGCCTTTTTTTAACTTTTGGGCTCAATCCTTGTATGCAAACTACCAGCCTTTTCCCAATTTGTTTTGAAAGAAAGAGCAACAGAGCGTCTGATGCTTAAGAACTGGTGTCTTTTGTAAGTGCTCATCACCCTATGTTTATACATCTGTAGAAGGGAGAATTTGTATTAGTGGGTTAGATGCTACAGGAACATGTGTGCATCCCTTAAGTATTTTTTTTGTGGGGAGCTTCTGAACTGAGTAATTACCTGCCAGGGTCTTCAGTAGATATAGTAGATATTTGTTATGCATACTTTAAAAAAGGAGTTGTCTTAATTATCTTGAAGACACATGAGTTGGATTTATTTGATATGCTGGATGCAGTGCTTTTTTCACCTATAATTATTTGGACCTGGATAATGTTACTACTTACATTGTTTTCAACATTGCATATTGTCCTACTTACTGGAGGTGTGACTGATTAGTAAAAATCACTGTAATTAGAAATCACTCTGCTGCTCCAATGTTTGTATCTTGTCTCTTAGAGTAATTAGCAAAGTTGTTCTAGATGGCAGTCTCAAATCAAGTCAGGAGCCCTCCAGAAAGTTTTAGTGGAAAACTTCTCGAATGGTGTTAGTTGCCTTTTGGTTGCATTTCATTCAGTTCTTGGGCTGCCTGATTGGGAAGATTAAGAAAAAAAAAGGTCTGAAAACCAAGAACTTGAGTATGTACAACTTAATTCATTTGGATGCACTTCCCATCTATCCTCTCATCACATGTGGATTTGCAGTTTTCTTGGGCTTTGGGTACATTGGTGCATTAGAGTAGCCTTACACTAGAGAAATTCTGAGTAAATTCACTTGCTTACTATCTAATGGTATGCCTCACCAAGGGAAGGAGTGTATGACTGTCAGCAGTAGTCAACTGCTGAACCTTAGCTGACAGTGCTTCTACCATGTTGGTGTGATCTTGTACTATAAGCTCCGTGTACAGAAAGCAGATGAGTTTCCACTTATCTTCCAAATGTAACCCTTTCACGAAAGGCTTTTGATAGAGCATAAGATTCAGAAAGTAAATGTTTGGCCCTTGCAGACTGTATGTGGTCTCGCTCAGGACTTGAAGTCAAGTGTATGCAGATAACAAGTTCCTAGAATGCATAGCTGTACTCTGAGGATTTGTACTTCTGAGTCTTTCAGAAGACTATCTTTATGTCTGATCCATTAAATGTAGGGGAATGTTTAAATTTTTCAGATGCACTGAAATAGCTTTGTTCAAACCTTTTCATACGATACACTAAATGATTGTTACTGTGTTGTAAGTGCACTTGAAAGAAGTAGGATGCTGAATTCTGCACAAGGCATCGTTATGTTTCAAGGAAGATAAGCTGTCCCCTTTGAATTCAAAGTCGACATAACTGTAATGAAGATTAAGGCCTTGGACTTTGAAATGACTTTTAGCTATCTTATGCTAATAAGCAGTAATAAAATATTAGTATGCTTTTAATTGATGAAGAGCAGTTGGATTTCACTTGAAACTGTCAAGAAATTAATAGCACAACAGTACTCTCATAAATAAAATAGCTAAAGAATTCTGGTTGCCGTGGCTTTTAAGTTTGGAATGAATTCTTATGTCTCTCATTTTATTTTATTTCATTTATAAATAACAGCTACACCCATCTAAGGGAGTGTGTACTAAAGAAATAATGCATTCTGAGTAACACTGGAATTAAAAATGTTGTGCTCTCAAATATTTCTTTATCCTTTTTTTTTTTTTCAGGTTAAGGTGGCTTGTTTTCCTAAGGACTTTCTTGTCCTAAGGACAATTCTTTGCTTTTATGTCCTGTGGACATTTTCTGTGGAGGTGGATTTGGGTACCCAGGGCTTTACAAAGTTATTTCATAATGACTGTTAGAAAAGCTATGGCTTAATAGCAAATGTGTTCACAGAGGAAATATGGGTAGATGTTTTAAACACCAGAGAACACCTGGTCTGCATGCATACAGAAATCATAACACTGACATGCCCATAATGCTTTCTAGTGGGTATTTTTAATCCCTTCTGTGTTTTGCTTGATTTTGTTTCCCTGCACCCTAGCTAGGGAATACAAAACTGAGTTGAAAGTATTGTTAAGTAGTTTACCAAAACTGGGCATAGGTGTGCATGAGAATCTGCTTGGAGTTCATTTTGACACGGTGCTTCCAACCACTTGTGACTGGGTTGGCTCACAGCTGGCTGACTGTTTTGCTTAAGGGAATCATTTCAGATCACTCCCCAGCAACAATACACAAAACAGTCTTGCAGTAACAGATTTCCCCGTGTGCTTGTAAAGCGTTGGTAGTTACTTGTTTGAATGTGGTAATCTTTGGATAGAATTAATTGTCTGGAAGAAGCTGTTCGATTTGCCTTCCAAATAACTAAGTTGATCAAAAAATGAAACGTTGCATGTGAAATAACCTTTCCACATGAAACTTTCTTGTGAAGCTAAGTATATTTATCTCTGGTAGCTGGGAATGGCTGTGTGTCATAAGTTATGATGTGGGTGTGCATGTGTAAGAGCTGTATTTGCTCAGCTCGCTCTTAAATGCTGATGGACTGAGGCATCTTCAGAAGTACTGGCAGGTACTTAAATACCTGTTCTTAAAAAAAGTTTGCTGCTGCTGCTGTTGGATTTCAGTGATGGGACCTTGTCTACTTCAACTTTTATTGCCTTGACTTTTAACAAATTTGATTCAAAATTCTTTAAGTGTGGTATTAAAATTCTAGGTTACTCGAGGTAACTTTGAGCCATCTTAGCTTGGTGCAAACTTCAATGTCAATTCGTTTATTAATGTAACTTAATTGTTGCAAATGTCTACCAAGTAGACATACACAAATGGTTTTACAAGGCCTCCCCTTGGCTTGTTTTTCAGATGGATCTATTAAAATTAAACTGTGATCCCTGCTTGACAACAACAGGTTTTTGGGTATAAATCCTATTTCACAGAGATAAATATCAGACACATTGTTTTGCTTATTTTAAGTGGCAGGGCTATACCAGCAAAATCCCAGGGTTGTTTCTGCAAAACACATTGTGTTAGTAATTTTGGTACTAGATCTTATCACTATGTGCATTATAATTCATTGCTACATGGAATTAAATCCTACTCCCAAGGAACATATTATGGCATTCTGAAAGTAGAAAGTTTCATGTCTTGATTACAGTAGATGTTTTTCTGTTGCTGTCTTGAAGATCCAATTGATGTTGGTTTTTAAAGGAGTTTGTCTTAGAATACCAGAATACATTAGCCCATGTCCATTAAAAACAAGTCATTAATATCTGAATCCAGTTCAAAGCTGAAATATTATTTTGTCCTTGAATTAAATAAAAATGTGCTTAAAGATGGGATGGCATCAGGTGTATGCAATTTTTCTAGACGAATTAAAGTATTACTGCTCCCTGAAAATGTTATTCTTGAGCTCTATTTTCTTTGATAGAGGATGAAAAAAAATATTTAATGAACTTTGTTGGTTTTAAAGAAAATCTTAGTTTACTAAATCAAATTGTAGTGATGTACCAGTTAGCCAGCATGAAGGACAGAAATGTAGAACTCTTTAGAAAAAGAGGTAACCCTCTTTAAAATTCTTTTTTCTTATAAGACAGTCTTCAGGGAGAATTTTAAATAACAGTAATGAGAATATCTGAGAAGGAAAAAGCCCTTCTTTATAAACCATGAGGCATTTTAAGATTCTAGGACTGTAGCAGCAAAATTAGTATAGGCAAAATGAAAATTGGAGTATATTTAAGTGTTCTTTTTCTGAGGGTACATAGTCCCAATGCAGCATTTTTGTAGAACTCTCATTTGCTGTTGTTCACGTCAAGTATGCCTCTCTGTCTCCTGGATTGCCTGGGTGATCTAATCTCTTAGAAAAGAGCAAGGGCAGGCAGAATGGACGGCCGTGCACCAGTAAAGATTAACGTGAGTGCCAAGTCATGTTTGGTGTGTCACAGGCTGGGGTAACTGGAGAGCATGTTGCCCTCGGGGATTTCACCATCTTTCACTAAGGGGTGATTATAGAATTTCATGCAGAACAAAGTGTGTATGTGTTGATTTCACAGTAGTTACTTAACAATCCATCTGCAGAATGGCCCAGTTCTAATGTTCTTACGCCCATTCTTGTTTTAAGATGGAGCCTCTGCTCTACTTATTTTACTTCTGATGCTATATGGTTATGTGTAAACCAATCTGAGTCCTCTGGAATCATTGCTATACATAGATGGTACTGCATGGAGCTTCAGAGTACTTTAAAAACATTCATTCTTCTCTAGTTATTTTTATACTTTTTGTTACTTTGTTATTATTTAAGCACACATAAACAAAAGATAAGGAAACAGGCTGAGAGATAAAATTTTCAGAACTATTTTTAGATGAAAGCCATTTAGAAGCTTAATGCATCCCTGTATACCAGATACTTCACAAACAATTCAATTGCAGGCTTTACATTTAGTCTTTTGAGATGTGCAAAGTGTGTTGAGGAGGATTGGGGGTGGGGCTGTTTTGCTTTGTGTTTACAAAGGCTTACCTTGGCCAAATTTCCATGTAGTTCCATAGGAATGGCACATTGTTTGTGTAAACACTGCACTTAAATGTGGCACTCATCTTAAAGCCTAGTCTATAGTGTTTCCAAAATAGTCCTCAAAATTTCTCTAGTATTCATATTCTCTCACCTAAATGACTAATATTTTTGTTTCTTTTCAAAGCTTCCACACTGCAAAGAAGTATTCCCAGGCTGTAAAAGCTTTGTCAAATGTTTAAATATCATGACTGGATGCTACTGCCTGCTGCTCCAGAATCACAGAATGGCAGGGCTTGGAAGGGACCAGTGGGGATCACCTAGTCCACCCCCCCCTGCTAAAGCAGAGTCAGCCAGAGCCGGTTGCCCAGGGTGGTGTCCAGGCAGGTTTTGAAAGTCTCCGGAGAAAGACGCAACAGCCTCTCTGGGCATCCTGTCCCAGGGCTCTGGCACCCTCAAAGGAAATAAGGTTATTTCCTGATGTTTAAAGGGAACTTCTGGCATTCCAGTTTGTGCCTGTTGCCCGTTGTCACATCCCTGAAAAGACTGACCCCATCCTCTTGACATCCACCCTTTAGACATTTATAAGCATTGTTAAGATCCCCTTTCAATCTTCTCTTCTCCAGGCTAACCAGCCCCAGGTCTCTCAGCCTTTCCTTGTAAGAGAGATGCTCCAGTCTCCTAATCATCTTTGTAGCTGGACTCTCTCCAGTAGTTCCCTGTCTCTCTTGAACTGGACACAGTACTCCAGCTATGGCCTCTCTTGGGCAGAGTAGAGGGGGAGGGGAACTTCCCACAACCTGATGGCCACATTCTTCTTAATGCACCCCAGATCTTGACATTGCTTATGCTAAAGAAATAGTGCAAGTAGAACGGAAAGATATTATGCCTTGGTCTTTGCAATAACAAAATTCATATTGTTCCATAGTGCTGCCGGAGGTGAAATCTTTGACCAGTGTGTGGCTGAAAGAGAGGAGGCCTTCAAAGAAAAAGATGTTAAGCGACTTATGAAGCAGATCTTAGAAGGAGTTTCGTTCCTGCACAGGAACAATGTGGTTCATCTTGACTTAAAGGTAAGATTGTTGCTATATTTTTCTCATTAATTTCCTATCTGCTGACTTTCTTTGTTGGTCACATCATACTAATGCTATTAGTTTTATACACAGTTTTTATCTAGTTATTCCTCGAATGATAAAATTTGCTCAGTGGGGTTGCAGTAGGCACCAGGGTCACAAGCCTTTTGGGGAGTTTCTAAGATTATGTCTAATAAACTTTCTCTAATTAAGTGAGATTAAATTAATTCAAAAGTGGATTTGTGTTGCACCTGAAACTGCAAAGGAGTGCTTTGGGTAAGACGCGAGTCATTTTTAAAGTGCAGTAAAAATGTTTGGGTATTACATGGCCATTGAAAAATAGGTTTGGCTTTTTATTAACTTGAATTTTAATGAGGCAGAAGAGTGGCAGAGACATTGGTAGTACAAAGTGTAATGTTTCAGAAGGAAGTCTTCATACAGGACAGGTAGACAGTATATTAATGTGTTAAATACATTTATAACGCTGTCCTGGCTTTGAATAGGACAGAGTTAATTTTCTTCCTGGTAGCTGGTACAGTGCTGTGTTTTGGATTTAGTATGAGAATAATGCTGATAACACACTGACGTTTTAGTTGTTGATAAGTGTGTTTATACTAAGTCAAGGATTTTTCAGCTTATCGTGCATTGCCAGTGAGAAGGCTGGAGGGGCACAAGAAGCAGGGTGGGGACACGGCTAGCACAGCTGACCCAAACTGGCCAAAGGAATATTCCGTACCATAGAGCATCATGCTCATTGTATAAACTGGGAGAAGTTGGCTGGGAGGGGCCAATTGCTGCTCAGGGACTGCTGAGCTTCAGTCAGCTGGTGGTGAGCAATTGCACTGTGCGTCACTTGTCCGTCTTGAGTTTTATTTCACTCTTTGTTTTCTTTCATTCTTATTAATATTTATTATTATTTCAACTATTAATTTGTTCTTATATCAGCCCAGGAGTTTTACTTGGTTTGGATTCTCCTCTCCATCTCCCTGGGAAGGGAGGAGGAGTGAGCGAGTGCCTGTATGGTACTCAGTTGCTGGCTGGGGTTAAGCCACAACAAACACTTCAGGGTTTTGTGTCGTTTTGTTTCTTGGGTTTTTCTCAGATACTGTGAAACTTAATTTAAATGTTTGTCACTTACAGCCAAATAGCTGGCCAATGCCCCACTGGTATAGAAATTATGATTTACTGGAGGAAATTTTTTTTTTTTCCTTACTGAAAAAGTTTTGACCAAATCAAGGGAAAGGCAGTTGCCATCATATGAAATCCAGAGTATGGCTTAGGTGGTTACAAAGGCAGTTGTAATAGGGGTTCAGAAAACTATCCTCTCCCATTGGCAGCAAGCTACAGTTAATTTTCTTCAGCAATGTTATCTCATTCTGCAGTTGAGCTACTTTATTACTAAGCAAGGCAGTATAAAAAGTATTTTGCATTAAAATTCTCAAATTCTTCTTACAAGTCAGTTCCCATATTTGCTAAGTATGTAGTAAGATGCTACATGTTTGTTCTGTTCTGTTGATGAAATCCTTACTTAAACTTCATTGCATTTTGGCAGTATTACAAAGCTACCAGTAGATTCCTGTATTAAGCTGTACGTACTTAACATAAAACCTAGCACATCGTGAACCATTCATCAGCTAAAGCAGATGATGAGTAATGTTTGCACACAGATATGTCATCTGTCTGGTTTTTGAACCATGTATTCAAATTATCTGTGGAATCCTTTAAAACTTGCTGTAGCCAATTGATTTAGTCATACACATAGAATGTTATTAATGGTACTAAAGTAATTAATGGAAATTTTTAAGAAGGGATGTGAGAATGAAGTGTTCAGAAGGACTAAAAATGAGCAGTTAAAATTTGTTAAAGCTCCAGTATGCTTATATAAGAGACTCAGTGTCTCTGCTATGGTTGACCATTGAATTTCCTCAAAGCAAAGTGTGTAAAATTAAAATATGTCTTTTGGGGATGGTATATATTCATACATATTTGTAGCTAAAGCTGTAGCGTTCTTGGCACTGCCAGCTGGGTAACTGTAATCAGAAATGCATTGTGCTTTAACTGTGGGGTTTTTAGCAGCAAAAGTAGGCTGGAGTGTTGATTACAGCATGTGGACAGGTAGCTTTTTCAAAGTTCAGAAAAGCTGATTTGAAAATTTTCCAACTGATCAGAAAACTTATGTTACAAAACTGAGTGTATCCAGTTATCACTGAAAGATCCAGCATTGCTAGCTTTTTAAAGTTAATTAGCAGAACAAATTGTCCAGTGTTTAGACAGTGTCTAATGTATTTGTTAGTGCAGCATGCAATGTTTTTTTTTAAAAGTGGATCTCAATAAGAGTCTTAATTACAGTGTTATTTTATGATATACAAGACAATCTTTTGCAAAATAAGATTTGACAAAGTCTTCAGAATATTGTCAAATAAGGATGATGGAAACTGTAGGATTAAAACCCATGATTTAGGAAGATTGACCCCCATGCCTTGCAAAGCTTGGAAAAAAAAAAAAAAAAAGCCCATTTTTCAAGGAACTCAAATTAAGGATGGATGCTATCTTTGCCTGCATGCTCACTAACCCACTGGCTTCAAACCTTTGTCTGTTGTGCAGTATGTGTGTCTCGCGCTGCTGTACCAAGTGGCATCCCTTCCTGGGTGCACTCCCGTGTGGCCTGCCCTGGGTGATCCTGCTTTGGCAGGGGGGTTGGACTCGATGATCTCTGGAGGTCCCTTCCAACCCCCGGCAGTCTATGATTACAGCACCATAGAATTTACTAAATATTTGGCTCTTTGGGCTGACGCTTGCAGGACTCGTGTAAAGCGTACTGCTGTTAAGCAAGGCGCTTACCAAGATTAAAAGACTGCAAACTCTTGCTAAAAATGTTTTTTCCTTGTACTATTACTTTCACCTTTTGGGTCTCTAAAGGTTTCCCTTTCATTTGTCGGGTACAAATACCTTGGGAAAGGTACTTCCAACTTTTCCATATGGTGCACATTCAAAGAAAATCAGGCTTTATGCCGAGAAGAATTTAAGCTGAAATGGTATGTGATTGTCAGCTTCTTGTTATACTTTATCTAATCAACCAGATCTGACAGTGCCAGCTAGCTTGCTTTAGCTTCTGTTTGCCTCCTTAACAGATGCAAGATCTTTGCTATGAGACTAAACACTTCAGGGAAAATAAAAAAGGTTATTTTGTTGTGGCTGTGCAAGGTGCCACCCGGGCATTTCTTTCTGAAAGCAGAGTTCTCCTGAGAGATGGCTGAAATACAGCTTGTTTTTAAGGGCAAAATACAGTCATGTAATACAGCTTTGACTTGGAGAAAGAGCAAATATAATGCTCCTGAGTGCAAATTAAGTAGCACTCGACAGTATTGTGTTGATGCTATTTAATTTGCAGGGTGTGCATAGATTGTAGTCAGGAGTCTTTCATCTCCTCTTAATGGTGCGTGAAAGCTGCAGAGTCAGGGAAGACTCCTTTCTGTGTGTTTTCATTTGCTGTTTGGCTTGATCTTGAATGAGTGTTCAGTAAAAGCCTGAAGTAGCTGGGAATGGAAGGCAATATAAAAAGGCATGGAGACTGAGGAAAGACTAGCTGCCTCTTGGCTGCAGTGGAGAGAGGGGAAGAGCCTACATAGCCCTGGGCCCTGGGAGATTGACCACTCCAAGCAGCACTGGCTTGGGGTATATATTACTTCGGTTATCCAACAGACAACTTTTCCCCTTCTCCTTGTGTATTGTTCAAGATGCTACATTCAGTAAGGACAACTAGCAAAATCACTCTTTGAAATTGGCCTGGGTGTCATTTTACAGAAGAAGTGGCCTGTTACAAGAACATCACAGATTAATTTTCTCATGCGAGTTTTCCAGGTGGATTAGGGTGGAATACTTATTAACTGAAGTGTAGTATTCCTTGTCTAAAGGAACACACAGGAAACTAAGAAAAGGGTTTAAAAAAAAAAATACAATTTTTTCAAGGCAAAAGGACAGTTTAATCTAGAGTTCAAACCTTTGTAACAACTAGAGCAAAGCTGTTTGTTAATAATCAGTTCTAGAGTATCCGGGTTCTACAGACCCTATTTTGATTATAGCCTTGTTTCTTAACCCATGGGACTTGCGTGCCATATTTTGGGGAATTAAAGTGTAATGCCAGTCTAGTATGTCTGCTCTCTTAGTGACTGCAGCATTTTTTCCAGTTGTACATATTGAGCAAAAAAACCCCAAACACAATGTAGCTGGGGTATCTCAGTGAGTCTGTCTTTCCTGTTTCTGTTTGTTATTCCTTAGATGATTCCTGGCGTTTGGTTTGGTTTTTTTTTTTTCTTCTGGGAATCTGATTTGTTTTACAGTATTATAAAATCAGATACCTAACTGATATTTTTATTAATGTTGTAGGATAAGGTGAGGCATTGATTAATTTAAAACCCTACCTTTTATTATGAGTCTTCAGTCATACTCTTCTTGAAGCCAGCTAAAGATACAATAAATATTAGGGCCAGAGGCTCAAAGAAACCTCTGTAATAACAGCAAATTTGCAGCGTATAGGTTTTTGCCTTTATATAGTCAGTTTACAAGAATCCAAAACCTGCTGGCTATCTAGGTTTGAAGGGTATCCTATTTTACCAAGTACCCTTATTACAAACAATTTGTGCAACCTGCAGAGTAAGTTTCCAGATGAGACTGGATCTTGTATACATTGCCTTAGTTTGGCCTTCACCCTGATGTCCATAGTGTCAGGAAAGCCACGTCCTTCATGCCACAGGAGTTTAGTGCAACTTAAGTGAAAAATGTAGGGCTGGTTACTATTTGCAATGATAAATGGTGCTTTTCCCTGCTGTTACTCTTAACATGCAGATACAGGTATAACCAGCGTATCAATTCGGAAAGTCCAAGTGGCTGGTTGTTGCCAGCACGCCTGGGAAATGCAGCTTTTGTCTTCCTGTTATAATCTTTCCTAAGGTACCTGCTTCTGGCTGTGCTAACTAGGGCAGTGGGCTAGGCCAGCGTGGCCACCTTATGTCTTTCCTGTGCACATGCCAGTCTTGTAGTAAAGTACATCCCTTCAGGTTGTCCACTTAGCCAAGGACTACTTCTGGTTATGTTTGTTGGGTGCACAATATAAGAGGATCTAACCTGGAACCTTTAATCTTTACTGCCGTAGGGGGGGTTTGAATGTTGCTGTTTCAGTTTCATTGGCCATTTTCTTACTGCTTGATGGGAAGAGTGAAAGACCCTTTTTAGAGCAGCTACCAGGAGAGCCTCTGGCCTGGGCCTCTCTTGCCCTTGTGGGATAATTGACGTTAGGCAAACCTAAATGTATTGTAGCAGAAATAAAACATAAGTGAAACAGCATTACAGATGTGGGAAAATTATCTTCCTTTTCTTAAAGTTTTAGAGTAATTGCGTTGAGGTGAAAACTATGGTGAGTTCAAAGCTTAAGGCTTCTTTAAGGTTTCATACTGGTATTTAGACCACAACTTCACATGAAGCCCATAATGATTCCTTAAAAGAAGAAAACAACTGGTATTTCATTGGGCATTGATTTAGGGTTATGACTCAATTCATACTGTAGACAGGGTTTTTTTTTCTGCCCAGGTACATTTTGAGTAAAAAGATTATTAAAAAAAAAAAAAAAAAAAAAAAAAAAAAAACAATAAAACCTTGTGTCAAACTGCATTATCTACTACAGTATTATATGGGGCTTAAGGGTTTAACGAAACATTCCCATTAAAAACTCCCTCATTTAAATACAGAGAACAGATGCTTTTCTCATGCTTTTCATTTGCCTCTTCTGAAAGTAACTAAATTTCCCACTGGGAAGAACATCTGAGACGCTAATTAGGGAGGCACAGTCAGCTCTTTTGGATGTTTGCTTTTCTAATACAAATACAGAGTAACAAATATGGACTATAAAGCGTGTGGTAACGCACAGCTCCAGAAGCCTTTGTACAGGCACCAGATCCCAGTTTGTAAGCAAAAAAAAAATAAAAAATAAATAAATCTGCTGTTCTTTATATATAGATTTACAAACAGCAAATAGGTTTGACAGCGCCATGGAGTTAGTTTGAAATACCACAATGTAAAGTTGCAAGAGTGAAAGAACTTTACTATACCTAGGTCTTGCAGCAAGGAGAACTGACCTGAGGTTTTTAAAGGAAAACTCTGCAAGAACACATGTTCAAGAGCACGGCTGTTCCTGTGAAAGCAATGCCTTCCTGACTGACTAGGGGCAGAGGGGAGAACAGCTCGGTGACAAGAGAAAGAGTAGAACTGTTGGTGTTAATCCAGTTGGATGGCTTATCAGACAGTGGTTGCTTTGGTGTTACTCTTTTGACCTCCTTCCTTTTCAGCCACCTGCTGATGCAAGATGGTCCAGGTTCCCAATAAATAAGGGTTGCTTCTGTTTCATGGAAGTTGTGCTGACCAGAGGCACGAACACAGTGTCTGCTGTCAGTGTTACCATTGGAGAAGTTAATAATAAACCCCAGTGTGATCCCTGGACTTGGGCAGGGATGGTCACGCTATTTTTATTTGCTTATTTATTTATTTATATTATTTGGCAAAGATATCATTCACTGGCAAAAAAAAATATCTCTTAAGACCTCTTGTCTAAAGGTGGCTTTAAGGGGGTTTTTGTTAAGCTGAGGTAGCGTTTAAAATAGACAGTAAGGAACTTCTTAATGACCACGAAGTTGCTTTGAAGGATGACAGCCAAGATCTAGTGACGTCAGAGCAAACAAGTTTATCCAAAGGTGACGCTCTTAAAAACCTGTTTTTCAGGCTGCTGTATTTTTTTTAACTATTCTTCAGTTAGTGTTCTGTAACACGATTGTTTGTACTTTGAGCAAGATTGAGGTCTGTTGCAATAGACTTTCTTTAAACAGGTGTAGTCAAAATAGTTTTGTGTGTTCAGGCTTTTTAAAATGATAGGGCGTTTTGGGACACCCTGCAACAGGAATTTTTACACCATCTGTTGGAAGAGGCAAGGGAGGAAGGGGAGTTAAGGTGGTATGAAAGACTAAAGGTAGTAATGTGTAGGTGTATATATGCTATTGTTAAATGATAGCTGTTGTATGTGTTTTAAGCTAATAAAGGTAGACGTTTAATTCTCAGTTATAAATGAAAATCCTGCCGTTCCTTTTAGCTTGTGTGTCTCTTCAAGTTCACCTTGGGGGAAATAAATCAATGATGCTGGGTATCGTACTTATTGTGGAATATGTTACAGCGATTCATGATCTAAAATAATTATGCAGTATGGTGTCAGACGTTAGATTTGGGTGATCCTCAAAGTCTCCTTTTTCTGTTTTTCAGCCTCAAAACATTCTGCTAACCAGTAAGTCTCCTCTGGGAGACATTAAGATAGTAGATTTTGGCCTTTCCAGAATAATGAAGAGCAGTGAGGAACTAAGAGAAATTATGGGAACTCCAGAATACGTTGGTAAGTTGTTACTACAGGAGTGATGCATAGCCCACGCTTTGGGGGAATAAAAAGAGAAACTACCTCAGTTTTGGTGAATGCCAGACTGCCTGTGGAGTTACTGTGTCAAAATATCAGGTTATAACTTGAACATGGTACTGCTGTAAAAGGTAGAACTAGCCAGCCTTGCCAGTCTGAGCGATGACAGTGTGCTCGTGCTGATGATGAGTACATGTTTTAGATGATTTTTACCAAGTTCCAAGTTACATATTCAGTCTCTGAAAATAATGGTTTAGCCTGTGGAGGTTTGTATCCATTTTATTTAAAAAAAAAAACAAAACCCAAATCATTCTAGTCTTTGAAGATGTACTTTGAAATATCTTTGTTTTATGTTCTATCTTTATGGGTAAGAGTTTCAGTGATGAAATATATCATGTTGAGTATTTCTGATTTTTCTGTAAGAAATCTGTGTACAATGTACTATAAAAACATCTTTTTTACTTAAAAACAATGACTGATATGAATCACTTTAACTTGCATAGAAATATCTTGATTTCAAAAGATTGTCTTGCTTCAAATGTCTCATCTTAAATTTTACCACATGCCCATTATTGTACTGTGTAACTACAGTGTAATGTCTGCATATGACAAGAATCTGTGGGGTTTTTTTCCCTGAACAGCTCCTGAAATTCTGAGTTATGACCCAATCAGTACAGCAACCGACATGTGGTAAGTTGAACAAGTTAATGGTTATCATAACTTACTTTACTGATAAAAGAGAAAATAAAAAACTGCTTTTCTGTTTTTTACTTTTAATTTAGGAGCATTGGAGTACTGGCGTATGTTATGCTGACAGGGATATCACCTTTCTTAGGGGATGATAAGCAAGAAACATTCTTAAATATATCTCAAATGAATGTAAGTTACTCTGGAGAAGACTTTGACCTCATATCAGAATCTGCCGTGGATTTCATCAAAACTCTGCTGGTCAAGAAACCCGAGTAAGTAAAAGAAACAACTGTATATGCTAATATGTCAGACTGAGGTCATTTTAGATGTAGTAACTGCTGGCATTTTCATTTCTGAAGTGTAAGGGAGCTTTGGTTTTTCGTATTTCATTGCGCTATTACTACTTGTGTATATGAAAAGAGAATTCCTCCCATTCCCCTCCAAAGCTACATATTCAGAACGTGTCCAAATGTTAGCAATTAAAACTCGGGCTAATTTCAGAAAACTACGTATGAATTGTAGCATGTGGTGCTGTGTATTGACTTCCCCAACAGGTTCTTTGATGATGTCTTTTCAATGAACTGTGCTTTGAGACTTTTATTTTTGATAGAGTACCTTGCTCTTTCCTGGTTCATTAGCATGCTGTTCACAGCGGGCAGCAGGTTGGGAATGCCAGGTCTCAAAATAGACAAGGCATTCTCTGTGGAACTGCACCAGTTCTTCACACACCATGTCAGCTATTGACATTTCCCACTCCTTGTCTGTGGGGATACTTTAACAATGTAAGGACTGGAGAATTTCCATATATATATATATATGTGAAAAAAATCTGTATGAACTTTGAAAGATGGTTGTCAGCATGGGAGCATATTTAGGGATCTATGAACTCCCTTCTTTTCAATGCTAGCAGTTCATCTTGTTAGGCTGATGTTGGTCTTTTTTGGTAAAAAAAAAAAATCACTATTGGCACTTTCTGAAGTTCTATCAGTCTGTCTTTAATGCTGTCATATCCTTGGAAGTGTAGATCTCTTCTGCAGGGTAGTAGATTGCAAATTCATTTGGACATTTATTGTAACACTCTTCTTCCTTCACAGGGACCGGGCAACTGCTGAAGAATGTCTTCAACATCCATGGTTACAACAAAGTGATAATCCTGCTTGCAGGGCCTGCAGTAAGAATACAGGAGGCGAGTCCAGTGATGTCACCCAGAAAGATGCAGATTCTGTCTCTGAAAAATCAGTCGAGGCAGAGAAGACTGAAGAGGAAGAAGCAATAGTGACAGAAGAACTAATCGTAGTGGCTTCGTATACACTGGGACAATGTAGGCAGTCAGAAAAAGAGAAAGTAACTGAGCAGAAAGCCATTTCCAAACGATTTAAATTTGAGGAACCATTACTGCAAGAAATACCAGGAGAATTTATTTACTGAACTGTGTGGAGCTTCATAGCTATAACTGGAAGGCAGTGTTTTCTAATAAACAAAAATATCCTAGCCAAGTGAATTTCTGATACGCAATAAATGTTCTCGATAAAAGAAAATGTTGGTAAATGTCATCCAAGGAAAATGTGCCAAGTTTTTAATTTCATGGAGCAGATAGGCAAGACTTCAAGTGGCTGACAGGAATTTGACAAAGATAGAGAGCTTATTTTTGTTTGTAACTTTTATTTCTGACTTTGTTGTTGTCACTTGATAGCAGAGTCTTTGTTAATTTTTCCAGCGTTGTGGAGAAGTTGACATTATTTCAAGGATGTCAAGGAATATTTTAGGATACGTTTTGCCATTTAATGCAAATATGTAATGCTGGGTTTTCCTCAAACACCGTTTAGTGCTCCTGACTTCAGTGGAACTATCTACTAATATAAAAATTGTATGAGAGGAGAATTTGATCAACTGAGGTGACACAGATTTCAAAGTTACTACTGTGTGGACATTTCTTTGTGAAAGACCCAGAGTCACCTGGCAGGCAGCCAGACAGTGAGTTATGCGTCTTTAGCGAGAGATGCACGAGTCCCACAGGTAAAGAAACCTGTATCAGGGACCGAGTCCAGATCAGTGGTGACACTTATTTATTTGGGCACACAGTAAAATCCTGTTGCAGACGGTGATGAATTTGCTGAAGTCAGTCACTGCTGAGAGCCAGTGGAGATGGCTCCCTTCCCCTCCTGTGTCGGGCGAGCTGTGCTAATGGAATCCAGCTCAGTGTGACTGCACAGTGTTGGTGAGTGGAAAAAAGAATGTCAGAGGGTCTGATGTAGCTCTGCTGAAGTTATTGAAGTTCTCTCCACTGATTTCACCGTATTAGATCAGACAGTTTGTCCAACTAATGATAAATCAGCCCTTGACTCCTCCTCCCCCAGAACCCAGCTGGGGCTTTACTGGGAGCATGAGGTCATTTCTGCCTTCTTTCTGTTCCTCTGACTGCTGCTTTAAGGAAGAAAGAAGCATCCTTAGGCTAAATTGCATAACCTTCTTCAATATAGCTATCAGATGAGGAAGAAGATGCTGCTTCCTCTGAAACAATGAAGCACACAACTCATAACCTCGTGCTTCCCAATCACTCTCCCTTAGACACTTGTCAAAAACCAGCATGTGTATGATGGGGCAGAGTGGGATTAGGGAGCTGTGTGGGTGGGTCGTAGTTCTGAATGGACACAGTCCCTCAGAGGGCAAAGCTGGAACCAAGTGGGCATCAAAATTGACTGATTTTTGCAATGTACAGGTCTGAGGATCTCACACTGAGTCCTAGTTTTTCTAAGAAATCTTTCATATTGATGCTGTTCCAAAGTTTATGTAATTAAGTTTAGTGCTATTATATTGCATACTGTTAACTATTCAACTATTTATTTGGTTTCCTTATGCTGTTCCTTTATAATAAACCCTGACAAAAGTTTTCTTGCTCTAAAACAATGAATAGAAACTCCTGAGCTAGTTTTTCCTTTCTTCCATATCGCTACAGACTCTCTTAATGTCCAATGTGCTGAGAATGTTCTTACTCTTTTTAGTGAACAGGAGTTCAGGGCTCTGTGCTAATATTACAGTTCCTCCTGCACGCAAAAGGTAAATGGCTTATTAATAACGCAACAGTACCGAGGCGATCCAATGAGCGTTGCTGTAAGGGTGGGAGGAAAAGTGCTGGTAGAGAAGAAAACTGAACCAAAAGCAGCAGTGATGCTGGGCAGTTTTCCTTAAGGCTGCGTTGGCAGTGGTCTTCTCCCCTTCACATGAAGCCACACTGGGGAAAAACTGTACCTAAATGAAACTGTTCTAGCGGGCATCTGCGGAATTCCACGTTGAATATTCATGTAGGTAGGGCAGCTTCTCACTCCTTGGTGACCTTCATATAAGAAAGCATCCACTAGTACTTTCAATTGAGTTTGGATGTGGTTCCCATTTAGGCTGCAGAGATGCCGTTCATACTCTGCAGAAATGAGACATTTGCTAGTGTTTATACCCTTTTGTAGATAGAAACCTTCAGAATCCTGCTGAGACGCGACCGTGCAAGATCGTCTTGCATAGCTGTGGCTGGCCATCAGCAAAGTTAGACAACAATCTTTGAGCCAACAGGGTACTTGTGTTATCAGTTTCAGACTTTTTTTAGGAATGACAGTGCTCTTTGTGGGCACCCTTTTACTGCTCAGTCATTTGCCACAGGCATTTGCTCGAGGCGATTATGAAATTCTTTGGTGCAAGATTGCCATTTCTCCCAGCTTCCATCGCTGCCGTTTGATGGCTTCTTTTCACATCCATACTTCCTTGCTTTTACAAAGCTGAGCGAAGCACTGAGGTTGAAGCACACTCACATCCCACCCTTACAGAACAATGCAGGTGCCCTACCAGCATACCCACACGTGTAATAGCTGGTGGTTGCTCATAGCAAATCCTTTGAGGGACCTTTTTCTGTTCCTTTTAACCACAGATTGTCTCAGACGGAGACTGGTACTAATGAGAGTAGATGCTGAGCAGCATAGCATATGTTTTGTCCGATATTTACTAGTTTTAATATATGACAATGGAGCTTAACGTGTATAAATGAACAATGTACTTTTTACAAGGCCAGCTTCTCTTGAATTGGCTGCTTTGAGATTTCCAGTGGGCTGCGTTTCTGTTTAACTTTTTGTGCCTTAAGGTGGTTTTGTACAGTGTTTTTTAACATCATTAAGACTTTGTATAAAGTTGTGAAAGTTTAATAGCGTAAGTTATAAACAAGGCATCTTAGGTTGGCCCTGTAATAGGAAAATTTTTCTATAATGTTTAACTGCAGGACTATCAGCCAGTCCCACACACCTGAAGCTATTCCTGTTCCCCTGTAAGTGTGGGTAGAGCTGTAAAGGAGGCAGGTTTGCCCTGCGCTGTAGAAAGGGGCTATTGAGGTTAATGTTTTTGAGAGGCTTAGTTACCAGTGAAGTAACAGGTGAAGACTGGGAACAAATCACTAGCTTATGAAGAGCCGTTTTTCTGCAGTGCCGTGAGTATGGGGGCTGCACGTACATACACAGTTCCTCTGAAAAAAGCTGCTTATGCCTTGAAGTGTTTATGGGGAAAAGGGTAGTTAGGAAGAAGGAATCGCCTCTGGGACCTTGTGGGTGATGCTCTCTGTCCCCACGGTCCAGATCAGGCTGGCTGCCTTCTAAATGCTGTTTGCTCAGACGCAGGAAGCTGAAAGGACAGGAAGTGTGGGGGTTTGTAGAAATTGATGGCGAATTGTTACTTCTATGGTTCTGAACTCTGGAACTCTATCTATAGGTAGGGTAGGCCCAGGCTTATACCTCTGTTGCAGTTGTGGGAATAAACAGCAAACATCTGGTTGAAAGCAAAGCCTTGTCTCATTGCTACATTCACCTCTTTAAGCAAGAGGCTATAGGTTTTATAGTCGTTAAACTACAAGTTCTATAAATAATCCTTTTAAATTTTTTTTTTTCTAAAGCTGAATTTGCATTGTGATTTGTCTCATTTCTTATGCCTTTCATCTGAGGGTCCCCAAATACAAAAGGGTGAATGCAAGCTTTCAATCTGCTACCAGGTGAAGCTTGAGAGCCATTAGGTGGGAAATGCAAATAAAAATTAACTGCCCGTTCTCCACTGGTGGTGCTGGCAGGGGACAGGGATGGGGGGGGGGAGGGGGGCTTTGCTTACACCAAGTTATTCTTTAGCTTAAGAGCTCTCTTGAATACTCCAGGTGTTCCTGGAAGACAGTTCAACATGTTAAAGAAATGGTGCCAGTTCATTGTACTTCTGAAAAGGTGTTTACTGTTTCAGGAACTTTACAATAAATGAAGTGTTGTTTTCTGAACAGCTGATGAGTCTGTTGTTCTTCATGCACTGGGAAACACTTTAAAATATTCTATTAAAAAAAAACCCCAACAACCAAACAACTGAAAAAACAAGCAAAAACCAAACCCACATAAACATTACCTTTTCTCAAGACAGCATTTCTGATGTGAAACAGAACTCCAGAGGTTACTCTAGTAACTGTGTCTGGTGCAGGGTGCCTGCATGGTGACTGGAATCAATAGTAAAGCTAATGTGCTGAGCTGCGAGGTACTGCAACTTGGACACCTGTGTGGTCAGAGACCCTGCACCTTCACCCTGGGCTTTGAACACTGCCTAGAAATAGATTGCTGGAACTGGGCTGTAGTAAGTTAGATGGAGTCTCCAGTTCAACCTCCCCTGCTTTTCTCCAAGGCCTTCCGTAAAGTTACTTTTCTCAACACCCCTAGTCAGGTTATCAATGTGAATCTTCCAGGTGTTTTGCTTTATTTTATTGGTGTACGCTAAACCTGGAAATATACTGCCATCAAACTTTGCACTGTTATTTTAGATGTTCTGACAGGTGGGAAATGACCTGTCTGAAGGGTGGTCCTCAAAGGCCAGGGCATGGTGTGCAGCGTAGGACAGGTGTGTATCCAGGACAGGGTGGAGCAGATGCAAAGCAGCATTAATGCACATTTAACAACCCATGCTGAAATGTGTGCCCTGAAGCAGTGACACTTTAATACCCTCTCCAAGGTGCACTGCTTCCAGAACTGTGTTATTTGCCTGATGTGACTTCCTGTGGGGAAAGTCAGAGCATCAGCTAGGTGCTGGGTGAGAAAAGTATTTCCTCTTCAATGGAAAGGCATTTCCCCTTCTAACACTGATTAATTTCATTAATTGTTTCTGTTACAAGACAGCTGACAACTGTATAGCTCTGTAAAAGTAAAATATTTGGGTTCCATTAAAAAATGCAACCTGGAAGCTCTATAAAAATAGAAAACCCAATAAATTAAGTCCATATGGGTGTGATAAAACTCTCTCTTAATTAAGAAAAGGTTTGTATTTGCCAAAGTAAAGTAGAGCATTAGGATGACAACAGTTACTGCAAAATTAGGAAAGAAAAGGGAACTGAAGTACTTCAAGGGATTATCTTATTTTTTTTCCTGTAAACACCAAGAACTTAATTGCATTGAGTCGTTGTTTGCTCATGCAATCAGAATCACAGCTAAGCTGGTGATGAGTTGAAGTCAGTGTACCCCATCTCTTCCACGCATTTATACTCCAGAGTACAGACTGAATTATACAGGCAAGTGCCTTTTAACTAATCCTCTCAGAAGAGTCTCCCGAGCTCTGGGGTTATTGCCTCACCGCCTCCCAGCAGCACCCTGGGAGAGCCAGCTGGTCTGGTTGCTGGGTGGAAGTTCTTGTCATGGGCCTTACCAAGCAAAGAGAGGCAAAGGCCGTCTCTCAGCTGTTACTGGATAAAGGTGCTTGCTTCTGAACCTTCTGGGAAAGCCAATTAACAGAAACTGCATTAGGTGGGTCAAGAAATGACACGATTCTGGTATTTTTATATACTCGGTGCTGTATAAAATGAGCCAAAGGTGTTTAGCCAGGCGTAATGTGCCTCCCAAAGTAACATCAAGAATATGACAGGTCTCTATCGCTGCTGGGGTTGTTACAGGGCTACCTGGGCCCTGCTGCAGGGAGCTTTGTAACACATTTTACAGAAACCAGGGAGGAGAATTATTTTGCTTTGATAAGCAGACACGATGCAGGCAAGTGGTGGGAAAGAACCGGGTGCAGCCTCATTTACAAAGGGAGGTGTATCCCAGTGACTAATATTCCCTGTGCAGTGCAAGACATTTGCCCAAGCTATGAAGTGAACTGACAGGCCCATAAAGTTGGACAAAACCATGGTACTACCTGGAGAAACATACTCAAAAGGGAACACATCAGCCACTTAGCCTTTATGCAGCTAATGCTTCTAAAACATCTGGTTTTATATAGTCCCTCTGTGCTACTCAGGTCCAGCTCGAATAGGTGCAAGTGTTGTAACAGCCTGGTAAGCAATAGTTCTTGTTCCTCAGATGTAAATTAATTTCTTGCCTACCGCTTTCATAGCTTCCTTGAGGGTGATGTCTGCCTGGCAGAAGCTATTAAAATCAAACTAGAGAGTAAGAAACAAACATGCAATCCAGCAAAGGTCATGAAGATGATGGTTGTTCTAACCACACCAGCAACTGGAAAAGGAACAACATAAATCTTCAAGCCAATTTAAAAGAAAACATTTAACAAACTGAAAATTATTAAGATGGTTAAAGGATTGCAGCACTTGACAAGGCTGAGAGACCTGGTATTGTCAGCCTAGAGAAGAGAAGGCTCGAGGAGGGATCTAAGTGGGTATAAATACCTGTGGGGGAAGAGTAAAGAGGCTGGAGTCAAGTTCTACACAGTGGTGCTCAGTGGCAGGACAAGAGGCAATGAGCACACACTGAAAAAAAGGAAATTCTGTTGAAACATATGAAAAAGCTTTTTTCACTGTGAGAATGATTGAACACTGGTACAGCTTGTCCAGAGTTTGTGGACTCTCCATCCTCAGTGATTTTCAAAGGCTGACTGGATGCAGTCCCAGGCAATCTGCTCTAGTTGATCCACTGAGTAAGACAGGTGGACTAGACAACCTCCAGAGGCTCCTCCTGACCCTAACCATTCTGTAACTAGAAAAGAATGGCTTTTTAAAGGAGTTAAACTGGGGGGTTCAGGGTCTTGTATCAAAAGATTAATATTTTCTGCATAAAAAAGGAATGATTGTTCATTAAACTAGTGCTTCCAAGACCTAATGAAGCTAAATACAACATAAACTGCTCCAGTGTTCCTTAGAAGTAAAAGACTGCAAGGGAAAGAGGGCTACCCAGGTTCCCTCTTGAAGTGATTTGGGCTTTCAGCAGCTGCTGGTGATTCTGAGACCTTTGCTCTCTATATTTTCCTGACCTCTTGGCTGCTCCTGTTGCACCTGTGTCCTCTCTGAAAGCAGCCGCTGTGGATGGTGGTGCCTTTAATGGGAGCCACGTGGCTAAAGCAACTTGGTACTGAACACACCAGCTTGCTGCTTTTTGCTCCCCTCAAATATGTGCATCTTGAAAGAGCTCACATATGGAGAGGATGTAGCTTCTGAGGCTCTTCAAGATCAAGAGGTAAGAAATTCTTTGTTTGCAGACTATTAAGTAGTAAAATAAAAGTGGGGATTTGAATGTGATTTTACTCTTGTCCTGCTCCTCTGATGTACCGGCTTCTCGCTTGACCTGTTGTGTTCCTCCTCCTCCAGGTTCAAAGATTTGATTTAGAGAAACATTTGTATGATGTGATAAGCCCATTCTTACACCTTTGATGACCTTGTGGATTAGCTGGGATGACCAGGAGTGCTCAAAGTTAAAGGGTGCTCTGTTAGGTCTGTAGGGGGGAAAGTGAGAGATGGAACCTCTCCACAAGCTCTGCTTCCCCCAAGCAAGGTAATAAACAGTACCAGTAACACTAGAGACTTTATGTGGGGATATCTCCCCCAGGCCTGGGATTATCAGGGTTAGGTGCAGTCATTTGTGATGCTAGACCAGGGGTGTTTTGTGTGCCAGCTCGAGAGACAGGAAGGTGGTGAGCAAGCATCGTGCTGTAGGCTGAGGTGGTTGTGGCCAGGTTTTTTTGACGCTTGTACACCTTGCAGCCACTGCAGGTCTCAGGCTTACTAAGCACCAAGCAGTGAACATCAGTGCATGCTAGGTGCTCCCAGCATGGACAAAGGGAGAACCAAACAGGCTGTCCTTGCTCTTCACAGCCACAACTTGTTTAGAAATTAGTAACAAATCAAAGCTGCAGCCAGGGAAGTGACAATTGATGGATGTGAAGTGATTGATTTGGCTCTTACTTGTCAACTGTTTGATTCACCACCAAACTTCTTCAGTTGACCAAACTCTCAAGACACCAGGCAGCCAGGAGATCTTCACATCTCTCAGATGGTTTTCTTGCTAGGTGATCTCCATTAGTGCAAGGCTAATATTTTTAAAACATACCGTTTGTATTTTGTTTTGTGAAACCAGATCATGGTGATTTCAATCCCAAAGCTGGGACACGCTGTCTTTCCTCCATTCATCCTGATCCTTCTCCTGGTATGTTGGGTACTCATATAAGGTGGATCAAGTTTCCTAAGTGCTGCTAGTGTTCATCCTGGCAGGTCTTCACAAACCCCAAACTAAAGCTCACATGCATTGCTTCCTCCTAAAATAGTTTGCCCAACATACCTTCAGGGGTGGGGGGCAACGGGCAGACAGGAGGGGTTTGAGTCATATAAGCCCTGTGCTTTCCCTAGCTGCAGCTTGATTAAGCTGCTCTGTTACAAGAAATCCAAAATACTGTTTCTTCTGGACATGCTTAATAGCTCACGTGTTACTTCAAAGTATGAAGGCAGGACAGTTCCTTGTGTCTCTTCACTGTGCCATAGGCTTTACAACTGTTCGAATGTGTGGTTTGGGGCAGGGGGTGGAAATTGTGTGGGTTGTTTGTTGCTTATTCCTCAACCTGCTTCTGCTGATGGGCAAGTCCCTACCTGACTGACAGAATCAAGGCACAATCAAAATCTCTTGTGGTCAGAGTGAACCATAGCAGTGTTGTCCTCCCTAAGGGCAAGTGCTCTCCTGAGCTCGTGTCAGGCAGTGCTCACGTGAAGCAGTGCCTTCTTGTGAGTAGAACCTTCAGCATGAGCAGCACAAGTAGTGATTCTCTTCCTGTAATTCACGTTAGAATGAGTGGCCACAGCTGTCTCACCAGCTCTTCAATGGTAACTGTGAGGGTGCAACTCTACCTGATATGGGACCTCTTCATTAGGAGTGGAGGGGGCTGCAGCTGAGCTCCACCTTAGCTGCTTCATCTCTCCTGCTTTAGGTTACACCTTCTTGAGAAACGGCGGAAAACTGAAGCAGCAAGAGAATCACTTTGAGAAGCTTTGAGCTTAGTCTTCTAGCCATGACAGAGCAGCCCAACTGTACTGATTTTGGTCTGCAACTGTGAAAAAGCTCAGTTTCCTGGCAGTTTGTTTGTTTGTTTGAAATTCATAATGCCAGCACACACAGGGCATAACACATGACTTTTCTGGAGCAGCCAGTCTTTTGCAAGATATTTATTTTAGGCTTCTGCTGAACACATGACTAAACCATCGAAAGAAAGAAATTACAATTATGACACTGATGAGGTCAATCTTAAAGAGACAATTGTCTTGAAAGCACCGACTTAAGTGAAGTTGTCACTTGTGACAACTGTGTACATTCACAGACACAGCAGGATGCGATCGATTAATGGCTCCTTCAGCTCAGTGGGAGGTGGAGAGGCAGCTGCCTTTGATTTTAGCCTTCTTGCACACCAATGCTTTCTGTCGGGGAGTGGTAAACAGGGATATTCTGACCGTCCCGCAGTTTCAAGGTGACATCCTGAAGGCACCAGCTGACACAAAACAAAAGAGATTTTTAGCTCATTTTGATCACTTTTAATATAGTAATATTAATATATAAGTTAAGGATCTTTTTTCAAAAGGGTCTTAACTTATAAGACTTAATACAGTGTCGGTGTAGAAACAGTTGGCACAGAGAAACAAATCATTCCATGTGTTTGTTGCTTTTAGAAACTCTCTCAAGTGTTTTTGAAATGTGGTTTGCAAGTGCTAGCTTCTGAAAGCAGTTTTTTCCCCGACAATGTAGCACAGCCCAGATTTAAAGGTCTGGGACGAGTGTTCCTATTTGCTGCAACTCAAATCCTGCCAGCTAATTTTAGATAGGACTTTCCTCCCCCGACCGGTTTCCTTTCTTCCTCTCCATCGTGCAGGTGCATTCCTTGCTCTGCTTCTCTCCAGCATGGGAGCCAGAGCGTGTTGCTAAGGAATTATCCTGGCTTGGAGGAGTTCGAACGCTGTGATTGCTCAATGTGACTGTGGAAGTCCTGACAGGGTAAGACAGGTTTCTCAAAGGAGAAGGAAAATTGCATTTGTTGGAGACTGAGGGGGAGCCTTTTCCTTCCTTCTGCTCCAAGCCCGCTTCTGTGCGACTGCTCATGCTGCTTTTCCAGACGGGAAGAGCTATTATTTCAGGGTACTAAGACAGGAGTTTTCAGAAGCTCCTGGCGCTTGCCCAGCTCTGCTTTTGCCAGAGTTGGTGCTGAGCACATACAATTAGGCAATTAGGCAGCCGCACCTCTGTGCGACGAGTCTGCACAGCCCTCCGCCTCCATCCAACCCAGGATGAGCAACTACCTCACTTAGAACCAGGCTTGAAGGAACAACTTCACTTAGAACCAGGCTTGAAGGAACAACTGCTCGCTCCCCTCAGCATGGCCTGCGGGCTCAGCCCTTCCCTCCACTCGCTTTAGGCCAGGCAAGCCTCTTTGCAGGACTGGTGCCTTGGTCTCCCTTGCCTCCCCATCCCTGCACTGCCTGCATCTGAGTGAATGCCTCCTCCTCCTCCAGGTCCAAATCAGCTCTCTCACTCCAAATTTTTGTGGGGTTTTTTTTTGGTTTTTTTCTTCATCTGCTCTCTTTTTTTATTATTATACCACAGAAATAAATAATCCACTATGGGCAGACTGTGTGCTCTGAGTCAGAAGCATTTCAGTGGCTTGGGAGACTCTACTCTTGTACAGAGCACTTGCCTCTTGGTATCACTTAACTGTATCTGTATTGGTCTGGCTGCCTGCCCCATCTCCACTGTAAATGCCCATGTGCAAAGCCTGCAGAGCCCCACCAGGCTGGCCTGCTGAAGTGTTTGTTATTCCCATGGGGGATTTCAGGAGCTCTTCTTCAGGGAGCAGGTGGGACCAGCCATTTTACTCTTATCTGCTCAGCTGGGTGCAAGCGGGTGCAACCAAGCCCTGCCTAGCCCCAAGTGGAGCTGGGCACAGGACCCCGCATGTAGGCGGAGATGGTCGAGTCTGACAGATATTTCTTTTCACAGAAATTGTTTTGCTTTAAGCTTGCAGAAAAGCATGAACTCATCTTAAAATAGAGCTCTGAGAGATCTGTATGCACTTCAATTACTGCCATAGTTTAACATGTTGGAATCTTCAGTTATCCTCCCAGTAACTGAGTGAACCATCTGTGAGGAGGAGATGAGCTCAGAGCCCAGGACCCAGGGAAGTGTAGGGGGTTAAAAAAGGTGGCAGGGGACTTCTGGGGGCATCTCTGGTCACTAGGGAGGAGGCCAGGCCTGGCCCTGGGTGTCTGAAGTCCCAGACTACTGCCTTCCACCCATCATTTTACACCTTACTTCCCATAGTTACTCTGAAGAGAAATCTAGTAAGTTGTGCTCGTCTATTTATGAAAACCTGGTTCACCTTGGTAGGCTCTGAGATAATGTGTAAACCCCCTGCTGCTTTACACAGTAATAGACTGGAGTCAGAGCCACTGTTCAGTGGCCTCTGCACCTCCTAGGGGGGGAACAGTACATTACCTTTGTATGCATACTGAGCTATTGTTTGCAGAACACATTTCACATGAAGGAATGGCTCGTGTTGCTCTTCTGTTTGTACTCATAGGGATGAGTTCAATATATTTCTGAATTAATTTACTTTTTTGTTGTAATGACAGTAATAACTTTTCATAAGACCTTCATACATGGATTCTGCTTTCTTTGTGTGCATGATCTCGGCAACACGGATGACTAAAGCGAATATCCTGCTCCACTCTTTTCTCCTACCACTTCTCTCCCTGTGTCTACACATTTCTCCCAGCACCTCCCCCCCAGTACGCACCATTGACGGGAGTGGTCCATCTCTGAGTTAATGTAAAGGTACCCCGCTGATTTTGTTCCAGAAACTGGTAACTTTATCTGCAAATGTAGAAGTATGTTAAAGGTTCAGTGAAGCATGTAATGAAATGGACATTTGCTCCTTCTGCAGTCAAAGATGTAACATATTTTAACTTAAACTCTAATTTTTAACTATTTTTTAAACACTATTTCAGAGTTCCACTAAGCTTTTCTAACTGCTAACGTGTGTGTGGCTACACAAGTGTGTCTGTTCTGCCATACATTAATCTCTTTCTGCTGAAAGAATGTACTGTGTTACAGCTGCAGCCCCCAGGGAAAACCACTCACTCTCTGAATATATTTATGAGCAAACACCTTTCTTTACGAGAATGCGTGGAGATCCAGAGGTGGCCTGCGCTGCGTTAGGAGTTTCCCGTAACAAATCTGTAGGTTGAGATCCTCTACAGATAAGTCCCTTAACACACATCAAAGCGACGAGAGGTTCAATGATTCTTCTCAGTGTCACAAATTCTACCACTCAGTTGGTTAACAAAGCCAGGAGCTATGGCAGTGACCACAGCTAATTGCACTTGGTATCATGTTTGAATAAATGTGTTTTGGGTGTAGTGTTTGCTGGTGGCATTGCAATCACAAAGAGAAAATGCCAGGGCTTCTTCAACAGGCCCAGGAGCTGGGAATGTTGTGGAGTCAGTAAATCAGTCTGTAATATAATGATTAATGATGATCAACCAGTTTATTTCATGTGAACATGACTGCTCAGGAGCAGAAAAAGCAGAGAAGAAAGTTGGTGGTTTGTGCCTTGGGTGAGGTCAGCAGATGACAGGGTTTGACTTCACCTTGAGTCACCCAAGCAACCAGCATTCTTAAACAGTCACACAGGAAAACATCAGTGGGATGGGTTCTCTTCCTTTCAATCGGCGTAAGAGGTTTGTGGGGGTTTGTGCATTGTTGGCCTTAGATACGTTTCCTGGTAGAATCTCTAAAACCAGGGAAACTAGGAAATGGTTTGGGCCAGGGTATCATGTGGGTGAAGCCTGGATGGAGCTAGATGGAAAGTGGAATTTTATAAGCTAGGTGGAAAGTGGAGTTGGTTAAAGGTTGATTTTCATTTCCCTGACAGCCCCTCTCCTTCACTGTACCATCTGCCTCATTCCCTAAGGCCCTTGCTTGGTGAGCAGGGCAAAACTACTCCCCAGGAGGAACAAAATTATTTAAATACGGTGAGATCCCCCAGTGATGGACCTGGAGAGGTCACTACGGACACTCTACATTGCCAGAAAAACTAGGGAAGGGCAGCCAGCCCTGGATGAAGGGGTAAAAGTGTGGATGGGAAGTCCTTTTTGGGCAGCAACCCAGAGTTGAAGTAGACTTGCGTTTGCCAGGTTTGCCTCTGCCCAGCCTTGGGCTGATGCAATGCAGCCTTGTGCAATACTTTAGCACCCAGCGCAGCATTCTCCAGTCACTGCGTCACCCCAGTGCTTGGTCCCACGCTGGGCACTGTCCTCCGTGGCACAGACCTAGAGGTGCAGTGAAGAACAGCACCATTTCTGCTGTACCACAGCACAGCTTGTACGCAGCTATAAGGCTCCGTTCTTAGCAAAGCTTTAAAAGCTAGCATGGGACGTATCTGGTGGGGAGAGGGTGGCAGCTGCTGTTTTAAAGCTGGATCTGATCTGTTTCTTAAAATGATTTTGTGGCTTACAGTAGCAGCTTGGGAGGTCCCTCAGCATTCTGTGATGTCTCCATAGAGCACAATATGAAGATGTCACTCTTGTCCCTCACATTGGAGTGCAGATTTATGCTCTTTATGTTCCTCTTCCAAATGAACTGGGATCGCATCCTACTGCCTCCCAGTGCCTACAAGTGACTCATGAACTGGTGAAAATCCCCTGGCTGATCTCGTCATCTGATGCCTTGGGAAGCCACCCTGTGACACCACCTCCCAGTGTTACCTGCGCTCTTTCCATGTCCACGCGATTGCTCCCATCTGTCAGACGGATGTTGTGAACCTTAAGAGGTGGGGCACCCAGGGCTTCCAGGGCCTCAGGGTTGCTGTTCAGTTGCTCCAAGCCCTGCTGGTAATACTGGGTCCTGGCAAAACTTTCTAGGCGAGAGAAATAGGGTATTGAGGAGACTGTTCACTTAAAATCAAAATGTAAGCTAAAACCAAACAAACAAAAAAAAGAAAAGGTTTCCTCCAGGCTACCACACCCTCCTTGAAAAACAGTCTAAAACTATTCATTAGGAGAAACATGGCTGCAGGAGGAAACGCACCCTTCCATCAGAGCCGCCGTGCTGAACTGTAATGTTATTCAGTCCATTTAAGTGAAAAGGGCTCTGAACGTACCCATACTGATATACAGCTCAGCTTATGGCTGTGCCTCCTTGCTTTTCATACGTTTCTATCTCATCTGAAAAGAAACAAAAAAGGGGGGGGGGGGGGGAAGCATGAGGATGACTATCTGAAAATGTTCTGAAGGTAATTCAATCCTTTTCTAAAGGAGGCACAGAAAATACTTTAAGGATGGAGAATATTGTGCAGACATTGGTGTGAGGACAGGAGCAGCTGCTGCTGTGAAACTCTTAACTGTGGTCTTGACGCAGTTTTTCAAGCATCAGCCACGAAGCTGCAACTCTCCTGTTGGGTACCTCAAGAGGGAGGCACAAAGAAGCACCATTAGAGTTCATGGCCAAGCAGCAGCAAAAGCAGAGGGGACTGGATGCTGTGGTGCTGGCATATGGAGAACGACTGTAGTACATTGCTATTTATCAATGTCTGGTTACTATGCAGAGCTGGGAAAGGCTGTCCATTGGTGAGCACCACGCAGTACAGAGCTGCGAGGCTGGAAATGTGCCCACCCTCCTTACAGAGGCGGAGACTTCCTTATTAATGGTTTTAAGGCTTGTCTGCTGACATCTCTAGGTGTGCTTCACACCAGCCTAACTTCACTCCCTTGACATCAAGAAGGGCAGAGTTAAGATGAGTGCGCATATGTGAAACTCCTACTCTTTGGTTTTACCTTCCAAAGAGTTTAAAACAAGGTGTAATATTTGTTTCCAAGTCTCTTGCCTGTCAGTATTACTCTTGGAGCATGAGGCAGAAGGATGCTGCCCCTCCTCCCGAATTAGACGCATCCCCTGTGAGCAGGCAGCATCCAGCTGGCATAGGAACAGCTTCGCTGGGCTGCAGCCTGTGCTGGTCTTCCCTGGCCCCCTTGGGCCATCTGAAGGAGCTCCAACAAAAGGGACTGCAGCATGCCAACCCTTTAGGATCACGGCAAGCAGCCACCCAAACCACATTAAAAGTATGTTGTGCTCATCCTGCAGGTCGGAGGAGAAATTAGTTTGAGTTTTCCAGCGCTGCTTCTCAGCTGTTCCTTGTTAGCATTTCATGTATGGGACATAAAATACACAACTACTCTGTTTGCCCACATGTTTTCAGTAGGAGAGCTGGAAGGCTGCTGGGGATGGCTGGGGAGAACACTCCCAGGAGGAGAGTGTGGAGGTGAAGAGACTTGAGTAGAAATAGGATTACCCAGGTCTTTCTACAAGCCTTCAGAGACCACACGTGTGCAAACTTCCCTTCAGGCTGAAGGAAAGGGAGGAAAGCACCCCTCTCCCCCTGCTCCCACCACTGTGGAAGCCACTCGCTCCTCACAAGCCACAGTATGGGCCAGTTCTGTGCACTGAGATAGCAGAAGGAACTGTGGGAGGAAGGGTCCTGGTGTGGCTTCCCTGTGTTGGAGGGTACGGAAGGACACACTATGGAGCAGAAAGTGTCCTTTCTAGAGCCCGGTTAGCTTGTCATCATTACCAGAAAGCTACCAATATTGCAACAGAGCAAGAAGTAGCCATTGTGTTGTGACACTTGATTGCACAGCCAAATGATGTGGGGAATGAGCCTTTTGACTTTCTGCACAGCACAGGAGGTGACCTTTTTTTGGTTTGTTGTCCCATTCTCCCCCTCCCCCTGAGATTTCTAGATAACAATGCTGAAGCTGAAAACCAAAAAATGCTAATGTCCTTGTTAAATCCAGATTCACTATTTTAAAGCGTAAGAGGATCATATATCTGTCATGTACTCCAGAGCTTGAGGGCATGAGCTGCCTAAAATTAAAGCCTGCTTTCCAGCCTTTTCTGATTTGTTATTAATACTTGTAAAATGAAAGGGAGGTTTCAGAGCTTATCCGAGGGCTTGACAAAGAGGCTAGGCTACACTAGGCTATGCTTTTCTGGCAGCACCCTCTGATAGAAGGGTAGGTGAAAACCAGTATCATTTGATAGCACCAGCAAGAGAGGCATGAGGCCAACAGGCCTATGGCACCCCCCGAGAGAGGCAAAGCCCATCTCTGATCTGGTGCTCAGAATCTAGAAACAATTTTAGGAAAAAAGAACATTTGGACTGTTGGCCAAAGACAGAGCAGCTAGAGCTGTTTATAAGCAGCAATATCACCTGTCTAGCTTTTCTTTCCTTGGCCTGGCCTTCTCAGTGCTGAGTGGTATCTTCCTCTCACTCAGGAGAGACTAATGATGTCTTAGCACTTTGCAGGCATGTTGTGTTTAAGGGCCAGCACCACAGCTAAAGGGCAGCACATCTACAGCTAAAACCACTAGACATCGATACCTTCTCACAGATGGTCCTGTCTTCCTGCCTAGTTGTACAATCTCAGCAAGAAACAAAACCTCCATTGCTGCCTAAGCTTTCACTTTGCCCTCACCTTCAGGAAACCCCCTAGAAACCAGACTTTCTCCTGAGCACAGCAGCCTGGTCCCTGTGCAACACCCAGCCCTGGAACTGTGGGCGGCAGCGCTTGGGAGAGCAGCAGCCCTGGGGCTGAACAAAGCAGAGCCCGAGGAGGCAGAACCCAGAGGCTCAGCCACACTTCCCCTAACTTCCTTTGCTTTTCACATCTTGCGCGCTGCTATTTTCCCTCCTACACAAAAGGAAATGAAAGGGGCAGAGGAGAAATGAGGCTGCTAACAGCACCGAGACTTACTTTGCATAAGGTTATACATCACGATGCATCCCCCACCACTGAAGAGTCCCATGAAAACAGCCATTTGCTGCAGCTTTCTTAGAGAAGCTGGCATTTTTTTCCTCCCTGAAAAGAGAAAGGGAAGATATTTGTTGTAAAAGAAGAAAGCTAAAGGGTTACTTCCCCCCCTCCTCCTCTTTCTTGAAAGCCTTTTCCAAGCAGGCCTGAATGGGAGTGCAGCGCGCAGGCATCGGGCCCTTGCCCGCTGGGGCCCCACTGCGCGCCCAGAAGGAAGGGTGGTGAGAGCACTGCAAAGCAGGCACCCAGCTGGGCTCAGTGTGTTTATTCAACTTCTTTTAGCGATGCCACCACTTCGCTAATTGCCGAGAAGAAAATGACCTCCCTGGTGTGGCCGGGGGCCAGCGCCGTGGCACATTGTCGCGGGGGCTCCCGGTGCCCGTGCGCTCGCTCGCACACTGCGAGCATTCAGGCTCGGGGGGCTGGATTTCTCTCTCGAGTAAACTCCTCTAAAGTAAACACGCTGGCGGCAGGGCTGGATTTGGCCTGGAGCGGTGAGGGACAGAGCCAAGCCAGTGCTGTGCCAGGAAAGATAATGGAGCCAGGGTGTGTGTATTCTGTTGTGCTGGTTTTTTTCCCAAGCCATGGGTAAACAGGAAGGCTCTTGCAAGCTATTTTTCTTCCTTCCTGCACCCCCCTAGCCCAAGCTTGCCCTTTTAATGAGTCACAGTTTTGGCGCTTGAATGAATGACCCAGCAGAATAAGAAACATCTCTGAGAAAGTCAATCTGCTAAACGCTTTCACAGTTTGGTAAGAGGGGGATCGTGTGACCTGAAGATCCTGAGCTAATAAGGCCCACAGCAGGTCTGCAGGAGTCGAGATGAGACTCAGTGGCAGAGTAGCACGTTGCTTCGGGCTGTGACAGGACAGGACTTGACCGATCATCTGAGTATTGGCTTATGCGCTTGCTTCTCTCGCAGCTGGGACAGCAGAGAGGAATGGTCTTGACAACAATTAAAAATAAAAGCTAATCAGAAGGCTGCCCTTTTCCATGTAGGCACAGAGACATCTGAATACCTGGGGAAGCTGTATGGGATTTCTAATCCCAAAGGCTTCGCATCTTGATCCTTGTGCCACGATGGTGTGACTGAAGTGTTGCACTCGGTGAGAGCTGCCTAACAACCCAAGGCCCAAACCAGTGAGAGGAATGTGACCTGGGCAAGGTCTTTTTGAGTCCTGTTGTGAAAAGCACCTCTAGCATCCCTCAGGTATGCGTTAGTCAGGGATTGCTCAGCTGACAACCACAGTTTAGAGGGTGGGGAGGCAAATGCCAGGACTCCTTGCCGTTGTGGCTGGGTCAGGGTGACACGGGCAAGCTCTGCTCCCCGCTCCGCTGACGTGCCTGTACGCGCCATCCCTTGAGGCTTCTAGCCTCAGGAAAACTGTGAATGCAACCCACGTACAAGTTCCATCTACTGCCCTGTTGGCACTAGCGTTCTAGTATTCACATTTACTGTTTAATTCAAAGTTATGGATGAAATGCTAGCAACCCAGAGAAGCATGGGGGTATTGGGTCTATTTTATGCCCCCAAAACCCCCTAAAGAGCTCCATTTCTACAGTCACCATTTCTCTCCCTCCTGATCCGCTTCTTTGACAAGTTTTCTTCTTCACTTCCCCTGGGGAGCTTGAGCAGTGTGAGAAGTTGCAGCAGAGGAAGTATGAGTGTGCTTTTACAGAGAAATGATGGCGGTTGTTTCACGAGGACAACAAGAGCTTTCTGCTCGCCAATCTGTGTCTGCAACTTTCCTTAAATCGCAATTTATAAAGTCCCCGCCTCAAAACTGCATGATCTGATTAATAACCAAGTTTCCTGTAAGATCTATCTAGCCAGAAGGAGGATCTGAAAGCAACACCATGTGATGGGGGGAGGGGGGGGTGGGAAATAAAAGGCTTTAAATCTGGACAGTGGATCAGATACAACAGGGGCTGCGACCCGTGGCATTTGGTTTTGCCCCTTTCGAAGTTATGGCCAGACAAAATTTGCTCTCTGTGATGAAATTCAGGGTAATTGAATGCAAATGTCTGGGGGTGGGGGGTGCTGCCAGCAGTTTGCTGAGTAAAAGTGGGAAGACATGGAGCTCTTGCACCAGTGATGAGGTTTTGACCGAGTCTCGGGGGACCTGCTTAGCAAAGAGCGGAAATCAGAGGATCCACAACTTGCTGTCAACGGGTTTGAGGTTTGTTAGGTCTCATGGTCTGCTTACGCTCAAGCATGGGGGATGGAAAGTAAGAGGAGCTTCGTGCTGATCAGTCAGGTGCTTGCGCACGCTCTCATCACTGCTTCTACCCGCAGCAGGTCAGCGGCCATGAGTGCCCTGATGGTGACATGCCAAGACAGTGCCATCTGCAAGGGAGCTTGGCAGCTGAGAAATGGTGAGCCCGTAAGCGCTGCTGCCCCGTGCAGCACTCCTGGCTGCTCCTGATGTGCTGCCTGGGCCTACAGCCACTGCCAGCTGCTGGTCCTGGTGAGGCAGGGATGTGGAGGGGCTGAGGCACACCCAGATTTGCACAGCCCGCACTGACTCCACAGAGGTCACAGGCTGGACCACCCCATCCCCAGGCTAGCCCTTGATGCTCCCCTCCCGTTTGTTTCTTTGCTGTTTTCCCAAGCCAGTCCTATGACAGCATGTTGCAGAAAGAGGTTCAGAGCTACATGTTTTAACAAGCCCCTCAAGACCTCACAAACCTTCTCTTTGATCCCACAGTTCCCCGTTAGCTTCCAAAGGCAAGGACAGCGTCGGGCTTGGAGTCCAGTGCATCCCTCATGGAGGGGCTGCTGCTCCCATTCCCTGCCATCATGGTCCCTTGTGGCAAGGCTATCTGGATATTGCATCCAAATCCTTGAGCATCCCTCAGCATGCAGCTGCTGATTACTTCTGAATGATGACACTGGAGATACCAGCCATGTCAGCTTGTGGAAGACTGAAATGTAGTACAGAGCTGTTGTCTTTGAGGACTCATGGCTAGGATTTCTGCCCTCTGGCCAACCTGCTCCCATCTGCTACTCTGATGAAGTGCCACGTAGGTGATTCGCTAGGGAAGGGAAGCACAGACCCGACCCAGGCCTCCTGTCCTGAGCCCTTCTTACAGCCTGAGCCTACTGATAGCCCTTAGAGCATAGAGGTTAGTAAAGGGAAGGACCAAATCTCCTGGACTTCACTTACCACAATGGGAATAACTGTAAAACAATGCATTTAGGAGAATCTTATGAACACAACATGCAATTGTCTCCTGAGGAGGGAACTTCACATTGCTGTCTGTGGTGGAGATCTCCCCTCACTCAGAACCTGCTATACCACTAAAAAGTATGCAAGTTAACTGGTGGAAAAACAGATTTCTTCACAGACGGTAATTAAAAAATGCACAATTTCCAAACTACACTGTTCTACAAAAACAACTTTTCCCCTGTGCTATTTGCAGCGGTATGAAAGATTAAGTGGAGATTAGCACGCACAAAAAAACCACCAAGCCTACAGTTACCAAAAGAAGAGGCATTAAATCATTTTAAGTAGTCTTCTCTAAAAATAAATATTAGAGCAGAGATTCCTAATAAGGGTGACGTTCATGTTGTGCCTTGAAAAGAATAAGATACGATAGAAAAGGTAGTATTCAGGCTTGACTTTAACGCTAAGCAGGACTCAGGCAGTTAACAAGATTTAACAAACCCAGAGAGGTGGAAGGCTCACAGGGTCACATGTGAAATGTTGGGTTACTGCAACAATAAAGTCTGTTTTTAATTAGACTTTGTTTTCTACATAGAGGATCTTCTAAAAATAGGCTAGGCTTAAGAGATTCTCCCTTATTTCAGCAAATTCAGATTTTTCCATTTTGGACTCTGAAATCTGTATGGCAGCAGCTGGCCCTGGGCACCTCCACCAAAGGCAGGTAGCAGAGAAGGAAGGGCATTTTCACCAAGCCACAAATGTTCATTTTATTTGCCTCGGACCCAAGCAAGGGAGCTGGGGCTGCAGGACCTTTGGGGAAGGCATTTTCTTCTCCTCTTTCTTCTCCTGGCCATAACAAGCTCCACCAGCCCCTTCAGCTTCTGGGTGCTATCACAGACCAAGCAGTAAACAGTAATGTTGCTCTGAAATCAGAGAGAAGCAGCTTGATCTGTGCAAACTTGGTGTGATCTCTGGCTGTCTTAATTTGGGCCACTGCCTATCCAGCTGGCCAAGACAATATACTGCCAGTCCACCAGCACAAGCAGCTGGGAGCCTTTACACCACTTTGAACAACTGTAGTCCTGAGATGTTGGCATGGCACACTAAACATGTGTGGCAAAAGACTACTATTAAATTAAAATTTACCAACAGGCCTGAACACGGACCTGAGTGTTCGAGGCTGGAAATGTTGTCTAACCCTTCTGCAACCAAACTCTCCCTTGGGCTGGTGGGATTTGAAGTCGGCCCAAGGTCCAGCTTTTCTGCAAGCCACCCTGATAGTCATGAAGTCACAAGAGATGAGGGTAATGTCAGGCAAATCACGCACAAGCACACACTTGTATTTCACATTCTTGCTCTTTTGCCCATCCATTGATCTTGTAATATCTATAAAGCATCTGGGTGTGAGCCAATTTCTATACTCATAACACACCAGGACAACATTTTAGAGACAGCTTCTTGACACTCGCTGTCTACAAAATACCTTCATCATCAGTACTGTCACCAAAGAGAGGACAGTACAGCAAAGTGTTTCGACAGGATCATCATTTCAGCATGGTATTTCCCCCTTTTTCAAGGAAATGGTCTCAACATAGTATTTACCTCATTTCTGAGAAGTAACAGGACAAATTGTGCCTCTTGCCAGTATGTTCAGAAATACCAAGCCTTTGCATGTCTAATCTGCCTTCAAAAAAAGCTCAGCAACTTGTAGAAAAGAAGTTTTGTTAATTCACAGTCAAAAAGAGTATGAAAAGAGCTCTCCCCCCACCATCACTGTTGGTTCTCTAGATGTGCTGAAAAGGGAAGGAAAACACCTTCTAAGCCAGCTTTAAAATGGTCCTTTCAAGGGTCTCCTTGTTGACTGGTCCCTCAAAACATGTAACTTACCCCAGTTAGAATGCTTTGAAGGGACAGCTCTATGTATAAGGAAGATTACTGGCAAGCCAGGAAACTGTGATAAGTTTATTCTCTGCCTTTGCTGCTAATTAACAATGAAAGCGAAAGTAGCTAAGTGATAACGGATTCTAAACAGCCACCTTCTTAAGGTAATGGGCTTAAGTTATGCCAGAGGAGGTTTAGATTTGACATTAGGAAAAATTTCTTTACTGAAAGAGTGGTGAGGCATTGGAACAGGCAGCCCAGGGAGCACCTGGAGGTGTTCAAAAAACAAACAGATGTGGCACTTCAGGACATGGTTTAGTGCTCATGGTAATATTGGGTAGATGGTTGGACTTGATGATCTTAGAGGTCTTTTCCAACCTTAATGACACTGATTCTGTGATTCTTCTTGTAGTTGTATCCACCTCCTGGGATGCACAGTACAATGCAGGTGGCTTGCTCAGTTAGTACAAACCCAGCATGGTGCCAACTGATATTTCAGTTTCATTTCCTTTTTTTCCTTTTCTTGAGCACTCTCATTTGCACATTTCTCTGTATTTATAGATCTTCATATGTTTTCTGTACTCCACTGTCACAGTCTACTTCCCCATGTGCTCTGTTCTTAAGCTACAGTCCCATTTGACTGGCTTGGCTGTACTGCATTTCTTTGTCTCCTGCCTGCCTACCTGAAGGCAGTCACCCCTCTACGTGCCCTCGTACCCTGCACCACCCCAGTGCCAGGCAGACAGAAATGGTGGGGCCACTGTCCCTCTTGTTCAGGGAGCCTTCTCCTGCCATCCCTTGGTTCATCCCTCTCTGAAACCGAGTCTGTTTTCCTAACTGCAGGTAACAAAGGCCAAAATCCTTTCTCGCTTTTTCTCCCAAGTTGCACAGACACTCCAGATCCCGGTATGTTCAGTCTTTTTGAAGGCTAGGCTTGCGTGCCAGCCAGTTCAACGACCTGTTCCAGATCATCCTCCAGGACAACTAGTGCAGCTCGTGCTTTGTATTGAAATAGAAGAGATATCACAAAAGAGACATGACTAGGGCGTGTTATTGGAGAAGCAGGATAATTATACCTACAGCGTGACCCATTTTTGTTGTTATTGGAACACAGCGTTCCAGGTTAATGCCTAATAATCTGTCATTAACATCCCCAAGTGTATGTTTCTGTAATTGGACACCATGGTGGGGGGTGGAAGGTGCAAATGTTCACCTTTTATGTTTTAGAGGTGAATTGCAAAGTAAGAATTTGTAAGTAGGGTAAATGAAAAAGTTGTATCCAAGGTACGAGAAGAAAAGATCAGTGGTGTTTATGGTTTTACCAGTGATTGTTTTACCTGAGAAAGCTACAGGAGAGCTTCTTGGCTTCCCCACTGATGGGAGTGAGGTCACCAGAGTTGCAGTTCAACTTTTCAAACTCAAGGTTCAAAAGAATTGCTCCATGCTGTACCTGTGCCTCCCCACAGCCTGCATCACAGCCCAGCTTCCAGTTGGACATGTTAAAACAAAGGAATCACATAAGGAAATTGCAAATATATCCTTTGACTCTCTTGTGCTGTCAAGATGAGAGGAAAGAGCACTCTACGTTCAGCAGCAGCTTAGCAGAAGTGGAGTGTCAACCCAGGGAGGATTTTATAGTGTGATATATATTTTCTGGATATAGTTTTCTAGAATAGGTTCACTGAACCTTCAAGGTAACTGATCAGTGAAGAGTATCGAACAGTTTTGCATGGGAAGATCAAAGAGCTTGCAATGCTTTCTACGCAGTGGTAACTACTTAGTTCTCATGCCAATCTGTGGACATTTATCTGTGTCCAATATATTAATTATGCCAAAGACTCTGATGAGTTCTCAAAGCCAAAAACAATGACCTATTATGCCTCAAGTCAACTTACTAAATACTGAGCAGGGGATAAAACATTGAGAAGCACAAGGAGTCTGTAAGAGCTTTCTTGGCAAACAGGTCAAATTTTACCTTGTAAAGAGAAAAAAACATGGTCACAGACGTTTACAGAGGTAATGCAGATGTCTTTGGGCTAGAAGATGTATGTGGCTACATTAAAAGTACCTGCCTGGAAGTCTACAGTCCTCTTAACTTCAATCCTGATAAGGTTTATGCCTGTCTGCAGTCCAATCCAATCCACATGCGTGCATAAAATAGGCAGGCAGCAGACAATGACTTAAAGGAACTGAATGCCAGGGAAGGCTGTCACAGGGAAAAAAATGTCTAAGGCAGGAACATAGTGTAAATCATATGATGTTTGTTCCCTTGTAATGTTTCTGCTTCTGGAAATGAGGGGGTAGAAAATGGGATTTACTCTGCTGTGACCAGCATGGAGCACAATTTACAGCTTTTAAAAGTATCAGCAGAGATGTGAATGTTTGCATCCCTGAGGCCAAACATCTTGCTGGTATGATGCCTTTTATTATATACATTATAGCAATACGTACTTCTATCACTTCACAAGCACCTTACTCTTAATCATACTTCCTACTGAAAACTCAAATGAAATACTGCCCTAACTTCCTCAGATTTTCATATGTGGTAAGTTTCTTTCAAGTGCCCATCTTTACCCACTCCCCAGAAGGGTCTCCTCTTCAGCAAATGCTGACCCTACCTTTCTCCTGAAAGTCAAGTCCCTTTGAAATGCTTCAATACTTAAAGCCTAAAGCTTTGAGGAAAACCAATTACTTTCAAACACCTTGGACACCTGGATTATTTCCAGAAGTTGGTCCTTGCCCACATGAGCAGAACTGGTTCAGTATCAGCTAAATCTGTTAGCACAAATTAAGATCTGGTGAAAAAATAACCTCAGACTCGTGACTTTTTAATAAGCATTGAACACCAAAAACAGCACAAGGCCAACAGGGATTCTGACCTAGAAACATTCTATTTTTAGAAAGACAGAAGGTGGAAAAAAAGTTATGTTGGGAACCATTAAAAAAAAAAAGGAAAAAAAGCAAAAAAGCTCCCATAATACTTGAAGGTTTCTATTCAGATGGATCCAGCTTGTTAACTTGTGCACAGAGCTGTGCGAGATGGAGAGCAAAAGGGTGAAGGAAGTGGCAGAACCTGCCATAGCATTTGCACATGCAGCATCTGGAGTCAGACCTTTAACTGGAGCTGAGTAGCTACTGATCTATCCATCCACCCTTGGAAAAAGGAAAAGATATGCCGGATGCTCACAAGACAGTTGGATGTGAATCAGCTTCTCTTCCAAAAGGAAGGGCAAGAGGAATTTTAGAGAATAGCTGACTGCAATTCATATTTTCCTCCTCAGAACATGTGTGGGAAAAGATTTGAGGAAAAAAACCCCTCTGCTTAATGCTGTATGTGATGTGTCTATTTTATTCGCCAAATCTTAGGTCATTCTATAGCCCTTGTTAGGGAAGGCAGGGATTTTTTTAAATTTTTTTTTTTTTTTTAATTTTTGCAGGGCTGTGTCAGAAAACCATGGAATGACTTGACAGGAAGCTTGTGCCAGGTCAGGCACTTAGTCTTCAGAGACCTGGGCTGCATCCCTGCCCTTGTACCATCCTGTCTCCTAGGCTAAAATGCACCAGCCTAGACAGGTTCAGCAATTCCAGGGCTGCTTCCTATAGCAAACGTGTCTTTAGGGATACGAGGAAAAGCTTTTTCTAGGGAGCTACAGTGTAGGGCTTTGCGCAACGAGGAGGTGTAACAGGCCAAGAGCTGGGCAAAAGCACAAAACACACTTCTACATACTGCTGATGGGTTAGATTTTTCAAAACACCACGTGCTTTGTGTGTGCTCCACAGGGGATACCTTTAGAGGATCAATGTTAAAGTGCTGGGATCTTGGAAAATTAGGCTGTTTTATGGTATTTTGAAGAGATACCCTTGCTAGTAGCTTTCAAACGTGGCTGCTAACAACATACATTATTTCCTTACACACTTATCGCTACAGTAATCTTCAAATAGTTGTTTGTGGGGTTTGTTGATCAAATGCTAGATTACCAAGGGCTAAACACCATAAAATTTGACAAACATGGCATACAGGAGACACGGAGATGTGCTGTGATCCACTAGAAAAGGCAACGAGCCAGTTAGCGGGGAATCACTGCTGCTAATGACGCTGGCAGGGATCCATACCCACAGATTTCTTAAATTGAAGGCTGCAGAGGAAAGACTTTGCCTTTGACCACAACACACACATTTTTCTGTTTGTTTTTGTTTTGTTTTCTTATTGCGTGCTACTCAGCTCTTCCTTGTGGGAACTGGGAAGAGTGATAAAGAGATACCATCGCTTTTATACAATGCTGCTCCCTGGGGACCTCTGCTTTGATAGAAAGAGCCCCTACTCAGCACCACTTCCAATTTATCTGTGGCTTCTGCAGTTCATACCACACCAGTGCAGGCAAAGCACAAAAGACAGTGCTCCCAGGTTTCACAAGCAGCTCAGGGACTGACTCACTGTATCACTGTGGCTAAAACCCTAAACGTCGGGTGTCTCAATTCACACGTGTAAAAATAAGTGACTAAACACTTCCTGGTTCCTACTTGACTGGAAGACAGCGACATTTAATGGCTGCAAAATAACCTGACAGCCCAAGATGTAATATTACTTAGGTATGAAACTGCCCATGTGCAGTACACACATGTCAGAGGCACGACAATGTGAAAAAGAAGTATTTTGCAGCCTGGCACAGGGTGTGTTGTAGGACCAGCAGAATAATTACAGCAGCCGCAGTCGGCACTTACTAGAAAATTAAAGAAGCTGTTAACAGGTCATTAATAATCTGTGACTACCTGCCTTAATAGTATTCTTCAGTCAACAGGCATGAAGGTGAGGGGGTGGAGGAAGCAGTCACACCTTCTAAGTCACTGTAGAAGGCTGATACCCTTATTTTTCATCACTTTGTAATCTGCTTGTTTACTTCCCTGCTGGAGTCTCTTCTAGGCAGCCCTTCTCTCGCTGCCAGCTCTCACACCAAGGGACAGGGAGGCTCTGGGCCAGGGCAGCCAGAGCCACACCTGCAACAGCCAGTCCTGGGGGAAAGCCCACCCTCTCTGCCCTGTCCCAGCCTGGCAGTTGGCTCCCTGCTGCTCAGAGCTGCCTCTGAACACCTCTCCCGAGCTTGTGCTCCTACTTTGGAAGATCTTTATTTTTGTCTGCAAGGCAGCCCTGTCCTTGCACAATGTACCACCATTCATTCTCTCGCGTCTTCCTCCTTGCCTTCCGTGTGTAGGCAGATGGTTGGAGGAGGAGAAAAAAGCAACTTGTTTCCCTGCTTCTTGACAAACACACGCTCTCCAGAGCAGACAGATGCCTTAAAGTCAGATCCAGGGCATCTAATTTGTCTTTAGGGTTCAGCTGTAGTGTATAAAGCATTGGCTGGTTCTGGTCTAATGCTTTTTGACACTGTCGGGCCCCCTTCAGTGAACTGCTGCCTTGTAACCAACTTGACAGCAAGTATTGTTCTACATTTATTAATACCGTACGTGCTATCTTCAAACTGACATGTTCCAAGGCCAGGCATCAGCTGTGCTCAGCTCTGGCTTCAAAAAAAGTATTCAGACAACAGCACAGACCTCCTGCTGCTAAGCAAGTAAGTAAATAAATAAAAACATGCCTTTACCATGCTCCTGACACACCTTTTTACCCTTTCGATCTCAATTTCTGAAATATTTTTTTCTTTTCCTCAGGGTCTTAAAATTTGAAGAACCCATTTCCCTTCATCCTGCCCTTTTTGGCTTCTTTAGGAAGGGACTTCCCCCCCCCCTGCCCCTCCAGTCTTCTTTCTATTTATTCCTTACTCTTTCTTTCGGATGCAAACCAAAATTCCAGAAACTTGAATCTACATAAAAGTTAATTAACTTCAGGAACTGTTTTTCCTCTCCTTTTTATTTTTCTTTTTTTGGAGCGCCAATTTTTTTTTTTTTTTTTTACTATAGCCACTGTAATTTTCTATTATTTTTTAAATGTTCAGCTTAATGGGTTATGTTTACTTAGTCAATAAGCCTATGATGCCTGTGACAGGACCAGAAGTGTTTGGTTAGCAGCAGGGAGGAAAAAAATCAATAACTCCAAGCATTTGGCAGCTTTGTGGGCAGGAAATCATTTGTATTCTCTGGTTTAAATCAATGACCTTCTTTTCTTTGCTGTTCCAACAGGAAATTATAAAGTCTGTGAACACTATTTGCATAGTGCCTTCTGCAATACACTTGTATATGCCTGGGTAAAACAGTATGTTAACCCCAGCAGTGCTTCTTGGCTGGAGAAACCCAGGCACTTTAGCACAGAGCTTTTCATCTGCAGGCGCTTGTATTTATTAGAAGCAGAGACAGAATAGAGCAAGATGTGAGAATAACTTCCAGTGGCACTACCAAAAGATAAAGGCAGCATTATTATTTGATAACAGGGTAACCTACTGCAGAGCATGAAAAAATAGTTCCTTTGTACTTTGGCAAGGTGTACTTTCAGTATGACAGACAGAAACTTACCACTTCTACATTAAAGCTGCAATTGCTGGTTTGTATCTTGCTTGGTAGGGTTGCCAGGTATGGTTTGAAAGTGCTGCACCTTTGCTTGAGCTCACCTTAGCATCATAGAGTTTGTGTCTGTGAAAGTTTCAGCCTCCTCTATATTTAGCCCTTTTGCTAAATGCACTTAAGGAACTAAAAAGAAATTACCACCTTGTCTTGCCATGCTGACAGGAAGCCATTCCAGGAAGGTGACCTCCTCAGAAAAGACAGTGTTGACCCTGACACTGAACCTTTGAACTTTTTCTGCTGCCTACCACTGCATTAAGTCCAGCTCAGCTTTTCTTAGCATGTAGGAGAGCTGGCATTTGAGAAGACAATCTAGTTACAGGAGACAGAGGAGATATGTGACCCCTTTTTCTACTTTCCCCCAGTGTAATCACAGTGCAGCCCCAAGGTCTGGGATTCTTGTCTATGGCCAGAGCTAAGTGTTGCAGCTTGCAGCAACTGACACTGTAAAGGTCTTGGGCCTAAGGACCCCTTGATGTGCTTATCTTCATCCTATGCAGGAGAAATGACATGGTAAATCAGTCTGAAAAGCATGTCATAACCCCAGAAACTACCAAGGCCTCAGTAGTCCACACAGAAATTCAGTCATAAAATTCAGGCATCCAGATTCCTCTGCTTTGCTTTTGCACATGACAAGTCATCTCACAGTAGTTTTCAGCATCCTTCCTGTGCTGCCAGTGCCACTGGCACAAAGCTGTAGTCATCAGGTGATACCTGAAGTATATTTATTAGTTATGTCACAACTCTCCCCCCCTGACACAAATAGGATAGGAAAGTTACTCAGAGAGACTGAAGTGGAACTGATTCAGTTCTTGCACTCCTGCTTTGTTTCTATTAATCTGCCAGATGTGAGATTGCCCATCCTGATCCCAAAAGCATTTCACCCCTTCCCCCTGAAAACTCTGCGTGCTTGCTGGGGTCCTTTCCAGAGCTCCTGGCTGCTGGAGCACCATTTGCATTTCTAAAATTGGCCGTTCCTGACTGAATGGAGCCACCAGGAAAATGAGGCGCCTCTCTTCCTCACCGAGAAGAGACCAAAGCAGCATCACAGTATCACAAAAAGGCTGAGGTCAGAACAGATCTCTGGAGGTCACTTTGTCCAATCTCCCTTCTCAAACAGAGTTGCCTACAGATACTTACTCAGGACCATGTCCAGATGGCTTTTGAGCAGCTCCAAGGACAGAGATTCCACAACATCCCAGGGCAACCTGTGCCAGCACTTAGCCTCACAGTGAAAAAGTGTTTCCTGATGTTCAGGTGTCACCTCCTGTGTTTCAGTTTGTTCCCACTGCCATTGCTGGGCACTGCTGGAGAGTCTGGCTCCCTCTTCTTCACACTCTCCCTTTGGATGTTCACATACATTGATGAGATACTTCTCTAGCCCTCTCTATGCTGTACAGCCCCAGAAGCAGAGTGCTAAATCAGAGTATGAACTCAGTAGCTATTGCTCAGTTGACTTTCTTCTACTGAGTGGGTCAAAAGCAACTGTGCCTTTCCTTCTCTGTTGCTTTTCCTCCCTTCCCCACACACAGATCTCCTAAATGTCATGCTGTCACCTTTCCCTGTTGAACACCACGTACCTGGAACCTTTCCATATCACAACAAGAAATGTTTTAATCTGGAAGGATGTGCAAATAGAATAGCTCATGCCAGAAATATGAACTGGTTTGGTTAGTTTTAGGCTTTGGGATGATATGTGAGTGATTTATGATTACATATGCATAAAATATAATCAGAAACTGTGGAGTGACAGTGTGTATGAACGAAGAGGAGAGCTGCTACTGGTACACATGGGAAAGTATGGGCCATAATCTAGTCCTTTTGAGGTTATGAAAGGTGTGCTATGTGACTAATTCATTTCACTAATATATGACAACCACTTCCATAATGGAAAAATTACTTTCCTAGATAATTTGTTTTTTAAAGACTTATCGTAGTTGTTACCCTCCTAAGGGTGTGTATTTTCCACTACGCATGGGAGAAAAGAATGCTGATAGACTTAAAACCTGCATTTAACTTCAAAACAGAAGTCTGTGGGTTGTTGTTTTTTTAATATTTATATGCTATGGTCTTTGAGGTTTTTGCTCAGAAGACAACCATGTATTTCATGAGGCCTCTGTTTACAAAAAGAAAAATATAACTCTTTTTGGGGAAAACCCCCTAGATTATGCTGCAGGAAAAGGTGATTTAGTGCAGCAGTGTTCCAGAGTACTCAGATGGAAATACAGTTCAAGAACTTTGTGCTGAATTTAGGGCATGGATTTACCAGTTGGATCTGTTCTTGCACTGCACTTAAATGTACTGCTGTATTCATACTGAACTGAATGGGATTTGCTGTAGAGGTAAAAAGCAAGACTCACTCTCTTTTGAGTTTAATACAGAGTAATGACTTTGCTGACTCAGTAGAGCAATTCTGATTTATACCACTATAAGCAAGAGAAAAGCCAGATTAGGAACGTACCTCAAAGTGACAGCGTTCAGATGTGTATTTAATCTTTGTTAATCAAAACATTTATAATAAAATGCACTATTCACTGCTCTTACCATTCTCTCCATAAAAGTATTGTGAAATGAATTGTATTAGCAATGAGGACCCAGTCTCCAAACATTACTCTCCTCATGGTGACCCTTCTTCAGTGTAAATTTAGTCACTTTAAATGAGGTATAACTTGGTACCAGAGAATACAGAATTGGCTAGTTTACAGTGTGTATGCACAAACAGAAAGACAACAGAATTGGGGGATAGATATACAGAGCTAACATTTACCGGATCTGCTCCTCTGCCCAAGGCTGGTCCAGAAGAGGAAAAATATTTCCTCCTTTCCTGCCCTTGACATTCAGATCCACTAGACACACCCTCAAGTGTCTTATTTGCTCTTCTCCATTTGTGTTGGCCATTCCTTTCTAACAGGCCATTCTCCTCCTCCCAAGACAAGCAGCTAGGCAAGCAAATGCTGCTATACCCTGGCTAGGAACTTCCTATAAGCATGGGAGTTTCCCCTGGGGAGGTTTTATCTGGGCCATTTTTTGATGCAAACATCTTACTGGAAAAAAGAACTGGCCCTATGGGGTCTGGATGCCTTGCTGAGAGATGAATACCAGTTAGCACATATAATATCCAGTACTGGTGGGGAAAGTAAGAAGCAAGCAACCAATAATTTTTAACTTCTGCAACAAGCTGCACTCCTCTGACTCCATCTTTCCCCAAATCAGCTTGTTTAAATCAGTACATGCTATTTGTGCTTTATGGAACTAAGAGTCTAAGCCAGTTTACTGGTGAAAGCAACAACTTTCTCATTAAATGTTAATGGCAATGTTTTAATTAGTCCCAGGGTTCTGGTAGAAAGTGAAGTCCTTCCTTCAATAACCATCAGCTACAGATGCAGTAAGTGTTAATAACCTAATAGGAGGCAGGCATATATTCCATCACCCAGAAAATGAATTTCATGTAGCTTTTGATGGACTGTTCACACTTTAAACCAAAAAAACTGGTTGATTTTTAGTATGCAGAGCTGGGCTATTTGCAGCACCTAAGGCTTCAGACCCATCATGTTGTTTCCCATTTCTCTCAGACCTGATGTTTAACATGCTGTACAATTTGAAGCTCAAAACGTCACCTGGTTTAGAGGTGGGGAGAAGAAATTCAAACAGGAGCAGCAACCATTCTCAGACTTTTAGCAATCCCTTCTCAGAAGCCAAAAGAATAAACGCAAGAAATCATGACAGATTTATATAGCTTCTGATACAAGTTTTTCAAGTCAGAAATGGACTTTTATAAAGAAGCAAGATTATGCATGGGGTTTATGTAAATGGGAAGGGGCTGCACCTGTGTGATACCGGAAAGGATTTAGTGGGAACAGCAAAGGAACAGTTTTATCAAATGCTGACCTTTTGGTTTTTTTCTTCTCTATGCAAGTAGCTGGTTATACTGCCCTTCTTCCCCCATCTCTCTAGCCACCAAGGTTTTAGTTGGGGGACACTTTGTCTTGAAGGGAGCCCAGCAATTTGCAAGAAAAACCCAGTATGGGGTCTTTGAAAGACTGTGGTATCTTTAGGGATACAGTAACCTTCAGAGATACTTCAGGGATACTGTATCCTGGATAAGAGTGGTTTTTGAAAGGTTATTGCCTCTTCAGGGATACAGTCACCTTTAGCAATAATTTAGGGATAAAGTGTTTTCACTTGGATTGCTCAGACTGTTTTTAGATCCTTTTTTTTGTACCCTAGTAAAAAAAAGTAGACTGCCACTTTATTTGCTTAAATAAACTGGCCAGCTTAGGAGATGTCTTCTGAGCTTTTCAGTTTAGGAAGTAAACTGAAGAAATCTTGGTCTGCACAAAGAAATCTTTTTGTCATGGCCAAGAAGCAAGACTGGTTTCAGTAGTGGGCAGGGCTTTTGCCATGATCCAAGGCAGTTTTCCAGCCTCAGCACTGCTCTGGCTGAAGGACGGAGTTCTTGAAATGCAACCCGACATCAGCACGGTGCTGGGCTGTACTAACAAGACCCCATTTACTGTGGTTTCAGTACAACAGGCAGCGATCAGGCAATACGAGTGTCAGCTACACAGTGCTGTGCTCTAGTGATTTTCCCCTGTCTTGCTTTAAAACAGTTGTATGATAGGCTGGTAACTTTAATCATTTTCAACTCAGTCATGCAATGGATGCAGGCTTCTGAGGCATGATGACTTACCGGATTCAGATTGAAGCTCAATATCTCTGGCTTGATTTCTAGGTGGCCGAGGAAGCAGGGAGCATTATTTGTCCTGTAAAGCACTCAGCATAACAACAGGCTTTTTGGTGCCACTCCTCTAAAGTGGTGGTTCAAGATGGCTATCACTGGGTAGCCTCAATCCAGCTAAAAGGCTCTGCTGACAGCTCTTATCCAAACTCCACCTAGAACAAAAGAGAAAATGCAACGGAGTGGGTATGTAGCAGAGGAAGAGTATTCAGACATTCCCAAGGATTCCACAGGGTCCCTCTACCTCCCACCCCAAGACAACTTCTAGTACTGTCTGTCCCACTGCCTGTGCTTTCCTTACAACCAGTTTACAGTAAAGCGAGAATTTAGCACGTGACTCTTGACATGACAGTAGTTCCATCAAAATCATTTGGGATCCTCTGCAGCTTTGCCTGGCCTTATTCATAAAAATCTTACAAAAATAACCACACATTCTTTTGCATTAAACCACTCCTGCTGGCTCTCTGAACACTCCTAGCAGTAAAAAGAAGGTAACAGGTCAAGTATTTCAGTCCTACAACTAAATATAATTTTCATAATAGACATTCCTCCTGTACAGCATTTCCTCTTTTGTTATTTGTAATAACAAATCCACAATAGCCCATGTGCTAGGACTTCTTGTTTACCAGTTTATCCAATTTTTGTGAACTAGCCTACCTGAAAACAGATATAATCATTTTTCTAATGGCACTTTGTGTTTACTGGTCTCTGTACATGCAGCATTTTTTATCTGTACATGAACCAGGAGGAAAAAAGTAAAGGAACTAGTCTTTTTAAAGATTAAAGACTTCAGGCTGCAGCCAAGATCTTTAAACCAGCAAGCTCTGTAATACGTGGATTAAGAAAACCCAACATCCTCCAGATTTGGGCCTCTTGGAGTCTCCAAGAGAGCACAGTTCCCTGCAGAGAAGATCCAGATCTTCTTCAGTATCCAGCCACCTGCTTCCACAAAATTCTAATACCTTCAATATAGTGAAGACCCCGTGCCTATCTGTCAGGTCTGTTATAACAGGGAGGGCCGTTCCCAAACCGATTATACACTGATGCAGATACACACATCACACACTTGCCAAGAACAGTTATTTCCATAGGAAAGCAGTCTGAAGGATGTGCAAGTCAGTCACTAACAAAGCCAGGCAATTTTCAAAACAGATCCAACAGAAATGAGACTTTCATCCATTGGTTGCAAAGCCTTAATTAATAGGACACTTTTCAATTAAACTTCAATGACATCTTTTGAAAACAAGCTTTACACCTACTCTATTTCTTTTGGACAAAACAGTCTGCTCAGCTGTATTCCCAGCTGTATGTTTTGTTTTCCCATCCTGCTGGCAGCCACAGCTACTTAGGAGAGTAAGTTATGTCAAGTGCTAGGCTTTCTCTACAGTATGTATTACATCACCTTTCCTGAGAAACTTGTCTGAGCACATCCCTTTTCTTGCTTTCTTCTTTCACAGTGTCCTTCACATTCCTCCTTCAATATTTGTCATCCTCTCTCTGGAAGCTTAACTGCTGGCATTTTAAGGAAAGGTTACATAGCAAAAGGGTCACTAACAGTGCTTTTTTATTATCCTTATCCCATACTCCTAGAGAGAAAACTGAAGCATGTGGCACCTTTAGAGAAAGGTTTTCCTTCAGAAAAACCTACAGCATCTATTGTTGGTTTCAGAACAAGAAAAAGAATTTGGAGCATAAATTACCTTGGTCATTTTAATTCTAACAGTGAAGAAGTAGGGAGGAGAAAAAGCAAAATACAAAACACAACAAAGAGCAAATTACACTCCAGTAAAAGTAGAAAGCCAGATCCATGAATTTCAACCTCATCCCTGAATCTTAGTGACTGTGTCCCTGAGATCTCTGTGCCTCTGCTTGCTTCGTTATGAGTCCTGGTCTTTATGAAATGACCTTGGAAGTCAACAGTCATTAAGTCTTTCAAAATGTCCTTTAGATAAAATGTACCAGTTGAAGTCTGGTCCAGAAACAACTAAAGGTGCTGGGATCCTGCCCTGTTCAGGTCCATAGGCTTCAAAGTCGGCAACGTAAGAACAAAGTACCTTGAGTCTGGGGCCAGGATTTGCAGTAAGTTGGTAATACAGCCTAGGGAAAAAAAATATAAACCTTTCCAACCTTAGATGTATAAACTTGGATGGCTTAATATACACGCTCATGAGTGTGAATATGGGTGCACACATGTGTGAGCTGGCACAGGAGACAGCTGCTTGCTGTTTGTTTGTGAGGGCTCTTTTACAGTCCCTTATAGCAGCAAGGCAGTGGTACTGTCTGTTGTAGGGCATCAGCTCAAAAGCATGGTAAGGATACTTAACTTTGTCAGAACGTGGCTGAACATGAAGTTGGGAAGTATCATCTATTCAAATGCAGCTTCTCCTTCTAAACACAGTAGCTCCCACATGATCTTGAGTAGTTTGAGTTTTTCTATACAGGCAACAGAGAAGGAAATCTCGTTCTCAGTCTAGGGAAGGAAGCACGGCTAAATGAACGCTGTTAGCCAGGGCAAGCTTATTATCTCTGCCTGTTTGGGAGCCCACTGAGGTTGAACAAAATCTTTTCATTAGCTGTAGTAGAGTCCTTATTGCACTCCATTTGAATGATCTGTTTAGGATTAAGCATTTCTTGAAAAACTCACTGCTTTTCTTCTAAAGCATTTTCCATTCCATGGTACTTAGTAATGACTCAATTTAGCAAAATACTGAACGATCTCTGTCACGTTTAAGATGAAATGTAACTGAAGCACCCTGTGCCCTGCAGTGGTGCTCTCTGAACCTCTATTTTTTAAGGGCAAACAACTGAAAGAGCAAACAACTGAAAGAATCCAAGCAAGCTATTTTGAGCAGGCTTAAATTTAGTATAAATAGGTCCTCATCTGTACTGGAAAACTTTTAAAGGAGCCAAAACCAAACCAAAACAAAAAACCAACCAAACAAAGAAATTTGAACACACTATGCTTTCAACAGCAAAATCATCTAAAAATTAGATTCATCCTTTTAGGATCAGCAATCTGGGCAGATGACTAAACCAATGGATAATAAAATAGCCAAGCAGTGGGTACTCAGTTAAATGTATCAGCATGCTGTTAATGGTATATAAACAATGCTAAAAGAATAGGAAATTATTACGGCAGAAGGCAATATTTCATTTACTATTCAGCTGGGATTACTGCTTAGGAAGTCACTATTACACATTCATAATACATGCTAGAAGTGAGTGCAGGCACAAACTTGCCTGTTACCCAAATGAGTATGACTAGTGCTGAATGGTTCTCTTACTAATCTTTTCTTAGTGCCTGAACTTCGCTTCCAGAAAGGCAAGATTATTTGGGAGGTTCTGTTTTCACACTTAACTGCAGAATCAGGCAGACGGAGCTCTTCCAGAAGCTTTCTGGGTTTTGGTTTCTTCTGAACAGAAAGAACATCAAAGAGTAACAAAGCCCAAAGCACCTGCTCCAAACTTTGTTTGCTGACCTTCCAGTTGTGTGTTAGACTGGGAATTTCCTTCTTTTTTGGGGGGAATGTAGTAAAGATGAGAAGGAAAAAATAAAATAAAATAACAGTAAAAAATAGCCCAAAGTAGTATTCTCTTCTTGTTCCAGTTGACTTGTTTAGGATTTTGTCACTGTCCTCTGCTAGACGAGGAAAGGCTTCAGTGTATGAGAAATGCCAGCAGAAGCTCAGATCAGAAGGGGCCATACCAAACCAGTGCATGCCATGGGGACATTGGCATGGCCAGACCCCTCCCATGGTACAGTGTGATCCCACTGCCCCTTTCGACAGAAACCACTCACAAGACCACGTGGGTACTTTCCCACTTTTCCTGTCTTAGGAGTCTCAGGTTGAGGCAGATGCCTTGTGCCAACCGATTGGGAAATGTCAGGCATGAGGTGTGTCTTCTAAAAGGTCTGAATCAGGATTGCAGTGCCCAAGCCGTCTGCCTACAGCAAGGAGCCAGTCTCAATCCAGACTACCCTTCCCCCTTCCTGAAGTGCCGGAGTTGCTGATTTCCCCCCTTGCCTTCCCAGTTGCTATGAATTTCTGTTAGAAAGGGATGATACAGGAGCTTAATTTCTAAAGCACCAAAAAATGCTGCAATGAGAGATTCTGATAACGCACTGAGGAGCACCCGGTGTCACACACAGAAGCCTTGCAGATGGGTTGCCGCTTCCAGTAAAACCAACTGTGTTAGTAACAGACTGGAAGCTGTGGCTTCTACAGAGAAATAGCAGACTGGGGACACATGAAGGGACATGAAATAGAAAGGGAATTTCTGACCAAACTTTGCCCCACCATCTTCCATCTTTACGCCTTTCTCTCCTCCCACTCTGTCCCTCGCCTTCCTGCCCTTTTGCAAACCTAGACAATGGCAGAGGTTGTGTCACAACTACATATCGTCTGGCAGTGATTTGCCTCCTCCCCCTCTGTGTAAGCCAAGCGTTCCCAGCAAGCTTTATGGGGTGATGAGTCAGTGGCCCAAAGAACTGACAGATGAGATGTGGTATTTTTCTTCTGCTTTAAGCATGGCAGTCTTCCCCTTCCACAACCACAGTGGAAGGGGTAAACAAACACACTGCAGCTGGCAGCTCTAAGGATAATGTTCGCAAAACCTGCAGCTTCCAGTAAAAGCCTTGTGTTTTCTGGGTTCCTTTTAGCTACCAGGCTTTGCTGGATGTTTACTCAGCGACACACTGCGTTAGAAGTTGCAACATTCATCTTTAAGCATTAATTACCAAGGCACGATTGCTTCAAAAATCCACTGCCTGAGGCCAGGGCCTAGGAAGTGGAAAATGTAATTTCAGAAAGAGATGAGAACAAATGCTGAGCCTTTTAATTGCAGGTTAGTACAAATGACTAACAGTAAAGCAAAAATTGTTTGGATGTATTTGGTTTTTTGAATGTCAAATTCAAAACTTAGCAGTGAGTTGCCTGATGTTTCTTTTTTCCCCCCTTGCTCCTCTTTTTGTGAAAATCAAAGCAGCTGATTTGGAGAGGTGCAGGAAGTACATTTCTAAAATGTACTCTAAAAAAAAAAAAAGGAAAGTAATTTGCTAGAAAGAAAAAGAAAAGGCTAAATGGTGCATGGAAAGTCAGGCAATTAGTTGTAATAGTTTTTGGACAGTTACCGTGCTCATTTAGAGTTTCAGTTTGGGATGAAACCTGCAGTGACTCTCAACACCTAACTCCATCTCCCTCAGTTCTACTCAAATCTACCTCGAGTTACCAATAGTCTAACAACGCACTGGGCCTGTTACATCACATGTGACAACGCATGATTAAATGCTGCTGTGACTCAACATCGTTGCATTGGGTGTCCTGGCCTGAAGTCAACAGAACCATTATAATAGCAAAGGCATCTTCCACCTGCACCTCTCTGGCCTTGCTGCCTGCAGACTGGGGACAGCCCTGCGGAGACAGCTTTGCAGGCCATCAGAGGCACCTCTTTTCCCACAACGGTACAGAACTTGCTCATTCTAATCCCCAAGAGCCCCTCTGTGTTGGCTGTGCCTGGGAGCACACAACTGATGTGAGATGTAACTCGCATTACATCTCGCGAGGTGTAATGGTGGTGGGTGTGGTGGGCCTGAGGCTGGTTTCTTGCATGACTACAGGAGCGACTGTAAGGTCATGGTCCTAAAGTTGCAGTTATGCACCAAATGCCAAAGAGACTCCAAATTGTGACACTCATCTTTTCTAATGCTGACGTTCACCAGGAACCTCCAGTTCTGCTTCTGGGTGTGCTCAGGAGCACTTCTGACCTCGTATCACTGAACAGCTTGGTGCCTGCCTCCCTAGGACTGAGAAATGCCATGCTACTTCAGTACCAGAAGGGCCTGATCCAGCAGGTGTATCAAAAAAATTGCCTAACCCGTTATGATTCATTCAAAGGACAAACACAAGACAGTGGTCATGATAGTGCTTGTGTCCCATCTCCTCTCCCCTCTTTCTTCTGTCTTAACAGTTCTGAACTGAAAGCTTTATCCCCAGGATCTAGGAGATCTGTTTTCAACATGCTCCAAGTACGTTCTCTTGCTGAGTCAGTCTGCACCCTTTAGTTAGATGGGAAATAAAAGACCTTTCCCTCATGGCCATCCTTGCCAGGCCTGTCCCGCAGACCCTGTCCCGCAGGCCAGTTTTTGCAGGATGGCCCATGACCACACTGTTAAAAGTTTACTCCCCACTGGCTGCCAGCGCTTCACAGTGCTCAGCTCACACCTCCCCTTGTGACCCTGCAGCTAACACTCGTTATTTTCTGGTGGGGTTTTTTTCAGTTCAAAGTATGGAGAATACTAACAGCCATATGCTGCAGGTCAGCAGAGCAGTGCTGCATCAAAAACATTGCAACGGCAGAAAAAAATTGTTGCGTGCTCTATGGAAAAGATGGGTGAGGGTACAAATTATGCTATCACCTAGCGTGGAATAATGCTGAAGCACTGCCCTTGTTGAAGGGAATACATTTGGTTTCTTCCACACCTGTCTGTCTGTAGTAAATCCTGGTGTGAACAACACAGTTGACTCACATTTCCCCTTGGAGATACCAATGGATTTGTTCCAGAAGAGAGCTCAGGAAGTGGCAGGTGTCTCACATACTGACTGACCACAGGTAGTATGAATGATCAGGAAACACATCCCTGGGGAAAAACAGGCATGTGCCAAGCCAGTAGTACAGACACAGCATTTTTAAGTGGTAGCTGTTCTATTCTGATGGGGTCTGTGAGGGGAAGTACCTCTGCTGAGCTCACTCTGCTCAGACAAAGCACTAAGCAGAATACCAAACCCAAGTGAAACACAGTGCTGTACACCAGCCCTTCGTTGGTGTCATCAAGTAAGTAATGACAACATTAATTTTCTCAGTATTCCTTCTTCTCATACTTTCAAATAATTCAGGTGGGTGCTGCATTTGTAGGGTGATGACGCCTGGAATTGTGCAGGAGGAAAGGGGGGCTTGCTCTGTTTCCCATCCTCCCCTCTTTGTGAGCAATCCAGTGACCAATTTCTGTTCTATCACAGGTACAACTGGGAGACCAAAAGGAGTCTCCTGTGCCTCTGCCCTCTTCAACGTCACTGCTGCTTTATGGAAACCCAGCTGCCACTATGTTTTCCTGACTGCCTCTACAATGATTGTCAAGGGCAGAAAATATTAATTAAATTTTAATTAATAAATTGAATACTGTGGGGTTAATTATAGCTATTTACAGGGAGTGTATGGGATTTGGAGGGCCTACCTTCTGGTGTTTTTGCACAAAGTGTTGCCTCTTCCTCTAAGCTCTAATTAGCTGGCTTTGTGTTTTGTTTTGTTTTGTTTTGTTTTTTAATAGCCAGTCTCCAAATGATTGCTCAGTAGCTCTCATTTTGTTCCTCATCAGCAGATCTCCAGCACAGCTGCTACAGAAGGGAACCAGCGCTGCTGTTTGCCTTGCAGGGAGCAGGTGATAAAGAATCTATAAGAGTGGTGTAAACCAACAACACTAAAAAACAAAAAACCCACCAAAAAAAAACCCCAAACCCAAACATAAAAAAAAACCCAAAACAAACAACCAAACAAAACCCAACAAGAGGCCTAGCCCCTAACATTGTCTAGCTACAGGACTGCATGAGAAACAAAGGACACAGGCAGAAATAAGAAGGAAGAGCAACACCTGAGGTCAAAAATTTTCAGTTCATATGCAGCCCTCTTGTCCAGCTGCATGTTCTGCCTTCCTGCATATGCGTACCGCCAACAGTCAGCACCCGCAGACAAGCACCTGGGAAAAGCAGGCTGTTCCAGCACCAAGTCAGCTGCACAACTCGGAATGATTTCTCCTCCTCTCCTTATTTTCAGCCTACATGTTTCCTTCTTAGTGGTAAAATCATTTTAAAATTGAAAAGGACTTCATTATCTGAATTCTAAACCCAGTTACTTTCAGCGGCTCAGTGTGTAGCTATAAAGAACACGGGTCCTTTCAGGACACTGTTAAACTAAAGGCACACAGTAAACACACTGTGCCCAGCTATCAGGAGTTTATTCCAGCCAGCTTTCCAATGTCATGCCGCTAGATGCAAAATAAAAGCGCCTAAGAACCACACAGAAGAGAGCTTTGGGAGTTTGTGGGGTTATTCTGGATGTCGCTTTGTTGGGTTTTTTTTGCAAAAGTGATCCAATGCGATCAGCGGGCAGCCTACTGTTTTCCCTCAAGTGTCTGCTCCTCCTGGTAGTGGTCCCAACCGACTGGCTGCCACAGAAGGAGAGGAAGGCAGCGGCTGGAGGACGAGGACTGGCAGCAACGCCGCAGCCGGCGGCTGGCCTGGTGCCTGGCCTGGTGCCCGCCTTCCCTTCCCACCGCAGCAGCTGGCTCTGCGCGGCAGGCACAGGGAGACAGTTTTTTTGGCTCCCGCTGAGGTGAGATGGGGTGAAGAAAAGGGGGAAAAAATATTTTCCAACCAAGAGCAATAACACTAGTAAGAGAAAATGGGGATAGACCGGCCAACATGGAAAGCAGGGTATCCCCAAAACCCAGCATGGATCCCTGTGGTTTCTGAGGTTGGAAAACCATTGCCTAAATTATGAAAGCTATCTTCCAGCTCAAGAAAGGAGACAAAAAAGCCAGAATCGTTCTTGCAGAAAAGCCTAACTCATCTGGCTCCTCATGCGTGCTTGAAACTTTTATCCATTTCCTTTTGCAGCAAAACGGTTTCACTGCCCAAGGGCACTGAGGAGCCGACAGCTCTCCAGCACTAAGGTGTCTCCTCATCCTGCACTTCAGCTGGAAGTGTCAAAACCCTGCTCCAAGTCTACCTTTCACAGCCACAGAGATTCCCTGAAACTGGAGAAGATAAAGCACTGTGTGTCCTTTTTTAGAACAGTGTCACCTAAGAAATGGTTGCCAGCACATGTGGTAACTCAACTGCTCGCACAGCTGCTAACAGACACAGCACCAGCAGCTGCTGCAAGACATCCTTTAAAAAAACAAACCCTGAATGGTGTCTTCAGGTGGGCTCTTCCCCACTTCAACAGCAAAACTAATTTTGTGTTGAGGAGGTAAAGGTCTTGCCACTTAAAGCTTTCGCTCCTCACAAGGCTCAGTCGCTTACTCAAGTGGTGAGATCCCAGTCGCACCTATGGCCATGGGTCACCCCCACGCCGGTCACCCGTGGGCTCAGAGGCCTGGAGCCAGGCAAGGAGAGCAGAGTCTTGGCTGCCGAGAGCCTTTCCCGAGGCAGCGAGGCTGCTCCCATCAGGGCCGGGGCCGGGTCCGGCCCGTGCTGCCGCTGCCACCTGCTGGACACAGGCGGTAGGAACCCTCCTCTTGGGTGGAACCAGCGCCGCGCACGAAGCGCCCTCCTGTCCCGACGCAGCGCATCCCGCCTTCGGTGGAAAAGGACGCACTGCGAGCTCAGAAAAACGCTCCCTCCTTTCGGCATTGCCCCTTCTCCGAGCGTTTCTGAGAAAGAGCCAAGCATGAGAGAAGCAGAGACGAAACACTGGCGCTTGCCTTAAGAGACATCTGCGCATTTTAGGCCAGAGGAAAAGCAGGGGCACGCGAGGGCACCCTGGTTAACACTAGTGGCACCCTCAGAGGGGCTCGTGGAGTATTCAATTTCAGCAGGGACTAGCCTGCAGAGAAGGGTCTGAGTGGTCTTGCTGTCCGATTAGCTTTAATGATCGTGTGTGAATGAAGACATCTTGAAGTCTTGCCATTTATGTCATCGACAGTCGTGTCCTCAAAGGGAATTGTGCTCTTTAACATCCAAACCACAAACTGTTGAGCATGGTTACACCACAGGAATTACTGAGAGCAAGGCTAAGGTTAGAGAGGCCACCTCACCCTGAAAGAATCCAAAATTACATCCCCTGTGGACAGCAGCAGCAGTTCTACCTATGTCATATAGCTGCAGAGTGGGACCTGACCACTGTCTTCCAAGCAGCAAACACGATGCATACACCCCGCCCACAGAATAAGCCTGGGAACAACTTTTACTGCAGAGAAGGTCTCCAAAGAATGTTTTGAAGAGCACAGTAGGGAGCAGCAGACCAGGAAAAGCTGTAAGGTTGGAAAGAAATGTCTGAATTGGCAGAAAGCAAAAATAAGCCAAAAGGAAGAGCTGCAGGGCCAATGCAGAAGGCAGGCAGCAGCAGCAATGAAAAGCTGAAGGCTGAAGAGCACAGTGCTGCAGAGATGCTCCCTGAAGACTTGTTCTCCTGCCCCAAACTAAGATGGAGCCTAAGAAATGTGGAGTTTGAAGCTGTAAAATGCTGGCAGCATCTGCAAACATGCAGCACTCAAAACAAAGGGCCTCGATTTAGCAGCAGCTTTTTTAGGGACTATTGTAACATGGGATGGTGGCAACAGAGGCTATGGAGATCCCGTAGGTCTTAGGAGGTGCAGAGGCAGTGAAACATGGTCCATGATGGGAACTTAAATGATCTAAGTTATACGGAGTCTGCTGCTTTTCTATACAGCAAATTATACTTGCTTCCTTTTCAGAGACTGGGGCACTGCCGTGATATGGAGAAAAGCTGGAGGACCCATAAGGCAAACGTACAGCAATGGTAAGGCAATATATTTATTTCAGAAATGTAAGCTACTTGAAGTATGTACTGATTACATTTATTTCACATCTGTCAAGCCTTCCTGTAATATGCACAGAGCTGAATGATAAATACAAACCGTGTGGTGATTTCAAGCCACACTGCAGTGTGTTACTGTTACACAACCTCATTTCAGCTGCTGACCCATCTAGGTTGTCAGTTTTTACATCTGGACTCCACTTGAGTTCAGTTGCTGCGTAGCTGGCCCAAACGCATGTAGTGCTACTGCTTGTTTGTGCAATGGCTTCACAGGATTTAATATAGATTTATGAAAAATAGTAATAGGCTATCTTCCACAATGGTGTGAACAGACTAACTGATGGTAATGACAGTTTACGTCAAATCATCTACTTCCTACTGCTGTTAAGTCTCTGTTCTCATAGCTGTCTGGGATAGACATGGACAACTCCCGTATGAAATAAGTTTTGGCAGGCTCTGGGATTCCAAGCGCTGCAGAAAGGGATTCATAGCTACGCTCCTCTCCAGCACCAGTACTTGACAGTATTGTATGCTTTATAACGAAGGGAGTCAGTGAAATACTTTTACTCTACTTGGCTACTACACCAAGGAAACTGCAAGATCTCTTATGTATAAATTATATAATTTCCAGTCTGTATTGATTATATAAGCATCTTCAGCATGCAAGCAGCTGTTTAATGCATTGTGACCCAAAAGAAGGGCATTTGCATTAGTATTCCCACTAGAACATTTGTCCTTTCATGTCCATGCATTAAGGCCCTGTTTAAAATCTGTCCATGTCCCTAATCTCTCTGGGGGGCTTTCCCTGAATATTCAATGCTAGTCCACAGTTTGTAACAAAAGAGGGAGGGAAAAAAAAAAAGAGACAGAGAACAGTGTTTATGCATAAAGTTCAACAGCCTTTTCACGTAAAAAACACACGCACGCACAATAGCACCTCAACTACAGAGCCTGGCATTTCCACAGCAAAGATCTGACAGCATGTGCAGTTTTTCAAGTTAACTAACGTACAATACGGGCATAAGGCATCTGAGCTCCAGATGCACTCATTCAGGCAGACAGGGCCATAAATAAAACAGAAAAGAATGCTCTGACTCTAACATTGGGTTTAGAAGGATGTGTTGAAGGTCCAGCAGATGGGTTTTGCTGTCTCAGCTTTTACCTGCGTAACAAAGTAAATGCATAAAGCTGCTTACTGGCTCCTTCAATTCAAAACCTTTGCATTTGCTCCCATATGCTTCCGTGAAGATACAGCTAATTTAAACAATGAGTAAAATCCTACCCCCCAGGGAAGCTGATGGCAAAACTCCCACTGGCTCCAGCAGGCTCTGAGTGTTGCTCAGTGTGAATGCAATTGGCTGCACTTGACTAACAGCATAACCAATACTGTAATCAAATCTGTATTCTTTCATCTACAAATTTGCCACTCTACCTCTGCTCTAAGTCCTGCTGTCGCCCTGTGGTTCTCATGGATGGGCAAAACCAGCAACAGAGCTGCTGCCACCGAAACTGGGCTCACTGCAGCCTCGGTCCATGCTGACAAGCAGCTCCTTTCCATGGAGGAGTGAGAAATATTCTCCTGAATTTGGACAACATATCAAAACATTTTTGTCATACCATTAACTTTGTTTTGCTCAGTCTACACGCTGTTCTAACACAGTTCTATGAAGCAGAAAAATGGAATCCTGCACTTGAATGATAGCATATCAGATAGCAAGAAATTTCTGACTTTCAAAGAAGTTTGCCAGTTGAAAAATGAGGGGTTTTTCCCCTCACACAGGGACTTGTTTCATGATCCTCATCATCCAGTCTAGGTTTTATAAACATCCAAGTATTCTTTTTCAAGCCAGTCGGCTGTTTGGGCAGATGGCGCGGAAATTTTACAGTCCATTTCATCCCTGATGCCTGCAGTTAATGCTAACTGTTAATAATGGGAGACACACACGTGGACCCTGAATTCTGAAGTGTTCTGATAAGGCAATAAAGTGGTAAAGGCAGATTCCTGAGCTCAACACATACTAGAAGTACATCCTCAAAACTGTTTATTTGGCTGACTTTAGGAAAAATTGTGCAGCGTTAACAACTAACCAACAATTCCTAGCTTAGTATTTCTGCAAAATCAATTCTCTTTGTCTTTCTTAAGCCTTACTAAAACACATCTGCTCAATTGTACCACTTAGTTTAAAAATATAACCATTTGGGTGGCCATATTCAATTTGGTTTCTGTGAATGATCACTATTTGCCACACTTGGCTCTGATCTGCAGGTCTCAGATCCTCTTGGCAGAAATACATGCAGCAATTTAAAGGTACGTTTGGCTCATTCCATTTCAAAACCAGGGAATACTTTTTCCCTCTCAAGATAAATTCCCAGCACTGAAGATGAGGAGATGACAGGGACAGGAACACCCAGTCTGGGACTCCTTAAGACCAAAGTCTGGATGAGGAGGAAGCAACAGGGACAACTCCAGGGACAGAAGGTAGAACCGGCAGCAGGGGAACAGGCACCAAGGGAGCTGCCAAACTAATGCATGGCTTGCCCATGGTTGGTTATGTCCTTCCAGAGACCACCTTTAAGAAGCAGCATCCGACTCAAGCAGCTCTTGCAAGCTGGGCTCCATTCACCTTTCTCAGTACCTTGGCCCAGTACCTCCCCACAGTGTCCATCCCTGCCTGCTCTCAGGAGCCCCCCCATAATGCACCCCAGCTTCCAGGCAACACACTGCTGTGTGATACAGCTTAGGGAAAGGCAGAGGGAGAAGAGAATAAACATATTTGAGGACCAGTGACTCAGGCTAAGTAGAGAATGCTTAAAGCAAGCTTGTTTTGTCAATGGCAGTGCTCTGCTGTTTGCTTTACCCCTTTTAGACTGGGTCATCCCAATTCTTTTTCTCCGTTTAATGGTGACATAACGAAGTGGCCAGGAAGAAGCTGTCTCACATATCATAAAAGCCCAGAATGCAGTAATCATAGGAGGCCACTGTTCAAGACAAAGCCATGAACTTTACTTTAAGAATGTGCTGGGCTGTAATTCTGCATTTACTAGCAAACTCCCATTTTTACAAGCTGCAAATCAAGACACAGCTCCCTTCAGCCCTTGACCAGCTTTATGAATCATGAGCCCTGCAGTGCATTGCCATGAGACTTTGCTTTAGAAACAAAATTGTTTGTTCAGCCGCAGAACACCCCAGTTCAGCCTTCTCTTTCCATGACTGTTGCTTAGTCCTGAACCAGAATGAAGCAGCTCTGGGATTACACCTGCACTTAATGTCCTTTTAGTATCTACCAGATTCAGTATAAAAGCATTGTGGTGAGTTTCTAAGTCTGACATCTGTTTAATTAAGCAACATTTTCAATATCTGGTTCCTTTGCAAAACTAGGCAGCGAAGTAAAAGTCTAGTGCAGAGTCAGTCACGTGATTTTTATTTTTTTTGGGGGGGGGGGGAGAGGCAGTGCTAGAGGTTTCCCAGATATCCCTTATTTCAAAGCAGGAAAAAAACAATGGCCAGCTCTGTACCAAACCACAGGTCAACAGATTTCAATGGTCCAAGGTTAAAATTGGCCTCCAGCTAGCTACACAGACTTATCCCACATGTATTAAACAGGAAACTTTTAAAGCTTAAAAACTGTTACAATTAAGTGACTGTAAAAGGATTTTTTTTTAATGTACATGAAGACTAGAAGCTTTACTCCTTTGAAATATTTGTGCTCGACACTTCCTCTGTAGCACAGCAAATCTGGGGTTTTGTCTCTTGCGCGGGCTGTGGGTTGAGTTTTATTTTGCTATTTTGTATTTTTTTCTTTCACAAATCAAGCTGTCAGCAGCATGGGAAGTAAATCTGTAGCTGGGACATGTAAGAACTCTGTTCTGAGGCTGCATCTCTGCCCCCAGGAAAGTCAGCCTTGGAAACAGGAGCACTTGTGAGTATCTTAGCACACAGTGAAAGGCTTTTCGCTATGGTTTATTTAGCTGAAAAGTTAAAACATAATTCAAGTTAAAAACTCCAGAGATTAGAGCTGCTAAAAGTATGTGGTCTCTGCTGAGTTTCCTAGTACTGCAGGCCACAACCTTTAATGAGTACTGTGTTTGAATAACTGCTTTGGTGGGGACAGCACTTTAGGGCTGGGAGATAAACGTAGTTTTCTTGGACTGATATGAAAGCTAAACAATAATATATGTTTCTCTCCTGCTACCACAACCACTCCCAAAGCTAAGGGAGTCCAGCTCAACACCAAAGGGCCATGCTGAGTATGGCTGTTGCTACACTAATTGCTTTAGTCTGCTCTTAACTTCTTCCTCTGCTCCTTACTCACTGCCCTGTATCACAGCTAGTAGCTGTACTCGCCACGTGCCCAGCCTCCATCCCCAACTGATCCATCTCAGATGCCACATCTAGCCACCACTTCCCAGGTGGCCCAGTTTACCTAACCTCAATCTCCTGCTGGGCCCTGGAACCTATCTCACCCATCAGATGCACCGTGCTCAACCAGCCCAGCTATGTAATTAGCAGTGCAGCTGCACAGCCGCCAACCTGCCAGTGCGCATGTGGCAGACCACTTCTTGGCAACTATTAATCATATATTGCAAAAGAAACAGTCCCTTAACGCAGGCAAGTCTTTCCACTCCCGAACCATGTAAAGGACATAAAAGCTTTTGGCCATGCAGAAAAGCGAACAAAAAGAGTGGTAATTAACTTTCATGACTACAAAGGCTAACAACTTCGGCACTCGCAAAGGGGATCAGAGGCATCTGAGCTGAGAAGGAACTGTAGCAGAACAAGTATTTGCCTGGGAGCAAACAGTGCCAGAGTGCTTATTTTAGAATGAATAGTCATGTTAGTTAACTAGGGCTAACTATTGAACAAATAGCTCATGTTACAGCAAACCGAGGTTCACTAGATGTATCCTTTCATCTACTGAATTGACAGACCTACTGCAGGGTTCTTTTTATTCAGTAACCAAAAAAACAAACCCCGATTTATCCTTCATAGCTGGTTCTGGTTTTTGGTACAAAGTCTTTTCACAGATTTATAGGAATGAAACTTGTATGAAAAAGGAACCTAAAATGGACATACTCATTGCAGCATGACATACATACAGGCAGTGTGAGCATGTGGTTTACAAAGAAAAAAAGAGCAACCCAATCCAAAGTTTTTCTGTAAAGTGACAGGCGTGACTGTTAACCCCTTACTCATCACCATTGGGACAGATGAGCTTTGGTGCACTACTTTTAACACGGCTACAGCCACTCAGCATCAGGATCTGGCCTGCTGTTTAGCTCATACTATGCAGCCCACCACACCCTACGTGCCACTTATTTAAAATACCAGTGTGGACAATCAGTATGACCCCCATGGTTTTCAAGAATTAGGGGAAGAGAGGTTTGTTTTGTTTTGTTTTTTTTTTTTTTTTTGGGGGGGGGGGGGGGAATGACACTGTTTTTTAAGTCAGACAAAATTAATCCTGAAAATTACAAGTAAAATGGGTTCTGATTATCACCATGCAACTACACACATCTCACACATGAATCGATGAGTACAAGTTTCTTTTTATCACATGAACTGCCTTACACTGGCCATAAACTTAAGGGATTTAACAGGGATTAAAGATTCACTTGTCAGCTGCTATGTCCTTTAATAAGCTTCTTAACACCTGTACTGACAGAAGTAGTGTGTCCCTAGTTCTGCAAAGCAGACTGTCTCTGTCCAGATTTCACTGTAGCTCTGGAGACCTGAAAAAAGTATGAAATCAGAGAGTCTTCTGCACCCTTCAGGGAAATTATCTACTAAATAGAAATTTTTTCAGACTCAGCTTTTGTTGAATGGACAATACAAGTATTAACTTGTATTTCCAGGAGCTGCACAAAGTGTGTGTCTCTTCATGCATTATTGAGGAGAAATTCACATACCAAAACCCCATGTTGTGCTCTGCTATGTCCTGTTTTCATATCTCCTGCCTTAGTTCAGGTCCACAGCAAGCTTCTCCCTCAAGATTTATTCAGCTTGGTAAGGATGCCCTTGCTTGTAAAGCACTTGACAACAGCCAGAGGTTCTCTGCTACAGGGAACGTAGCTGCTGACCATCTAACCCAGACAAACCACCTTCATCTCTGTTTTGCAATCTCACCTGTAACACGGAGGCAAAAAAATTCTTTCACCTTTCCAGCTAAATATTTTTCTGCTTTTTAAATGGCACATCACTTAGAACAGAGGGTTGACTACATACTTACCCCGAAGCAAGCACAAATCACCCTTTGCTTTAATTCTTTGGTATCTCTGGATTAAGAATTGCCCCCTAAGATGTTAAACATCTTTAGTGTAACAGCATTTTTAAAGTTCAAACCAACTGTAAACTGAACCAGGAAGATTCTCACTTTGGACCCTTAGGTTTATCTAATTTCCCTCCTCATGTCTTTTTATGCTATGGGTGATTCCAGGCAAGTTTCTTGCTGGTCTCTTACACTTCTTTTGTGCCATCTCACACTGCTGGAGCCATGCAAGTAAGGAACTGTAATAATAACAACCCTGTCTGCTCAGCTTTGACGGGACATAGCGATTACTTTTCTGGCACAGCACTTAAAGCACCAAACGATTTGACACCTGTAATTTTATACTTGGAATAACACAAGGTATTCATGCTTCTTTTGTAACATAAGATAAAAGCAAACACTACATATGTTCTCATTCCAGTGCTGCTGTCTGGCAGCTATTTGCCTAAGGAAAAACAAGTACTGTTACGTTACAGAGTATGAGGAAAAGTAAAAGCTATGGAAAAGAAATCATTAAATAGCTAACTTACTCCCTTCTAGCACTAGACTGCTCCCTGCAACATGTTTCAGAGTGTTTTGTCCAGTCTGGTTTTACAAGTTTCACATTACTTTCATTTGTATCTTTCATACAGTGCTGAGTCCAATGCGGTTTGGTGCTGCTTATTTTCCTTGTCTTTCAACTAGAAGGCTCGGTGCTAGACCAGCTGTTCATATAGAGTCAGCTCCAAAACTACTGAAAAAACCTGGACTCCTTCCACTGACTTCAACAGGCTTTGGATCAGGCTCATGAAAAGACGGCGAGTACGTTTCATGTAAGACTAAGCAGGTTACAGTCAGCAAAGTAAGAGGATTAGCTGAGCACAATCCCAAGGCATATTACTCTGCGTGCTTCTAAAACAACTGGCTAACACACTTTCGCTTTCACAGAGAGAAAGGGCCAGGTGCTCTGCTACTAAGTCAACACCACCGTGCCAGGATCAAACTTGAACTGGAATCTGCCCAGTTAGCCTCATTACAACTGGGATTTTCCTAAACTGGAGGTGTGGAAATGTATTTTTATAAAAATGCAAAAACAGTAAGCAAATTCTTTCTGCTTTCCAGCTGAACTTTTGTTCTTTGGACTACAGACCCTGTGGAATGAGTATCAGGAGAAACACACTGGGTTTTGTCTCTTTCCTCTGTCAGGGAAGGATGGACCCTCTTTCTTCTTCAGAACCTAAAATGGGTCATATTTGGTTTAAAATACATACATTTCTGTTACCAGAACAGCTGGGCAGCCCCAAACTGCTAATCTGCACGTATTTTACAGAGCACCAATACTCAACACACACCCACTGCGTGCTCTGAGCGCACGCCTTCTGAAAGCTAGAACGCCTTTTACCAGGAATTATTTTATCAGTGGGGGACTCATTCTGAACAATACAATCAAACAAAGACAGTGGTGCACAGTAATTCTTCCCACCCTCACAGAGTTCACAGTAAACCACGTCCGAGTTAGTGGTGTTCTCAGCAGCTGAGAATGCTTTCATCAACCAGACCTTTTTTTTTTCTGCTCCCTCTGTTCCCTATGGACAGAGGTCTTCATGGCACTGCTCTGTTGCACGATGTGTACAGTTAGAACCTACGCTAAAAGTATGCCATTAATGAACGAGCACTGGGGGTGTGTGTCAACCAGATGAGAATGTGCTTTTGATCTTCTGCGCTCCACCACTGTGCCAGACAGATGTCTAAACTGCTTTATTAATGCGCTGAAGTCTTCCATCATTTCTCAAACAATACTGAAGGAATAATCAGAATTTCAGTGCATTTTGATTTTCTGCTCTTCCAGCTTAAATCTAGCTGGATGTTATGCACTAGGGGAAAAAAACCCAAAACATTTATTTACCTGTTTGTTAATTTTCCAGCAGGTCAGCAAGAATATATCATGTGCTTGACTTTCTGAGGCAGTCAAGAGAAGCTTCTCAAGTTCCTATTTAATTTCAAAGCATTTTCCACACAATACGGGAGCTGTATTTAGATTTAGTTACACTTTCAAAACTAGTTCAAGGGAGCAAGACAAGGGGTCCAAAGATTTTTTTCTGAGGCTACCTTAGAGTCAGAATAAGCATGTCTAAAAAGCATAGAGGTTTCTGAGCATGATGATAGCAATGATTTTAGTCTTCAACATATGAATAACTAGGGAAAACAACAGAAATGGCTTGAGGCCACAGAAGCACATTAAAGAAAGTTTATATGTAATTTCCAGTAAGAAAATTTCCAGTAGAAAATTCTTGATAATGCTGACAAAAATATGATTCTTATGTGGTGGTATGATAAAAACTATGAATCCACCCAAATTTCCCCACATTGAATGACACAGCTATGAATGACAAGGGGGGGAGAAAAAGAGGTGACGTAGGTCCTCTGTTCTGTAAAAGAAAGAAATCAAACTACTGCTTCACAGGCAGCCGAGATGATCGAACTGTTGCAAAAGTAGTGAGGTCAAACCTCTTGGTCCTTTCACAGCCTCCCAGCTGCACTTGCAGCAGCTCAGGTGCTCCTCTGATCCTGTACCTTCTATCTGTCATTTAGTCAGCTGATCTACCTCACTATTCCAAAGAAAGCCTCCTTTCTGCTATTTTTCTTCCAGGCTAATGTAAGGATCCAACACATTCCAAAACTAGTGCAAGGTAAGGAGCCAGATGACCAAGAGCAAGGGACCGAGGACCATCATCTTCTGGTGGTAGCAAATTGTGAAACTGTCTCCACGTGTCTCACAGAAGCACTGCCTTAGTGCAAGGATTTGTCATAAGAAGGTAAGGGGGAATTGCAGGGAGAAGTGGAACAAGTATTGGTCCTGATTATTGCTGCTTTGGAGGAGTGGTGGATAATAAGGATGCAAGCTAGAAGAGTAGGAATCCTGTATGTCTGCATGCAGAGAATTTAATGGATAGAAAAAATACGTGCATATGCAGCAGCTGCAGCACACCCAGGAGCCAGGGGATGTATAGTCTATATGCAAATAATTGCACAGTTCCCTATGAAAGCATAGGGCTGACTGCACAGACTCTTAGTCGCTACGCTCTGTGTTCACACCAAGCTTTCTGTTTCTGAAGAGCTTTGCACTTACTGTGTACAGCTGAGCAGCACAGCACAGCCCAGCACACACACAGAGCTGCTCCTACTTGGCTGCTTCATGTTCCGTAGCTGCAATGCATGCTCTCAATGCTAATGTCCATATTTCCAGACATGCAGCAACTACTTCACAAGTGTCTACTCCCTACAGCTACCAGACATCTGGAAAACCCAGACAAATTTATAAAGCCCTCAAAATCTGCCTGTATGTGATTTCCACGCAGAAAGAGTAGATGTGTATGAGAAAAGAAAGCCTGCAACATCCAGAAAGCCCTTCACTACCTGTAGAAATGCAAACAAAAGATAACAGACGTTCACGAATGCCTGATGAACTATAGGCAGGTCCAGAGCTCAAGTCTGTCTTCTCCGTTGACTCAATTTACCCTAACTCAACTAATTTGAGAGGACGTGCTTTCACCTAATGGAGATATGAGAGGTGTCTCGCAGTTCAGCTTCACAGAGGTTCCTGTGGCCATTACTACATAAGGAATTTATTTCAGGTCTAGACACCCATGAAGAAAATAACTGTAAACAAATAAGAGGCTATGCACTAACGTGAGAATCCACCCTTCTCTCTCCTTTATACGGTGTTGGCTTATAAAATTAATTACTCACATACCTCACAGAGACGCAATACTTAATTAAGATTTGTTAAGTGCTTTGAAATTCTGATAGAAGACATCATACTAGTGTGCATTATGACTAATAGAGTGTAAAAGTGATGCCAATGGTGTAGCTCAAGCAGAATGCTGGAAGGAAACTATTCAGTTTCGCGTTTAAAAAGGGGAATGGAAATGAAGAAGGTTTAGGAAAGCTTTTTAAAACTCAGTTATCCTAAAGAAAAAGGGAGGACTCGGGAGGACAGGAGCTAAAACAGTCTGCAGAGGAATTTATTTGTGCAGTGTATATCACCCCCTGCAAAGTCAGAGAGTAAGCACCTACAGAAAAACGCTGGCTCCAGCCAAGTACACGGAAAATGTTTCACCAGCTTCCGTGAGGTGAAGATCATTAGCTTTTGTCATAGTTTCCAAGAGGTGCATCCAGCATCCCATACGCAGGCTTGCAGCTTTGCACAGTTGCTTGTTTACAGTTTAGGTTCAGGAAATAACCTCATCAAGCTAGGGCATGCTCACGCTCTAAAAGTAACTGCTCAGCTTCTAATCATCTTTCTACTACATCCCACATTTGGAGTAAATCTTTCCACTCTGTTAATGAATTTGGACCCAAGCTACCTCTATTTAAATTGGTGGCAAAGCTCCAATTAAATGGTAGCAGTGTGGAGATCACTGTAGATTTTGTAATAAAGAGGGGAAGAAAACACCCTGTGTTTAACAGTGGCTATAACTCATATACACCCCCAGAGTTCAATTCATTAACTCAGAAGTCTGTGGAATTTGTAATTCATTCTTCACTGAAAGGGGAAGGAAGGAAGAAAAAAAAAAAGGAAGTAACAAAAATGTAGACAACTTATGTTTTCAGAATTAATCCTCCATACCTAGCCAGATAAAGATTGAGGAAAACATGCTCTTCACCACTTCTAAGTGTTACAGAGCACATTTATCAACTGAAAGCTTTGCACCTGGAAGGCTCAAAGGAGAAAGACTATAAAGAGTACCAGGTGATAGGTAACAAAATTTGAGAGAAGGTACTTGGGAGCTTTCCATGTGAAGAAAAGTCCTTTTACAGACTGAAGACTACAGCTACTTTAGGCAGGAAGCTAAGTGAAAATGTGCTAGGATGCAAGCTTTCTTTTGGTTGTTTTTTTGTTTGCTTTGTTTTTAAAAGGACTGAAGCCTGTTGTTTGGTGTCCATGGGGCCCTTGGTAACCTATTACTTGCCTTTTTCCAAGAGGTATGTGATGGCTTCCACTGAGCTGTTTCTTAATGTACTCTTATGTAGCACAGAGAATCTTAAGGTACTATATATTGGAAACTATCTCTTAAGGTTGACTTTCCAACTGTGTAACATGTAGAAATGTTGTACTACAGCAAACCAGCACTTCTAAAGTAGTTTTGTGTCTATGCAATTGCCTAGATCAAATGTAATGCTAAAGTTAGATGTTGCAAATTTCCCTCTTCACTTGTGCTAGTATGCTCTAGCTTCTTGACCATACTGCAGGCTCCGGAGCATGGAGGGTTTTAGTTTTCTCTCTCAGTGCTTGTACAGCTGTGCCCACAAATGCACATATCCAGTAAAACCCAAGGAAATGTTCCTGGATGCCAGGATTAAGCTTAGATAGCTTCAGCTCTAATAATTCACAGGCAGTTCTCTGCTTTCTATTTAACAGAGGGTTTTTAGAAACTTCTTACAGCGGCTCATGCTGTAGTTCAAGTGCTGACAGTTGCTTCTCAGTCCTTGTGGAATTAGCAACATCATTCTTCCATTTAAACTCAGTAGGCAAAAGGGGTTGGTGTATGACCTACATCATGTTGCAGCTCTCTGGATGCCAAGGAAAGATGATGCTAAGGGGCCAAGGCAAAAACTCAAGCTTAAAGCTTTTACTGACTAAAAATTAAATGCCTGATACTTGAAGTCATATGAAAACTGTGCCATGTCACTCATTTAGATACAAAAGCTGTGCCTCTTTTCTCTGAATACTCATTTAGTAACATACTGGGCAACCAGTCCCATCAAACATGACAAACGGTTCTTTAGAGTCTACCTTTACTATGGCTGGAGATAATGGTGGGCAGGCAGCATGGAGGAAAAACTATTCTATCCACAGTTTGGCAAGGTTGCTTTCAGGGAAGGCCACTGAAAAGATGCTTACTATGTGTTTTGGAGAGGTCTAACTTCACAGAGGACCAGAAGAAAATGGCACAAGAGATCAGAGTAGGCAAGGCTGTATCTAAATCACAGACCTTTACTTAGTGGTGTCTGTAGTGAGCTGACAAGACCTGAAGGACTTTTTAAGGCAATACTGTTTCTCATTTTAAGACTTTGGAAAAAAACACACTGCTGCTAAGTAAGGTATTGCATGGCTTATGCTCCTTGCTGTGTTTCCATCTACATTATGTTTGACTTTTTACCTGGCTAGCTCTGGCTTTTTGTGACTGGGTTGTTCTTTCCCCAGTAGGCTGAAGAGCAGCCCAGCAGCAATCTCTGAAAAACCACACCTATATGGAAAGCATCTAAATTGCCTCTAAGCACAACTGATCAAGCCTAATCACTCTTATCTAGCATGCTTTCCAGAGTAGGTTCTTGCAGTTCTCTAATCTTCTAACTTACATTCCTGGGTCTGGTTCTAATGCTAATGCTACTTTCATGATTTTCTTATGCCACGGAAAGGACACAAATCCCTGGTTTTCTGTTAATCTGTGTCTCTGGAAAAACTTGTACTACTCCTACTGACAATCTGTCAGAGTGAACTCTTGTTAGACTGCCTAGGCACCCTGGATCTACCAATGTGTCTGCATTACGAATATCTTTTTTTCCTCCTACCCGAGTACCCTATGTACACTTCCCAGCCTTAGGTGAATGATTCTGCACGTTACAGTAAAATGAATGCTGATCAGATGAGCATGTTCGTTCAGGTACTCCAGGTCTCAGTGTACAACCCTGTGTTTACACCTTCAATTTGAGGTGTTTATCAATACCATACAACCAGTTGTAGAGATTCCTGTAAAGCGCAAAAAACCCCAAACTGGAAAGCACTGGTCAGATGTCTTTGGGACTGTTAGACTGCTGTTTCATCAACTTTCTCTGTGGTTATTCCCATTCCTTTACGTGTCTTCCTTCTGGGGGAGTTCAATATATCAATTTTAACTATGTCAATGCTAGACTGATCTCCCTCATAATTACTGCTGGTTATATCAACATCAGGAATAAGTACAGGTCTGTAAATGAAAATACCTGATGCTGAGGGCTGCGTTCCCACTATGTGGGGTTTACGAGTGTGGTTTGTTTAGACTAGCTCTTGCCTGCTCTCATGGACTTTCCCACCTTTGTGTTGCAGAGGGTGTCAGGCATTCTTCCATGGTGCAGCCTCTGGTGGTCCATCTGAAAACTTCAAGTCAAAGTGCAGTATGTGGAGACAATCTGCTTCAAAAGCACGCTCTTGGCTTTAACTCATATAACATCATCAAAGTGAGAATCTACGCTAGTGCTGGAGCGTAGATCAACACCTGCCAGACAGACTGGGGAGATTACTGCTGATATTAATGAATTTAATCCGCATCTGGAGAAGGCACAGAGGGATGTGGAAGATTTCTATCTCTTTGTTAGTTAATGGGAGAAACTTGCAAAGCTGTTCTTCAAAGCAGATACAGCTACAGATAGGAAAGAGGAAAACATTCCCTGTTCACGTGTCTCCAGTTTGATCTGTCAGAGGTAGAATCCATTTTTGGGTAATGGATAATTAGGCTTACTATGTTTAGTGCAGTGATCAAATTAATAGTGAGAATAACTTTTTATTTGGTGTAGGGAGGGGTGAGAAAGGCAGGGCTAAACCCTCCAAATGATCTGCTGTGTAGTGAGGATACGCAGAGTACTCTGAGATGCCTCTGGAAACTACGTATTTCAGCTGGTGGTATGCTCTGCAATCCTTTAATGAAAATGTTAATACCAAGAAAAGCAAATTACTCTGCCCTGGGGGAAGAGAGGGGGTTAAATTCAACTGTTATTATTGCTGTGCAGCTGTTAAACAAAAAACCACCACTGCCACCCCACCAAATTAATGTATTTTATCACTTAAGACACTCTAGTACCAGCAAACACTTCTGAAATACACTAAAAAGCAATGTCAGTGTAAGTAGCTGGTGATGCTTTTCAAGCTGCTCACAATAGGGAAAAGACTAAGATGCAATGTTGAACTGACAACTGGAACTGTGATAAAGTGTCAAGTTTTCTTGTGTATCAGGTAAGTTTTCAGAAGTATCTTTTCAAAGAGTATCTATTCCTTATGATACGCCGAGTGGGGAAAAAAATTAAGACTGCACCTGCAAGAGGTTAGCTCCCACACTAGCTTTATGGTCACGTAACTGCTGCTTGCTTCCAGAAACTGAAACAATACTGCAGCTTTCTGCAACCTCCTCAGTTCAGCAGAATCACAGCTCAGCTCAAAACTGTAGACTGAGTCACTAACAGCATTTTAGACAACTGGAAAAAGACAAGTTTCTTTTTCCCTCCCCCCTCAGTTGAATATGCAAGCATTTCAAGATGAAGTGTTCATGTACATCTGTTGTTGACTCCTGTTTCTGTGGCACTTGTACAGCTGGGAGTTGGACAAGCAGTGAGGTGTCTGCACAGAAGTAGGGTAGAGCTGATGCGGCCTTCAGATGTGTGCTCAGCGCTCCCTCAGAATTCTCAGAACAACCACAAGTTGGGCTGCCACCACATTGCCCGCGGAGCTGCTCCAAGGCCTGTGCTGCAGACTAGGTAAGGTGGCAGGGGCAAGCAAGAGAAACTGCTGTGCAGTAACACTGCTAGCACTGAGCTCTGTTTCAGATAAAGTTGCATTCACGTGTGCTGGCTAAGCTATGGCAGGTATAAAAGAAAGGTCAAGTGCCTTAACAGCTGCCTTGGTAGGGAGGGCACATGTGGGCCTGTCTCTGTGTGAGCTCCAACACTTAAGGTGCCTTAAGTGTAGCGAAAACAACCCCCTGCATCACCGCTTCCTCCTGCTCGATTTTGTTGTGGTCACAGCTGCAAAAGTAAGGGTGTTAGTTTGCTCCTATTGCTCCTTTGGCATTGACTCAAAACTCAGAAGTTTGTATTAGAAAGTGGCCTGGAAAGTACTATATTAACAGACATACAAAGCCCCTGACTTCTGGGGAATAAACAGCTTTGAAGTAAAATACATGCAGCAATAATCCATGCACACTTCATTAATTTCAGAACTGCAACAGCAAAGTACTACTTAGAAAAAGCTGTGAGATAGTAATTAAGGGTTTGGGGTTTATTTTTTTCTTTTAATCCCAAAAGCTCCTTATCTCCCTTCTCCATGTTTTTTTCATTCAATTTACAGTAGTTGAAGTTAAAGCTCATCTAAAAAAAAAAAAAAATGACACATTCAGTCTGACTAACCTCTCCACCCCCCCTTGTGATGAGAATCCTTTCTTCCTCAGGGGAGTAAGTGCAACAACTTGAGAATTACTACATTGCTTAAGATAACTTTTCTTTGCACTTTGTGTTTAATGGAATTTGGATATTTCAGCACCTTAAATTATTATGCTGAGATAGTGAGGGCAGCAATTCTTGTCAAGTCTTAGTTAAGACTGAAGGATCTCTAGGCACTCAGCTGTCAAAGGCAGAATTTTGTTATCTGCCAACATGCACACATCTTTCTCTACCACACCCCCAGTCGAATTTGCAAACCCTTAACACGGGCTACCGCATGATACGGAACATCGCTTTACTGCTCAAATGTGAGTCGAAGTTTAGACTCAAAGAGTAGGTGCAGTTTAACTCTGCATTTAAGCGTGACCGTGAGCTGCTGTGGAAGGGGTGCTCACGCCCCTTTTCCCTCCCGTCTGCTGGACTGTGCCATGTCCAGAAAGCCCCGATGCACTGGAAAGCCGACTTTCCCAAAAGCTGACTCCAGAGGTACGGCATCATGTACAGCTGGGCAGTGGAATGGGGCCATCTTGCTGTCACAGCCCGCTATTACTCCAGCCTGACAGACACATCTAAGAGGGGAGCTTCTTCCCCAGCTCCTCCTCCCCCCCAGCACTTCCGTTTACCACAAAGTGTCTTTAAAATAAGCAATGCAGCCCCTCTTACACCTCATGCTATGTGCTCCCTTCCTGCACTTTAAAAGTTCACTTTTCTTTCAGCAGAAAGTAATTGAGTAAAAATTAACCAGGCTGAGAGGCAGGAGGAACTAGTTTAACCAGTAAGAAGGGATAGGGGAAAGCTTGCCTGGTTTAGTGATAAGAATAGTCTTAAACTGAAGAGTTTAAATGTTTAGAGAAATAGCAATTTCTTTTCTTTGCGGTGTCAGAGTATTAAATGTGCTTAAGAAAACTTGATCACTTCTCAAGTTATACATGAACGATAAAGCAAATCTGATGGTAGTTTTCTGACTGTGGATGAGTTATTGCAATGGACTTTCTTGACACTTGCCCAATCTGTTATTTCTGCTAGCTGTGCTTCTGCCGCTGGGTTCTCCCCAGTGCAGAGCACTGTGGGCATGTACCTCATGTTTTAAACTGTACCGCAGCCCAGCAGATGCTTTCGGCAGGGCCTGTTGTGATAGGATATAGGGTAACTGTTTTAAACTAAAAGAGGGGAGATTTAGACTAGATAAAAGGAAAGACCTTCTTTTGTAGTGAGGGTGCTGAAACACCGGCCCAGGCTGCCCAGAGAGGTGATAGAAACCCTACTCCTAGAAACATTCCAGGTCAGGCTGGATAGGACTCTTGAGCAACCCAAGCCAGTCAGCGGTGTCCCTGACCGTGGCGGGGGGGTGGGGACTAGATGGCCTTTAAAAATCCCTTCCAACCCAAAATATCCTACAATTTTATGTTATTTGCCGTGGCCTCCTGGCCACGGGGCAGAAGCAATGGCACTCCCGTCCTCCTCCAGCCCAAGCCTGCCTCTGTGGCAGCCAGCAGCGCTCCCACCTCTGGGAACGATGTTTGAGTGAAACCAGCATTGGGGGAGCAGCTCTTTACACCAGCGTCATTTTTCTTTTCTGTGTTTCAGGCTTTGCTGGTAGCTTGCTAAGCACGCCTGCATCGCCCCTCGCTTCCGAAAGGGGCCGAGGCGCTTTGAAGGTGCGGCTGCCAGTAACGGGAGCTGGCGGGCGCGCTGCGAGCTGACGCGCGCCCAGTTGCTGCGCTCGCCCGGCCTCTCACGGGTCCCGTCTCCTCGCTTAGCAGCATGGGGCCGCTTGCCGCGACGCCGCCGGATTCGTGCCCCTGTCTGCACCCCGAGCGCCTTTCCTAGCGCCAGCTGTTCCGCCCGAGCACTGCCGGGTCTCCCCCCGAGCGCTGCGCCCCGGCCGCCCCGCAGCCCCCTCCCGCCCCGCGGCCGCCATGTTATGCAGAGCCGAACACGCCGGCGGATGCGGGCGGAGTGTGACGGGGTGGCACTCGGATCGCGCTGCCGGCCGGCCCGCCCGCGGGGCCCCTCCCTAACGGCACTGACCGCCCCCCGGGCTCGGCTGCCCCTCCCCACTCACGGCAGCGGCGGTCGGCGGGTGGGCTCACGCGTGGGCCATGGGGGCCGCCACTGCCGGTGCCGGCGGGGCGCGGCAGGGGGCGCTGCCGGGCGGTGCTGCAAGCGGAGGCAGGGGAGTGACGGCGGCGCAGGGCCCGTCCCCCCGCCTGCCGTTCACCCAGGGGCCGGTTGTCCGGCGCCCCTCCGCTCAGCCGCAGCCATCGGGAGGCTCCTCGGACCGTGCTTCACCCTTGTGGCCGGAGTTGGCGGGTGTCCCGCGGCCTGGGGCTGTGGGGTGCTTTGGGGGGGCAGCTGTGAGGAGCTGGGGCCGTTCCCGGCCCTGCCGAGCCGGAGCGGAAGGCTCCCGGTATCCCACAGCCAACCAGCCCCGGGCCCGAAACGCGCCGCGGTTTGCTGCCTTCTTCCGAGGCCGCTCTCTTTGTGCTGCTTTGCTGTTTTTCCAGGCGAAGCCCCAAGGAAGGGACACCGTAAAATCACCCTTACACACTGACATCTGACAAACCCGTCAGAATTTCTGTGACTGTCTTTCCAGCAATCCCCAAAAAAACCTCTGCAGGATCTAATCCGATGATCCAACCCCAGACACCGATATGCGCATTTAACTTAATTACTGCTGTCTTTGGCTTATCTTTTTCATTCTAAATTTATCCCTTGTCATTGTACCACATAAGCCGATGTGCCTGCCAGAGTTGATTCAAGCGGGCTGCCCAGAGCTGTCCCTGAGCTCAGCACTCAGCCTGCAGCATCACTACAGTGTCAGTGAGTGCTGCTGGATTACAGGACCCCCAGCCTTGGCCCATGGTTTTCATTCGGCTGAAATTAAATGATGAGTGTACCAACAATTTCAGAGTGTATCCCGCTACTGGTTCGTAGCACCTCATCCCTGCTTTGATACTTACAGTCCGTGCTTTCTGGCTGAGGAGTTGAAATTGGGCATTCTTCTCGGGGCTGTTGCCAAACCAGTTTGTTCTCCAAGTAGTTTCCAGCTTCTTATTGGCTTACCAAAATTTACTGGAATGCTATCTGCTATTGAATTCTCCCAAATAAAACTTTCTTCCTGTGGAGGGCTTCCAGTGGTTGCCAGTCAACTCCTGTCATCAGAATGAGGATTCCATTGTTTTGCATTGCTTAGTTGTTCCTGACAAAGCAATTGAGAAGTGAGAGGTAGCTGGGTGATAGCTGAAGATAATGAATACATCTGCTTGCTAGGATTTGTAACACTCGTGGGACTGTGGAAGGTGAAAGCAGGGAGAAACAAAGCATGGAAAGACAATCAGCAGGACCAACTGATGTGCAGATATGACCAAAAAATAAGTGATGAGAAATACAGGACAAAAAAGGGAGTGGGTGGCCCAGCCTAAGGCTCCTGGTTAAGAGGCTGGTTTGTATGCAGAGCTCCAGGATTTTTAACTTCTCTTTCTCTCCTCCTGCCTTTCCACTAATATGGAAACAGGAATCAGTTACCCTTACCTTTAGGGGTGGTCTGACTCATACGTATCTAATTACTGTCTGAAAAATCTATTTCATGTTTTTCAGAAGGAAGGATTTTGTGCCAGAAGCTTGTCTGTAGTTTCCAGCTATGCCTGTGTCGGCCTAAGTATCCCTGCAGGCCTTCTTTGTGTAATTTTACAGCGATGAAAGCTGTACGATATCCATTCAGTTTTGGTGAAGTTTTATTGATATTGAGAGGTACTCTTTTTTTATAGATACTCTTTCTGCTATTTTCATATGGAAAGAGAAACAGATTGTGTAAGGCATTGATACACCAGTAGGGTTATGTCTATGCTGGGGGCTATTTGCTGCTGCTTCTTCCAAGACTGGCATTTACCACTGCCCACTGTCACCATCCTGGGGACCCTAGCTTCTCTTGCTCTGCTGGCTGCTCATCTCATGGCCACAAAGGGCTCCTCCAGAGACCACATCTTGTTCTACTTCTGGAGAAACCGCTCCTCCCACCCCCACAATCTTGACCAGGTCTACAGTTGAGTTAGATGTTGGGTTTGTCATCTAGCCACCTAAGTAAATAAACAAACAAACCAACCTATGTCAGAGCGAGCTCGAGTCTGTACACAGGGATCAAACAGCAAGTAGCTCCCCAGCTGGTTTAAGCTAACCTGACTCTGTCCAGGGGTGGACAGAGGCAATTGTGCTCTCCTGTTTTGCTGCCTGTTGCCACTCCCACCTGGCTTTGGGAGCTGATCCATCTGTAAAGTAGGGCGTTTATTTTTATTGTTTTAGAAGGTTAATTATGAGATCGGTCAGGTCCTGCATCCTGTAGAACACATGTCTGTACAAATGGGAGCGTGGTTACTGGATCCAAAGGCTCTGAATCACATCTGCCTCTAATCACTCCCATATGCATTCTTTCATATGTTCTGTGATGCATTATGGTTTCCTATCGTGTGCTAATTGATTCATTACTTTATGCTAAGCGTACAAGCACATGCTAGTCATTAGCAGTCCCATATGTTGAACTCATGATATATATCTTTAAATGCTGTATCTCGTGGTCTGCCAATCCTCCTCTGTGCAATACCATACATACATTGCAGACCTTCATTCATGCTTGGATGGACTTTAAACTTCCTGCTTCTTAGTCTTTATGTATGTAATTCTTCAGTTACTTTCTGGAGCTCCTCCATGTTGCAGTTGTGTAATGACTGTAACTGGAGCAGCTGATAGGTAGATCTGTGCTTTAGCCTGTGCCAGTACAATGTGTTTGAGAGGGGGAAGGAAGGAATTTTGAAACATCCTGTGACATATTTGAAACATCCAGCATAGTAATGTCAGCATAAACCCCATGTTCAGAGGAGGTTATGTTAGACCATGGAAGTTTTGCATAAAGTTAAAACTTCATAACTGGCTCAGAAAATGTACTCAGGAGAAGGCTGAGCGAGTTCTTGGAAGTCTTGCTGCTGAGGAGGTTAAGTGGTCAGAAGAAATGAGTGGAAAAAGATGGAAAGAAGGTTGTATCAGTCTTAAAGAATTTAAGGACTCTAGAGCTGCATTGAATTTTTAAGTTTTATAGGAAGAATATAGACTACTTATGATCTCACTACTTACATATAGCATGCCTGAAGATTTGCCAGGAACAGGCTGAACTGAGCACACTTGGGTGCAAAAAACCAGTTACTGATAAAAAGATAGAGTTCTTTCTGCTTTGTGTCTGAGGTGAATGAGGACAGAATTTGATCCTTTGTACCCATAGTCCCAAGGGGACACAGTTTTACGTGTTCTCATAGTCTGTACGTGCCCAATGTCAGCATGTGGAATTTGGACCATCCTCATTTCATACATTGCTTATTTTGCAAGAACTACTGGTCTGGGGAAAAATAGCTGCTCCCCCAGGCTTTTATCTTCCAAGCCCTGGAAGCAGCTGAAGGTCCTGCTGCATGTAGATAAGAAATGGCAAGTAAAGGTGCTGGGAGTAAGATCTGGTTAAAAAGTGTCTCTTCTAGGGAAAACTAGTTCTTAAGCATAATAGGTTGTGGGCCAGGAAGCAATACCTGTAGGAAGGGTGACAAATAAGTCTTGAGTAAGAGCTTGTGTAACACCTGGCCTGGGCTGTCCCAGCAGCTGCTGGCCGTACACCGCCTGCTTGGGCAAGCCAGGCACAGACCGATTTCTTTCCCGTCCGCTGCTGCCCAAATTCCAGACTTCCCGAGCGCGGACTCAGCCTGCAGCCTAAACCCCATGGGTGCGGCTGGATGGACACCGAGGTACGGGTATCAGCCGCTGGAGGAGAGGGCTCCGAGCGGTGCCTGCCTGGGCTCACAGCTGCCTGGGCTCACAGCTGCCTGGGCCGAAGCGGTCTTGCGCAGGGCCCCCGGGAGGTGTCCGCCCCTTGCTCGCCAAGCGCAGCTCCCCTGCTGCTTTCTGGGGGACAGGTCCCAGGCTCTGCGGTGGCCCGGCCCTTGTGCTCGCTCCTTCCTGCAGCTGCTCCTGGCTACAGCCCGCCCCTATGGTGTCCTTATTGGGTTGCCGGCCGAGGGGGTGTTGCTGCAGGGACGGCACGCTGATATGCCGCGGCTGCAGAGCGTTGTATAAGAAGGAGCTGCAGGGAGCGGAGGGGAATTAAACAGGATCACGTTTCTCCTCTGTGAGCTGAAGAGGTTAGTGACTATTACCTAATACCCGCTAACTGCAATTAGCACTTGGAAGCAGCGCTTTCGTGCTCTGCCCCCCCCCTCCTCCTCCGCCTTTCCCAGGGCTGCTGGCCAGCAGCGGTCCCCCCGGGTTGTGTAGCAGTGGGGGAGCCCTGCAAGTCACGTTGTCCTGGCGGCTCCCCAGACACCCACCACATTACAGGGTCGGACCGGCACCCGGGGAGCAGGGGGAACAGAGAGAGAGAAAGAAAAAAGCCGCTTGTTGGGAAGAATGTCCAAGGTGCACTGAAGCAGAGTATTAGCCTGTAAATGATGTGTAAGTAGCCAGGCAGCATCATCGGGTGGCCAGAGCTCTGCACGGTGAGAGTGTGAGAAGTCATTTAAAACCTTACCTACAAAGTGTCTGCTGGGCTTGTTGAGCTTCCTCCAAATCCTGTTTGTGTTCGCTGCAGGTGTCTGACACCTCCTTCTGAAAGAGCAGACCACTGACCTTGCCGTACCTCAGTTTACCCATGTATAAAGTGGAGATGAGAATATTTTCCTTTTGAAAAGGAAACTGGTGGGGCCATATTGCAGACAGCCTTTGGTGGGAGAAAGGCGATTCTTATGTTGGCAGCTACAGTACAGAATCTGTGTGTAAAACACATCGACACTTTATTAATAATTACTTTGTACTCTAGCCACAGCTACCACCAGTCCCTAACTGTCTTAAAAAAGAAAACCCCATGCATCAAGGCTCAGGCAACACATAGAAGAGACAGGATCAGCCTTTATATAACTTCCTGGCATTGTGCTGAACTTCTCCATTGGAGCTTGTTCAAAAAAAACCACGCTAGTGTTAATTAGGGTGACTGTTTATTGAACTGATTTTGTGTGAAATCGTTTTTATCAAACTCGTTGCATTGATTTGCCAAATTAATTTTCCTGGAGCGAGGATAGTTGTTCAGCTGTTGGTTCTCTGATTACAAATGTGAACACAGAATGACGCTGTGCCAAAAAAGAATAGCACACTGTTTGAGCATCTTTCTGCCATTTCTGTCGATAAATGGGAAAGACGAATTTGTTTCAATAATATGAATTGAACTTGAAGTTTAATCTTCACAAAATAAAGAGCAATAGGTAAATATTTTAAATTATTTTCAGTGCATGTAAGAAAGCCTTAGTTGAAGTCTTACTAAAAACTGTTGTCAAGCATTGCACACAATTTAGATATTCAGTAATTGATAGTAAAATATTAATGACTGATTAGATTCTTATTGTTGGATCAAGGAACTTCCCTTACACTGGAAGGGTGATGATTCTGGACTTGTCCTCCTGAGTTTACATAGACAGGGTTAACAAACCTCACTGTTTCTTTGGACAGTGAATTGAATAACTGTGAGCAACCGGAGCTTAAGTCAATGAAGTATTGTTTGCGTTCTCCTTAAAAGAATGACAATGCTAATTTTGTATAGCCAAAAAGGAGAATCAATCTCTGTAGTTTTCAACTTCTTATTTTTCGTGTCCTTGTTATTTTCCAAATTGTTGTGCTAGCTGGATGTTTCAACACCCAGTCCTCACCCCCCAAACATCCCCAAAAGACTACCACCTTCAGCTCTGAGAGATTTCATTTTAAATGTCAAAAGGACAATTTTTTTTTTTTTAATGAAGAATGTCTGCTGTATCCACAGACTTCAGAAACTAAGCTCTGCAGATGAAAACAGAAGAAAAGGGACACTTTGATCTCTGCACTAAAAATGAACCATCCTTGTCAAAACAACTGAAGATAAATGGATAAATTAACTGACCAGATTTTGAATTAAAATGGAAATCACGTCTCATTTTATTTTGGTGCAGGGGCTTCAGTAAGATGCAGGAGTGGAATGCATGTTGGCATTTTTGCTTTTTAATGATGACTCTAAAGTCACCTCGGTTTCATATGGCTTGTGGAGAGGATATTGCACTGTACATTGAGCAGATTTGTTGTAGGAAGCTTCAGTGTGTGTTTTCCATTACCACTGGTGTGGTCCATTGAAGCTCTTGTCTGTGTTGCCATCCTTGGCTAGGTAAGCAGCAGTCACGCAACAGGAGATGAAAACAAACTAAAGCTGGAAAGAAGTGGAGAAACTAACAGAAAGAGCTTGGGTAGATGTGGTAAAACAGTGCTTGCAGTGGGAGAGTAACTCCCCAGGAAAGGAGTTCCTGTGTTTGACACAGTGATACAGCCACATCAGCATATACAGGACTGGGGGTAACTCACCTCTACTTTTCAGGCAACCGCAGATCTTTCTGAAGCTTGCAGGTAGTGCTTAGGATAGTAAAAGAACTTATATTATGCTTGTACTGCAGTTTATTAAGTAAAGTGTCAAAAAGGTTACTTCACTGAATGGGGAGGGAATGGAGCTCAGGGAAGTAAAATAGTTTGAAAGCCAAGGCACTTAGCAGCTTCATCCTGTAGTAAAAAACCAAATAAACAACAAGTCCTGAATGAATACATGCCCTGTTGTCACTTAGTAGAAAAAAGGTTGCTGAGCGCTGTCCCTCTCCTCTCCTCTGAAGCTGACCTTAAACCCTGGAAAGTGTTTTCATGCCTGTAAGGCCGAAACTTACATCTTAAAACATTTTAAACATTGTGCCTACATCTTAAAACTTGCAAGTTTTAAGATGCAAGTGTAATAAACATAATAAATGTGTAACAAATGTATATTTACACATTTGACCCATTTCTTCTTTACTAAGCAAAAAGAGCTTTGTTTTTTTGTTTAACTGAACTCAGACATTCCCTGGACCGATGTTTGCAACCCTGGCAAAGCTCTGATGTGCTAATTAGAAAGCATTGCAGAAAACACACCTGGCTGGGAAAGATAATGAAACGTATTTGCTAATCCTGTTATACCAGATAAGTGCAACCCACCACTTCAACAACCTAAGCTCAACAGTTTGCATTAAAAAAGTTTCTCCTGGTTTTTTGTTTTTTTTTTTCCTTTCCTTTTTCCTTCTTTCTTTTCAGTATAGCATTATAAACCAGCTAGAATGACCCTGTTTGGAGCAACTAGTGTTCCTGTTACAATAACTACCTTAAATGCTAAATTAAAGGCTAATGAAGCAAGACGTTCCCCTGGCTCAAGTAATGATACTGTGTTCATTAGCTTTTGCTCTTACTGAAATGTGTAGGCAGAAAGGGATCTTTATTGTCTTGTCATTAACTTTGTTCCGTGAATGAGAGGAGAGGAAAGCTGTCAGAAAGAATATGGAATTATTAAATTTATTAATTAAGTAATACCAAAATAAGAGAAAAAAGTGATACATGATGAGAGAGGAAAAGCTGAGACCGCACTCATTCAAGTTGAAACACAGTGGCTGTTTTTAAGCTACTATAGAAGCTATAAGGCTTTGTGAACCTTTCTGTTGCTACGGAGAACAATCCTTAGTCAGTGTTTACTGTCTTTTTCAGGCTCCTACACAGGTTACCACAGAAATCTGGTTAGTCTGTTACTTGGTGATGAATTCAGCGACCGTGGTGTCTTGCTCGTACTTGCCTTTGGAGTAATTTGCTAACTTTTCTCGGGCATAGAACAACTGTGTGGCTGGAAGTAGGATCGGCATGTTTGTCTAGATCTCTCTGTGCTTTCTCTTGGTGACATACAAATGTATGAAGGACTGAGAATTATTAATTTTTTTCCCCATTAAATCAGATTCATGAAGTTTGGATAGAGAAGGTAAGTTAGATCCTGAGTTCTGTCTTCTTCTAAAGCTATGATCTTTTAGTGGCAAAAATCTGTGAGGAACTTGCGGAAAAGGACAAAGATGAATTCTGTGCTGGTGACAATTCACTGTTAAGTGATGAAGCTATAAACTGGAGTCATACACTTCTGCCTTTGGAGGTGACCATGGGCTTCATTTGCTTTTGTTCTTGGTGTCCAGTATAAGACAGAGTAGGCCTGTTTTCTTCGTAAATACGGAGCACTTGAATTTGAAGTCTGAGTAACCTGGAGTACAGTGTCTGTTAGAGAAAGCCCTTAGATGTCTCAGGTTCATCATCCAGAAGTCGTAATAACCGGTACCAGCAGCTGCTTGAAATATTTGCTCTAGGAAATAGGTTGTTCTTTTGGACTTTGTAACCTTCTCAAATGGCAACAGCTCAGAAAAACGTTGATTTTTGAAATCTATTTTACATTTACTTACTAACACAGTGAAGTGGAATAGCTATCCTTGCATTTAGCCCAGTACTTAACATAAGTAAGATGTACTGTCTGTTCTTATGTGCCTGGCATCTGTAATGAGACCTCAAGACTAAGGGCTGTTGAATAAATCTTTTCAAAATGAGCAGGTTATTTGGCTGACTCTTGTTTACTGTTAAAAATAAAACTATTCTGATAGGTGTTTCCAAGACAGATCTTCCTGGATAGGTCCAAGTGACAACCAGCCTGATCTAGTAACATTTGCAGTATAGACACAATGAAAATACATCAAAAGAGCTGTAAAATATCCATATTAGGTGATAATATAAACAGGGCTTAAAGTGGCTGGATGACAGCTGGTCCTGTGTTTTAGGGGAGGGAAGAGCTTCATATCATTTCTCCTCTTGCCCTCCGAGCAGGGAACATGACAATACAATTCTCTGGCTGCTCTGAGCTCAGTTTTTCTGTTAAGACTCCCACAGAGAGGATGCTGCTTTCTCAGGAAGGCAGAGGTGGAGAACACAGTCTTTATTCCCTGCTGCCTCTGAAGAAGGCCTAATTTTGCCCCAGGGAAATGCATGAGGCACTTCCCCCCCCAGTCCCTTAAGCAGGGTCAGCCATTTTCTTGCATACATGAACTGAGGCTGGGAGAAGACCTTTCAGAAAACCTGCTGGTATGCTGTAGCATATTCCCATCCCTGTCAGTTGGCTGGTACCTTCCCAGCATCAAATGACCTGTAATACCAGAAACAAAATGTTTCTGTTTTTCAAACATGGGAGGGGGAAGCCATCCTATCCTAGATGGTGCTAAGTTATTGACTCCTGAGGAAGCATGAAGGTGCTGATAACCCTGGAGATTAAGTTTCTTTCGGTTAAATGACTACTAAATGAGTCTTCAACTCTTCATCTTTCACTTTTGGGCTGCCATACTGCCATGATGACATGGGTGGCCTTTTTGATCAAGAGAATTATCACAAGCAAGGAGATCTAATGCAGTTGCCAAGTCACTCTCTATCATATTTGAAAAGTCATGGCAATCGGGTGAAGTCTTCAGTGACTGGAAAAAGGGAAACATGACACCCATGGCAGGGGGGTTGGACTACCTGATCTTTAAAGATCCCTTCCAACCCAGTGACTTTCTGTCATTCTAACAAAAAAGTTCAAAGTACAGTGTGCTCATTATTGTGACTGTACTCATTATTATAATTCAAATTTTCCAGCTCCTATATGACCTTATTTTTGCTTATATGCGTATCTGGAATAAACTTTCCTATTTCAGGCTGCAGAACTAAAATCCATGTGATCAGGAGGAAAAACCATCCAGCCTGAAAGCAAGTGTAGTCAAATGGCTTTGACCTGTTGGCCACACTGTTAAGCTCTTTCTCCAACTCAATTTAGTCCTAAAAAGAAGCCAGTGGATCCAAATGGACTCAGAGGACAGATCATTTGAAAATGTTGTCATTTAAATATTCTGAGCTGCTGAGACTCCATTGCTACCTTTATGTACGCAAGTCTGGCCATGAGAAGGAAGAATAGAGATTTATTGTCCAATATCTAAGGCTGGCATCTATAAAGTAGTGAAAACTTTCAGATGCCTACGTGTAGTGTTTGTATTTTTCATGTTCATGTGTGATGCCTTGTGTTTTCCATTTCTAATGATAAACAAAGAGATGATTTGTGTGAAACCCATTTTGTGGGGAGGCCACAGTCATGCCTGAGGCTTAAATGGTAAAAATTCTTACATAATGAACTTCTTTCCCAGAACCTTAAAATGTTTTGTTAATTTATGGGAGCAGAAGGTAAGGAAAGAAGAAGGGATTTAGACTGACATTTAAAAAAGCTGCAAGGCTGAATAAAGTAATGAGCAGGATCGCTGTTACATTTTAAAATTACTTTTCTGTTACCACTGGAAGCATAGAATGGTGGTGGTTCAGTAGAGCCACTCTCTTCTTTGCAGAGCCCAGTGCCCTCTTTGGCCATTTAAAGGAGTGGTGCAGTTAAGGACGTGAACTTGATGCGGGAATGGAGCTCTTCTCTTACAGGAGTAACTGTTAAAGCACTTCATCAAAATACCACAGAAAAAAATGAAGTGGGTATCTTCTAGTGAAATCTGGGTAAGAGAGAGAAATGACTGTATTATTTTTCAAGCAGGAGTATTCACTCTTGGAAATCTCTTTCCAGTTCTTTTTCTACCTCTTCTACAAGGTTTATTTCCCTCTTCCAGTGGCATGAGTATTGCCTGCTCGTGAGCCTTTGCAGTAGCTGGTTTAGTCATTGCAAAGTTAGGTGGTTCTGTCATTGTTTTATCCCAATTACATGGCCATGCTGGTTCTGAATAGGTTGCGCATTTAAAATATTCCTCAGGGCAGGCAGTTACCTTCACTAAAACTTTCCAGCTCCACATCTTTGATGGCAGGTTGTGAGGAGTAAAGGCGAGTTTTAAGCCTATTTCCCAATTATAGTTCTTTTTACATAGATATTGGAAAGCGTCATGAGTTTCGTAGGCTCTGCCAGCAGCTTCATCGGTCTCAAACCGAATTGTTTTGAGTATGTAGAACCTACAATGCCCCTGATATACTGACACAATCTATCTTATCCTTCTTCAGCTAATGTCACTGCATGGATCAAATCATCAAGTCAGTTTATCATTCTAATGAGTTTTGCATTCATTACACATCCATATGCAAGGCTTGCAATAATATAATATCCATATGCAAGAGTTTCAATTCGTCTCTCTCGAGACATGTTTAAATGTAACAAGTTGTTGGAGTGGGTTGAGTGAAGTGGGATCTTCTGCTGTGCTTGCAGTGGGACCCAACACAATGGCAGGTTTTTAGGTCACTTTGGAAACTTTTTAGAACAATAAATCTGATGATGGCAGATCTGTAGAGGCAGAGAGTTGTAAATAGGAACCATTTTGTAGATCATTCTTCTGTTTGCTTGTCAAGCCTGAGCTTGAGCCTGAGCATGTCAGGCTCTGGGCTGGCACACCTAAAGGTTTGGCTTGAGGCATGCTCAGAGCTGTCTGACTGTACAGGCAGATCAAAACTAGTGGGTAATTTAGTCATCTTCTTGGCATATAAAACTACATCGCTGCTTGTAGAAATTGCATGGTTAGATGTGGGTAGGCCTAGGAACTAGAAGGAGAGACATGGAGTTTGTTTTTGCACTGGGTCCAGTTATACACAGAGAAAGGATTGTTCTTCCTAGACTTCACATGGGACCTAAGGTGCAGCTGAAGTACTGTTGGAAATACACTTTCACAGCACTCCTGTAATCTTTTACAATGTGTGTTCTTATCAGTATCATTTAAGCAGGATACCAAATGCCCCCTCTAGTGGCTAATATTTTTATAAAGGTGGTTTTCAGTTTCTTGGGACAATTTTAACACATGAGTGGCATGTCAGGACTACTTGACTGCTCGATCACATTGAATTGCCGACTACCTTCATGAGAGAGTGGGCTAGCAGCTGGCCTGTGTCATTCTTAAGTGTTGTGATTCCCAGTAACACAAAAAATACTGACCTCTAAAGTTAGGAGGGATTTGAGGAACCTCAATTTTTAATCTCCATTCAAGAGCTACTCTCAAGCAATTGATGACATTGGTGGATTTTCAAAACGTGATGGAAATGGAGAGCATCCATTACATTATTCAGGCCCTACTGAGGAATGGTAGGTGGATACAATGACAGAGGTGTTGGCCCTTGCATGCATCACTTTAGAGATTACAATGTTATGCAAAACATTATCTTCATCACAAATTATCTCAATCTAGTTATTAAAAAAAACCCCTTTCTATCACTCTCAATTTATTTTAGAAGGGAGAAAACATTTTTTCTGGGGTAAGGGAAGGGGAAGTCAAATAAAAAAAAAATACACTTGTCTGACCGTCTACAATTTGTGTGTATATTGTCTGCTCTGAAGAGAGTATGGGGCAGGTCTCAGGAGTTGCTGCCATACTAACGATGGAGGCCGAGGGTTTCATCAGCCATAGGAAGCAGTATCTTTATGGTGACTGCAGCATGTGGCAGGAGTGCTCTTTTTTTTTTTTCCTTTGGGGAATTCTCAAAATAGGTCAGCCTGTTAGAGATCCGAGATGCAGTGACCTTTAGTGGACCGGAAGATAGGTATCATCTATTGGGTTGAGTCCATAAAGATATTAAAAGAACATACTTTGTGTCTGGATATGGGCTTTGTTCTTGTGCCTACTAATATTACAGTAAACAGCAAAAGCTCTTATTTCTTAATGTACTTGTAGGATTATTCTCTTTGATATCAATGGGATTACTTGCTATTAAAGCTAAGCATGCATATAATTCCTTGTAGGGTTTGGGTTTCAGAAGGTTTTAACAGCAAGAGAAAGGAAAGAAAAAAATGTGCGTTTGTGTCATGCATGATATGGCATTATTTTATATAGAAATTTCAAGACAAGCCTTAGTTATAGACACCTCTTCTAGATGTCTGATCTGTGTGGGGTTTCTGAGGGCAAAGAAAAGAGGTTGTAATAATACCTACTTCTTACATTGCACTTCTTATCGGTACGTCTGAGAGTCCTTTGCAGAAGAGAGAGAGTGAGGACTGACATGGAAAGGGGATGTGATATGCCTAACTTCCTCGTAAACTTCTGGGAGAAAGTAAGAATAGAGCCTGGAAATACAGCTTACCTGCATCTGCCCAGCCCAGCTCTGTGTTTGTTAGGCCCTCTGAAGAAGAAGAAAGTGCTTTTAGAAAGAACTGCAGCAACTGGCAGGCAAATTCAGGGGTGGATGTAGTAGTAGAGAAAATATTTCAGAATATCTTTCCGTAATTGTCCATCATCCCTTTCATTTGTATTACAGCAAAAGCTTGTAAGCCTCTTCTGGCATTAGAGTTCACCTGCAAAGCACTTGTGAATCTTATCAATTGAAGTGAAGAAGCCTCTTCTGTTGGTATGTGATGGAACAAAGCCAAAATGAGCAGCATAAGGGAGGGAAGGGAATATGCTGGTATTATTTGGCATGTCTCAGCTCCCTGCCCTGTCAGCTATACCTCTTGTGTTTAGCTCCGAGTAAAATTTCTCCAAAAATGCAGGTATGGATGAGTAATCCCCCCCCCCCCTTTTTTTTTTATTATGGAACATGAAAAGCTCTCAATGTAAAAAAGTGTTAAGAGTCAGCACAAACCAGCAATGTCTCTGTATGGAATAGGTGCTTAAGCAGATTCTCAGTAGTTCATGTTAGCTGCTTAGCCATGCAAACACTTTATTCTGGTGGCTTTATTGTTTTGCAGGGAGGCCAGGGGACACAGTTCATAGTCCACAGAGACATGACAGAACTCAGCTCCATGATAGCTTTAGTGTTTATGTGGGCATTAAGTCAAAAAGGTGGTGTAGGACGTGCTTCATGCTTTTTTTTGGTACCATTTTTAGCTTTACTCAGGATTATTTTCTCTAACCCATGTCCAGGAACAGACTGGGAGTGTAGGAATAATGTTGTTTGATCTATGGAAAATTAGGATCTGTGAATTGCTGATAGCTCCCTACTATAGCTCATTCTCCTGAGTGCTCCTCTAAATTTGGACTTCACTCCAAAGTAACGTGACAGTTGCTTGTTAAAACACTCTTCTTCCACCACCATGGACAAAATCACTTTCAGAAATTGTTAGAGCACATTAAAGGATGAAATAAATTTTTAGGACTGTTTGTGTCTCTCTTTGCTTTAGTCATATAGTAATTAGCCACATACAAGCAGCCTTTTGGTTAAAGAATAGCTGCGATGAGGCTGCAGTTGTGTGGGATTGTTTATCTACCCACCAGGAATTTCACAATGCTCCCTGTAATTCACTCCCCAGTAGTTCCTAGAAACTTAACTGTAGAAGTAAGTGTGGGTTTTGTTTGTATTTTTAAGGGGATATTTGTATTAAAAAAAAAAGGTGGAGCCCTTTTATTTTTTTTTTCAAGTGCCCAAAATGTGTTCAGTTCTTCCCTGGATAGTTTCAGCATTAGTGGCATAGTATCCACGTTACATCCAAATGTAACTTGGCTCTCAGCTGTCATTTATAGAAATCAGTTGTCTCATGCAAAACATAATAGGTGAGGTTCACCTTTTAAACTGGTTTCACAAATCACTGTTTTTCCCTCCCCAGACTGACACAATACAGGTTATCTCAGAGCAGATATTTCAAACAAAATAATCCAGACCAAGGACTTAGCTTCTCTGCACATCTCTGAGACTCCATCTCAGAAGTGTTATTTGCCTTGATTTTGCCTCTTCAGGCTAGCAACCAAATGTGAACCACAAAGAATGCCTACAGACAGAGAACGGGACAAAATGGTCATTCAGACCAGTGCATGTGAGGCACAGCACTTCTGATCGAGTCCTCCACAGTGTGGAGTATGGCACAGATTAAAAACGGGTTTTCACATTCTTCCAGTACCTCTCACAGTTTTAAATTAGTTTTGTGAGATATTTTTGCTGCAGACAGCGAGTTGCAGGCCGTGGAGAGCAACCTCACTGTCACAGGAGTCAGGACTGCTGTGGACTCTGGAGTTAGTAGGGTTAAGTTGCAGAAGTATGTTTTATTTAAAGTTTTCCTTTCTGCTTAGATATTAATGCTGGAGACAGTGTATCTGTTACGAGTACAGTCATATACAGTAAAGGTAATTGTTTGGCAGCTGTAACACAGTATCTGGCCATATCTCAACGTAAGTATATCAACTTCAGCTTTGGCAGCCGTCTGGCAAACCAGAATTTAATCAGAAAGCCTGGGCAAATAAGCCTGCCTATAAATGTAAACTGATGCAGATGTATTGATCAAATGGCATTTAAAAGCCAGGAAGAAAAGCATGCTCTGGTTGTTTCCAAGGTACAGTGGTGCCAGTCAGTATAAGACTGATTTCTAATAGCAAGAGTTGGTGCCTCAAAGGTGTAAGTCACCTACCAGAGCCTGTGAGCCTGCCAGGAGACCATGGCCTGGGCTGTGATAGCCAGAGAGATGGGTTTGAGAGATGGAGAGATGCTAGGGTGGGTTCGTGCTTAAGACAGTAACAAATGACTCTCAAGGAAAACGTATGTTGCTCTACAACTTCTAGAGGTGCTGTTGTTTTCCACTGAAGCGTGGAGACTGTAACTGGTCTTGGTAGGTTTTTGAGAAATTTCTGACTCTCGTTTTATGTTCAGTTAATGTTTTAAGGAGAAGTGACAAAGTGAGTGGTGGGGGTGGCCTTCCTGACAGTCTCTTCCTTGCATAAGGAACTCACTTTTATGTCTAGGTTGCAGCAAAGGAAGAGCAAACCCACAGACTCCTGTTCCAGCATGTTAGCATTTGAACAATTATTTTCTTTGCTTAAGTATTAAATTCTGTTTATTTTCTATAAATAATAAATTATATTTATTATTCTAATTATTAAATTCTATTTCTTTTCCATTTTTCCTTTTTCTTCAAGTTCTGCTTTTAGTTAGAATTAGTGAGGTCTGCATTGGGTCTACTTCCTGAAGGTACTTCAGCACAAACAGAGGTCAAAGTGCCTAACTGGTTTCCTACAGAACAAAAAATATCTATGCCTTTGAATAGACTGCTAAATTGGAGCATTTGTGTAGTTGGTCCCTTTTAAAAAAACAACAATAACAAAAGCCCCACTATTCAGCTTCTGCTTTGTCTGTTCCACGCAGATGTGTCTTGCTAAGAGTAGACAATGGAAGTAAGATGTGGTGGCAGAGGCTGTAGCATGTACCAACATCCTCAGTACAGCATCTGCCAGGTCTCTGGGTATTTGAAATCGGAGATATAGAGCTGGAAGGAACCCCAAGTTTTCAACTTGTTGATTTTACAGTGACTGCTGCTGTCTGTCCAGTGTTCCCCTAAAAATATCTGTTGAGGAAGATGCTGCAACTCTTGCCTCTGTTGCAGCCGTAACAGAGAAAACTTTTTCTATAGTGTCTGATCCACAGGTCTGCTCAAAGGGAGCCCTGGAAAACTTCCTCAGTCCTGCCTGGTTTATGTTAGGGGAAAATACTGGTCTGAATCAAACAGCCTGGAAGAGGCAAGACTGTGCAGCCCTGTGGCCCTTGATCTAACCAGTACTGAGGCTGAAAATACATTCCCAGTCAGCACAAGCACACAGAGTGCATGTATATACACCATGTATATGCACATGCACATGGCCAGCCCCACGGATCACAGGCAGAGCACTCACTGAAACACAGGCAGCACCAGCAGCCTCCTCCTGCTCCGCTGATGAGCAGGATGAAGATCTGCCAGTGAGAATATATACATATATGAGAATATATATATATATGTACATATGTACAAGGTGGATCCCTCCAGCAGCCAGGTCCAGATGCTTAGTTGCCCCTAAATCCCAGTCTCCCCAGTTGCCAGCACCTGGCCAGATGAGTCCCCTCCTACTCTTTGGTGTAGTGGGAGGTAGCTGCCAGGTCAGTGGGGTTGTGTGGTGTGTTTTTAAGTGACAGGGAGGAAATGACAACACTCAGCACTCAGACAATGTCAGCACTCAGATTCGGTAGAATTATAGACCTAACGGAAGCAAAGATCTGACAAGTATAGGAGGGGGTGCTGGAGAGAGTGAAAATTGCTGGAAAATTACTGTGGGAATGAAATGGTTTAACTGTTGAGCATGCAAAAGTGAACTAACCTTGACAGCAGTATTTTCAGACTAAGTGCTCACCTGCAAGGTTTCTGCTACTCTTAAAAAACGTGTGTCAGTAAAATGGTAGTCACTTGAAGTAACACAATTAAGACCAGGCTGGGAGTGCTTCAGGAAAGACTTCCACATCAGTGTTATACTATTGCAAGTGACATAAACTGCAAAATATTTTGATTTCTGATGTGATTTATCTTTCATACCTGTGGGGATGAGACTTTGAAAACTGCAGGGAGAATGCACGAGGCTTACCTCTGTACCACGAGAGAAGGTACCCGTTCTCATCCTGCAACATCTAGCTATGCCATGAAAAATAGTTTTGAAGGGGAGATAATTCTGAAGTTGTTCCTTTTATCTTGCCTCTGCGCTGGCTTTGCATGGCCTTAGCGATGTTGCACAAAACAGGTTAGTGGTTTTGAGGGACAGGAGCTGACATTCCACTGTCGTTGCACTGGGGAGGAACACTTTTGCTGGATGACTGACACCTTTGGGCATATTCACTTGTTTGTTTTGCTGCCGAATCTTCATGTTTTACTGCTAAATTTTGCAGGTATACTTGGGTGTAGTGCACTTCTGTGTTGGTTCTTTTTTTTGCTGCAGAGTAGCTTCGATCTATCCAATGGAGAAAATAAGCTGCAGAAGCACAGAAAACTGAACAGAGAGCAGAGAGGTTACAGGATGATTATATATTGGTGGAGAATAAATGATCCTCTTCAGCTAGGTGCCTTTCTTGGCTTCGCCTCCACGTCATGCAGGGCTCATCCCTGGTAAGAGGAGCCACTCGTGCTGGCTGTCGGGGGGGAAGAGCTCCTGCAATACCGGGCAGCTGCCTTGCCCCCCGCCCTGGTTCAGAGGGGACCCTTGGGTCCCTGCCTGCGCCCAGGCCGAGGTGGCTGTGGGAGGCAATCCTCAATCACAGTCTGTGAGAGGGAAGGACACCCCTGTGTAGTCTTCTCACCAGCCCCTTTGTTTTCATACAGCTAGTTAGGAAAGGGTGGAGAAAATGCTTCAGGACACTGACTGTCTATCACTTACTGTACAATTTTTATAGTGTGACACAGGCCAAAGTTCAGCAGCCTTGAAAATGCCTCTGAAATTTTTTTGTCAAAGCTTTAACCGAGGTCAATGATTTTAAGAAAAACACAAGGAGTGCGGGCACAGCAGTTTACAGTTTGGGCTTTGTCCCTCATCATTTGGTACGCTTGAAAGATAATTGTAGCTGTTATCTTCACGTAAAGGTTTGAAAGAAGGAGTAAATTTTCACATATTCATCCAGAGTCTCAAATGAGCATTCTCTATTCTACTCTTACTTGGTTTGTGACAGTTCCAAAAAACATCTAAATTACTTTTCTCCCTGGACAGCTCCGGGATTTGTTGTGTGAGCAAAATGAGGGTAATAAAAAGCAGCAGCAGGGATGCAGACGTAGTGATTTTTCTTAGCTACATGCGTAAGCAGAGGTTCTGTAATGTGCATTTAGTAGCCGTCTCTTGCCGTGTGGATACTGTATTAGCCTGTAAACCCTTGACCTGGACTGGATGGCTGGTTGCTATGGCAACAGGTTGCATAGTAACAGGTTTTCTTCTTAGGTTGGAATCATCTTGCTTCTCTTAAATGTGACTTCTGGGGAGGTCAGATGTGGTTCATCGGATGAAACTAGGAAAGTTTTTTCAAAGGAGAAGCAAAAATGTTGATGTTCAGCAGCCTGAGCATCTGCTGAGAGGTGTTCTTTGTTCATGGCAGGGGAAGAAGGTAGTCAGCTCCCCCACCTTCTCCACTTTGTTGAAGCAGAGGTCAGTAGCTCACCAGGAAAAAACCAGCTGTTCTTGGAAACAAGATGAGTGGAGGAGGTTCAGGGGAATTTGTCTGCTGTGTGGCTCCCACTCTCAATCCTGCTAAAGGCAGTAGGCAAATATTAACAGCTTAGCACTCCAGTAACCTTGAAGATTTCTGAACTTAAAGTAAGCCTCTGATCAGCTGCTCTCCAGCTGAACTGCTTCTAAACCTCTGCTGACCTGGTCCTGAATCTAAATTTTAAAGAATTATAACCATACACTTCATTTGTGGTTTTTTTTTCTTTTTTAATGGCTCTGCTTGGCAAGGTCCTATGGGAGATGGTCCTCAGGAGCAGAAGACCTGAGGTTGATCTACAGGGATGACCTTCCGAGAGCATAGGTGTCCCACTCACTCCAGCATGCTGCAAGCAGAGCCAAGCGTGGCAGAAAGCCAGCATGGATCGGCAGGGACCTCCTGACTGAGCTCAAACACAAGAATAAAGTGCACAGGCTGGAAGAGGCTATCTAGGAGAGACATAGAGACAGTGACCAAGCTTTCAGGAACAGAGCTGGGAAATGCAAAGCTCAGCTGTAGCTGAAATGAGCTATGGGGAGGGTATCTCTGGGTATATGGATGACAAAATGAAGGATGAGAAAATATCAGCCTGCTGCTCAGTGAAACCAAGGTGAAGGAAATTAAAAGCACTTGATACCTTTTTTTTTTGGTGCAGCCTTCCCTGGTAAGGTCTATCCTCAGACCTCCTAGGTTTCTGAGTCTGTGGGAATGTAGCTTTACCCACAGTAGAGGAAGACGGTGATACAGCTCTTGAGCTAACTGTACAGCAGATGCACAATGACAAGGTACATCCAAGGGACTTGGCTGACTTCTCTGTGAAGCCAGTGGTGATCAGGGGAGGTTCCTGGTGACTGGAAAAGGTCAAGTATTGCATCCATCTTCAATACTGATAAATGTCTTTATTAAACAGTGGACAATAGGATGGAGTGCAACTTCAGCAGGTCTGTGGATTAAATCAAACTGTGGGGAGTGGTCAGTACACAGAAGGGCCTGGGCAGGCTAGGGAAATGGCAGACAGGAACTTCACAGTAAGTTCAATGAAGGCAGAAGTCTAGTCTCTTGTCCAGGGTGTTACAACTGTTCACCAGTACAGGTTGGGGACTGCCTGTTTGGAAAGTAAGAAAGTGTCCTGCAGATGGAAGTGGACAGCCTCAGGCCACAGCATGCTCGCCTGGCAAAGAAGGCCAACCGTGTCCTGGGTTGCATTAGCAAGAGTGTAGCCAATGGCACCTGGCTACACCTGCAGTGCTGTGACCAGTTTGGTGCACCCTGGTACAAGAAATAAGTTAAATACGGGAGTGAGTCTGGTAGAGAGACACCAGGATGGTCGGGGGGCTGGAGCAGGTGATGAATGAGGAGAGACCTAGGGAACTGGGTTTGTCCAGTCTCCAGAAAAGAAAGTTAAAGGGGGCTATTATTGCTGCCTACAGCTTTCTGATGGGAGCTGGAGCCACAGTCTTTCGGGAGATGTGCAGTGAAATGGCAGAAGTCAACACAAGAAACTCGGTTAGATAGTAAGTTCTTGCCGTGAGGGTAGTCAAATGCTGCAGCAGGCACCCCGGGAGGTTGCTGGATTCCCATCTGTGGGGACAGTTGGAACTCAGTGTGGCCCCAGTGTGACTGAGTGGGGTTTGGATCGCGTGATGCCCGGGGGCTCCTGAGATAATTTTACAAGTCTCAATTTCTTTTCTCTCTGTCCAGATTAAAACAAGTGTAACTCTTCTTGTGGGTGGAACTGAAAATGAGTTGTGTGGTTATGTTACCCTCCTTTCCACCTCTCTTTCTCAGCCCTATACATCTCGCTTCCCTGGTGAGCAGTGCCATCACTTACACGTCAGAAATTTGGTGATGATATGTCACTGTAAACCCCCAAGAGATCTGTTCCAGTGTCACTCATTTCTTCTTTAATATTAAATACGCTGCTGTATGTTTTACCCTTGTGCCCTTTTGGCATGTATAAAGTAAGCAGAGTTTCACACTGACAGGAATACTAACATAGGCAGTAGCTTACAGAAAAACAAAATCCAGATACAACATGTGATTGGAGAGGGGCTTTTTTTTTATTGTCTTTTTTTCTTTGTGCCGGTTGATGTAATTTCTTAGCAGCTGTCAACCTCTAGCACTGTCAGACAGCCACTTAGAGCTGTGCTGCTGTACTGTGATCCCATCAGCCAAGAAGCACAAGGAGGAGTGAAGTGGGGTTGTCCATTCAAGTCTCGGAAGGATTTGAAGGGCTGCATCCAGGGAGGGGAAGGGATTGAAAGAGTTCACTCGGGTGAAGGGAACGGCAGCAGCAGGAAGGAGAACTGTGAAACAGAGTTTGAAGGGATGCTGTTGTAGGATGGAAGGAACAAAAAGTGCTGAGAGGCTGACTTGGATTGGTTTTAGTCTGTTTTTCCTGTAAATCTTAAAAATACTTTACAAAGCATTTCTAGTTCTCAAGCTGGTAGAACAGTGAAGGTTTGCAAGGTTATACGGGTTGCCCAGTGTATCCACAAATCAATGGCAAATCATAAAACCAACAGAAGGGTTTATTACCGGTGGCCCAGCAGCCTGGCTAGCCTCTGTAGGGTGTGATCGTGCTAGGAATGTACTTCTGGGAGATGTAAATCTTGAGAACATGCCTGCTTGTCATGAAAGAGATGGCAGAGCTTTCCTCATGCAGGGAAATGTCAAGCAAGCATCTTGACCAAATTATCAGATGGTCGGTTGCATTTTGACATTGTAGGACATGCCAGTGGTTTCACGGGAGAAGAAAAGATGCTCTTTGCTTCCTGTCCCAAAGTATCCCATCTATGCTGCCGTGGACTGTGAATGTCTGTGTGGCAGCCTGGGGCAGGCTGTGCTACAGATGCTCAGGAAGTCAGCAGGATTTATATAAAGCTCTGCTGGGTTTGCAGAACCTTTTGGCTCCTTTCCAGTGTCAAAGTGGGGATATAAATAGAAGAATGTCGCACTTTTGAAGTCTGCCTTCTATTCATGGAAAGGAAGGACTTTGTGCCAGAGCTGTGATATAATAGCTGTTAAATACAAGCCTCAAGACCAGTTTTGTGATGAGCTGAACCACTTGACCACATTTCAGTGGGATGCAAGCAATCTCAGTAGCCTATAGCATCACATCTCTGTTAGCTATTTGCTGACATCTAAGTAAGACTTGGCTGTATGAAAGCAGGGTTCAAGAGTAATCCATACTCCCACCTCCCCTCGCAGCTGCTCCTCTCTCTGCTAAAAGAAAAAAAAAATGTTGTTTTCTTTTTCTTTGGTCAGATTAACAAGATGTTTGGGACAGTGGTGGTTGGAGTTGGAATTGCTGGCTTAGCACGAATCCGAGACTTGATGAATCCAATGCCTACCAGCCCTTCTGAGCACCTGAAACTCCTTGGATTTGTATCCAGGTTAGAAATTTCATCTTAGCATGTTTAATATGAATATTGTAACATTTCTTTCTTGCAGTACGTGTGCCTTTCCATGTGGAGGACAATTACTTGGGGGGGGGGGGGGGGGGGGGGGGGGGGAATTTCCGTTTTTTTTTTTTTTTTTTTTTTAGGGGGGTTTGGAAAGGGAAAAATTTTCTCAATATATTCCCGTTATTTTGAGGAAAAGG
>JANVCC010000019.1:17311565-17536284 GCA_025345505.1 Todiramphus chloris collaris
GGGGGGGGGGGGGGGGGGGGGGCGCAGGGGATGAATTTCCAGTTTTATATTTCTGTTATAGTTAAGGCTGTCTGGAAAGGGAAAGATTCTGCACATATGCCTGTCATTCTGAGTGACAGCTAGGAAATAGCACAAAACACTTTTCAAGAGGGAACAAATAGGTTACCTCAGTGAGATACCTTGCAAAAATTATTAAAATAAAAGCTGATAGACATTCTTCCTGTAGGACCTGTGTGATTAAAAAAAGAATATGATTCTGTCTGACTGAAATTTCCTGTAGGTTTAGAATGGTACAGACCATAATTACACTAATTACCTAATGTCTGCATGACATTTGTAGAAATGCTTAAAAATTACATAAGAAGTTTTACAGAGATATTTAGAAGTTTTTGTGTTGGGTTTTTTGGTTTTTTGTTTTTTTTTTTACAAAAACACATGTAAAGCTCCTAATATTGCAACTTCATTGTAAAATTCTAATTAGTTTTGTTTAAACCAGGTAGTTAGCCTGTAGATGCCTTTAAAAAAAAAATCATGATTTAGTACGTACAATAAGGTTGCTTAATAGAGAGCAAAAGTTTCTCTCTTTAGCTTGGAGCTGTGGAAATTTAGTGTATACCTCCCTGTGAGCATTCCTGATAGACTGTCTGCTCCATACAGCAGAGCATAAAGGTTTTAAATAGTTAGGTGGTACATCTATGAATCTCAGACTGTGAATGTATTTTTCCAGCTATATTTAAATCAGGGTTTAAAAATATATTTAAATCAGCTATATTTAAGTCAGAGTTGTTTGAGACTGAAAGGAGCCATTAGGTCATCTGTGTTTATCTCCCTACAAAATACACTCCTGATTCCCTGATGCCTTTGCTAGTGCTACAGCTCACCTTGAACAGCACTGCAGGCAGGGCTTCCCCTACTTCTGTTGAGAAACAGCGCTGTTGAAGTGCATGGTTCACACACACCTTGCTTGGATATGTTGCCTTATTCTTTGCATTCCAATCACATGTAAACATTACCTGTCTTTGCTTTCATTCCTGCCTGTGGCTTGCCCTCACGCCCTCTGTCACCTAACCCAACACTGTCAAGGTGTCTGCTCTAGTCTTTACTAATACAAAGGGCTTTTGAGAGGAGTGTGCATGCTCCATTTTCAGGTGGAGATGTTCTCAGGGTGATGGCCAAGAGAGCCTTCCTCTTAGCACTGGCATGGTGTGTATGTTGCAAGGCATAAGCAATTCTTTTGCTTACGTTCTCCAGCATGGCCACATTCTCCCATAGAAGGACTGTCCTCCTTCAAGTCAGTCTTGTTAAAAAATAAAACACCAAAACAAACAAACAAAAAATCAAAAAGCACTTCACGCTTCAATAGCAGGACAGTTTCTGTACCGATCCCACCACCTACACACTGGCCCATCTCTTCTGTTCTTTTGTGTACTCCACTTCTGTCTGTAGATGCTCTTCCCTTCCTGGGTAACAGGCTGCCTTAGTTCTATCCTGGTTGAGCTCAGTGAGCCAGTGGTCCTTGGGAACAATTTCTAAGTGCTGCTGCACAACATTCACTTGGGAGGAATGGACTGTGACAGTTATGCTTTGATTGTATTTATGCTAAATACACAGGAGAAATTTCGGCAATATTAATGAGGCCAAGCAGATTAGCCTGGAAGATGCTCTAAGAAGCAAAGACATCCACGCAGCCTTCATCAGCACAGAGAACAGAAGCCATGAAGAAACAATCAGGTATTTTGTGATGTTTTGGTTGTTGGGGTTTTTTTTCCCTTTTCCTGCCCTTTCCCATGTAATTTAGAAGCATAGAGGAGCTGTATAAAGCTGTTGCAGAAGAGGATGTGGACACTGGAGAGGAGACTGTCAGACTAGAAGCCTGAAGTGAATGATAGAGAGTTCCCTAGAGCACCAAGTAAGCCCTGGAAGACAATACAATTTAAGATGCATTCATTTCTCAAGTAATTCCAGCTGCATACCTCTCTAGGCCTGTGTTTGATGGACACACAGCCTAAAACAGGATTCAAAGCTTTTCATCACAGATGACACAGAGAAGGGGCACTCCAGTGCCCCACTCCAGACACGCAGTTGTCCGCAAATTAGCTATTGCAGTGCTCAATACTGTGGTATTTTAGTGACCTGCTGTAGGTGAGTAAGGGAATTCTGTGGAAAAAGGAGAATTAAAACCCAGCTCTCCTCGTGTTTAAATGTCATGTAGCCACCACACCATCCTTGCTTAGGAAACTTGCCATTTATTTCTGTTAGTCTGCATTGTGCCTCTCTCCAATTGGGGCTGACGGTGGGAACGAGACACAGCATGCACAGTGAAGAGATGGTTATCATGGTATACTTCTTAAAGACTGATCTTTTATCCTTTTCAGAATGTTTTTAGAAGCTGGGAAACATGTCCTCGTTGAGTACCCAATGGCTTTGTCTGCTAAGGCAGCCCATGAGCTCTGGGACATGGCTGAACAGAAAGGTAACGCATTAGTTCTCAAGGCTGTAAACAGTATTACCTGTTGGGTAGCACCAAAGACATCAACCTTAAAGGCAGGGCTCCAGTCTACTATTAATCATGACATACAAGGGAGTATGACTGTCTTCAAGATGTGTCAATCCAAGATTTGAGGCATATGCCGATGGGGAAATAACCACGTGAATGTCAATGTTAAGAGTAAGGTATGTTTGCCCTCAAAAAAAGCACTGGGCTCTGCTTTTGATACTAAGAATGCAGTTAGAGAAGGAAACATCTGTTGCAGTGATAGTAGAGCACTTAGTGAGTGTGGCCATTGGACTTGTGCATTTCGCTGTCCGATCTCTCCCCGAAAATGAAATTGGAAACAACTCTGCTGGCTTCTAGTGTGTGTGATGTGGTGGTCACACGCAGCTGCTTGTGCTATTGCAGGCCAGCAAGGCATCCCTGTCTGAAAGACAGCTTGTCTCTAAACTTTATCTCTTGATTTCTGCTAAGTGTGTGGTCCCATCGCTGTGGTGGCAAGGGTCAGAAGCTGGCATTTCAGTTGAGGGCAGTAGGGGTGTATGGGGAGAAGTACAGTGCTGGGCAGAAGCAGAGCGCAAACCATTTGGGCAAACTGCACAATCTATAACACTACTTCTTAAAAGTTTCCTTTGTGACTTTTGTCTAAAACACCGGAGGTATAGGATTTCTGCTTTGCCATTTCTCCGTACTGACACCACTTACTGCCTTGCTGCTCGCCAAATGGCTTCCTGTTTAGCAGAATTTATACCTCTTCTCTTGAAGCAACAGCAATTACTGCCAGCAGCCTAAGCTGGCAGTCCTGGAAACCCTCCAGAAAAACACACGTTGAGTGAGGGCCACATTCAATATGTACCAGATAGCCTACACGCCAAAGTAGCCCAAGTAATTGCAATGGAGGGAGCTAGTCTTTTAACATATTGCTACAATCTGGGTCTGAGCATTATGCTGGTTTTTTCCCCCCTTCTTTTTCCTGCTATCCTGGGAGGAAAAATGCAGAACAAGGAAATGTAAGGGGAAAGAGGGCAAGAATTAATCCATCTTTTACTTTGAAGACTCATGTTTCGGCTTTCGTTGGGTATTGGGTTTCATGACAAAGTTTCTGTTAAACATAATGGCTACTGTTCCTGTAATCTCTATGTTTGTTGTCTCCTGAAAATCCTTAGCCCAGATTGATGCCTCAGCACAGGGCCCATGTTTGATTTTCTTCCTGACATCACTTTGCCACCCATGTGTGAGAACATTTCTAAGTGAGTTCCCACTGGTGGCTTGTGAAGCTGTTACTGCTTAGATGTGTCATTGACTCACACAGAAACCTCTTATTTCACCTGTCCTTTTTATTGTCTTTGGTGTGATTTTGGGGGTTTTGTGTTTGTGGTTGTTTTTTTTCAATGGCAGATAAAGTACTTCATGTGGAGCACATTGAGCTTCTGACTGAAGAGTATAAGCAGCTGAAAAAAGAGGTGGCTGGGAAAGACCTGGTGAAGGGAACGTTGCATTTCACAGGTCAGTAGCCGTGAGGAAATCAAAGTTCATCTGGATTTGTCCGCCTCCTCCATAGGGATGCCATTCCTTCCAGGCTTCATTCAGTCCTTTTAGAAAAGAGTCTGTCTGTAAACTGACTGGAGACACAGGTATCAGTTCTGGATATTTTCACGAAGTTACAGAACTATCTGGAAAGCACCTGTGGTTAACAGTTGTCTTCTACGGGGTATTGCTTTGCTAATCTCTGCTGTCTGGTGAAGAACACAAGCCTATGTCTTGTTGTATGGAGGAGAGAGCATTTTGTCATCTGTACTTTGGTGGTACTGACCAATATCTCATTCATTTTGTCTCGGAGAGAAGGATGAGCTCTGAGGAACTGTCCCGATTTCTAGTGGGAACCTTTAGTCTTCCATACTAGTGTTTGGCCCCAGAAGAGCGGAGAATGATTTTCAAGCCATTGTTTCCTCCCTACTTTATTCCCCCATTGAATCTACATACACCCTCCTGTCTTCAACATGTCCTGAAGGGTTTGTTGTGTATGTACTTTGTGCAGCTTTCTCTATCATAGCACACCAACAGATCCATTTCAAGTTTGACCATGTTTGTTGACTTTTCTACTCAGTCCATCCACTCATGGCCTTTCTACACCCTGGTCTCTAAGCCTGCAACAATGCAGTTTCTTCAGCTGTTCCTGTGCAGACGGCAATATTCTCCTTCCCATTTCTCAAGACCTTCTGCTGCTGTTTTACCAGGTAGCGTCCTTGATGAGAACAAGACAGGGTTCCCAGCTTTCAGTGGAATTGCCCGACTGACTTGGCTGATTGACCTCTTTGGAGACCTCACTGTTACCTCTGCGACCAGAGAAAAGCAGAATGATAAGAATTATTCCAGAATGACTGTTCACTTTCAGACAGCAAACAAGAAGTGAGTAATGACTGTGGCAACAGGTGAGCCGGGCTCCTCAGCTATCATCTGCAGGAGCTCTGCATCCTTTCTTGTGGAAATGGAATGGGTGGATGCTGGCATGAGAGTGTACAAGAGAAACAGACCTGAAAGTGCTTCCTGTAGTAATCACGGTAAAAATAGACACCTTCAAACAATGTCTACTGAAGAACACAAGAAGGATTAAAAGCTCTTTTCTGATGTGTAAACATAGGAATGGGTCCCTTAATGCATTTTATCATCCCCAAGACTGAAAGACCCTTCTCTTGCAGTCTGAAAAATTGTTCAGAAGCAGAATATTTTCCGTCTAGTTCAGACATTCTAGCTGTACATTGAAAGCTAGCTTTTCTTTATGGGTTGAAAATATATGACTGTTTGAAAAGGTAATGCAATAATCTGTAGCTTATAGCACCATAACGCATGTGCTAGTATGTAGTACTACCTGGAGGTTCAGAGAAAATTACACTTTTCGAGCAGAAAACTACTGGAAGGCCAACATTCAAAGTTTGCTCTTGGCTAATGCCTGATCTGCAGTCCTGAAGTTTCACTGATTTTTCCTGTGTAGGACAACAGCCTGTTTCCCATTTCTTGTCCTTTTGCTTTTTTTCCTTCAGCATGTCAGACTGAATGAGAATCCAGCAGCCAGCATAACTTGGCATTTTTTTCCAATCATTGCACTAGGACTTTATTGCGGAAAACTCTTCGTGAGACATTTTATAGTAATGAATTTGATATCCCTATTTTATATCTTAACAATAGCCTTGCTATCAAACAATCTATTTTTAGTCTTGCTATAAAATAGTATAAACAATATATGACCATTAATTAAGTCATCAGTTTTTTATACTGTAGATTGAGTACTCAGCTTGGTCCAAAGTCTGGTGGTGTGTTTTCCTGGAAACTCTCTGGTTTAGTCATTCTGGGCCGTCTGCATGGAGATCATGTCCTTTCAGATAGGTTGAAGTTACTTATGATGCCAGTTTGCTGCATGCTGTAGATGCCACTTGAGAACTGCCTGATACGCAAAGGTACAGAGAAGTTACCCAAGCTCTATGTGTTTCCTAGCAGGCAGGAGTGGTGATGGAACAATTCGTTCCTTTCTCTTCACTCCATTTTCCTGCTTTTCCATATAGCACACTCTGCCTTTGAGACAGATGACCCCGTCATAGGCATATGACAAGAGGGAGATGAGAGGAGTAGGAAGTGCAGGGGAGAATAAGACCCCGTGGGAACATATTCTGGCCTATCTTTGTAATAAATTACCCTTTTTTGTTGCTAATGTACTTTTAGAACACTTAAAACGAAAAATACCAACCAATGACAAAAAAAAGGAAAAAAACCCCAGCAAACATGACTGCTTACTTCTTTAAGAATTTTAGAAAAGTGTTTCGTTTGAAAAGTAATAACCTGAAGGACTAGCTATTTGGGGAGTGAATAACCAGGGCTCATTTGAACTGTTAGTTTCCCTACAGGTCTAGTTAAGCATGTTATCAGCCCATCCTACAAAGCCCGCTGCAGTTTACTGTGGGATTAGTATCTTGTTTTAGCAACCTTCCCCTCTCTTTAAATAAAACATCATTTCCAATTCCTTTTAAAATGCAGTTGAGAGAGGACAGAACTGAGTATACAAGCTCTCTTTAGCCTTCTAGCAATTTGCCAGTAACACGAGTAGCTGTAAAGATCTGTATAGAGTGAAATTTTGAACTAATTCCAGCAGGTGGAACTAGCGGGTGGCTTAAACATTTCGCTGGTAGTTCTTGGCTGCTATGTATGATATTTGCTCGATACAGACTGTTTCTGGGTTCCTGGTTTTTTCCTGCTCTATGCTGCTAACTGATACCTGCTTTTCTTAGCCCCCTGTGAACTGTTTCTATGGATCAGTAAGTGTTTTGTCACCATGAGCTGTCTAATGACCTCGGAGACAGTCAGCTTTATGTCTCCAGGATAAATTATGCCGGCTGGAAAGTGACATAGCGTTCCTGTATTCTGTTCGGTGGTTGGGCCATATTTCCTGCTGACCTTCCCTCATTGACGTCAGTGGAGTTATAGCAGCAGAGAATTTGGCCCACTCTCTGTCAAGGGAAGTTATGGCCCGGCAGTCATGGAGGTGGTGTGGCAGCTCTAATTTGCCCAACCTTTATTTTGCTGAAGGATGGGAAAGGTCTGCACCTTTCCTGAGAGCAATCCCGTCCTTTGTGGAAAGACATAATGACATTAACCTTGAGAAATGTGGTTAATTCAGCCTATTTTCTGCCTTGGCAAAGACAGCAGGTGCAGAATGCAGCAGGCTGTGCTCCGCTTGTTAAGTGGGGATTTGTGCAGAGGCTACAGTCTGTCTCTGCCTCACAGCCCGTGCTGGCTGCTCCTCTGTCCCTGGGTGGGTTATGGAGGTGACACCCAGCTATCGGAGAGGTGACCTCTGCCTCTGTTGTGTTTCCAAGACAGTTGAGCTGACAGCCTCCCTGTGATAAAGCATTGAGCAATCCAGGAAAAGCCAAACGCCTACTGACAGCGTGGCTGGTCTGGGATTGCAGTGCCTGTCAGAGCTTGGATTCAGTAAATGTCAGAAAAGAATTTTTAGTGTGAGCTGGAGAGATAACCATTTGGGCAACATCTCTTTTGGTGTTACCTAGGGGTAGGGTCTAACTCTCTAATTCCCATACAATGTAAGGTAGCCCCTTTTGATTGCATGGTAAATAAAAAGTATTGGCATTTCCAAAGCATGAAAAGGTAGATGCTTAAAAGAAATGGAAGACTTTTTCTGAACACATATTCTGATGATAAATGTTTGAAATTATGTTTGTGTGGAGATCTAAGCTTACAAAGTCTAATAAAAAAAGCTTTGAATTGAACATCCATAAAAAAATCATGTAATACATGCTTTCTTGCAGAAGTTGCTGCATAGAATATTTAAGCTGAGTGGGCCCAGCATGAAACAGCTTAATTATCCTGCAGGTACAGAGAGTGTTCACTTCATTTTGCTTTATTTAACTAGGACAGTCCAACTAGAGCCACTCATTATTTGAAGAAATAGGGAATTGGAAAAGCACAAAGTCTCTTCCAATCTCTGAATAAAACCTAGCTGGGAGAGCTCTACCAGTCTAAAATCTGGAAAGTCAAAATAACCTTAAAAAGTCATGGTGTTTTCTTCACTGCAGATAGCACTTGCATTGTAGAACTCAGTATAAAAGTGGTTTGTTAGCATTTTGTTAAGCCTTCTTCTTTTAACTGTCCAGCATATTTAATATGGCTTTATTCAGCCACCACAAATGCTGCATTTGTTGTTTCTAAGTGACACTAACACTTCTAAGTAACTGCATACATCCCTAGCCAGATAATACTTTGATACACATCTTTAATGAAAATGGGTAAATTTTCTATTAAAAAACCCAGGAGTTATTCACCATTTTCTGACATAAAATGCAAACCCGTTTCTTAAGCTACGAAATTGCTTAAGTAATGTGCCAGCTTGCAGCATACATATCTTTGTAGTGAGGTGGGAACTAATTTTAGTGTACAAGTTGTTGTTGATGAAAAATCAACAAGTTCTGGTTATTAGTCAAGTACAATCCATCTCTCTTTGGGAATATAACTAAAAATCCAATCATAGAAGAAGATAAATCTATTAGTAAACCCAACATTTTTCCTGCTCACTGATCTAAATCAGGCATTTTAATCACTTTGATTAAACTATGCCCACTCTGCATGAATGTGCTTCTGGTTCAGTGGCTTCCCCAGGCTAGAGGGGGAGGTGACATACACTTGAGCCTGGACATTGGTGTGCATCTGCTGTAGATCACCCCAGGGAGGGGACCCTTTTTTGGATCATATCATGGATGGAGATCTTTGCCTATTCCTGCCTAATGGTTTCTTCATACCTGCTTACCTGAGACAAAGCAACTTTGAGTAACAGTGGCCTGAAGAATATAAATCTACCTCTGTTGAGTCAGGGCAAAACTCAGCTTGCTCAGCAGCCTGCCTCTGACCCTGGTCAACAGCCAACACCTCAGGGAAGGAGGATGAGAACATAGATAGCACCAAGTGATATGGCCCTCAAGCACCCTTGTGGCCTGTAGCAACATTTAGCTTTGGGACTTCCTGAAATGCATGGTGTCTTTGCATTTATTCATCCTCTGAGAATTATTTTTGGTGGATTTTTGCAGGCTGTGATATAGATCCTTTTTTTTTTTTTCAGTTGTTTTATTCTGTTCAGTCAGGTTCATCTAGCCGTGCTTAATTTGTAGGGGGGGTGTGTGGTAGTACAGGTGAGCAACGAGTAATTGATACAATTATGTGAATATAGAAACTGTATCTTAAAGCATAAAAGATGAGAGGTGCAGAATCATTAAGTTGAGTGCTTTGCAAAATGTGTTCAGGGTAGACTGACAAGGACTTTCTTTCCAGGTCTAATGATATTGAAGATTTAATGGGCAGTACTTGGAGACAGAATTTATTCTTCCATGCTATTGACATCCTCATAATTTGTGAGTGGCAGAGTAAAGTGGGCCATAAAGGAATATGGAAGGGCCATCAATAACCAAGTAAGAAAAATAATGTCTAAACACAGGCAATAGTGAGTGCTGATGAATGAGCTGCAGAAAGGTAATGGCACAGTTTAGGCAGCTGACCAAAAGAGCAGGAGGGCCGGATCATGGCTGTGGCTGGTGTTGCGGACCATTCCTCACAGCTCCTGCAAGCATTTGCATTGTTAGGCCAGGGAGTCTGTTAAGACCCCTGAAGCAATGCAGCACATCCCATGGCTCCTCTTTCTTCAGACAAACAGGGAAGTTGGGGAGGAAAGTACAGGGACCTGTGAGCTATGTCAGCCAATAGCCAACAGCACCAATGCTTGGCCTAGAGACTGTGGCTACCACATAGGTGTAAGACAGGACTTTTCTCTGATTGAGAAGGACCCGCCTGAGAGTCAATGTAGCTGAAAGTGGCAAACCTGACATCTTCTGGTGTCATCTCTAGGATCAGCTCAGTGTTCCAAGTGATGAGAAAGAAATGCATTTGAAAAGTTCGGAGAACAGAACTTGCCATCTGTTCAGCTTATCCCAAAGGGCTGCTGTTCAACTTGCGCAGTAGTACCTGCATCATCACTATGTACCCGAGTGATGTAAATTTATTCTTGCTGGAGGAATGACTAGACATTGAGGGCCGTGTGAGTTTAGCTGTGATTGAATCATGCACAAAACATTTGGTTGTTTAACTGCACTTTTCATCCAAGTCCGCAAACAGTCTGATGACACTTCCCTCTTCCCTGTGAGATGGTTACACACTGCTGGGTTCTCTTTGTGTATGAGGGAAACAAAGCTGGAGGGAGCTTACACGGTGTGCTGGAAATCATGGCATGAAGCAGTGGCAGAGTTAAGACTATTACCCGGTGTGCAACTCCATAACCACGAGGAATGTTGGTCAGAACATGTTACCTGAATATGCAATGACTGAAATTTTAAATTGGTGTATTTATTAGGGCATTTTCTGTAAGTGCTGAGAAAAAAAAGCATAAACTCTTGATTCCGTTTCTTAATAAATACTCTGTTTTCTCTGCTCTTTCACACTTAGACCTCTGACTTGGATTGAAGAAAGGGGACCAGGGATGAGACGTGAAAAGAAAATCAACTTCTGTTTCACAAGTGGTTGCCTGGAGAACTTCCCTCAAGCTCCAAGGTCTGCTGTGGGACTTTTCATGCAGGATCAGAACCTCTTTGCCAAAAAACTGCTGGGCCATGTATCCAAGGAAGAGCTGGCTGCTGAGAAATGGCGAATTTTGCGGTGTCTTGACCTCGCTGATGTGATCCAACAGCACTGTGAACAGCCAGAGAAAATCTGTTCCTGAGACTGCTCTTAGGGAAGGAGGAACGCAGCAGACGGGAAAGCTGTAGTGCTAGAGCTCACTGTTGCCATCAAGCAGTTGCTATTTCTGTTTCATTACCTTCTTATTGACTACTTGTGATTCCTAGGCTCTCTGGGTGGTCTGGAGAACCTGGGTTATACCCCGTGCCTTCTGGTTTGCACCAGAGCAAAGCAACGTTACCCTGCTCTGTTGCATTGCTGTCCTTCCAGGCAGGTAGGAACCTAGGAGCCACAAGCTTTCCTGTGACTCAGCTGGAAGTGCCCTGAGAGCAGATCCCAGAGGACTGTAAATACTGGACATGATTTTCTCTTCTGAGGATTTTTGTCCTCTCTAGATACACCTGAAAATGAGATGTGTTTCATTTAATAGTATTCATGTAGTATTAGCTAGAAAGAAGTATTAGCTAGAATGAAGTTCTAGGTGAGTTTTCCACCTCTTTCCTTGATCTGCAGAACTTGTGCCACCACAGCCTTGACCTTTTCTTCCAGGTACCCCAAATTGTTCCGTGTGTTTGCTCTAATTAGTTGTTGTGCCTGTTTGGGTTTTATTTATTGGTTTGTTTGGTGGTTGGGGTTTTTTTTTGTTGTTGTTGTTTGTGGTTGATTTTTTCCTACATTGAAAACTTTTAAATAGAACCTATATGGGTATCAAACCAGAATAGAAGCAATATCTAGTCTCTTGAGAGATGCTATGTTGAGTTCACTCACTTAATTTCTCTGGTGCCCTGTGCCAACATAGAAATCTTTTTGTAGCAGAGATTAGAACAGCACATGCCTGCCTTCTTCTGAATCTATATTTTTCTTTTTTTTTTTGCACTGGAAGCAGCATATTGATGTCCTTCATTTGTGTTCTGTATCTAATTCAGCCTGTGAACGGATCATTGCTAAAATTAAAAATGCACCCTGTCTTTAAGAAAAAAATAACTAACGTGCTTCTGGAAACAGTGAAATTCATTAGAAGCAATGATAAAATTAGAATAGAGTAATAGAAAATGGAGCAATTTGCAAATACAGCCTTGAGATTATGGTGTCTGTCACCTGTGGGAATGGTTCTTTAGCATTTTACGGTAGTCTCAGGGTCACGTATGCAAGACATTATCACTTCCCTAAAGAAGCATTTTAGTTTTAGAAGTCTAAACAGTGCACAAAACTACTAACAGTTCCTGTTTGCCTTTTACTTTCTGATTACAGCATCTGTCAGTGCTGTATTAATAGAGCAGCAAACTTCAGTCTGTGAAGTTGTTCTTCCAAACACAGAACCATCACTTCTTTTCCAGATTATTACTTGGGCACTTTTTTAATAAGGGAACATATATGTTGTGAATGTATACATCATTACAGCCAGTCAATACTGATGGAAGAAAATCTTCCTTTGGGTAAATCATGTTTATTCAGAAGTTGGATACAGTTCAGTTAGTTGGAAAGAGGGAAGGAAAGACTGTGTGGTTTTTTTGCAAATCAGATTTTGAGAGAGACTGGAGCTTGATATGTGAGTGAATTGTGTGTGTGAAATCTGTTTAAAACTATCTGCTAAAATGAGTGAAACCCCTCCTAATTACTCCAATAGATTGAAATCCACGAGGGTTGGCAGCAGATTGGTGCGGGCAGATCATGTGCTTGTCCACACAAATGAACACCTTACTGAGCATTTACAGGGTTGTCTTTGCCAGCGTGGTGGGCATTGCCTGGGCAGATCTGATGCTGCATGAGGGGAAAGGGTAGATTTGTGGCAAAATGCAAAAAGCCCATCTGGGATCAGAATGAAATTACAATCTGCTGTCTGTATTTGTCTGCTATGTATGACAGCACATGAGAGGTCCTGCTTCCTGACAACTCCTCAGCTGTGAATATGGAGTGAGTACCACTTGTTTACACACTAATTCACAATGGGTAGCTGGAGAGGGAGGGGAAAGGGAGATTCACACTCCACATCTATAGGCATCAAAATTAGCCCCATGTCTCCCTGGGTGTGCTTTGCAGTTGCTGGTGAGAGCAGCATTCCTTTAAGAAATGGGGAATAAATTCACAGGCACTCTGTAGAGCAGCAGTATAACATTGTGCAGTGAATCACCCCCTGGAGAAGCTTGTTTCTATAGAGAGTGCCTGGGGAAATTAGCTGGTTAATTTGAGCTGGGGAAGGCAGATGCCTAGAGATGGATATCCCTCGCTCTCCTCCACCCCCCCTCCCATTCCTCCTAGCTAACCTGCTTGCCTACTGCTGTCTGCCCAGCTCCTGGGAGCCTGCAGCATTCAAATGGCTTTTCCTTCAGCCCTGTGTATTTGCTGAGGTACTGCAATGGTTCGTGTATGAGAGCTACTGGATGCCAACCTTCAAACATATGTATTGTTTAACCACATATCGGATCCACCAATAAAAATTGGAGCTCTTAATGATTCCTTTTAGTTCCAATTGTCCTTCATTAGCAGTTCCCGTTGCCGGTGCTGCAAGTGGCTCTGTCCTGACAGGTTCTTCTCCCTGTTTTCACTCCTTGAGCCCTGTGAAATCCTGCCAGCAGCTACAGGCTATGATCCTATCCTAAAGCCCTCAGCTGTCTCTCTCTCCTGTTTCAAAGTTTTGAATACAACTGTATGTGGAGTTTTGACCTTATCTGAACTTATGAGCCCTCCCACAAAATTCCTGCCCTTCCAGTCCTGTCTGACTCCTGCCCAGGAATACTGGCAAGTCAGAATCTTGGCTGCACACTTCGTATTTTCCACTCAACAACTGGTGTATTTGAGCAGCCTTTTTGAATCTGCTAAGTAGAATCTGAAAAAGGTATTGAAATGGGTTTTCTTGTGGGTTTAATAAACTGCTTTATTACAGCAGAAATATGATCAGAAGATTTTTTCAGATACTATTTGGCACAGCCTGAATCCAGACAGTTTCAGAGATGCAGGGGTATGAAAAGGCAAGTACAAGGTGTTACATGGACAGGTCAGTATGTCACGTTCTTTGGAGTTAGCTGCTTTTTTACTCTTTCTGCTGGAAATCATCCTGCTCCTGTGGGAAGCTGTAGGAAGTCCATCGTAGGACACTTTATTAACTCTGCCTGATGCTATGAAGTTGTTACAGAAAGTGCTGTCATGCAAAATGCTCCTACATGAAGGAGGGGTGCTTGGTTTCCTGACATGGGTTGAAGCTTTCTCTGGCAGATGAGAGGCATGAAGGCACTGCCTGACACACACTAGATGAAACTTGGAAGAGGTGGTTTGATCCAAAGGGCTAGAGATCATGGGAATAGAAAATTTCCAAAGAGCAAAGAAACTGGCTATTGGTATGAGGACTTGCAAAGCTGTGTGGAAAGCTCTCGCCAAGAGACAAAGAAGATGGATGTAACTTTGGGATCAAGTACGTACCTGTGAGTGTGTTCTGTGGGGGCTGGGAACAAGGTCTAATTTAACTGTGCAATTACCAAGGACTGGGAACATGGGAGATGGGATGAGGGGAAAGGCAAAGATGACCAGTGGACACTGTGGGAGCTGCTGGAGCTGGCATTATTTGTGAGGAGGATGTTCATTGGAGCCCCCAGAGTAGATCAAGCAGACATGGGAGGGGGAAGACAAGGGGAAGCAGCTGTGTAGATGAGGGCTTTTTTTAAAATGGTCCTAATATGTCAAAACGGTCGGTTTTAAAATGAATAGTATGTATGGCATTTGAGTAAAACTGTGGGACTAAGTTACAGAAAGCACTGCGGGGATTGCAGGTTCTCCAGCAGTCTGCAGATAGGACAAGGTTGCAAAGACTGAGCTATACATATGTTGTCAATTATTGCTCAAGATGTTTAATGCCTTCAGGTTGGGAGTATGATCTGGGCCTTTTGACACACAGTGCTGGTGAGCGATCCACCAAAGGTGACCCTGACTGGATGTCTGGCTCTGTAATGCTGTCTCCAGTGAGACTCCCAGATCTGTGTGCTGATGTGCTTCATGCAGTAGCATTTACTTCTCCCCAAGGTATGCGGTATGCTCTATGCAATAATAATAATAAAACAATACCAGGAAGCCAAGGATCTCCAGTAAAATAACTCTAAACTTCTGCCAAAAATAGCAAGCTACTTGGTTAGCCTTAAGTGCTGCTGCAAGCTGGTATCTGTAGAGGCTGAATTCAATGAGGTTACAGGAGTCTGTTGAGAGACCTGTTAGAATTTTTGTTTAAAGAAGGGGTGTTGCACAAGTGTGATCAGTGCAAACTTCAGCCCTAACCCAGAAGAACCAAGCCTTCCAATGTGAAGACAGGAGAAGTCCATGCAGTACAATATGTTGTTGTACAAAACACCAGCACCAGCTCTGGCTGAGCTACCTCTGGTACCACGAGGGCCAGCATGCGGTGTAATTTCATCTGGCCAGATGTGGCCCCTGTAGAGTACAGGGCTAACTTATTAGGCCATAAGAACATATCCACAGCTCAGCCCAAAGTGCCCATCTGTCTCCTGGCCTGCCAGCATCAATATTCCTCCTGTTAGCAGTTATCTTTTGGACAGCAAAGAAAAGCCAAACACAGCTTCCAACCTGTACCTTCTGACCCAGCCTGGTTATAATGGACAGCTTTTTTCCTCGCCTATCAACTAAATGCAAGGCTCAGGAGGTATAGGGCTGCAGCATAATGATGCCCACCAAGCTGTGGGAATCACACTGGTGTTGGATCTAGCAGAGCTCCAGATTAGCACTTCTCTTCCACGTCTTGGCAATAAATGCACCTTACTGGGGCCCAGCTGCATGCAGGTGAATCATAGAATCATAGAATTGTCAGGGTTGGAAGGGACCTTAAAGATCATCTAGTTCCAACCCCCCTGCCACGGGCAGGGACACCTCCCACTAGAGCAGGCTGCTCAGAGCCCCATCCAGCCTGGTCTTAAAAACTTCCAAGGATGGGGCTTCCACCACCACTCTGGGCAGCCTGTTCCAGTGTCTCACCACCCTCATGGGGAAGAAATTCTTCCGAATGTCCAACCTGAATCGACCTCTCTCTAGCTTTAATCCATTCCCTCTAGTCCTATCACTGCCCGACAGCCTAAAAAGTCCCTCCCCAGCTTTCTTGTAGCCCCCTTCAGATACTGGAAGGCCACAATGAGGTTTCCCCAGAGCCTTCTTTTTTCCAGACTGAACAACCCCAACTCTCTTGGTCTGTCCCCATAGGAGAGGTGCTCCAGCCCTCTGATTATCCTTGTGGCCTTTCTCTGGACAAGTTCCAGCAGGTCCATATCCTTCCTGTAACAGGGACTCCAGAACTGGATGCAGTACTCCAGGTGGGGTCTCACGAGAGAGGAGTAGAGGGGGAGAATCACTTCCCTCGACCTGCTGGCCACGCTTCTCTTGATACAGCCCAGGATATGATTGGCCCTCTGGGCTGCAAGAGCACACTGATGGCTCATGTTGAGCTTCTCATCCACCAGCACTCCCAGGTCCTTTTCTTCAGGGCTGCTCTCAAGCCAGTCACTGCCCAGCCAATATTGGTGCTTGGGATTGCTCCGACCCAGATAGAGGACCTTGCGTTTGGCCTTGCTGAACTTCATGAGGTTGGCATGGGCCCACCTCTCCAGTCTGTCAGGGTCCCTCTGGATGTCATCCCTTCCCCCCAGTGTGTCAACCACCCCACACAGCTTGGCATCATTGTCAAACTTGCTGAGGGTGCACTCAATGGCACTGTCCATGTCGCTGACAAAGATGGTAAACAAGACTGGTCCCAGTACTGATCCTTGAGGGACTCCGCTTGTCACTGGTCTCCACTTGGATACCAACCCACTGACAACCACTCTTTGGGAGTGGCCATCAAGCCAGTTCTTCATCCACTGAATTGTCCATTTGTCAAACCCATATTTCACCAGCTTGGAGACCAGAATGTCATGCGGGACAGTGTCGAAGGCTTTGCTCAGGTCCAGGTAAATGACGTTGGTAAATAAGGAGGAAAACTTTAAAAACAATAATTTAAGGAAAAACTGCCATCATCAAAAGCTCCAAATAATATCCTGCAGGTATGGTTACTGCTTCAAAAAACTTCTCTAAAACTTCGTACTTGGTGCATCCTAAATTGCACTGTGAGCCAACTTTCTAATTTTGCCACTGCTCTGAATGTCATAACCTGCCCACTGCCATTCCTATCTAACACACCTAGTGTATTGTGCCATCCTGCCTGATCTCCAGTGAGTCATCCCTCTTCCCTGATAAAGGTTAGCTTACAAAGAACCCAGCAGCACGTCTCTGAAACATCTGGGTTACCTCTGTGTGGTGAATAACTAATTTGCTGAATTAGAGCTCTCTGATGTTTTGTGCATGGGTGTTATTCAAGTAACAGAGAAGTCAAAATAATTTTAAAATGCTAGGTTCAACATTAGCAGGAAACCAAGAAAAAAAGCTCAACAGAGGAATAATAACAATAATAATAACAACAACAATAATATCCAGAAACAGATAGGATGGGGATAGTTCTGTATTAGTAGGAAGCAATGGGTGAACCCTTAGTCTTTCTTTGTCTTTTATGTAATTCAGATATAGTCTGCAATTCAAATATAGCTCTAATTCAAATAGTCTCTTCCCATGTCTTGGGAAGCAACACACTGGCAGTATTTGCATTTTTATTTGATATATTTGATGCAAGGTTTTATAGCTGGTGTCCTAGGCTGGGTGGGCAGCAGTATCCTTGTTCTGCATGTTCTTAAGGACCTGACACATATCTGTGTTTCTCTCTTCCCTACACCAATAGCTCCTCCACCTTTTTGAAAATATACAATTCCCTTGTATGTTGCTATCTTTCCTAGTACTTGTAGATAACATGGCATTGCAGAGTCTCAGTAAGAGTTTAAATTAATCAAGGCACGTCAGTTTCCTCTGATGTGAGATTTCAGTTTATGAATTCCACTGCCAGTGGATTCGTTATTGAATTCAACAGTTTAAGACTTTTCTTTCTAGCTCTGATGCAAAATACACATTTATGATAGAAAAGGCCTGGATGCTGACATTTTCCTACCATTGCCTGTACCTGCATTTTAATATATCATTTTTGCATATAGAGACTATTTAAATTCCTAGTCTTGCTCACATAGACGGTGTTTGTGTTTAGACTTTTTCTTTTACTATGCTGAAATCTATTTGTGTCCGGATGTTGAGTGTTATGGAAATGTCTTTAAGACCCGTTAAGATGGGAGTTACAAATGACTTACCACCATCTTTATCTTATTTTGCCCTATGGTAAGAACCAACCAGACCCAAACCATCTATGTCACTGCTTCTGCCCTGTACCTCCTGATCTTGTCTGCTAGTCCAGCTTCAGTGAGCTCAGGCAGATTGAGTTTACATGGAGTTTTTCAAGTACATCTTGCCTCTTGCTGGCCAATGCTTTCTGTTTTACACAGTGCAATCCGCCTCTGCTGCAAACCTGCTGTGTTCTAACATTTGCTTCTCTTGTAATACTGTGTCCTGCTGTTGTACCTTCCCCTCAGTGTGCTCATGAGACTGTCTCATATCTGCTTTATTACAGATACCCGGTTTATTACATGGCTGTGCAGGTCATGACTGCACACCAGAGCACTCCCATGTGCTACTGTATCTTGAATTTTTCTATGTTAATTTACCAGCCTTTAGAGCTTTTTCTACTTTTGCTTTTGAGCTTGATTTCATTAGGCGCTCATCTTTCAGCCTGTCATCCCAGCCTGTCAAGGCACAAGCTTCTTGTTGTCAGCTGTAGCCAGGTTATACACTCATGAATCATTTTGGAATGTCCTTGATTTCACTCATGAGAGAACCTCTTTGCATGGAGGTGTTTTGCCCTGGAAAACAATGAGGGTTTGTGTAGCTCAAGCAGTGCACCTAGGTCTGTTGGTTTTGGTTTTTTTTTTTTTCCTGTTTTGATTAAGTGAACTTGTCACTGGAGATGGGTGGCTCTGCAGATATCCCTGCCTTTTCCCCTGGTCTATGGCATTCTGTGGGTTACATCTGCCACAGCCCTGAGATGATTAAGTCTGTTAAGTGTTTGTATGCAGTCTGTTTCTCTGCAGTCCTTCCAGTTTGAAAAACCATGGCAGGCAGCATGTTTCTTCCAACATGAAAAGTCTTCTTTTAGTGTCCTCTAACGTCATGGATTTTGAAGGGAAGGATAGCGTAACGCAAAAAGTTTTCCTTATTTTTGTTGTTTGCAAATCTCATTAAAGGTACTATGCCCTCAGAAATTCATCCCTGTACGTGGAAGAGCTTAGCCATGGTATCGTAGAGTGCAATTTGACAGGTGTTTCTTCAGGTAGGACCCATGGCTTGACCCTGCCCAGATGCCTCTGTGTGACTGTGGCACCTCCATTTTCTACCCACCCTGCCCTACCTGTTGAGGTTCCTCCAGGTGAGCTGCACTGCTACAGCTGGTCCACTGTTGCTGCATCCCCTTTTCCTATACCTCAAGGTGCATCCCTAAGGTGGGGTGACCGCTGCAGGGCTGGGGAGGGCTGTGAGAGGAGAAGCAGGCAGCAGCAATTCTCCACCCAAAATCTGGCCAGCAGCTGGAGTGTTGGAGTCTAGCTTGGAGAGAGGAGGGAGGAGGCTGAGCTGTAACTCTGTCAGCACTTCACCAGCACTCCCACATCAAGGAACAAAGAAAGAGAAAAAGCAAAAATCCAGTAAGAAGCCTTAAAATATTTCGTGGAAAATAACTCAGAAAGCACAGATAACCTTTCTTCCCGGTGTTTGCATATGAAAGGCTCAGAGTTGCTACAATTTTCTCTTGAAAAGAATGGCAAGAACACAAACCCCACCAAGTATATCTCTCTGGATTTCTCGTGCATAAAATACCTGGGGGTAAAAGGTCCCACTGTAATTTGGCTGTTCAGCGTTGATGGGTTTTCTCCATGCAGGGGCACCTTCCTTGTGCTGAGAAAGAGCCAGTGGCAGGAGGGTTTTTAAAACAAGAGAACACAAAGGACAAAAAAAGACTCATTAGCTCATTTCTCTTGCAGGCAAGCCTGCTTTCCTTGATGGGTAGCTCATCTTCTCTCAGGAGCTGTTGTCTCATCTGTTTTTTTGGCTGTTGTCAGGTATTGGGAAGCTCATTTTGTACTTTGAAGTGGGCAAGGGCTTACGCAGGGGATGTACCAGGGATCCTTTTGGACTAGATATATATCTACTGCGTGGGGAGATGACATTTTGGAGGACTGAGCTAAGGGACTGTAGTGGGCCTGGCTGAGCTGCTTTTCCCCACCCAGCCCTCCTGCTGCAGCACTGGGACCTGGAGGGTGTTGGTAACACACCCGTGTTATGACTGCCAGTGCTCACACGGCACCAGAGGATGGGGGGCAAGATGGGGGAGGGGATACAGCCAACCTGAGCTGACCAGTGGGATATTCCATACCATACGACATCAGCTCAGCTATAAAGGGAGAGGGCAGGAGGAGGATGGGAGGGCATTTGGCTTTGTCCTCCGAGCAACTGCTATCTGTGTTCTGGAGCCCTGCTTCCTGGACTCAGCCCGACATCGCCTGCGAACAGGAAGTAGAGAATAACAACTTTATCTATCATACCCACAGCTCTTTTTTTCCTGACTTATTCTCTCCCTGCGTGCCATGCTGAAGGGGGTTGGGGGGAGTGATAGAAGAGCTTGGTGGGCACCTGGTGCTCAGACAGGGTAAACCCAGCACAGGGAACAAGCCCCACCTCCGAAGCTCTTCATCTCCCCTTGATGTCCTGCCAGAGGAGATTTTGAAGGGGGCAGGTGTCCATGAAGGTGGTTGACATCAGTCACAAAGGGAAACCTGATAGAGAAAGGCTCCCTTTGTCCCTTACCTCATATATACCTTCCTCAGATGTACCTGGCTTTCTTTCGAATTTTAACAAAGAGCCACGTTTCTTTTAGCAGCCATCTCAAGGTGCTCCTTCTTGCCAGCCCAAAGCACTACCCGACTCTGGGAAAGGAGGTGAGATGGAGGAGTGGTGCAATGTGGGGCCCAGCACCACCTTTGCTTGCCAGTGCCATGAGTATGAGTTATGCCTCACTATGAAAGCAAGAGGAATGGTGGAAACCCACCCAGAAGCAGGGTTTCAGCTGGGTGCTGTGCCCTCTCTTTCTGCTTGCTAAGTTCCTGTCGGGTGATCTGCAGTTTATAATGGCTTTTGGCTTTTTCAAGCCTGGAGTGGAGAACTTGGAAATTTCCATGTGGGATGAAGCTTGATAGGAGATTGGGCTGGTCACAATCACTTTGTCTTCTGCTCATCACACTTTGAACAGCAGGATTCATACCTCCTCTTTCTGACAGCTCTGCTAGTCATCCTTTGAAGGAAGAAGCGGTACCTTCACCGGCTGCACAAGTTTGGATGGCCATGCTGTGGTGTCAGGCAAGTCCTACACTCTGAGAACAGCTTTGAGTAAGCATCTGGTAAGTAAAATTTAATTGGAGCTTGATCTGTAGCACAATAAATACTACAAAGCACTGAATGTGAACCTGACTATTTTCTTATTCCACTATGTGTAGGCCTCTCTCCTCTCTTGTGCATTTTGTACGGATTCAAGTTGCCAGCCCTGGTACAAAGCTGACGCCAGTTGCTCTGGAGAGTGAGGAGTTAGTACAACAGAGGTATGTGGGGAAAGGATAAAAGAAGGAAAAGTAAGCTATTCCAATAAAGAAAGGGTAGGGATTTTTTTACCTCTCTTTTTAGTCACATCAGTAAATGCTCTACACGGTTGATGTATCCTCTGCGTTGTAGCTGGAAGAATTTTTTTTTTGTGCATGGGTATTCATTTTGCAACAGCTTATTAGAAGGTGTCACTTGCAACGCTCTGGTCACTGAGTATGTTAATGCTTGTTTATTAGGCAGAAAAGTGCTGTAAATCATAGCCAGGGAGTGATTACTGGCAGTGTAATGTCTTGCTAACAATGCAGCTGTGATCTTTTGGAAATTCAGGACACAAACTAAGACCTATCAACATCTCAGTCTATCCCATGAATGTATTACACTGATTCTTAATGCATGAAATAATCACATCTTAATCTGCCCATCTGCTTTTGACCATTCACGTCAGGGAATAGGTTTGTTTTAAATGATGTCTTGCAGCTATTTAGCTGTTTTCTTTTTGACTGCTTAGTTCATTCAGACTAAAGCAAACAGTCATCATACATTAAGCCCCACATAGTAATTCCTATATGTGCAAAAGAATACAAAGGGCAACCACATTGAAATGTACCACATCTCACCAACTTTCTTCCAAGTGCAAAACAAGGGAGAGCCTCTTGAGTTGGTACTTGTCCACTTGAATTCCATTTAAGACCCTCTCAGAGAAGCTGTGCAACTAACCCATCACAGCAAAGGGTAAAAGCAAAGCTGCGGGGACACCTTTTGATTGAAGAGGCAACAAAATTGCTCCCAGGAGCATTGAGGAGTGGGAGCTATTCAAGGAAGGTGTTCAGTGGAAGTGTGTGAATACAGAAATGGAATCATGTCATTTGTCTGGCTGTTGCAGAATAAATGCCCAGAGAATAAAGGGCAATCTGGGCATGTCTGGGACAGAGCTGGTAGGAGGATAATTCCATTTTGTGGCGCCAGTATTGATTTTTATCTGGACCAGGAGAAAGCAGAATTTCTGAGACATTTTTGTGGACACAAACAGAGAGTTTGAGTAGTGATCAAGATCTGTAAAACCCAAGGTAATGTGTTACCTTGTTCAGAACAGAGCTGTTTGTTTTCTTCTTTTTCTCAGGTCATTCCAAGTCAGTCAGAGTGAACAATTCACAGGCCAGTGTATTTGCCGTTCAGTGCCGAGTCTATGACTCTGTGAGAAAATATTATTGTTTAATGAAACAGAAAATAGAAAACAGCTACATTTGGAAACTGAAGGATACTTTTCCAGGACTGAGCAACACCATATGAGATTTAATTTTTCCAAGACAGCCCAGTGTTTGTATTTCAGGGATGGTAGATAAAAAATAGTTAAATGAGTTAAATCAGATTTTAATTTATAAAATCCACAAAACCATAATAAAAACTTTAACCATAATCTAGTTTAAAATGCATTTGAAATTAAAATTAAATGCCTGTAGTTACTAAGTAAATCAAATAAAATAATGTGATAAAGCCAACAAAAAAGGCAATGCATGTTTTCCACCGAATTTTAAGTTGCTGAAACTATGGGAAGCTCTTAGCAGAATGACTGGGGACAGAGTTTTCTGATTTGACAAAATAGTTTTCTATAGCCCTAAATTCTCATAGAATACTTCTTTCAATTTACTGTATTTGTTTCAGCATAATTCCTTCTGAAGAATAACTGAGCAATAACATCTAAAATAGCTGGAAGTTTAAAAAGCAGAAGTACTTGCTTGGTTCTTTGGGCCTGTGCTTACAAATGAGGTATGAGGGGATACCTAACCATCTTAAAATCTTCAGGCTCAACCCCCACATTATACTTCCTTTGTAATAAACCAGTTTTAAATACAGACTATTTTAAGGGTAAATTTACTAGTTTGTGCAAGTAAATGTATGTGTATAATGTGTATATATATATATATGTGTGCAGTAGAAAGATTTGGGGCTGAGATAAGGTGATTATCACAGGGATAGATTGGGAGTGGGAAAGGAGGGAGGGTAAGTGTGGCCCTTCCATTGAGTTGCCAGAGTTTCAGGGGGGATGCCCTTGCTTTCTAAACTCCTTCTCAGACAGGAGCCCAGGTGTGGCTAGATCCAATCTTAGACCCAGTCAATGGTTTATGACTATGGATCTTTGGGTATTGAGACCTTAGTAAAGTGCTTGGTATAACATTGTGCTTTTAAGGCAAGTGGTAACAGCAATTCTAAGACATTAACATTGATAGGATCATTTGTAAGCCAATAATGCCAAACCAAAATTAACAATGGATCCTGGCAAATGTGGTGATTCACGTCAAATCTAAGAAAATTACCCACTCAGCAGAAGCAAATCACACATGCACACACACATACACACAGTGTATACAGTTGTAGAAGTTAAAACATGAGGAAGATGGTATCATTCTGCAGATAAAAGTAAATCTGGGCAACCCAGGATCTCCAGGATCTCTTACAAAATATCCTGGAGCTTTTAAGTACTCACATCTCCTTTTGTCAGCTTATTACAAGCAGACAGTGATTCCCTTCATTGGTCTTTACAGACCTACAGTGATTCTTCCTCATTGGCTTTACCAGGGGATGGTCAGAGTGTGGCCTGAGAGGTGTCCCAGCTCTGAGGGAGATACTGAGACTCAGCCCGCTGAGATCCCAGAGACTTTACATGGGCCTCACATAGGATCAGCATTTATAGGATCGCAAGATGCTTGACTTTGGTCCGGACTAGGCTAGTACTTCTCCACTGTGGCCACTAATCTCATTGGTCTATCTTGGCTCTTTCCCCATGGGGCTGTGGCCTCCCATTGGCCTCTGTCTGGAGTATGCAGGAGTTATGGATCTAGTTGGGGGTTGCCCAGCCATTCCATCTGACTGACTCTGTCTCCAGGGGTTGCGGGAAAATTGTTTCAGCTCCAGGAGAACGCACATGTTCAGAATGTACCAGGCTCCAGGTCTACCAGACTTGCCCAGGCTTGGGTGCTCTTCAGGCTCCTATATTGCAAAACACAGCAACAACGGTACTGGTTTTGCAATACGGCCCAGGATAGGAGGGGGGTCTGTACACCACAGACACTTACTCAAAGAGCCCTTCAGCACCATGAGGAGGTCTTGTGATGCAAAACAGAACTGAGACATGACTGTTAATTTGGTCCTGGTGAGCAGCTGAGAGTGGAGCTGGACAGCAAGGTGTTTATGTAGTTGGCCTTGACTACGGTCACAATCCAGGTTTATGCAGTGTGAAAACGTAGAGAATAAGGGAAGTGTTTAATCTTGTAGACTTGCAACCACAATTAGCCTGCTTTTCTGTAAGAGTCGCTGTTCTTCAAGTATGACAACCTTCTTGTTCACCTGAGGGAAGAGAGAATGAGTCAAGCAACGAGTGTGGGCAGGATGCTGGGAAGGCCGTGGGCTCTTAGGAGGCATCACAACCTCTTTCTTACTCTGATGGTTATCAAGAGAAATTGAAGCTAGAATTTTGCAGAGGTAAAGGATGTAAAAATGGTTTCTGCCAAGAAAAATGGTTTCAGGCCAAGCAAAAGCAGAATGCAGGGGAACCATTTGCCTTGTTTTGGAAACTGGCATTACATCCTTCTAAACATACACCTGACCAATGTATTTATTCATGACTAAAGATGCATTTCTTCTTAACAATACATTTTCACTCTGTCAAGTGACTGTGGCATCAAGGATTTCTAAGTTTCTTGTCCTTCTGTTTCCCCATTATCAAATCTGCTCCTTTCATTCATGCCTTTGCCTCTTTTCACTCCAACTGTTGGGTGCTTCCTTCCTGGCCCCTTACTGCCAAACATCAGTCTGTGGATTGCGTCCAGCTGTGCCCTCTGCTCATGGCTAACATGGGCCAGCTATGCCAGAAGCCCCTTTACTCCCAAGTGCCCAGCAGCCAGGAGAGGGCTTGAGAGGTGAAATAAAGGTTGGTCAGCTTTTCAGTCAGTCAAGCCCAGCCCAGGCAACGCTTGCGTGCTTTTCTCAGAGCATTTCTTTTGACAAAGCTGTGCTGATGGAAAAGGCAGAAGGTCATCAAGCTGCCTTGCTACCCTCTTTTGCCAACACCAAGACCCTTTCCTCCAACCCTGAGAAAGTCAATGCTTGAGGTGAGGGCATGAGGTGAAGACATAATGAGAACTGGGAAGATTTTTTGGTTAGTTTTGGTATTCTTTCCTCTCTCTCTCTTTTTTTTTTTTTTTTTTTTTTAATATAAACAAAATCAGTATGATTTCTGGACAAGAATTATAACTGATGCAGACTTAGCACAGAAAGTAAGTCCTCAGGGACCTGAAAAAAATTTCTTCTGTAGAGTACGGCTGGCTGGGGCTATGCAATACCTTCCAAAGGTTTTGTAAGGAGATTTGTTAGATGGAGAAGTGGTGTTGGCTTACCTGTAGTTCCTCATACTTGTGGTTTTTGAGTTGGGCTAAAAAAAAAGAAACCTCACCTGTAATTATTTTGTGTGGGAGGAGTCTTTAGTGCATGGAGCATGACTCCAAATATAATTTTTCTCCAAAGAGACTTTAAACATTGTTCTAATTGTTAGCTCTGGCACTCAGGTGGGTTTCTGTGGAAAATTTGTTTTTGAAAATAAAAATTAAAAAATATGTTCTATTTCTTCCTAAATCTGAAGGTTGTTTTGTTTCTTCTTATTAAAAAAACCCAAACAAACCAAACCAAACCTCAACACAGAAAGAAACCCGTAAGAGTATTAACATTTACAACATTACTTGTATTTCAAGTCTGCCATTGATTTCACCCCTTGAGAGGCAGCAGTTCTCTAGGTTCAGCTAGGATGAGGATTAATTTAATTATTTATTAATGCTCATCTGCTGACAGGAAAAAAAAAAAAAAGGCATTCTCAGAGGGAAGAGGAAGGGGCATCCATTCTGCTTTGTGTGGGGAAAAAGAAGGACAACTGAAAATTAGCTCTGTTTCCAAACTGGGAGCTGTTGCTTCTCCTGAGAGAGATACTCCTCCATCCGCATTGATACTCTGAATCAGCAGAGCTTCAGAGAAACTGAAAGAGCTCATGGCTGGGAAGAGATTAGAAAAGAATGTGAAGGGGGATCAGAGAAGATGAAGCCTCCAGCAGCAGAGACCAGAAAAGAATTAATTTCCCCTTGAAACAAGGTCTTTGTGACTGATATCACTGGCATATGACCAGAAATCACTAGCAACAAGAGGACATAGCTAGGATACAGGCTATAGCTCCAAAGATAGGTAAACCCAGATGGTGCCAAGTTACTTTTCTTAGGAAAAGAGATGTATCCAGTGTTACTAAATCCTCCTCAGCTATATTATTGTGGGTTTAGGCAAACGCAGAACTGAGGTTTGGTAGCCCCATTTCCTGGCCACTGCCTTATTTGGAGTTTACTATATTGACCCTATTGTAAATGCAGCCCACAGGTTGGTCTTCCAGCCTCAGAGACATGGTGATGGTTCCTCTTGATCCTGGTTGGCTGTAAAAATGGCATCTCAATGCTCCATGCAAAAAAAAGAGCATCATAGATTGGCAAACTCAATTCGTGGCACTTGTCACATGAAGAAAAATTTTCTTGGCATCCAGCAAGCTTCCCTTGCAGTAGGTAAGTCCTGAAATGATTGATCCTATTTCAACTTGTACACAAAACCAGTAATCATCCTGGAGTTCGACTAGTAGTTACTAGTGTTATGTGCTGGAAGCGCCACGTTCTGCTCCATCACTTCAAACAGGTAAGACCTGTACTTGTGCACACACAGAGCACAGCAGGATTAAACATCTTGGTTCAATAGACACATCATATGAGTTCTATTAGATCATTATAAAGAAGTGATCTTGTTTAATCCACTGAATTAGGATTATTTTTACCAGATTTTTTTTTTTTTTGAGTTGTGAATCCATTTTCTTTTGAATATAGGCAGCGAGTCATCCAAACATCGTGCATAGCTTATATGGCCATGCTGCCTCCTCTTGCTGATGTGTTTTACTTTTTGTCTTTGTCCTGCCATAAAATTCAGACTCTATTGACTCACTTTGTGCAAGATCCTTTGTAACTGCTGTAGCAATATGTAAGTTTAAGCAGAATTGGCTTAATACCCACTTAGTGTGGTTTGTTGAAGCACAAAGTTTACAGTTTGGCTGGAGGGGCTTAGAGATGAATCAAGACAAACAAAATACATGGAACACTCAATGCCATTAGAACATATGGGGTTTCTACGCCAGAAGAAAGTGGGCTGAAAAATCTTATATTGAGCTGATATTACCTTTGTAATGCTGTGTTAAGAAGTAAAGTAATTTGGCAGAAACTAAACCCCTTTGCATTCCAGCTTGTCCTCAGATATCAGAGGGGCTGGGGGTGGCTGGGCTTAGATTCTGAGTGATGTCCAATTTGGCACTCTGAGTCTAGTAACACAGACACACTCAACAGCACGCTGAACCGTCTGTCTGGTCACCCTGTCACACGGGGTGCCCAATGAGAAATGTTTGTGATGTGAGCAGTGAAGTTTGTTAAGGCAACAGGGTTACAGGTTCCTATGGATTACTGGTGATAAATATACTGCCTGCAAAAGTAGGTGCAAGTACCAAGATTGTAAGTAATACAGCTTGGTTACAAAATGCCTTAAGTTAAAAAGTAGCTCCATAGAGGTTTCTAAGTTTTCCAAGAAAGCATTCGGGAAAGTCCAGATCTTACCCAAAGGTGTCCTTGTTGGGGGGGAAGAGAGGCTCAGCTCATGGACTGAAGTCAGGTGAGATTTGTGATGGTATCTTTCCTGACTCATTCATGATGGCATCTTCCCTAACAGTCCTCCTTTCTGAAGCCATTTTTATGTTATTTCTAATCTTTGAGGTGGAGCTTGAGTGAGTCTAGTCATACAGATCTTTATTATGATTGGTGTAAAATGCTCTTGCTTCTCTTTTAAAGGTATAGATAAAGACAATTCAGGGCACAAGCTCAGTGAGGAGTGATCCCACTTTGGAGGCGGGTAGCCTTTGGGATAGAGGTGTGCTTTGGTATTATAATGGCATTATAATGAGCAAAATTCTCATGAAGGACAGCACCTTGTCAAAAAGTGACAGACTGCTGCCCCAGGGTGGCAAATGTGCAGCTTATCAGTTCCATAGTACCACAAAGCTCCCATCTCTGCAGTGATTCACAGAGCCTGGCCATGGAGTCTTTACTCCACTCCACCCCCCGTGCTGTCCGGAGGCAGTGTTGTCCAGGGAACCACTTTGGAATGCATTACTTATATACCAGTTACACTCCACCCTGGGAGCTTCTTCAATATTATACCTTTCCTTAATATGTGAACAATTTTGTACCTTTAATATGATTTTAATTTCTAAGTCTCCTCTGGTCATTATTCCACAAATTCCACCCCGTGACTATAGTCCCTCAAGTTTCACTGTGTTAAAAGGAGATGGGAAAGTCACATACGCTCTTTTGGTGGGGATTGTCAGGTACATATACATCTTGTGGGGCTTTAAAATGTGTTAAGCATATCAACATAGTCCAAAGTTCAATATATAGGGTAATTGTCAAAGCAGAACACAATACGGTGAGTATTAATAAAATAACAACAGGATGGAGCATCTTGTTGAAGGTTCCTGTAGCGGTTGGCATCCATCCAAAATGAGTGTCTGACCATTCATGTCCTCCATCCTTTTTGACTCTTTCCAACTCGATGTGTTTCTTCCACATCATGATAGACAGTAATTAGAGTCCATTATCTTGGGTCTGTTTCAACAACCGCTTCAAGTCATTGTGTCTTAGTAGTTTCTTCACTAATGTGAGATTTATTCCAATAGGGACAAGTAGTAGGTCATAAATCAGTACATAGTTAGACAGCAGCAACTGATAAGATGTTTCAGTCCTATAAGGATATGGGTGTACTCAGATTCTGACACATAGACTTCATAAAACACCATATAAACACACACAAAAGTGATGGTAATTATGGTCCGAAAAATATAACAGTTTTGAAATATAAAGATTAAACATAAAAATACTCAACAAATATAGAATCGAAGTCAGTTGGATGTTGGCATCAGCAGCGCAAATCCCTTGGTACGGTTGCTTGCTTGTTAAATGAGCTGTCCCAGAGTAGGTAGGCATAAAATAGTGGCAAAGAAACAGTGACTCACTTATTCTTTTAGAAGCCTTTGTCAACATCCTTTCAAGATTGATGAAGTGGATACTTCTCAATATGAGCTACTAAATGTCCTGGCTGGCCTTGCACCAGGAAAAGGCTTGAAGAGAACTGAGTGAGGAAGGGCTCAGCAAGCTAAAGCAAGATGAGATTTGCAGGTGGAATTAGGTTTTTGGCAGGAAAACAAACAGCTGGGAGAAGAAATGGTGAGAGTGGGCCTTGGAGGAGATCGCAGAGAAGAGGGAAGAATGGGACTTGAAGGAAGGAGGGTCTGGTGCTGGTTTTAGAAGAGAAAAGGGGGCCTGAGGGAGAGAAAGAATGAGCGAGGTGGCTGGTGGAGAGTAAATTATTCAGGAAATGGAAGAAGACAGCAAATAATTTTAACATGGGAGAACTGAAGCTGGAGAGCTTGGCATAAAAGTAGCAATCAGGTAAAAAAAGTTGAAGGAGTATGTCTTGGTGAAAAGAGGTTGGAAAGAAGCATATTTGGGTCCTCAAAATATAAATATATATTTTATATATTTATATATAAATATATATATAAATATTTATATATAAATATAAATATAAATTTCCTTATATAAAGGAAAAGAGAGATACTTGTTGAAAGAATGGTAAATGTAATGGGCTTGGAAGTGATGATGAGAGACAAAAATTTAGGGAATTAAAAGAACACAGGGAAAAGAGGAAGGGGCTTACAGAACAGAGTCAAGATGGGCTTGCATAATAGCGGGATAGACTATGAGTGTTGCAGCAGAGACAGGATCATCCAGGGAGCAGAACTGGAGGAGCAAAGCCCGAGGGACTATTTAATAAACCAGGCATAAAAGGAAGAGCAAAGTAGCAGGTCAGAGGAAAATGAGTTTTTAGGAAAGAGGACAGGATATACTCCTTCTCATTAGCACTTTATTCTCTTCCACCATCCTATTGATACCTGGATTTTTGTGTTATTTTCTATCCCTGTTTCTACTTTTGCCATTTTCTCCATCCATCCATCCATCCATCCATCCATCCATCCATCCCAGGAAAAAGCTCCCTCTGTTGTGTTGACCTCAGGTTGAATTCAGCAGATATTTTAGGCAGAGGGATATTTTAGTTGCAGGATTGGCTTCTGGTAAATTATAGATGAAGTGCTCTGCCTTTCTATTTATGGTCTACTTCCTGGGAAATGTCTCTATTTGCCTCTTCATTTGAGACAAGTGCTCCTCTTCCAAACAATGTTGGACTCCTGAATTCTATTTGTTAGCAGCTCTTTACAACATTTGAAACAGCTGGAAATCCTTCTGTGTTGGGTGAAACCTCGTAGGTCACTCAGAAATGCAATAAAGGGACCATTTGTGTTTAAGGATCAATAAATCAGGCTGGGAGACGAGGTGCTGGAAAGCAGCTCTGGGGGTGTTGGTGGATGAGAAGCTGGACATGAGCCAACAGTGTGCGCTTGCAGCCCAGAAGGCCAATTGCATCCTGGGCTGCATCAAGAGAAGTGTGGCCAGCAGATCGATGGAGGTGATTCTGCCCCTCTACTCTGCTTTGGTGAGACCTCACCTGGACTACCGTGTCCAGCTCTGGAGCCCTCAACACAGGAAAGACAGGGACCTGGAGGAGCGGGTCCAGAGGAGAGTCACAAAGATGCTCAGAGGGCTGGAACACCTCTCCTACGAGGACAGGCAGAGGGAGCTGGGGTTGTTCAGCCTGGGGAAGAGAAGGCTCCGGGGAGACCTAATAGCAACCTCCCAGTACCTGAAAGGGGCCTACAGGAAGGCTGGGGAGGGGCTGTTAACCCTTTTGAGGTGAGGTATGCCTGTTCATTTTCCTGTAGATTTACTTTTACTCCTTGTACTCATTTTTAGAAATGTCCGATCTCTTTCCCAGGGTCCTGTGGGTGATTGTGGGCCTCAATGGCTGGTACTGACCTCTCCTGGGACCCCCACCATCTCTTGCCAAAGGCCCTGGGTACATGTCTCAGCTCAGCCTGGGGCCTTCAGTCCCTGCCCCTGTCTCCTGGATGGCCCTGGGACCTGCCCTGCAGGGAGCTGCTCTCCTGGATGGAGCCCTCGGCCCCAGGTCAGAGCTTGTCACACAGAGCTCCAGGCACAGGGCAGCAGAACTGCGCTGGTCTGGTCTGGTCCCTGCGCTGCCCAGGAGTCGAGGAACGACGAGGCTGTGACTGGCCTGAGAGGTCAGGGGGGTTCCAGCTCCAAACACACTTTCAAGGACACAGGACACAAAGGTAACCATTGGAAACAGGATTTTATTTTATGTTGTTTTTCTGAACCTGTTTCCGAGCCCATGCTCACAAGCGCACGTGCAGCCAGGAGCAGGCTGATGCAGCAGCAGGAAGAGAGGCCCAGCAGGGCCTGTTGCCTGAAGAGTGAGAAGGTGAAGAGTGAGGATAAGGACCAACCACACACAAGAGAAGAAGAAGAGATGTGTGGTACTGTGGATTGTTTTCCAACGCCGAACACATTCCTAATGCCAAGCATCCTTCTTGCCTTCCAAAACTTGCTCCGCCGCTGTGCTCCTTGGCCAGTGACACTTGAAAAGCCTCTCGTGGTGCCCAGCGCTTGTCTTGCAATCGCAGGGAGAGCTGGAAAGTGGCAGCTGCAACGGGGCATCAAGGCTGGAGCCCTTCCAAGCAGAGGCTGCTGTGCACAAGCAAGAACCCCCTGGGGCAATGGAGCCCAGGGAAGAGCAGAGCTCACTCCTACTCTGAGCTTGCACTGGGCAAGAGCTTGAGAGAGCCAGGGCATGAGTGGTGCCTGGAGGTGCAAGAGCCGTGGGCAAGAACTGAACCAAAGGAGCCCAGAGAAGGCCTGACAAGGGGTGTGCTCAATGCTCCAGAGGAAAAGCAGCACCTCCCGAGGAGCCCAAGAAGCCTCCCCGTCCCTGGGAGTCTGGAAAGGTTCCTCTGACTGGATGTGGGGCATGAGGGCCACCTTTGTGGAGCAGAAGAAACTGGGAACTGGCCAAAGTGTCCCAAAGGATCCCTGACAAGGGGCTGTGCTCAGTGCTGCAGAGGAAAAGAAGCACCTCCCGAGGAGCCCAAGAAGCCTCCCCGTCCCTGGGAGTCTGGAAAGGTTCCTCCCCCCGGATGCGGGGCACGAGGGCCACCTTCGTGGAGCAGGAGCAGCGGCCCCTGGCCCAAGTGCCCAAAGGAGGCCTGGCCAGGGGCCGTGCTCAGTGCTGCAGAGGCAGGCAAAAAACCCCCAGGGCCCCTGGGGGGAAAAAAGCCTCCTCCCCCAGCTGCAGGACACGAGAGGCCACCTTCGTGGTGCACGAGCAGCAGGCAGTGACCCAGCCCCAAGGGAGCAGAGGAGCCCTCCCCTGACAAGTGTCCTGCTCCATGCTGCAGAGGAAGGCAAAAAACCCCCGGGGCCCAGCGCCAATCTGCCCCGGGGGAAAATTCCTTCCTGACCCCAGTGCTGGCGATCGGCTGCTCCCTGAGCATGGCAGCAAGACCTGTCCCCTGCTCCCACCCGCTGCTCACGCCTCCCAGGAGATGCCCAAGCCCTGCTCTGCCTCAGCCTGGAGCCAGCTCCGGGGCTTCCCAGAGTGGCCAAATGGCCCCGGCCTCAGCGACCCTGGGGGCAAGAATCCTTCCCCCCGTGCCTGGCAGGACACCAGTGGGTGCTCCAGAGCACTGGGACCCCTGGCAACTTCTCTCTCTGCATCCCATTTCTTACGGCTGCTGCCCCTGGATCTTCAGCAGATGAGGATGGTGAGCTCTGCAGGGCTCTTCAAGAAGGATATTTCCTTGCTCTTGTCATTGCTTTCCAGTGGAAAAGGTCTGACAGCCTCACGCATCTGCAGAAGCCTTGTCCTACTTCTGGTCTTTCTCATCCTCCTCCAAGTAATTCCACCAGCTCCTCCAGGGCTTCCTCTGGGCTGTGCTGGGGCTGCCCCAGGCCAGCTCTGGCAGAGGGCAGGGCAGATGTGTCCTTTTCTACTGCCCCGGGTCACTGTGACTGCTGCGTTGCCAGGCGCTGGCCCTGTGACATCAGGGTGACGGGGGCCCCACCCGTGGCCCCACCCCCTGCAACCCCACCCCTGCCTCTACCCCCAGCATCCTCCAGTGCAAAGCCTTTGGGTGCTGGCCCTGAGGCAGTTCCTGTACCCAGGAGGCCCAGGGGACTGTCCTTGTCCTTGGTTGGCACAGCTGCTGGGCCTCCCTGGTGCTTCCTCTGCCACTCAGCTCCCAAGTACACACCTCGTGCTGCCACTTTGCTCTCGGGCTGTGCAGAAACCAATGCCTGCAACCAACTGCTCCTCTGGTCTTGAAGAGGGTCTAAGAGGGCCTATTCAGACAATTTCCTGTACTGAGGAGCAGACGGCGCATAAAAGCACTGAGAGACTTGGGCATGCTGACCAACACATGGGCAGGAACTCGTGCAGCCTCTGGAGAAGAACTGGGACCTACAACAAATCATCTAGATTAACTGCCTAACCACTGTATTAAGGGCATTGTCCAAATGCTTCTTAAACACCGTCAGTGCATTCAGAATCCACTATCGCAGGAATGAATTTGTAACATATCACAGTAGACATCCTGCAGATACTCTGAAACAGTGGCATCTCCTAAGAAGTGATGGAAAAAACCTGTAAGTGTCCCCCTCAGTAATGCCACAGAAGGATCTCAGGATGCTGATGAGGTTGGTTGAGAATTAATGTCTGTGGGAAGGCAATGTATATAATTCTGCCTGATCTCACTCCAGAAACAAAGACAAATGCAGTTTTTATACCTTCTCATGAGCTTTTTATGCCAGAAAGTCCCCATGGGATCAAATATCAAATATAAAATATTATGGCTAAAGTTGTTCAGAGAATGCAGAGCAAATGTAATTTTTCATCAAAGAAAGGAATAAAACAGAAGTCACTCTGCATATAGAAGGGAAAAAGCAAGTTGTTGCATTACTTCATTGAATTACTTTTTAGGCAATTTTTAATTTTAATTATTGAAAAATGATCCATTAATTATTAATTTATTAATATGGGTTTTGTACAGTAAAAATAGTTTCTTGGGAGTTAAAAAATTGGAAATGTAGAAGTTAGGCATCAGGCAGTGCATTATACCTGATTAAACCTTTTATGTTTCCAGAGGGAAAAGCCTTAGCATCTCTGTGTTCTTTCTTAGAGCAGTAATTTTTTTTCAAGATGAAGTAGTTCCAGTAAAGTCTGAAGTCTATGAAGAAGATTTGCAGGTAACAGATGGAAAAATACTTGCATGTGCTTACATTTAAAATCTAAAAAGATCAGAAAGGAAATAAAATGCTTTCCCCACACCTAAGCCTCATTGCCTAGTAAAAAACAAGGAAAATCCATCTGCCACCAACCGGAACCTGAACCAGACTCAGAAGAGGTGTTTGTAAGTCAAATGAAATAGGAACTGAAATTAGTGAATGAGATGTCTTTACAGCAGCACAGATGTGTATGAAATGTCTGGTTCTGTCAGGCTCATGTAGCACTTATGTGAGCTCCAAGCAGGGGAGAGCAGGGTTGTTAGTATGTACTAGATTTTTAGCATAACGTTATGGATTAAGTCTAGATCCTAAGTCTAGATCTATCAGCATACATTTATTTGATACTAGTTGACCAGAATCTGAGTGTTAACATGGAATGTACTCAAAAAAGGATGGCAACAGCTATTGTATCATGTTTTTAAGGCTCAGTAGATGTGTGCAAAACTAACTGTGTTCCCTAGCAGCTCATCCTACTGCAGCTCTTAAGTCCATCCACCAGCTCAGACAGAAAAGTATTAGAGACTTTGATCTCCTCTAAGTCTGCTCCAGCAATGACAGAAGAGCACTCTCCTTCCTCAATGCCCTGAAGCGATGGCAACTTAATCTGGAAGTTTTCTTCCAGACGACAAATTTTGACTGAATATAGCAGTGGGATCTGGCAATGGAATAATTTGTAAGTAATTGGGAGCATCAGAGCATGTTTAATAATGTGCAGTTTTGCATATTATGTATAATGCGAAAACCTGACAGACTTCAAGTTGCCATGACAGCTTTGTCACTAAAACTGTACACACTTTTATATGGAAATGGTGACAGAAGTGATGCATGAGTTGTACGTAATCAGTAGATGAGATGGTATTGGGGGCAGGGAGGGAATTTACCATCCCAAAAGGGAAAATGTTACAAAATGAAGGGAAAAAGCAATTTGGAATGCTGGGGAAGATGTCAGCCTGGGGTCTTTGTGGGCTGGAGGGACTGGTGGGAGGAGAAGCAGCACACAACGGTCCAGGAGCAGAGGTTATTTTTGGGCATTAATTGTTGGGCCTCCTTCTCAGCAGGAGGATGTAGAAAAAGACTTAAAAGCTGTTTAGAATGCGGGTGGCAAGACACCCAGTTAAGAAGCATAAAAATATCTGTTAAGAGCACTGTATGCCAGGCCAATACATGAAAAACAAGTTCCTGCATATTATACAGCACCTTACTTAGTACCAAGGTTACAAGCAGGATGTAGAGAAGCCCATCAAGGGGATGGTGAGGGAGGAAACTATTTGGGTTCATAAACCACATGATGCTGGAAAAAAATAAAAACTGTGAACTGGTGGAGGAAAAAGGAGTCCTCAGGGGTCTGCTCTGCTCAGGAGGGGGGGTGGATTCAAGAAGACAGGACTTGTGATCATGCCTATGGCAATGCCAGGTAATCTGTCTGCATATTTACAGACACTGTGAAGGTGTTTCCAGGCTGTGTTGTACAGGTCTATGTCCTCCTCATATACAGGCAGGAATGCACGGTGGAGTTTGGGAAGCCCTGGATATGTTGTGTTCACAGAGAGGTGGCTCCTGGAGATGCTGCTTTAAGCTGGCAAGTGATTTACCTTGGATGAAGAGGCCCTGGGCTACACATTGCAGCCAAGGCAACTGGTGGAGGTGGGGCCATGTCTGGGTTGCAAAGGCTGAAGAAGGTAAGAACAAGGTAACCTGTGGTGTAGAGCATATTCAGTGTGTGGCACAAGTGTGCTAACATGACTGGCAGGGTTTTTAATTAGCAATCAAACAAATAACACACACAGGAGACACCAAGTCCTTTGTCATGGGTCCCACAGTGTTCAACTCTCTGCCACTCTGGAAGCTGTAGGTCAGCAAAACTGAGTCCTCCTTCATCTCTGGTCAGGTGTGATGAGTTAATGAGCAGATAGATAAAGGAGTTGATAGCCTTAAGGAGTCTACATCTTCGCAGAGATGTAGATTTGCTATGAAATTTTTCTTGATTAGAGCTACTCCATACATAGAATCGTAGAATCATTCTGTCTGTAAGAGACCTTTAAGATCATGGAGTCCAACCATTAACCCAGTATTTCCGCATCACCACTAAACCATGTTGTTCAGCACCACATCTACACAACTTTTAAATCCCTCCAGAGATTGTGATTCCACCACTTCCCTGGTCAGCCTGTTCCAGTACTTTACAACTCTTTCTGTGAAGAAATATTTCCCAATGTCCAATCCAAACCTCCCCTGGGGCAACTTGAGGCCAATTCTTCTTATTCTATCACTTGTTACATGGGAGAAAAGGCCAAGCCCGACTTCACTTCCTTTCAGGTAGTTGTGGAGAGCAAGAAGGTCTCCCCTGAGCTTCTTTTTCTCCAGGCTAAACAACCCAAGTTCCCTCAGCTGCTTCTCATAAGACTTGTTCTCTGGACCCTTCACCAGCTTTGTTACCCTTCTTTGGATATGCTCGAGCAATGATCAGAGTATCTACTGCGCACAGCAGTTTTCTAATAAAATGACATTGTAATACTGCTGGTCATTCTTATGCACAAAGCTGAAGGCTTAGAAAGAAATGTGAAGAAATGTATGATGAAAAGCACTGATCTTGAATCCCTGAAAGGATTTGGAAGTTCCAAAATGCTGAGAATTATTATGAGAACTTGTTGGACAGCTAGGGAAAAACATGAATGAAAGTTAACAAAATTTCAGAAGACTGATGTACAGAGAGAAAGTGGACCATAGAGCTGAGGATGGATGCAGAAAAGTTAGAAAACTCAGGAGGAAAAGGAACACTTGGAAAGTTAGCTGAAACTGATGTGAACTAGTAAGGATTTTTAATTAACAAAAGAGAGTGGAAAAATACGGGATATAAAAAGAAAGCAGGTATTGGTAATATAATGAAGGGCTGTGATGTCAAGGAGGTATTAATGCCAGAGGGAATCTCTGGGATTGATCCCAGAAGACTGTGCTCTTTCTGTCAGCTTGTACTTGAGGGTTACTTTACATAATCAATTAAAATGTTAGCCGTAACTCATTTACATGGTGAACTTTATTCAAAAAATGTCCCATCCTGCTCTTGAAATAGCAACCTACAGCCTTGCCAAGTCATTGTTTACTCTCTAAGGCCATGTTCACCCAAGTTTATCCTCCAGTTGCAGCTGGCTGTTTCACTTCCAAAGAAGCCCAGTGTGCTGGTATTGGCTTATTATCCCCCCTCACCCTCCTGTCCTGTAACAGCAACCTCTGCACCTAAGTATGCAAAGCCTCCAGGCATCAGGAAAGTGCTACAGAAAACATAGCTGGGAGAGTGTTTGGTGAGATTTCCCTAGAGAGGCTTTATCAGCCTTGGGTCTTGTCCAGGCTGTCCGTCTTGCAAGTTGTTAGCCATATTCCAGCATGCTTCAAGATAACCTCTTTGCTCTTCTGGGACAAGCAGAAACTGTCTGGTATTTCCCTGGTGGTTTATTCATTAATGGAAAAAAACATGACCTGATCCATAAAAAAACCTGACCAATGCTCAGTAAGGTCTGTTTGTACACTAGCAGCTACCAACAAAAGAACCAAGGCAAATGTTCCGGGTACATCTTTCACCCTGGAAGCAAGGACTTAGCTGTTCTTCCTGATTTCATGGTTCTGAGGAAGAAATGAAGAGCAGCCTGAAATTTATATTTAGTGTTATTTGTGTGAAGACTCTCTCTGTAGTGGCTTAACAGATGGAGCTAGGGCTGAGATTCATATTGTGATGCTTAGCTATTAATGCATCTTTTTCTGAGACAGAGGAAAAAATATGTTGTTGTAGGAAACCTTTTCCCCTTCCCTGGAATGGAAAAAGAATGACATCTGGACATCTTCTATTCAGCTGCTCTTGGGATGCATATTTTCCCCAGACGTGCCTTTCTGAATCTCATGATGATCTGGTTGCTTAGAAGTAGCTCTTGTAGCTAGTTTCTTTTTCCCACAGAACGAAGTTTGAATAAAACAGCAGTTTTGTTCTATGTCAGTGTCCTGCTTCTTTTTTGAGCTCAAGAAACTTTTCTTTATCTAACCCAAAACTACAAAAAAACACACACAAGTAAAAATTTACTTGCTTGATGGATGCAATAACAGGCTGTTGTTGACTGTGTCGTCTGTAAGACAGGATTCTGAAGTATTAGGAAGAAGAGTTAGATAGGAAATGGATCCAAATGATGATGTTTATTTCTTAATGCTGTTTTACTGGGAGGCAGAAAAAGGAACAGTGCTGGAAGAGCCACTGTGAACTCTCCCTTCCACTCACCAGTCCCTGGGAAGAAGATGGAAGTGCCCTCTTTGGCTACTTTCCCCAGGCAAACATTCCTCCTTCTGACTGGTACTGTGCATCTGATTGGTGTTCTGCATCAGTGAGGTTTAAAATAAGCCAGAGGGGCAAAGGCTCAGAGTCAGGGGAGACTGGAAGAGTAGGCAATAGGGAATGAAGGACTCAGCAGAGAGGCCACATTTACGGGAAAGATCAGATGAGAGGCAAACCTGGAAAACTTTGATATTTTTCTCCCCTTAGGGCCTAATTTTCCAGCTTGGTACCCCTGTAGAAAGAAAATGATTAATTGGGAACATGGTATCTAGCAGTTCCCACAGAGCACAAATCCTGGACTAATGACAGTGACGATGCCTTAACTTTGCAAAGATAAGCAATGGCCAGCTTACCAGCCCCCACTGTTTCTACCCTGTAAAATGGTATCATCTTGGCATTCAATGCCAAGAGGATTGGCAGGGCTCAGAGAACACAGAAATGCCCTTTAGTAATTATTTTTCCCCACTGCCTTTTACTGCGCATCGTCTTTTAAGACTATGGGCCAGCATGGCCCCAGATCTTCTCTTCCCACGTGCCCGACTCTGCACTTGCCCTTATTGAATTTCATCAAATTTCTTCCTTCCCAACCCTCCAGCCTGTCCATGTCTCACTGAGTGGCAGCACAGCCTACTGGGGTGTCAGACACTCCACCCAGCTTGGTATCATCAGCAAACTTGCTGACAGTGCTCTCTGTGCCCTCATCCAGGTCATTGATGAACAGGTTAAACAGAACTGGTCCCAGCACCGACCCCTGTGGAACCCCACTGGTTACAGGCCTCCAGCTGGACTCCATCCCATTGATCACAGTTCTCTGGCTTCTTTCTTTCAACCAATTCCCAATCCACCTCACTACCTGATCAAGCAGACCACACTGTCTCAGTTTAGCAAGAAGGATGCTGTGGGAGACAGTGTCAAATGCCCTAGAGAAATCAAGAAAAACCACATCCACTGCTCTACCATCATCTATCCACCTGGTTATGTCCTCACAAAAGGTTATCAGGTTGGTTAAACATGACCTCCCCTTGATAAAACCATGTTGATTGCTCCTGATGACCCTCTTGTCCTTGACATGCCTAAGGATAGTGTCAAGGATAAGTTGCTCCATTATCTTTCCAGGGATGGAGGTGAGGCTGATTGGTCTATAGTTACCAGGGTCCTCTTTCTTGCCCTTCTTGAAGATTGGGGTGATGTTTGCCCTCGTCCAGTCCCCGGGCACCTCTCCTGTGTGCCATGACTTACTATAGATAATGGAGAGTGGTCTGGCAATGACCTGTGACAGCTCCCTCAGCACCCTTGGATGCATGCCATCAGGACCCATGGACCTATGGATGTCCAGATTACTCAGCTGTTCTTTAACCCAGTCCTCATCAACCAGGGAAGAGTCCTTAGTCATGCTATCCTCTGGTGCCTCAGATGCCAGGAGCACTTGAGGACAGTCTTCAGCAGTATAGACAGAGACAAAGAAGACATTTAATAACTCTGCCTTCTTTGTGTCATCTGTCACCAGGGCACCTGCCTCATTCAGCAGAGGGCCTACGTTGCCTCTAGCCTTAGCTTTTCCTGCAGTATATTTGAAGAAGCCCTTTTTGTTACCCTTGACCTCCCTTGCAAGGTTGAGTTCCAGCAAGGCCTTAGCCTTCCTAGTTGCCTCTCTACACTCTCTAACAACAGTCCTATACTCCTCCCAGGTAGCCAGCCCCTCTTTCCATGAGCTGTAGACCCTCTTCTTCCTCTTAAGTCTACTCTGTAGTTTCTTACTTAACCATACAGGTCTCCTGGCTCTCTGTCTCGATTTCCCACCTGCTGGGATGCAGTGGCCCTGAGCTTGGAAGAAGAGGTCCTTAAATATTAACCAACTATCATTAGCCCCTCTGCCCTTTAGTAACCTGTCCCATGAGATTTCACCCAGTAGTTTTCTGAAAAGGCCAAAGCCGGCCCTCCTGAAATCCAGAGTTTTGGTCCTACTTGACATCCTGTTCCTGCCAGACAAGATCATGAACTCCACCATCTCATGATCACTAATGCCAAGGCTGCCCCCAACCCTCACTGCTTCAACCAGCCCCTCCTTGTTGGTGAGAATAGGATGCAGCATTGCTCCCCTCCTAGTTGGCTCCTCCACCATTTGCATCAAGAAGTTATCATCAATGCACTGGAGGAACCTCCTGGACTGTGACTGGCTGAATAGCCTTTCCAGCAAATGTCTGGATAGTTAAAATCCCCCATGAGGACCAGGTTCTGAGATTGCGAGGCTGCTGTTAGCTGCCTGTAGAAGGCCTCGTCAGCTTCCTGATCCTGATCAGGTGGCCTGTAATAGACACTCACAACTGTATCATCCGTGCCAGCCTGTCCCTTAATTCGCACCCACAGACTCTCAACTTGCCCCTCATCCGCCCCTGGACAGAACTGTAGACATTCCAGTTGCTCCCTCACATAGAGAGCAACTCCACCACCTCGCCCTGATGACCTGTCTTTCCTGAAAAGGGCATAGCCACCCATGACCACATTCCAGTCATGTGAGGCGTCCCACCACGTCTCTGTGATTGCCACCAGGTCATAACCCAGTGTCCGCACATGGATTTCTAACTCCTCCTGTTTATTCCCCATGCTGCGTGCATTGGTGCATAAACATTTCAGGTGCAGAGTCCAGTAAATAGTTTTCAACCTTGACGGGGGGTAGACCCTCTGCTTATCTAAAATGCCAACACCCTGCACCTCAAGCATTAGGCTATTACACCCAGGGTTCTCACTGACAAAGCCAGCTACACCCTCATCTCCTGTGAAGTGCCCCAGTGCATCAGCACTGGCCTTCCTCAGGGTAACAAGTTGAGACCACTACTTCCTTACTTTCAGCTTTATAATGCTGCTATTTCAAAGTGCTGCTCTGGGACTCATACCAGACTGATGAGAGAATCATCTCTGTGCTACCCCAGCCACTGAATTATCCTCCGTCCTTGTATTTCTCCTTTCTTCAGTCCCTTTAGCCAGGCTGACACAAAGCCACGAGTTTTCCATTGCCTGTAGAGAGGCAGTTATGGCCAGTTCTGCCAGACTGAGACTGATGATTGTTGCTTCTTCAACATCCAGGCTAAAATTCTCCTATTTAAAAAAAAAAAAAAATTAAAATTGTCAGGAATCCCCGTACTTAGTTCAGGGGAGGATGACTGCTGAACTAGGGTCTCCTTCCTGCTCCCTTCTGCCCTGTCTCCTGGTGTCTCCATTTCCTCTCTTCCATTGCCTCTCTCATCCCCTTTTCTCTCTGCTGTGCATTGACACTTGTCAATGCAGTCAGGCTAGAGAGAAGCAGCATGTTTGGTAGAAGACAAGGTGCCTTTGCTTTCCCAGGCTTGTCATGCCTGCAGGTCAGTGCCTGCTCTCTGGAAGGAAGGATAAGAGGAAAGATAATGTTACTGAGACATACCAGCAAAGAACAAAATCAGTCTTTAATCTCATTGGCAGGTGGCAACGTGGGAAATGGCAGAGTATTTAGAGAAAGGCAAGTATTTCAACTTGCTTTGCATAGTAGTCTATGGCAAATTCTTGAATGCAGAATCAAACAATTGCATTTTCATAATACTGCTTATTTGTTTTCTAGGGTTTGGTTTTGTGGATTGCGGAATAGGGTTTGCTGTGCGTTTGTGTTAAATGACGGAAATGAGTGTGTCTCTTAAATCCCACCAACTGCAGTTTCTTGTCTCTGAGAGTAACCTGTACTGTCCAGAGATACCCACATTAATGTGGCTTGCTTCTGGCATTTGGATTGCCTTGGCTGCTCCTCCAAAGCGGTTCAAGGGGGATTAGAAGTGGCAGGAACAGCAGAGAGACTTTTGGAGGGTTTGAAAAATGGATTTAACAGAAGATGGTAAAATCAAATCCCTATTTGTCCTAATCTTCCACACACATGCAATCCTGTCCCCATGTGTCCCACTGATCCAGAGGACCAGGCTGAATTGCAGAGAACCATATATGTGGTCCATAGCCTTCCATGAACCTTGGAAAGTGCTAGTCAGGGTAGGGCTGTTCTCAGTGACCTTCTCCATTTCTCTGTGAGACAGCCAAAGCCCAAGACTTCACCTGTCATCTAAGTAAGGTGTTATTTGGACAATTTCATATCAGCAAGTGGAACCTTTGCTATTCTGTGCTGCTAGAGATTTGATTCTGTCTGTCTCAGCCTGTGCCCTTTCCTGGTATAAATGAAGCTGATCCTGGACCCTTTAGAGTGGTGAGGCATGTCTTTTCAGAGATTTTAAATGAAATACTCTTGACCCTACCGGCAGGATAGTGCTTGCTCTCAGCTATTCAGAGCTCTGCAGGCAAACAGCATAACTCAGAAGAGGGAAAGACATGCATAATGCAAATCATAAATTATTTAGGCCAAAAGAACAGATCTGGTGTGTTAATCTTTGAAGAACATGAAAGGAGATCTCTGTTGAGACCAGAGAAGGTTGAGAGAGTATCAGACTTGCTGAGGTCTGACCTAGCTCTACATCAGATCTCTCAAGAACACTGTGCCACAGCCACAGCTGGGGAGAACTAGTTGATGCACCAGCCAGAAAAACCTCCTGATGGTCCAGAACAGACCATACAGACAAAGGCCACTGCTAAGGGATGTAGTGAGAAAAAGCCAATAGGGTACCAATTGTTCTTCTTCCTCCCGTACCCTGCAGCATGTCATTGTAGTTGCTTATCCCATGGGAAAATGTTATTATACTATGGGTGTGCAGCATCCTGAAACCTAAGGATATTGATGACAAACAGCATCCATGTAGAAATAAGTGACTTTGCAAAGAGGAACAATACCTGTCTTATGCCTACGCTCAGCAACGCAGATCTTGTCTGAAAGCCTGGAGTTCTTCTATGCTCAGCAGCCTGTAATTCTTTTGGAATAATTTTCTCCTTTTTTTTTGGATATGAATATAAATGACATTTCTTGCTTCAGGGCATTTGGACAGGCTCCATATAGATTCAATACACAAATTCATTGTAAACAGTATGTCTGCCAAAGCTCACACATGCATGTTGCTCTTGATTGCACCTGGCTTTCTTCTGTTTCATGTTAGAAGAATTGACAGACGAGCAGCATGTGCCCCATAGCAAGCTGAGGGCCACACCATGGAGCCGCCTGCCAATTCATGTTGTAGCACTCTTACAGACTTCCAGTGACCTCTAACGACCACCACAAAAGAAACTTGGAATGTTCCCTAATTTTTTTTTTATCATCTTTTTCGGAAATAACTGATGTCTTTATTAGCTTTTAACAAGTATTGGTTTTGCTTTCTATCAACACGAGCCTAAGGATTAAACCAGCCAAAAGAAACAGAAGTCTTTTAAGGGCCTCCTTAATTATTTCCATTTAAATTTACTAACAAGCAAATAAACAAAATAGTGTTGAGGCCTAAAAATGGGAAAGCTGTGAAAATTAGAACTTACTTTGTGGAATATTCTGTGCGTATTCTTGACAGAGGAAAAAAAAGAAGCAAATAAAATACTAACTCATCTGGTCAATACAAGCTGTTTAAACTAAGATACTTTTTCAGCTGCTTTGGAAGACAATTATCTTCCTCACTTTCACAGCTGAGTTCCTTACCTAAGCTATCTCTTGGATTCTTTCATATAACGACAAAATAAAAATCTCCCAATACACTAAATTGTTACAAAGCATAATTAGACATGTAGGGCAGGATGTAACCAAATAGCCTCTAAACCTCCCCTGTCTTCATCTAAGGCTTTATGAGTTAAAGATGTCACTACTGGACAGATAATTGCCCAGAGTCAATATTGTTGTTCTGTCAGCAGCAGAGCTAATGGAGCCTGCTTTGCCATATTGTTTGTGCCTTTTATCTCTTAATTCCTTTTTCCATATGGAAAGACCATTGTAAAATGCCTCCTACAGAAGAAACCAAGTGTGCTGTAATCTGCAGTGTCTCTTCCTAGCTCCCTGCCTTTCCCCAAAACTTGCAGGAGCCCAGCAATGATTTCCTCTCCTTTTCAAATGGGATTGAAATGCATCAACGGCCTCCAAAAGTACCAGGGCTACCAAGAACCACTAAGCAGCAGCTTGTGCCCAGATGAGCACATTCCTCATAAAATTAGTGCTCCTGTTGGTGCAAAGTGCTAGCCTGGCACCATCTGAGATGAAATACGGATAGGCAGAGAGCTGGGCGTGCCCTGACATATGCACCAGCGAGCAGAGTGAGAAGAATCTTCCTCAGCTCTCCTCGTTATGGAGTTCTAGGAAAACATGTGGGCCTCTCAAAGGAAGTTGCCATCTGGAGAAGAATAGTAACTAAATGGCATAAACCTTTGTGCTTGTGTGAGAAGAACATGTAAAGAGTTGGATTGGGAATGTAGCTGGCAGACTGCAAGGGACTGTGCTTATTATTCCTGGAGCAGGCATTCCACCCAAAGGCAGTGGCCTCCTGCCCACCAGGGCTGAGTTGGAGAAGCAGTGCACAAGTTGCTGTGCCTCAGTGTAGCTACCATCTCGGCACTATATGTGCCACTTCACATGAAAAGCTACCCCTGTCCTTAGACGGTTTGTTGGGTCCACAGCTTGGAAGCCTGTTACAGCAGCCACCAGAGGGGAGGAAGGTCCTGGGATGCAAAAACCTCAGTATCAGGGTTCCTGGAGTTGTCCCTGGATTGTTGTCACTTTCCTGCTGTGTTGAAAATAACATGACTGGTTATTTATGTCCCAAATAACTGTGTGGGTTCTCATTCATAACAGCACAGATGACATAGTCATTAGCTCAGATTTACTGTTTGGGTTTTTGTTGGTTTTTTTGTTGTGGGGTTTTTTTTTTTTGTAATACAGAATTAAAACTCTGTGCAGGGTTAAAGCTGCTCTTGTAATTTTTAGCAGATGTGAAATTTCAGTGTTAAGAAGATCAGAGTTTTAAAATTAACCTAAAAACATAAGCAATGTGTTAATTTGGGGAAAAAATGCCAACTGTCTAGAAATAACAAAAATAAGAGGGAAAATAAAACTACTGGCTAAATCAGGGTTGGGTGGTTTTATTCTGTTTCTGTTTACTTTGGTTTTGTTGTCATTGTTGTTGGGTTTTTTTAAGCCTGAGAGAATTAACATGTTTTGAGTTTCTTTTTCTGGGAAGACACACAAGGAGGACTTAGTGTGGGAAAGCAGAAGCAGCTGCCCTCTCATATCTTATTTTGTGAATATTAAAGGGTTACTTGGAGACATGGTGCAGGTGTCAATGTCATGGCCAGCGACAGGGTGCTGAGTCCTTTCTGTGGCCACAGGCATGAGTAACACCTCCAGATTTTGGAGCAGGAGAAAGTGGCTGTGGGGGTGCATTGGTAGTTTAATGTTTTGCCTCTAGCGCAAGCTTCAGTGAGAAAATGAAGGATGCAGAAGACAAGAAGAGAAAGAAGCTGTCATAGGGTTTCACCAACCTGTATGGAAAGAAATGCATCTGGCTTATTTAATATTTGTAAAAAAACACAAAAAAAAACAAAACCAAAAAAAAAAAAAACAGGACAAGAGAAGGGAATTACGATCAGGGGCAGGACATGGGGGAAACATGGGGGTCCTCTCAAGGGAACGGGGAAATCCTTATCTCACAGATGGTTAATGCAGTGGTGCTTGGCTTCTTCAGGTTGAGTTTTAGGATCTAGCTGTGAAGTAGGTGGCTGAGGTTTAAAATAGCATCTGGCACAGTCCTGGCTTCTCTAGCAGCCTGGCACCCGGCTGCAGTAAAGGGAAAGGGAGCCTGGCCACATCAACTATATGCTACTGTTATCAAGTGAGATCATTTAAAGCCAGAGGAGTAATTCAGCTTAAGGGACTAAGACAGAAGATTGTAGCCTTCATATGACTTGACTGAAGCAGGAAACATTTTTTTAACATGACAGTGCTTTTTATAAGCAAGAGTGCTGGTAAGTCCCCAGGGCCTTTGAGGATCAGTCTCTGCAGTCTTCCCCATTAGAGGCCACCTGAGAAGTTTGCAGTGCGTTGACCATGTGGCAAATACAAGGCAGGCAGAGATACGATGCAGGTAGAAATGATCCATTTACAGGATTCAGAAATCCATAAATATCTCTTGAAGTTAGAACAAAGGGAAATCATTAATTCTCCAGTCACTACATGGCTTTTCCTGTCTGGGAATAAATCTCAGGTCTTCCCAGCAGCCAGGAACTGGCCATGCAGCTGCGCTGCTGCCAACAGCGAGGAGGCTGCGGAGGCAGAGATGAAAGCACAGAGGCTGAGTTTTGCTGGTGCTGGAAAGGGTGGGCACAACATAAAATATTCGTAAGTGGGAAAATACCGGGTAAGGTCTGCCTTGTGTCAGGCATCAAAGACCTGTGGTAGGAAAGATTTTTGCTAAACTGCTCCTTTGGGCAATTTAACTCTGAGTCACTTTTATAACAGATAGACTGTGGGATTATATATCATGTAAGCGCGCCAGCTAAATCCTTAATGCCACCCTGGAACACAGCGCTCTGACGACAGCAATGAAGAAAGGAGCAGTATGTGCAGTGATTGGTATCCTGAAGATCTAAGGCTGTATGAAAGACTTGCAGACATCAATACAGTATTTTTGGTCTATTGTGGTGGTGATGGGCGATCATGTTTACAATCAAATGGAAGCTTTTGTGTTGTTGAAATTACCTTCCGCTATCAGCTTGAATAACAGGACAATCAGCAAATAAATTAAATATCTCTAGTATCTCTTCGCATACTAGGCAGTTCCCTGAAATCTCTTAAAGGTAAAAGGATCTCTGAGAATTCAGGTCGCTAGGGCAAGGGGCATTTCAGCATTTCAAAATATGTATTCTGAAATTCACTTGGCCTGATGATGTCCTTGAAAATAGTTGGGAAGTACTTCCAGACTTAAGTTGCCTTTTCTTCTTTTCTCAAAGCGTGTCATTTTTAATTCATTTATGAACAAGAAAGCCTGAGCACTCTCCTCCTGGAAGTCTGAAGTAATTGTTTCAAATTTAGGTTCCTCCACACACAGGAAAAATAATCCTAGGAAAAAGATTCTGTATTTATTTAGTTGCAAGATGGTGTGAAAACTCTTTGGTACCTGTGGAGTCTTTGGTAAAGTACAGAAATCTCCAAATCAAGGACCTTTAGTTATTTTCTTTTGGTGTTTATTTACACAATTCTTATATAAACCACCACCATGAGAGAGACCATGATGCCTCGCAATAATGTGTTCTCATCCCATGGGGCTGATTGCCACATACTGCTTACATCGACTTCAATGTAGATGACACATTTAGGAAGCTTCATGTAGCAGGGCCTTATTTTTCATCTCATATATGCTCCCTAGCTATTAGATTAACCACAATTTTCTCCTTATAGAATCAGAGAATCACAGAATTACTGAGGCTGGAAAAGACCCCTGAGATCATCAAGTCCAGCCTATGACCCAATACTGTTACATCAGCTAGACCATGGCACTTGGTGCCACATCCAGCCTTTCTTTAAACACATCCAGGGACAGTGACTCCACCACCTCCCTGGGCAGTCCATTCCAATGTCTGATTGCCCTCTCTGTCAGGAGGTTCTTCTTGATATCCAAACAAAACCTCCCCTGGCAAAGCTTCAGGCCATGCCCTCTTGTCCTGTCACTAGTTGCCTGGGAGAAGAGCCTGACCCCTACCTGACTCCAACCTCCCTTCAGGTAGCTGTAGAGAGTGACAAGGTCCCCCCTGAGCCTCCTCTTCTCCAGGCTAAACAACCCCAGCTCTCTCAGCCTCTCCTCAGAAGACTTTCCTTCTAGTCCCTTCCCCAGCCTCGTTGCTCTCGTCTGGACCTGCTCCAGCACCTCAATATCCTTCTGGAAGTGCGGGTCCCAGAACTGTACCCAGTACTGGAGGTGAGGCCTCACCAGTGCTGAGTACAGGGGGAGAATCACATCCCTGCTCCTGATGGCCACACTATTCCTGATACAAGCTAGGATGCCATTGGCCTTCCAGGCCAGCTGAGCACACTGATGGCTCAACACAAATAAAAGCCTCTTTAAAGATTTTATGCTAAACTTGAAAGTAATGGGCTAGACTTGAGCTGGGGAGGTGGGGTCTACCGCTGCTTTGGCATCAGCAGCCTGTTTGACCATGGGCATCTCTACAACTGCACTCAGGCCACTGAGAGTGCATCTCAGTCATGGCAGAGAAAACCTCACTCATGGAGAACAAGATGTGGGAAATGATATAGGATATTCAGCTTACATATGCTAATCGGGCACTTTTAAACAAATAGAGATCCTTGCCTGCAGTATTAAGATCTTTACAGAGGTCATAATACTCCTGATTTACAAGGGAACTACAATGGAACTGTGGTTGTGAGTTGAACATATTTATATACTAAAAACATACGAATATTTCTCTCTTTTTTTTTAAACGTATTGACCCTTTATACCTCTTCATTCTATGTCTTATCAACTTTCTTTGACTCTTGCTCTATTTTTGCCTACCTATATTTTGCAGGTACCTTCTTTCCAGTGTGTTGTCTATCACAACCCCCAGAACAGATTTCATCAGTGTCTTTCCCTTTCTCTGTTTTAGAGGATAAAAAAAAAAAAAATCATATTTTACTTAGTGTTCCCATTTGAGACCTGCAGTAGAAAGCAGAAACGACAAACTACTTGAGCCATGGGGAAGGTACTTTTCAGAGCCTATGACCATCCTGGTTTACCGTGCTGGAGACACGTGCCATGCTCTCTGAAGATGTTTTATTTTGTACAATTTCACTTGGTTGCAGAGTGTTATTTTGAAATCATTTCAGGCTCTTCCTTGCTGATATGACCACTATGTAACATCAGAAAAAATATTTTTCAACCATCAATCAAAGATTATAAATAAAGGTGAATCTGTACCAAAGCTTTGCTGCAGAACATTGAAAATACTCATCATAGCATTCTGGAATTTGTCAAAGAAAGATTTCCCTTCTCATGTGTATTTTAACTCAAGCTGTGGACTTAAATATACTTATTCATTAATTCCAAAAATTCTGTAAGGTTTTCTTTCCGCTGTGTGCACTACTTAGTATAGCATACCTAATTAACAGCCAATTGCACGATGAAGTAAGATCCCTCGTGCACAACTTCACCTGGAGACAGAGTCTGTAGATGTAGATCTGCTACATTTTTTATTTTGTTGGCATGAGAATCACCAAGAGCCAGGTTTGCTCTTGCATTACAGACTGCTCTTGTTGTGCTGGTAGCTAAAGGAAACATGTTAGGTGTACATGGAGACATTTAACTGATGAACAGCTGACATAATAAATATGGGACTTCGTGTCACCTTTTATGCAATTGTTTATCAAAAGATGTTTGTTTCTTATGGTTCCTAAAAGCCAATGCAACATTTTGCATTAAGCAGTTTATCTAGAAATCCTATAGAAGAGATCTTCCAAATGTTTGGATTGATTGGCATTGGTCCTTTTGAAGTTAAAGCTGGCAGGTTGGGGAAGCAGATTTAGCCTGCTGCTGAGACCTTCTGGAATGTTCATCCTACATCATGTATTGTCCTTGATAACCCAGCCAACACCCGTTAAAGGCCTTTTTGTATCAGGTGATGCCTAAACCTGGATCCTCCAGCTTTTCTTCCTTGGTAACAAGACAGAAGTTTATAAAAGCAGAGCCTGCTCTATCATGGGCAGCTGCAGGGTTTCTTTGGCCAAAGAAGCCCAAGTGTTTGCATCTGAATTTTGCTAACAATGAACATAGCCTTAAACAATGCATAGGGAGTGGAGCATCCAGAAAAGTGAGTATGTCCTATTTGCTATTGCAAATAAAAAAATCAATTACTTTGGTGGACGTAGCCTTGAATTCTTCAGGCATGATCTGTGTTGTTTTGTTTAGTTTCAATGAGGAGGTTGTGCCTATTTCTATTGGAACAAGAATATTGTGCCCAGTGGCAGGTAAGCAGAGCCTCCAGCTCAGCAGAGGACTTTGTCTTGCCATCATGGTGGTAATGATTCCAGAATCCTGCTTTTTCCTGTTCAGCAAACTTCTTAAATGAAGGTGTGTATTTGCATGTAAAAGATGGAAGGAAAGAGTGGATACTTTGCTATGGAATCTGGGAGTGGGTTACTTCAGTCTCTTCTGCTTGTGATTTGGAGGTCACACTCAATACCATTATCTGCACACAAAATGTAGTTTATATAAGGAAAAGCTCAGCCAAACTTCTGCTTCCATGTGGGAGGCAGTCAGCATAGAAACTGAAGGCTTTACTCCACCTGCTTTTATTGAGTTAAAAAAAAAAAAAAATAGCTTAAAAGCTTGAAACGCTCATGTGATTATCCTATAATGTAATAATAATATTGCTTACCAGAAATACTTTCTCTTTTAATGCAAGCAAAACACCTGTCAAATTCTTTGTAGCATCTTATACAAATGCTTATGAAATTGTCATAAGAAGATGAGGAGTGTGAAGGGGATCAGAAAATACCCATTGAATGTGGGTAGGGCTTGTATTGCAGCAGGAGAAACTGGAGGGATAGGAGGTGAGGTGGAAACTTTTGATATCTGGGGTTAGAGAGAGAGGCAGATATCTATCGATTGAATGTGGTGTGATTGTGGCTGACTGATTAAATGTTGTAAGACTGGCCCTGGTATGCAGATGGAAGAAACCCCTGCTATGGAAGACGTAGCTGGAGAAAGAGCGGCTAGCTGATCATGGAGTGGGTTTCTCAAGCTAAAGACAAGTCTTGTTGAAGAACAGTTAGTTTGGAGGGGAAAGAAGTATAAAGATGTACTCTTTTTTATGTGCCTGCTACAGCTTTTAACAGAGCAACCTAAGATTAGTGTCAGGAACAACATGAAACAGGAATTAGTTCTGACAAGATTAACAAATTGCCTCCTAGTTGCCTGGTGGTTTCTTTTTTTTTTTTTTTTTTTAAAGGAAGATAATATTTGGGGTTTGGGCTAAAATGCGTCGAATTGAGAGAGAATTAAGTGTCCTGTGTAGAAAAAGGAGCTGCTGCTAACAGGTGGGAGACAGCTCTGGCTGAAGCCACTCACAGAAGGCTCCAACATTGCTGGCTTCATGAAGATCTCAGCAAGAGGCTTTAAAAAAATTAAAAAAGAAAGGGGGGGGGGGGTGGGGTGCTGCTGTGGGTCAGGATATTCTACGGGCCCCAGAAGAATGGGTGAAGCCATGTAATTTAGGAGTTAGAGCTTAACACCTAGGAGTTTTGATAGCAATTTAGGAAAAGCTGCAATGTAGAGCAGCTGGCCCAGGTTTGAGGTGACCCTGTTTGCCACCCAGACAAGATGTGAAAACAGAGATGCTTGCCAGAAAAGTGTTTCTTGGCTAAAAAGGTACGGTGTGGCTCCTTGGGACCATATATATATAAAGAGGGACTGTATGCCTATCAACGTAAGGATTCATGGTACACTACGAAAACGGACACAGATGTTGGGCCATCTAAGCTTTTGACTTTCAAGGGTCCAGGAGGTAGTGGACAACAAAAATGCCCTAGCTCAAGCTTAAGGTAAATGACCATGAATTTACATCATAGCGCAAAGCAAAGCTGAAGCAGCCTTCCTGTTAGGCTATCTTTTCCAAAGGTATTTAGAGGTGGTGGTAATTAGGTAGAAGTTGGATCCAAACATGCTGGACATGAGGGAAAGCATCCTCTGAAAGAAAAATGCTGAGTTGTATTTAGAACAGCCAAATACTGAGGAACTCATTTTTGTAGGACTGTGATTGTGCTGGTTCTGGACAGGGTAGAGTTAATTTTCTTCACAGTAGCTGATATGGAGCTATGTTTTGGATTTGTGCTGGAAATAGTGTTGATAACACAGGGAGGTTTTTGTTGTTGCTGAGCAGTTGATGTCTTTTCTCTTCTCACCCCTGCCCACCAGCAACTAGGTGGGGGGTCCACAGAAGCCAGTAGGGGACACAGCTGGGACAGCTGACCCCAACGCACCAAAGGGATCTTCCAGACCATACAACATCATGCTCGGCATATAAAGCCGGAGGAAGGCAGGGGGGACATTCGCAGTGATGTGATTTGTCTTCCCAAGTCACTTTTACGTGTGATGGAGCCCAGCTGTCCTGGGGATGACTGAACACCTGCCTGACGATGGGAAGTGGTGAACGAAATCCTTGTTTTGCTTTGCTTTGCTTGTGCACGTGGCTTTTGCTTTACTTCTTAAACTGCCTTTATCTCAACCCGTGAGTTTTCTCACTTTTATTGTTCCAGGTCTTTCCCCATCCCACTGGAGGGGACTGTTTGAGTGGCTGTGTGGTTCTTAGTTGCTGGCTCGGATTGAACCACAGCAGAGGTAGATGTGCTGCAAAAAAGCACTTGGATAAATTGTAAAAGCAGAGCATAATTTAATCTGTGGAATTTATGAAAAGGTCTCCACTGACCTCAGGTACCCTGAAGAGTGAGTGCAGATTAAGGAGCTATGGGTGCAATAAAGCCACTGTAAATCCCAGCTAAAATGAATCAATATGTTGTTCCTAAACATATTCATTTGCAAAAGTTGGAGGCTGAGTAGAGCTTACCAAACTATGCTCACTTTGTATGTCTTAGGAGTGAGTACAGGAACTAGAGCTGAATCCATTTCTAAAAAGGAATGTACATTAAAGACTATTTCAGTGTGAGCAATTACCCTACAGCACAGTCAGTGCATTTGCTGTATATCTAAGAATAATGGATTAATGACTTCCAGGATAAATGTTGCTGCCTGGTGTTTCACGACATAGGAGTAAAGAGCAAGAAAAAAAAAATATGTAGTGGGACATCTGTAAGCCTCAGATGGATGTCCTGCATTCTGCCTCACCTCAGGAAAATATAAAGTGGGTGTGAATAGAAAAGTAGGATTTTTGAAGAAGCAGTGCTGTCGTAGGGAAGAATAAGCAATGGTGCCAGGTGGTGGTTGTTGGATATACTTTCTGGACAGAAATGGTACATATTACAAAGCAACCTCTCCTGTAAAATTAGCTAAAGCAGTATCAGTGTGGGTTGCCAGCACTGCTCCTTTGGATGAAGGTCTACAACATACCTTTGAAGTATGACAGATAGCTGTATGGCAGGAGATATTTAAATTGGCCTCACATCGGATAACAAAGTACTTTGGACAGACTCTGAAGGGGACAAGTGCTGCTTATACAGTGGGAAAGGGTTTGATTTACTGCAAGAAGACTTGGCAAAGGACTCAAGGTGAGAATGGCAAAAAGCAAAAAAGGAAAAGGCACCATAGTCTGGATCTCCCCAAGTTTTACTGCACAGAGCAGACAGTGCTGATACATGACTGAAAGGAAGGAGCAGTAGTAAGCCAGTATGGTAGAGCAGATACTGGGATGGGTGACATATTTAGCAGTGGAGAAAAGGAGAGATAAGAAAGAGGCAGTTTAATAATTGCCTGCAGATAAAACCTAGGGAGAGTTATAGAATATGTGCCCTGACATTAATGAAAGACTGTCACAAGCTTTCATAAGCTGCAAGAGGGAACCAGGAGGTGGTACTGGGAAGTAATAACAGGAAGAGATGAGGAGCTACGTTTGTAATGATTGCAGGGGCCAGAAAGCAGGCTTGTGCTTATCGCATCCCCTGGTGCACCTCTGCAGATTTCTACACTGGGCAGGAAGGGCACTGGCTGCCAATAAAACCCCTCTACCTTCCTAGGGAACACCTTACAGCATGTGGAAGCACAGGTGGGATGCAGGTGAGTAGCTTGGACAGGGAAATACAACCAGACCGCTTGCTGGGCAGTGCCACGCACAAGAGTATGGGCTTGAGTCCTTCCTAAGGGTGGCTGTGGGACCTGCTGTTCCCCAAAAGCTGCGGCTGTATTCACGTGATGTGCATGCAAGGAGGATCAAAACTGATGCATGGAGTCTAGCTTACCCTTTAGGTGTAGAAGTAGATGAAGACAAGGGTACTTGGGAGTGATGGCCTCAATAAAGAAGCGACCACAAGCAGTGAAGAGCAATGTCTCCTCTGATCAGGTGCCCCACTGTTCTTCCATAAGGCTAACTTGTGGGTTTTTGCAGGCAGGAATGATTTCTTGAGAAAGGATCACCAGAAAATGCTGCGTTAAGGCCAGGACTGCTTGCTCTGCCCTTGCACTTGGGCAGCAGCCCTTCTGCTACATGAATGATTTGCAAAGCTACTTTGTGGGCTGGATTTGTGAGGATGATCTGGCTTTAAAAAAAAAAAAAAAAAAAAGCTGAGGGGAAAAAGTTAGTTATTTTTAACCCTGATTGTTTCATTACTCATGTTAACAGGAGAGCCTTACAGTGTTAGGAGGGTGCAAGTGGGAAGGAGTACACTGCAGGGCAGGGGATGGTCTCAGCTGCCTCAAGCAGGGCTGTGAGGCCTGGAGTTAAGCCTCTGCTGTGACCTCAGCTTCTGGAAACGTGGCAGGTCTCACTCTGTTCCAGGATTTTTATTTTTACAAGTCATTGTTCTGGATGTGAACTGAAAAAGGTAACTGTTAAAGGGTGCTGCTTTTCCAGGAAGAGTAACCCTACTTTTATTTTTTATTTTCAAGATTCCTACGTAGCGAAAAGGTTAAAATACATTTTCTTTTTTTAATTTTTTTTTCCCCCTTACCCCAAGGCTGTGTTTTAACTTGCAATTTCTCTGAGCTCAGCTTACAAATTACAAGGAGAGAGCCCTGCTGCAGGTGTAGTGGAGGAAGCCACGTTAGAAGGAGGAGGTTGTGATGGTCACTGCTGGCCTTCTCCACTCTGACCTTCTGACCAGCTGCCTGGAGGAGGCTGGGCTTGAGGCTTATAGGGTGGGCTACAGAAAGAAAACAAAGGCGAAAGTAAAAGCCTGGATTTTCAATCAATAATAATTCTATCTCTTTATAATTGTTGGTGTTAACAACCGTGCTAAATCCATCCCTTTGTAGCAGTGGGGTGGCCAAGCACAACTAGGAGACAGTGCCCGGCTCAGAAGGGGAATGCTGAGAGTGAGCTACCACCAAGGTGTTAAGGGCGGCAGGATGATATGGATCTTGACAAAGGCCAGGCATCCTCCTGCCCATGGGTGTCCTGAGTGGTAGCTGTGAAAGCAGCCCACATTTCTCTAACCTCAGCACAGTGCCTGAGGTTCAGAAATGACTTTCTCCTCTTCTTTCCTTGTTTTCTTTTATCTCGGGAGATTACTGAACTGAGAGTCTGCCTTCTCGTAATGAGGCCAGAGTACATTGGAATTATCTGCGGGCATCAGTTAATAAATAGAAGAGTAAAAGGCAAAGAGCTGCCTGAGGGTGATGCGTGTCAGATCTTCACAGAGTAGCAGCCCCTTTCTGTGTGGGGTGGGAGCAGGGGAAGACGAGAGCCAGGGCAGGCAGGTGCAGCTCGGTCACGCACGTCACACAATTAAACTAAATTGCCTGGCTCTCTTCCCCCTCACTTCAAAAAGCAGGGCCCTAAATTGCTGTCAGGCTACAGCTGCTAATGAGACTGAGCTACGTGGTGGCACATTTCCTGTACCCTCTGCTGTGGTGGAGGAGAGTGAAGTAAGAGATGGTGGCTACATCAGTGAGGATGACAAAATCTCCCAACCTACTCTAAGAGAAAGCTGTCAATTCAGATTTATTTATTACTTGAGTGGCTAGAGTCAGTCATTAAGCAGTTACCACTCATCTCAGCAGGAGATAGGACCAAGGTAAACAAAAGTGTTATTTACTCAATATTCTTTTTGTATTATTATTTTATGCAGAACTTGTTGCACTGACTATCAGTATGGTTGTCCAACTCTTTCCTTCGGGAAAAGCTATTTTCAACTGCTTCTAACAATTCTTAACCATTTGGACTGTAATTTTCCACACCAAATACCTGGCTCAGACCAAGTAGTTTTGGAAAATTTCCAAGCCATTGTGGTTTGAGGGTTTTTTTGAGGTGTTACCTGGAGAATATGCATTATTTTGTCCACATTCAAATTGATTTTTTTTTTTTAATACTTTGAAGTGGGAAAATGGTATTTACTGTCCTCATGGTGATCTGCCAACATTTGTCAATATTATAAACCTCTGGAAAAAATGACTTTAAAAAGTCAGAACTGAGCACTGTCCTTCCTTTGCCAGCTCAAGGGTAATGGGATGTTGCGCTCCAAGAGTAATTGAGCAAATAATTATACGCTGTTTGTTTGCTGAGTCTGTGGTTCTGTTTTCAGTATGAGGCTTGCAGATTTCTTTGTTTCTGTGTGTGTGTGTGTGGTGAAAGTGAAGCTAGGTTATCAGTCTCAGCTCCTAAAGCAGTAAGGAGATGTCTTCCTTCAAATAAGGACCATAGGATTTGGCCCTTGGTGTGTAATTCAAACCTCTGTCCTTAATACTGGATTGTATTTCTTTTAAAGGAACCTGGGGCATGCAATAAAGAACTGGAAGTGCCTTTCCCTCCTCCAGAAAAACACAGCAAATAGTCAAAAATAATTATTTCTGTAGAGCATGACATGCCCAGGTATTCATCTAGTTGCAATTTTGTGACATTAGCAATGCAGATAAAATCTCATGTTTTCATCTGTTTATATCACGGAACCTAGAAACAGTGAGAGTCTATTTTTTATGGTTGCTGAACCTCTATTAAGAAGTATTATGCATGGTGTTTGATTTTTCTGCATCTTCACATCCCCATGGTTACTGTTTGATTAAACTTTGATCAAAGAAAAGACAAATTATGTTGTTAGTTATTTAACCCTGTGTGGAAAAGGGCTCTGTGCGTAAGAAAGTAGATTCTAATTCATACAGACATAAAATCTCAAATATTTTTTCAAGTAGAATTCCCACTTATAGGAGAAGAAAAAAAAAAAAAAGGAGATTTTAGCAGACTATTCTGGATATTGTTTTCTATTTTCTTCCAGATATAAACTTGTCATTCCTTGTTTATTCATCTATTGACTAGAGCTGCCTGCTTGACAAAGGAAGAATGCTTTAAAGGTAGAAAAGCCACCCTTACATTCAGTGTTAGTGACATTAAGCAATCAATGCTTGATTAGAAAATCAGAGCCACTTCCTTTTCATTCTTTGAAAATGTTTCTTTATTCACATCTGTTCAGGCTGAACATTGAAGGTAGGATAGATTACTGTCTATGTTTAGTCAGCTGTTCTATCACCCTGTCACTCCCCCCCATCCCCTGAGAAGGGCTATTGGAAAAAGAAAAGGAGACCTGTGAGTTGAAATGGAAGTGGATTTAATAAAATAATAATTTTTAAACCTAATACTAATATAAAGCAGACAAAGTTATACTCAGCCCATGCAGTGGTCACAGGCTGTGCACTCCCAGCAGTAAATGCTGGATGTCAAGCAGTGCAAGTACCACAGCTCCAGAGAAAGTGTGAACGTCACAAAAAACAGGAGAATAGGGCTCAGGAGCAGAATGATGGGAGAGACCCTCCAAGCATGGTGGCCATCAGGAGAAGAGATTGTCCCCAGCAAACTTTCCAATTTGTAGTGAGCGTGATGTTGATGGTATGGAAATACTCTGTTGGCCAGCTCCTGTCACCTGCCCTGGCTTTTGCTCCTGCTTGTTTTAGCACCTGGCTAATTCAAAACTGCTGAAGCCCTTGGTCACTATGGAGACCCATGTACCATGGCTGGCCACAAGTAAAAACAAAGTGTCTTACCAATTTTTTTCTCACCAAATTGGGTGCTACAGTCTTCCCAAAAATGTAGCTTTCCTGAATAGAAGACTGATTCTGTGATTATAGACTATACAGGGTATCTCATACGGGACCAGTTAATACATGCTTGGCTGGATTTAAGCATCAGCAGTGTATTTTTTCCTGATCCATGTGGAGCCAGCTCAGGTTCAGGCCATGCTTCTTGCAAGGTTTGATTGAGCAGCAGCACATATGCTTGACAGTGCCAAGTACATTGTCAGGAGCAGACAGCCAGGGAGCTTGTCCTCTGATGGGTCCTGTTAAGGTGTTTGCCCGTGGCTTCAGCATTATGTGTTACAGTGTGACATGGATGGTTCCCCTCTTCATGGGCATGAGTGGGTAAGGATAAGACCAGCCTGATCCTCAGTGTATTGGATGAGGGAGTGACAGAGGGATTGCAGCAAAGTTTAACAGGCAAACGTAGCTGAAGGCAGGTTGTAGAGCTCAGCGTGGGAGTCTTGACAAGTCTAGTTTTAGGAGCCTGTGATATTCATCACAGTGCTTGTACTGGCAAGAGAAGAGGAAACTCCTGTGAAAGTAAGGAGTAGAGGACCCTGTCACAGTCAATGCTGTAAGTGCAGGACTGTGCCAAACTGGGTGGAAAAGGATTCTCAACTGTTTCATGGTGCTTGAAGTGGTTGGAAAGAAGTGTTAAATTAGATTTAGACCAGGAAGCTGGCAGTCAGAAAAAGCACAGAGAAGCAAGAGAAGTAAATACTACTACTGTGGCAAAATTAGTCACAGTCAGGAGGATTGTTTGAAATATAAAATAATCCTGGGATAAGCATCACAAGCACTTAGGGAAAAGTCCTTCAAATAATGTGGAAAATGGGACAGAGAGACAGAAAGTAGGGGTTTTGCTTAAGCTGAGGCAGCTAATAAACTTGATAGCAACCTGGCTAGCCCCTGAAACTGAAATGTGCAGGCAGTTTAGACTCACATGCATAGATTAATGTGATAATACTAAAAGACCTAGAAATGAGCTACCTATTCATCTGCAAGGGGAGAGAGTGGCTGGGGATTTTGCATCCACTGAAAAAGGAGGAAATTGCACTAGAATTGCAGACCTGTGTCAAGTGAGCAAGAACATTTGATAGACAGTTGATCTGGACTTCATTAAAGGTGAAAAAAGTACGAGATAGGAATGAACTTAAGAACTATACAGTTTGTGGCAAGTTACAATAGCTCCCTTTCTCCTTACAGAAATCAGGAAACAAATGCCTTACTCACTTTTACATAACGAGCAGAGATTCATTAATCATCTACTCTGACAACAATAGGAGACAAAAACATCTTGAAGGTGTCTCTGGTGAATTATAGTTGAAATTTCTCATGAATTTAAACACAAGTGCTTAAGAAAGTTGTTAAGATATGATTTCTATGTGGATAGATGACCCTTAGTTTTTCTCCTTTGCTCCTCTGCCCTGCTCAGATGTGGATTATCAACTAGGGATGATGGACAATGACATTAACTGCTTAAGGACTAACTTATGGGGTGACTCAAAAAACTAATCAGGTGGGGGTCAAGCCCTCTGGCACCTTCAAAGCACTACTTTATACACCACGTGGGAAATGGCATCCAGTTGTCCACAGAATGCATTTCTCTCTCCATGCAAACAGATGTGAGGTACTAGGATGAAAAAGAATACTGCAGCCTTTAAAAGGGGGAAAGCTTCCATCAAGAGGCAGGTTTAGGCTAACTCCAGAATGCAAACTGAAGTGAATGGAACTTCATAATGCTCCAGCTAAGAACAGAAAGGTGCCATGCCAGTTCTGTCAATAAGGCATCAGCAGAAATATGCAGAGCTGTGAACTGAAAACTGCTCAGAAATGGCCACAGTAGCTCTCTTGATGCACCCCAGACATAGAGCATGCCAGTATATAACATTACAGTTAATATCTAGGACTCTGAAGTTGATGAACCCTTAAGGTTCTCTTTTTCCCCTCCCTAGAGCTGAGGGCACAAACTTGCTAGCAAAAATGCTGCTGTCAGAAGTGTGGCAGACAGATGGCTGGATGATCTGTGTAGCTATTCACCGCTTCTTCTGGTCATCAGGAACTGAAAGAATGGGATTTAATTTTAGAAATGTATTTGACTGATTTTAGTACTTTTTGAAGTGCATGTAACTGCAAAGTACTTTATCGAGCCTTTACACTTTCCACCCAGGTGTCATGCAGTTCAGTTTTGAATTCTTACCAGATGGTGTTGCATGCATATGCCTATTTCTTGTTGGTTAGATGAAGGAAAATGACTGAAAAAGTCCTTTTAAAAAAAATTCTTAGGCTAGTTGTGCCCTTCCCTTCACAGCATTGTTGGACAAATGTGGGAGAGAGTATAAATGCTTGACAACAGAAAAGCAGACAGTAAATGATTGTCAAGTAAGAAGTTGAAATAAAGTCAAAGAGAATTCTTGGCACTTATTATTCTTTACTACAATGGTTTGATGGTTATTTGAATCCAGGACCATATAATATGCATATTCCAAAAGCACTTACAAGGGCTACTCTTTGCTGTCTACAACATGGCCTCCTCCTGCTTGATTGCTCATCCACCTTTCTCCATCCTCTAAGGAATCTTCTTCAAGTTCTTCCACTTTTCTCTGCCATCTCCTGATTCTTCCATGCTTTGTCACTTCACACGTCTCTTCTTCCTTCTAGCACCCAGAAAAGTTTTTTGTTCTTCCTCTAAGATCCAAGCTCAGTACTTGGAAGGGGCTTCTAAAAACCCAAGAATGGTCTTTAAGGGGACATTCCAACAGCTCCACAGCCGAATGAAAAACCTTTCTACCTATCCTAGCACAGGCTACATCTGGGAATAGGAATGGATGTATTTACAAATTGTTAAAAAAAAACCTAAATGTGTTCTTCTGAAAATGAAATCAGAGATGTGAGCTGTGATGGTAAAAGTTGCCTATCACACAGAATTAGAAAGGAGGGAATTTCCACCATCAGAAAAAAATGCAAAATGTACAGACTGGGCCAACTCTCCAGATACTCACAGCAGATACACACAGGGCTCAGATCTTATCACAGGAGCTTTACCAGTATTGCAAAAATGTTGTGACAGTTTATGAGGAAGGAGAACCCAGAATTTACCAAAGTGAAAAAACCTCTTGAGACCATTTCCATTTTAGCTTTCCCACACTTCCACCCCCTGGGGAAAGATTTTTAGAACAAAAAGTACTTAACAGACTGCAGGAAGTTTAGATGCCAGAGCACAAATGCTACCTGGGAAGACAAAATGTTTCAGCCTCCAGCAACTGAAAACTGATAATGGAGTGATGGCAGCTTGGGTTGAAAGAAGTCATGATAATAATGAATTCTTTCACTGAACCCCACAAGAACCCATGAAAATAGTGTATGTACGATGAACCCTTGAAAGGCATCTCCTCGCAGTCATCTGAGTCATCTGGACTGTGGACTATGGCCCATTAGCCCTCACCTTGGATGAAATGAAGGCTGATAAAATGACAAAAATATTGCAGGATATTTGATTTGGAAGCATATGTAGATTAGAGATGACTTTCCTAACAGACAAACATTGAGTAATGAGTTTGTACAAGGATTTTTAATTACTAATCTTTCTTTGGTTTTTAAAAAAATTTGATTAATGGAAAGGCATCTTTTGGTAAATTTATGGCTGAATTGAGTGAGATTCTTGACATAGCAAGAAAGTAGTCTTGATGATCAGGACATCCCTTTTAAGTTCATGGATATAGCCCGTATATGTTGATAAACCATGGCATATAAATAAATGACTTCTGTCTGACATGTGAAGCCATTCTAAACTGGACAGTGAGTTGTCTCAAAAGCCCCTTCGTTTGCGTGGATGATACTCCATGAAAACTGGTAAGGATTGCCAGTGGGTCTGCTGATGTTTAAAGCATGGGACCTGCAGCTTCATTAGCTTCCTTTGGGGTTAACGTGGGTAGTTGTATGGAAAGGTGGCAATGGGAGAACTTAGATGCAGAGGCCAAAGTCTGTCAGGACAAAAAAGCCTCTGTATGAGGTGAAAAACAGTAGAGGATGGGAGACTAAGGGCATTAAGCTAAAAGCAGACTGAACAGAAGCTGCTTGGGGCTGAGGATGACTGGTTGCAGGTGAATGTGCTGGAGCATGAAGCATGAGGAAGGCATGTCCTCGAGAGTAAACAGAGAGAGTTTCTTGGACTCGACATTGCTGGAGTGACAATCAGTTGTGACCCTGAGCACACTACAGGAAGCAATTTCTTCTGCTTCGCTCAGGAAAGCAAGCTTTGTGTACAGCACTGTAATAATAGAAGACTTGATTGAGAATTCATCTACTCAGTGTCATGTAGAAATCTTATCCTTCAGGCAGATTCCTGTGAGACGCTACATACCGAGTGTCTAAGCCCCTTCTGGTGAAATGAGACAACAGTGTTTTCCATGTGTACCTAGACTGTAAAACTGTGTCTTTTACAACTTTGTTTCCTTGTTATAGATGAAAATCTAAAAAGTGCAATGCATAATGTGTGCGGCTGCCAGGACAGGGAGGAATTTTCTTTGGGGTGTGCTCATGGGGTTTCTACATCATGTTTCTGAAGACTCTGTGTCCCTCACAAAGACAGGACTATTGCAGGAAATGAATGGCTTACTAAGGCTCACCAGAGCATCAAACATCTTTGTAATTACTTCACAGCATACAGAATAATTATAGAAAAAGAAGGACGAAAGCCAGAATGAAGTACAGAGGCCCTTGAAAAATGCCACCAGGTCAAACACTGCTGCCGGCTCCTCCTCCTTTCCTATTGACCCATCCTTTCATCTCAGCATTAAGTGCCCACTTCCTTTAAATAGCTTTTCATCCTAACCAACTCTCCTAATTCACAAAGCTGCTTGAACTTGTTTATTTTTGCTGACAGCCTGCAACAGAAGAGCTTAATGCTTCATTCTTTGTAACTGAGTAAGCTTTCTGGACTCTGCTTGCATTATTTCAAGCAGCCAGGCAATGGTCATCTGCCCCAACAATGCGAACAGCTTTTTCGGCCAGAAACAAAATAGACTCCATGAGTTTTGGGAGTACGAGAGGGTGAAGGAGAATAGTCACTTTAAGAAGACATGGTCTATAAGGGAGAGTGCATATCTTGCATCAGTAAGCAGAAACAGGAGAAATTCTGCTTCATTTATCTGCAGTCTGAGAAAGCTGCTTGATATTCTTCCTCCTTGGCAGAAAGTGACAGCACACAAAGCGATCGCGTTATTTATTCACATGAACGGTAGCACACGTCCCTAAGTTATATAATTATTTCATTAAAGTGAAGGATCAGCTTAAAACTTCATTAAAATCTAACCAGCAGAAAATAATGTGATTCCACTGACATTTGATTTAATTAAAAATGGTAAGTTAGGAATATTAAAATGTGTTATTAGCTCTAGAAGGTCACCGAAAGCGGCATCACCATCTAGCTTACTTCTCTACATGCTATGCTTCTCAGAGAGTGGGGGTAGCAGATGGACATGAGGAATTCTTGGGGTCCTGTCTCTATAAAAAGTTAATCAACACCAGCAACAAAGGTGGCCTGCACACAGTCATTCAAAACATCCTCAAATTAGTCAAGCAGGGTGTTTCCACATTATCAAAATAAGTATTACTCATTCAATTCAGTCTCGAGAGTCTTTGAGAGTCGAAGAACCAAACTGATTCTCTGAACGGAGAGAAACAATGGCTCTGAGCCAAAGCCTGCTGAAACCAAGACAAAGATCTCCTGCTGACTTCAATAGCTTTCTGGATCTCACTCAATGCGAGTAAATGATGTGGTGGGTTTTTTTTTCCTAAAGTGATTTTCTTTTTCCTGTGGCAGCTTCACAAAGTATTTTCCATTGTGGCTACCTTCATTCATATGCCTCTGTTCTCCTACATGCAATTTCAGACTCATATTGTTTCCAATACTTTATAATTTTGCATTGTCAGGATAGTTTTCTCTATGGTTTCACAGAGTGAATTGACCTAGTTAAAATTAAAGGTTGCCAGCATAAATTAGATTAGGTTGGTCTAGTGATCTGAGAAAGCACTGTAACATGCTGTGTTTGTCTTTATTTCTGTCAGTAAGAATGGCTGGGTGAAAAGACAGCTATTAGAGGTACTCAATTTACACTGTTATAATTACAAGTCCGATGGTATCCTATTAGGGTGCAACAGGACCGAGTGATCAGTTATTTCAACTAGAAATGTAAGAATTCCACTGGTTTATTCTTAGCTATGAGATTTCACATTCCGTTTGAAATGCATATGAATTTGGTTAGTAATAAAATAGTGCCATTTACTGACATTGAGGCTGTTTCTACCTTCTTACGACCATTTATATTGCGAACTCTCAAGCCTGAGGTAAAAAGAGTATCTTATCCCAAGCTTTGGAGGCTGCAAGTGGCTATTTTGTTCTCCATATGTTAGTACAGGCCCAAGGTCTCTTGTTCTCGAGGTATGAATACGGCAGTCACAGGAAGGGCGACATATGTTACCAGCCTCATCTACCAACAAACATCTTGGGTCTGACTTTTTCTAGGCACAGCGTAAATACTTTGAGGCTGAGCTAGTGCTGGAATAATGACTGACTCAATCTTCTTACGCTTGCCCTTAAACTTGGCAGGTATTTTTTATGCAGTGAAAAGCAGACTAATGTCTCCTTAAGAAGGATATTTTCTCTTGTCAGTCCTATTGTTCCTGTAAATACCTCTCACCACCACGAAAAGAACAAGAGGATAATGGATATTCATCCTGAGTGACGCCTAGAAGCACTTCACCTTGGGAACTACATCAGTCTTTGAAGGCAGAATCCCTGCAAATGTCAGAGTAAGGTCTATTAATAATAGTACATAGATAATAATTAGTAAATAATTGATATTGACATTGCCTTTTGCAGATGTGTATAGCTCTGCTCTGTGCATGGTAAGCTGAATGGTTGGCTCCACTGGCAAAGAGCTGTATTGTGTTTTGGCTTGTTGATAACCTGCTGTCCATCACTCTATTATCTAATGCATGGGCATCTAAAGATTGTTACACTAAGTTGTAGGATACCAACACTTTGCCTATATGTGGGAGCAATTCCCCACAACTCTTTATAAGATCATAATTCTTTCTTTTCAAGACAATTTTTGACACAGTTGCAGCCAAAAAAAAAATCTTTTAGATGTTTTTCTATGTGGAAACTGTTAGTTTTACACCTGTTTTCTGTTCTTTTGTGTGCTTTGCTGTTTGTTACTAAGAATTCAATCTATCTGTCAAAAAATGCACATGGGAATGGGTTTTGCATTGATTGTAGAGCGGTTTTGTTATTTTTTTGGGGCTACCGATGCATTATGGCTGTCATCTTAAAGGTACTGGGACACTTCAAACCTCCTGTTTCCTTCCTTCCGTATGCATAGTTTGTTGCTATTTTGAAAAGAGAGGAGGGAGAAATGAATGGGGTGACTGAGGATGGAAAGACAATGAATAGAAAAACACATTTTCTCGATTTTTCTTTTGGAGGAACTCCTCTTGTGTAAAGTTTTTTCATCTTGGGTTTCTACCTAAAATGTTTCACCAGTTTATGTTTGTGGATATCCCTGTATGAATGCTATGTAGTCCTAACTATCAGAGAGAGGCACTAATGAGATACCTGCCCCTCATAGTGTCCAGCATTGTGTAGCAGAGGTTGCTACAGAGTGCTGTGTAAAATTATCAGCTTCCCTTGGCTTTTGGTAGGACTGTTCTGTTCCCGTCCTTGTACGCCAACACTTCTATTTACCAGCCCCCCCCCCCCCCCCCCCCCCGTCCTCTGTACTCAAGAAACAGCTTTATTTCTACTGATGGGCACACATTGCCTCTTCTTCAACATCAGTAAGCCTAGAAAATCCGAGTCTTCTTTCCTAAAACATAAAGATGCCCTGGAGCATGCTCATAGTGAGGTTTCTCTTGGCTAGGCTAGCTGGAAGGACTGTTGCAAGAAATGGGCATGAGAGCACAAATACAGATTTTAACGATTAGACCTGAAACTGACTGAGGGCCAGGCAAATATGTGCTAACATAAGGTGAGTTGCAAGAATAAAAATATCTAGCAGAGATGAAAACAGAGCTTCTTGAAAGCTATTTACCAATGCATGGCACACTGCAGTGGTTCAGAACAGCTGCAAAGGAGCATCTTGGATAATAAAAGCTGTAGTGGAGTTTAGGTAGGCGTGAGGTGTTTGTCCACACTGAGTAGAATCAGCGGCTTGTGAAGGCCAAGTGAATAATAAATCACTGACTTCAACAGACTTTACTGTTTACTAAGTCCTTGCATTTAGATTTACACAGTGAACTGGGCTACCAGAATGCATCTTGAGTTAGTGAACTGATACTCCTCAGCTGAAGGAGTTAGCTTGATTTATGTGATAAGCAGTATGCACACTTGAGGAAAATCAAGGTAGTTTCCTCATGTAAGGCCTTACATCAGTGCCTGCATGTATGCTCCCTTTTGTACTATTGCCAGGGAGAAACTGTTGGCTCCATTCCTCAAGTTTCCTGAAGAAGGCATAACATATGGTTGGCGATGTTCCTTTTAAGGGTGAAAAACCCCACTATCTAGTATCTTCACTGAAGAGATCTTACACCTACTGAATCTACAATCCATTGGGCTCCTTTCTTCACTCTTGACATAGAAATCACCTCACTGTTCATATTCCAGCAAACCTAAAGCTTATCCACAGCCTCTCAGGATTCACTTAGGCAACAAAAGCTATCCAGATGCCAGCACTCATATCAATGCTGCATTTCATGCTTGAATGGTTTAGTGCTATAAAACTTAACTCTGAGACAAGTGCTTGGAAACCCTGCCCAAGGGACAAAACCTACATTCAACCTTCTGTATTCCCCATTTGCCTTCCTTGACTCATCACCTCTCCTGAAAATTTCCTTGCCTGACAGTTCATTACCTCACATAAGCGTATGGTGCACAACCCTGTCCAGAGTTTAAACGATACGAGTCACGACTCTGCTATACCTCATGCTGTCTATGTCAGCCAGCTTTGCAGATCTGCCAGAGCTGCCTGCCCTATATTTTTATGTAAGCAGTGTATCCACGCTATCAAGACTGCTTCACAACCTTGGGTGGTAGGTAGATTTTGTATTATTGAAAGGTCACCCACTGGGCACACTGGCAGAACATCACTCAAGTGTGAATGAAAGGTTACTCATCTACCACCACCAACCTTCTGTTCTCTGTTTTAGTCCCTGTTGATTTTTCAGGTGGGCAGGAGATCTGCTCGATCCCATCTTCTGATTTTGTACACAACCCTGCTAGTGGTGATGGTAGTAGCAGCAGTAGTAAAACATGCGAGAATAGGTGGATGGGGATGCTGCTGGGGGTACCATTAAGTCAAATATTCCCTGACTAACAGTGTTGTGTGTGTGAAAGTAGATGGAGACAGCACATCTCAAAGTAGGTTGATTAAAGGTTAAATAATCTTCCTTTTCATGATGGACCCCTTGAGGCTCTCTAAGGTTGCTACAACAGAATGAGTGAACAGCATTGTTGCACAGTACTTTTAACAGCCCTACATATTTTCTATAATTGAAAATGGTTTGTGTTACAGATCAGATGCCCCATTAATATTGTTATGATTTCCTGTCATTCTGACATCAGTTGTATTTTATCCCTTGTGATTTCTACAATACATCCAGTGTTGATTTTTTTTCTCAGTCTAGCAACAGCTTAATCCTCTTCCCATCTCATTACAATATGAGAAATTTGAGATTGCTGGGGGGACATGAGTTAATAAGCACATTGCCTGCAGTTCCTAGACAACTGATGCATTTTTCCGTCTTTATTTCTCATATTGAAATATCCAGGCTATAGCAGTGGAGAAATTCTCAGTGTGTACAGATAAATGCACACTGAATGGGAAAAAAAAAAAACCCCAAACCAGGAAATGGTTACTACTCTAAATGGTGGAGGAAACCCCCTATTAGGTAAGTTACTTCATCTTTTTTTGTTTGAAGCTGAAATCTAAAACCTTATTCTCCACTTACACTGGTTTTATATTTGTCTCATTGACTTCAGTGGAATTAATCCTAATTTACATTGGTATCAGAAGAACTGGATCACTGAGGTCTCATTATTCCAGGCCATAACCAATGACCTGGCAGAGCTTTTTGTTCTACAGCTAGGAGGATGCTGTAAGGGTTGAGAGAATGTTCACTGCACAGACAGGAAGATGAGATAAGACAAAGCAAAAATAAAGTGCTTCAGATTTCATTTCAGGGGGCTCATCCTCAGAGTCCACAGGGGATGCTTTTGCATTTCCATTATGACACCGTGTGCTTGGAATTCCATTCCCCAGGCATTTTCTTCAGAGTGCTGAGAGAGCTCACTGACAGTGTCTGGATATGCGACATACTCCTGACAATGATCAGTTCTAGCTCTTAGTCTCTGCCAACATCCCTTTCCTCTCCTCATCCCTTTTCTTTTAACACCTGGGAGAATAACCATGTTCTTAAATCAAGTGGCTGCTCTGTAGAAGAAATTAGTGATGAGCAAAGCAGAGAGCAACCAAGTGCTGACAGACACTCATAGACATTCAGCCAGAGCATCTTTTTTTTTTCCATTTGCAGTTTACTGAGCCCTGACAAGGATTCTGGAACAAAATGTGGTTTGGTTTATTACATATTTAGATGTAAATTACAGCCGAGTTACTCAGCCTCAGTGATAGCAGGCAGTGGCTGTTGGTTCTGTGCTTGGCCAGAAGGGGAGAAGCACTACCAACCACCTTTTGTTCCCTTATCCTGCCTCAGTACCACAGGCTCTCACTTTCCCAAGGGAGGATGCAAACTGCATTTATCTGCCCCCTACCACTACCACTCCACAGCTTGCAGGCCATCAGTGGCACACGTATCACCACTAGAAATCTCTACTGCAGTTCATTTCCACCCTTGTGCACTGCACTGCTTATGTTCATCATGCTCTGTTGCATCGCACCTTTCTCTTCAGAGTCTCACCCTGCTCGGTCTCCTCATCTTCTTGTGGCTTCCAGATCCTCCTGACAAAATCTTACTCATTTTCTGACCCTGATTATCTCTGGCAAAAATCAGGCTGTTTCATCTGATCTTCCTATCACCTACAGATGCAATTCAGCCCTGTCCTCCATCCCTGGCAGATGTGATCATCTGCCCAGAAGACCTTTCCCTTCTGTCTCCTTACAAACCATTTGAAGGCAGCTTATAAAGTTACAGCTCTAATTCGACAGCGTTTCACAGTTACCGTGCTCAGGCCTGAGGCAGAGCAGACTGTGTCTAGCTCCAACAGTATGTGTTTAGACTTCTAACTACCCATTAAAATCAGTAATAGGAATCCAAATAGAAATCCAAAGCCTAAATGTTTTGTTGGTGCTGAGCTTTGGTCCTATAACAGTGCTCTGAATGAACTTAACCTTCCTTAATCCTTCCACCAAGGTGGTGTTTTTCCTTGCACCATGGATAGCAAACAAAGAGTTTGTGTTTAAAAATGATCCATCTCACAGGAAAATATAATCCCTCTGAGCTCCTGAGTTCTCTAACACAATGCATTAGTATCTTTGCCGAGGGGATAAAACTTTATTCTTGATTGAGAAAACTGAACAAAAAAGCATTTGATCTGATTGACATGGCAATGCTGGTTGCACTGGGTAGTATGATTAATCAATAAACTTTGTCCTTTGGAATACTAATGCTTATCTTGTACTTGCTGCTTCTCAAAACACTGTTTGCTACAGAATTATTTGTTTAATATGATGGATAAATAGCTGACTCCACCAAGAAAGCCGGAAAGTCACAGATTGTGAACAGCGAGGCTGTTCTTTGGGAGCCCAGGTAGGGTGGCTTATACTCCCTCCACCTTTCATTTCTTAGCATATCTGTTAAATATGTTGTATTTTCTTGGAAATGGTGTCTGAAGTGGTCACAGATTTCCAGTGTGGTAGTATGTAGTGACTATGACCGTGGTCTCTTATTTGGAGGTCTCTGAGTAAGCCACTTACTTATACTTATTCTGCCAGTAAGCAGTCATCCTGTTTCAGTCCAGTGACTTTTATTTAATGTCAGTAGTTACGGAAAACTAACCTCTTCATGCGCTTTGCAGATATTGATGAAGATTTAAAAAATTAATAACTGGATGTATTGGAATACTAAAATACAAATCAGGAATATCTTTTTTAACTCGTGCTGCTCTGCTCAATAATGTCCTTCCGTATAAAATGTAAGCTGCAAGAAGTGTAAATATTTACACTACCATTGGAAGGAGGCCTACTGTGTGTGGATCATCTCTCTACACCTCCACAGACTCATACAGAAGATATAATTATTGAAGATGGAGGCACTGGGGGTAATATGCTGCTGAACTTGGAGTAGGTTGTTAAAACTTAAGCAAGTCCTGAGTCAGGTTTCCTTTAAATTTTCATTTAAAGTCAGTCACTATGAGTAGTTATTGGTGCAAGAGATGGAAAAAAAAATTAGTCTTTATTCTGGACAGTTGGATTATAATTTAATTATTATTCTGCCAAGAGACTACACCTTTGTGTAAACTGCTAGACAATTAGAAAAAATGGTCACTTTTTTTAGTAAATATCCCACATGTCTAAAAAGAGGCACGGGATCTTTAAAAAAGCACACCCTAGATCAACAAAGTGCTTTGAACAAGATGCGGAAGCTGCAGAAAGATGACATTATGTTTGTCTTGGCTGGTTACTGCTGCATTCATGAATATTTTTTCTACCTGTTTTTAAATGAGTAATGCTAATGTAGTTTCTTAACAGATATCAGTGAGTATTTTGGAAGGCTGAGACATTTACTGAATATTTTATGTAATTTTAAAGTGCTTTCTTTCACTTACGGACAAAAGCTATTGCTATTTACATAATTATAATAAAAGATTTTCAAAATATATTTGAGGTGATTCTATATGCAAAATACAGAGTTTGGCAAACCCCCAAGAATCTGACTAATTTTTAATAGCCCTTGTGAAGGTAGTGACATTCTTTCAAAAATCCAAAATTGTAGATGCACATAATTAATTTTAGTTTGTGCAGAGAAGCAAACAAGAAGATTTGTTTATAACAAAGTTGCTACCTGCTTCACGCACAGTCCTTGTGGAATTATTTCTCAATAGTATTACAAAGAACTGTTTCAACATAAACAAGAAAACACTCAATAAAAAGCTGTTTATAAGCACTTATATTCTTCAAAAATATTTGCCAGTCTGGGTTCAACATAAATAAGGTCTACAGAATACAGGCATGTATATGTACTGTGAGTCACCCCTAGGAATTTTTTGAACCTGTTGCTCAATTTGAAAAAAAAAAATTGGTAGAGGAGTGGAGCCTTTTTGAAATGATGTATGACTTCGTATGTTGAGATAACAAGAGCTGATCCATGATAGCCAGTGTATGATGAGTCTTTCTCTATATCCTAGATGTAAGAAAGTGTGACTTTTAAGCTCAGACTACATAGACTTGTGTGCATAATTTCCTCATGCAGCCTCCACTGTTGGACAAATTGATAGCCGTGACATCTCCTTAGGCATCTTCTAGCAAATCTGGTTAGAGATGTGAGTGTTCATCTGAAAAAAACTTCACCTCACAGCTTTAGATAGTTGACATAAAATAAAGACAAGAGGTATAAAAATCAGCGGTCATTCAGAAGGGCTTGTACAGGCTGCCTCTGAGCACACATCATGCACTGCGTAGGAATTGCTGAAGTTTACCATCACTTCTTACATAGAGCTTATGATCTGGGCCTGAGGACGTATTATTAATGGGTGCCAGCTGGAAGCTGCTCCTAAATTGACCTGAAGTTCACTGTATGGAAATAATAACCACCCACGAGGCTGATGGAGGCAGAATCACAAACGGTTTGGGTCAGAAGGGACCTTCGAAGACCATCCTGTCCAACCCTCCTGTCCAGATGAGGTTGCTTGTTGCTCAGAGCCCCATCCAGCCTGACCTTAAACACTTGCAGGGGTGGGGCAGCCACAACCTCTCTGGGCAACCTGTTCCAGTGTCTCACTACCTCCAGCATAAAAAATTTCTTCCTAACGTCCAATCTAAATCTACCCTCTTTCAGTTTAAAACTATTGCCCCTTGTCCTGTCGCTACAGGTAAAAAGTCTCTCCTGATCTTCCTTAGAAGTCCCTTTTAAGGGTTGAGAGGCTGCAATAAGGTCTCCCTCCTTGAAGTCTTCTGCAGGCTGAATGACAACACTCTCAGCTTTTCCTCACAGGAGATGTGTTCCTGTCCTTCGACCATCTTTGTGGCCCTCCCCTGGACCTGCTCTAACAGGTCCATGTCTGTCTCGTACTGGGGACCCCACAGCTGGATGCAGCACTCGGGTGGGCTCTCACGAGTGGAGCAGAAGGGGGAGACCATCTCTCTCCACTCGCACTTGACTTTGTAGAACTTCGAGAGGCTCCTCGTTTTCGGGGCCGGCACCTGAGTCACCCCGACCGGCTGGTCACCCCCGCCCCCGCACAACCTCTCTCCAGGGAAGCCGCCGGTCTGGGGGGCCAGCGCGGCCATCAGGCTGTCGCTCTCCCGCGGTCGGGGCCCGCCACCACGGGCGGAGGGGGCGGAGGGCGCGGAGCCCTTGACCCGCGCCTGCGGGCAGGTGGAGGGGCAGGAAGCGCCGCTATTCCGCTGCCCCCCATCCTTTAAGGCCGGCCGGGCAGCGCGGCGGGGCGGTGCCGGGGCCGGTGCCGGGGCGGGCTGACTCCTCTCTCCGCCCTCAGCCGTGGCGGCGCCCGGCCTCTTTGTGCCGCCCGCCCGAGCACCGCGCTGCCCTCCGCCTCGCCTCGCCTCGCCGCGGCGCTGCCCGTCCGACTGCGGCCGCGGCCACCGAGGGGATCGGCGGGTCAGCCCTCCCCGCCGCTTTACCCCGCCTCGTCCCTCTGCTGTCAGCGCGGGCTTCTCGCCGCCCCTTCCCCTGGGCTGTCTGTCAGCCCACCCTGCTCGCTGCCCCTCCGCGCCTCTGCCCGTGTCTCCCCTGCCGCCGGCGGGGATGGCGCCGCTGACAGCGCCCGTGCGCGCCTGAGCCGACTGGGGCGAGCCCCCCGCCGCCGCGGGAGGAGGAGGAGGGGGAAGAGGAAGAGAGATGAGCCGCTTCCAGCCCGGGGTCGCGCTGCTGCTGTCGCTGCTGTGGGAGGTGAGGTGGGCTGGGAGGGCGGGGGTGGGGAGCGGCGCTCTGCCCGCCTGCCGCGCCGCCGGCAGCCCCGGGTTCACCCCGCAGGGCAGCGGGGCGAGCTGCCTTCGGCCGGGACTCGGAGCTGCACGGCCAGCGAAGGGGAAGCCGGCAGCGCGTACCCAGCCGAGGGGCTGTGTGCAGAACGCGGTGTTAGAGTGTTCGTTTTGGGTTAACGTCCTCGCCCGAACGGGTTCGGCTCCCCGGGCTGCCGGGCGGTGCGCGGTCCGGAGCGCGTGGGGGCGGCGGGGCCGGGCCGGGCCAAACCCGGCTCTGCTGCCTTCGGAGGCAGCGGCTACGGCTGCTAGCAGCCACCTGCCTTGCTTTCTCTTTAATGGTTTGTCGCGGGAGCAGAAAGAAAAGATGACCTGTGGTGTGCTGGAGCCGAGTAATACGGGACCTGTGGACAGGGGCACAAGCTGTTAGAAGCTGCCCCTTCCGAACCGGCTGCCCGGCTCTCCACGGGTTAAATGGAAGGTACCTCTTGTATTTTTATTTCAAGTAGCCTTTCGTGGACAAAGTGTTCATTGCGAGGCAGAGAAGCCAGCGGCATCGGCTCAGGAGGAGCTGTGTCCGCACCGAGCAGCGTGGTTGAACTTCTGGGGAAGGCTCAGCTTTAGCAGCCCCAGCGAACTGCCAAACAAACGGCATCAGGAGCTCCCCTTCAGCGGAGCGGGGGTTGTGCCGGGCAGTAACGTCGTGGGGCTGGGGACCCAGCTCCGGCTTTGGCAGGCAGATGGTGGGTGTTTTCTGGTGGCAAGCTGTCTCTGGGGGTTGGGGTCGGTCTGGGGGTGGCAGCCGCCCTGGGCCGGGTCGGTGCGGGGCACGCTGCCATGCACGGCTCTTTGGCCGGCGCGCTGGAGTCACGGCCAGGACGTGTGCGGTGGCAGCAGCCTGGGGGGGACTTGGGAAACGCCCACGGGTTTATTTTAGGTTCATCCTTACATAGGTAAAGCCCAGAGGCAGTCTAGCTGAAGGTGTCGGAGGGGTGCGGAGCTGTGTTGCCCCCGTGATTGTGCAGTTTAGACAGAAAAGGAATTAATTTTTTAAAAAGCCAACATACCATTAAAGCCATACATGGAAACCAGAGTGCTGGCTGTGTAATTATTGTTTTTGGTACTGGATGTAATTCAGGAAAATGATGTTTACTACATGTTTATGCCACCTACATAGATGAATGATTTCTGGTATGTTGCCCACTATGTCATCCAGCGTCATCCCATTAAAACACCCAGATCAAAGTCACCATTTAATTTAAATAAATGCAACTGTTTTCAAGTTAATTGGGCTGTTTCTCATTACCCTGGCTGTAAACCTGGCCCAGACCCTGGCCCGTGATTGCTCCTTGACTCTGTAGAAGCTCATCAGAAAGCACAAATGGCAAAATGTCGATTAAATGAAAGGAGCACTGGCATTTCCCAGAGGGAATTTGTTCATCTGGGAGTGTGAAAGGTTTTGCTTCTCCAGGATCCGTATGATTAGACGTCTCTACTCTCTTAATGTGCATTTTGCTGAAGAAGATCCTGCATGCCTGAAAAAAGTAATTTGCTTAAATCATCTTTGGATGTAGCCAGTGTTGCTGTTCTTTAAGTTTTTATGCTGCTTTTAATAGTGGGGATACTTTTTTTTTCTTTTCTTTTTTTTTTTTTTGCTAGTGCTTAGGGATACCTTTTTAAATGAGGAGCTATGCAAATAAGAAGAGTTGCTAATAAGCAGAATTACAAATTGTTTTCAGTTGTATTCTACCGGGGGGGGGGGGGGGGGAAGGCCCAGAAACAGAATGCTGTGGTTTAAATACCTGAATTGGAGACATCTGGTTGTTAGAAGGTTTTCGGTATTTGAAACTTTTCTGCACTAACTTCCATACTGGCTATTATCTGAAATCATATCACTACTATAATATTAAATCTATTTGCAGCTTTGACATGATCTTAGTTAATATTTAACAGAGTGTGAGATGAGGAATATATTTTTAATTCAGCATTTGGACTGTTATCCAAATAATGGGGGGGAAGCCATTTAGTCCTTCAGAGCAGTTTGCAGTAGTTTGCTGATGGGCTCCTTGGTTAAACTACCCAAAATACTTACTGCAAGGTGTTCATGTATTTTCTATCCGTGTGCATTCAAAACCATTATTTCTGGTTATATCAATGAAAGGCATAAACTCCTTCACAAGAAAACATACATCAAATCCGTGGTGGGCGTGAGTTCGGATGCAGGGAGTGTTTCTTTGTGGCTTTCAGGTCAAAGCCTAGTAACTGACTGTGCTGCGCTGGAGAAGTGATGGTTTGTTGCTCCCGAGGTGAAGGCAGAAGATGCAAAAGAGGGATTGAGGGGCAGGAGAAGGTGCTTGTGTGCACTAATAGGTGGTTTCATGAAGGAGACTTGAAGGCATCTCTATTGAAGCAGGATTTACACAAGTTGCTGGTTCTCAATTCTGGGATGCTGGTCCTTCCTCTAGAAGAGCTTGAGATGCACCAATTACAGAAATGATTAGAGCACTGTGGTGGTAGGAAAGGGAGATTAATTCAGAGTTTTCCTGTTTGATGAGGGTTTTCCACCATAACCAGAAAAACTTCCCAGCCCAGAAAAATCTCCAGACCCAGGAAACTGCTCTGAGAAGACCTTGATGGCTGAGGGAGAAAAGCTAAAGATTCTCTGAGTTTTGTGTGCAGCTTAGTCGCAGCTGAACAGTTTAACATGGAAGCTAAAATGAGGAACTGTTAAGGTGAATAACTTGACAGGTAATTTTGGTTCTTGCAGGAAGAAATGAACACTGTTGAATCTTCATCCATCTCTCTTTTTCAAATTAATTTGACTAGACTTGGAGGTAGCAGTGTGTTATTAACTGCAATTGCCTGAAACGCCCTTTTTCACCAGGAACTTGGATGTCTGGTAGACTTGTAGAACTGGGGGTATGTGACTTCAACATTCACAAATAGCCAGTGGTCTATCTCACTAGTGCAGCTCATGGTTCCACTGACAGAACTGTGTTCTGTCTCAGTTTTGTGTGAGACGATGGCTCTCAGTTTTATGGAGAGCTTTGCGGAGGTCCTTAAAGTGATGTCTGTCTGGGGTATACATCAAGATTTTCTGCTTTTATTTCACCAGACATCCCAAAGGCTTTGACCATCTGTGCTTAAATGTGACTTTAATGGATAGCGATGTCTTTCGGATGGGGGGGGGGGGGGGGGAACTAAACAAGCAGCTCTGCTACCCACTTGACGATGAAGTGAGATTATTTTCAGCCTGAATGAGGGCACCAGAATATCTCCATGTGGCTTACCTTCTCAGGCTGAATGAGTGCCTGATTTCTCTCCAGCAAGCTGCAGAAGTGCTGGGTGGAGGAAAGCTGGCTGGATGAAAATCAACTCGAGGACTAGGATGCTAAACTCAAGGATGGGTGGGCCCAACTCAAGGATAAAAAGGCTGAATACAGCTGATGTAATCCTGATGGAGAACCCTGCCTTTTCTGCAGTGGTAATAAAGAAGGTGTTTTATTATTACTGCTGCTGAGTAGCTTGCTGGGTAAGCCTCAACTTTCAAAGCTGTCAAATAATTTTAGATGCTGAAGCTTCTGGTTTGCCCATATGTTGTGTCCAGAAGAACCTAGGAGCTAATACAACTGCATGAATATGTAAGTCAAGCTTTTTAGTGCTCTGTTTTAAGATAATCTCAGTTCTGTGGTAGTTGCTATACGTGATATGGGATGTGGGTGAGAATCCCACCATGGTTTTCCACACGACTATACAAAAAGTAGGTCATCGCTTTTGGAAATACTAGCCTTGACAGTTCTACACATTCAGTTTTGCATTACTAAGAATTATAATGTGGATGTTGATAGAAATACTGATAATTGTATTGCTGGGGAAAAAAGTGATCACTATAGTCCCCTTCTTGTTAATTTGTCAGATGACAGATAGTACAAAAGAGGCAAGTGCCTTTTTTTTTTACTTGCTTTTTTTAAAGAATGTAAGAATGGACGTGTCATATGAACAGCAAAATGTGTTATCTTTAACTAAAATTCAAACACTCCCGACAGTCTGTCATACAAGATTTGTTTAAATAACAGCAAAGTTGGCTAATGCTTCTCAGTTGGGTAACTACTGTGTGGAGCTTGTAGTATTATTTTTGTAAGCAGACTTCAACAGGGCAGATTTTAGCCAATAAGAGGAAGTCCTTCCTGAAGAGATTTATGGTGGTGTTTGTTGGTTTTGTTTGTTTGTTTTTATCTCTTGTAGAAACAGGCATATTAAGATGGGAAAAAAACCAATCTTAAAAAAAGAAAAAAAAAAAAAAAAAATGTAATTGTAGGCACAGGTAGAACTCAAGAAGTTATGAGCATTATGGAGAAACACTCCCCTGCCCCAGTTTCTCATGTTTTTTTTTTTCTATCCATTAGCTGCGAAGTTTTTCTTTATGCGGGTATTACAAGAATGTACATACCTTTGAATGTACAAAGGTGCATGCACACCAGGGTTGTTGTCTCTTTGATGTCCCTCTCTGTGAAAGCCCACTGATACTGTCCTATTGATGTTTCAGCTCTTGAGGGTGTTGTGTCAGTGGATGGTGGGAGGAATAATCCTGTCCAAAGCAATGGGGAAAAGTCTATCCCAGAGATTTGTTGGTGTAGATGTGTCCACTGACTCTCTCCTGCTTGCTAGTTTTAGTGATGTAGGTGCTTAGCAGCTTAAACAAATCTTGGTGGGGTTTTTTTTCTTACCCTCTTTCAGACGGATGAAAAGCAGCTATTGCATTGCTGAGTGAAGGCAGGAAAGAGCTTACTTATGATTTATAGTTTGGGGATCCAACTGGTGCTGGCAAGTCTTCTCTGCCTCTTGACAGCAGCGAGATGGGCTGTGATTTCCGGGCAGGAGGACTGAGCTTGCACACTTTTCTCACTTTGCTCCTGCTGAGGAGGAGACAGATTTGCATTCATTGCAGGAGGGGGAGAGTGGCCAAGTGCCATTCGCATCCTCTAACAGGAGGTGTGAATAGCTATGTGGTGGGTTTTTTGGGGGGCTTGGGGCTCTCTTTTTATGAGAAAAGCATCTATAAAACCTGTTTATATATATGTATTTTTTTACAGCAGTTAAAGATGTTCAGCACCTTCAGTTACGCTTTCTCTATGAAAGGAAGATCCTTTGACTCTTTTATCTCAGTACTTCCCACTCAGCTAATGCAGGTGTCTGGAAGGATGTGTTAAAACTTGACCAAAGCAAGTGTTTAGACTTGAGTGGCTCTTTGAGAATGGGTTTAGATAAACTCAGTGGGGAAAAAAAAAATGCTCAGTGGAAACTCTCTTTGGCTCACTCCACTAGGAAGAGGCTGAGGAAAACTGGAATGAGTGTTCCCAATTTTGCTCTGCTCATCTGTGTAGGCTGACTTTACAGGCAGGATCAACTTATGCTACAGACTTGAAAACAAGAATTTCTTATTACTTGCTGAGACAAGATGGCTCCCAATGTATTTCAAAATTGCTGTGATATAAAGTAAAAGCCAGATTAAAAAAATAAAAAAAAAAAATACAGAAAGCCATCATTTTTGAATTTTTGAGCCTAATTTTTGAAGATGCTGCATAGCTTTGTATCCTCAGTAATGCAGCTCTTTGCACAGTTTTTCTGTTTTGCTGAAGGCTTTGTTGAAATCCTGTTAAGGTTCATTATAGCAAATACAAACTCTTCTGAATAGCAAGAGTCAGAGCCTTCTGAAATGATCTTTTTTTTTTTTTTTTTTCTTTACTTGGATAGTGCCTTTTGGGCAATGAATCTTAGGTCTGTCTGAACGCTGGGGACACAGCCTGGGATCTTGGGCATTAAATAGCACTTTGAAGACAAGGGAAAGATAAGGTCTTTAAAAAGTGGGTATTACCACTTTCCTGACGTCAGTAAGGTAATCCATGCGATGAAATACCATGCCTGGTATTTCGGGAGGGCATGAGAGAGGAGTCTGGGTTTGTTGAACACTTTCTTCTTTTTTTCTTTTTGAGAGCAACATATCTTGACAGCTTTCTCACATATTAAGTGGGAAAGTTTTCACTGCTGAGTTAAAAATGTCTTTCTCCTCAAGTGTGTCTTCAGCTTTACACTGAATAGGTGTTAACTAAACCCATGTTTTAAATAGCTCAACTAAAAATCTCTTCCTCTTTCTCAGTGACTCAGCTTTCAGTCTGGTAAAGTTTTAGAAGGAAAGAAATTAGCAAGAAGTGGTTTCTAATCTGTGTCTCATCTGATGCAGAGGTGGGTTGTTGCTGACAAGGGTGATCTCTAACCCCTTGTTCTACCAGCTCCTGCAGGTCTAGTGACCACGTGGTCACAGAAGGATCGGATCAACCCACTGATGCTGTGGATGACTAAGCCACCAAGAAGAGGGTGGCGAAAAAGTGAGGGAATAACAAGCGAGAGATTGATTCAGCAGAAGTTTGTGCAGTGGTAGCATCATAAAACTTCCTACAAGGGAGGGGTAGGGGAAATCCATGGCTTGAAGCAGAACTCCCCATTTTGTCAGCACACCTCTTGTTTTAGTACATTAGGTGTTGCCTAATAGTAATCATAGAATCATTTAGGTTGGAAGAGACCTTTAAGATCATTGAGTCCAACCATAAACCTAAAACTGCCAAGTCCACCACAAAGCCATGGCCCTAGGTAATACTGCATTTGTACTGGAGTAGAAGGCAATCGTGCAGACCTTGTTCATGCACTGCTAGAAGGAAAAACTAGCAGAGTCTGTTTTTCGTTTTCCTCTGAAAGATGCCGTTAAGATAAGACTAACTTTTCCAGACGGTGTTCTCTCATTTTCCCACATTGCTTGCCAAGTGTCAGTCAGAGCAGAAGTGCTCAGCCTGAAGCTAATGACCTCCCCAGACTTTCCTGTAGGTGGGGTGGAGGGAGTTGAGGCTGGAGACTGTACTGTTCCTCTGGGGAAGGCCCAGCATCAGCTGCAAGTGTGGGAGGGACCATTGTTCTGGAGTCCGGCCAATGAGTAGCTGCAAACACAGCAGTCCTCCAGTGCACCCTTCACTCTGCCTCTCTCGTTTGGAGGTCTGAAAGAAAAAACCCTTCACCTTTCATTGGAAGTGACCATGAAGTGATTGAGCCTTAGGTTGTATTTTCAATGACAGTGGAAAGTGGCTATTTTTGGAGGGTGCTGAAGCAGGGTGGTGGGAGTGTGCCCTGACTCTAGCCCTGGCTGCACTCAGGACTTCTATAAGCAGCTTGTCCGTTCCAGCTGTAGTAGGAATGATGGTGTGCCAGTTGGCTCAGTCTCCTGCCTCTGATGTTGGTGGACATCATGAAACTAAATAGCTGGCAATAGTTTTGAGGGTGGATCCTTCCTTCTCGGGTCTTGAGCTGCTGGAATTAGAGGTGAGGATCAGGGACCCCAAGTATGCAGCCCATACCTATACAAATCTGTCTTTCCAATACAGTAAAGTAAGGCAAGTACATTTAATGTGTTTTTTGCCTTTTTAGTTACATGCATTCCAGTTTGTTTGGATCCTCCCTCGGAGGAGGAAGAACTGGAGAGCCCTGAAATGAAGTTAATATGAGAAGAATGTGAGCATGTGGGAGGGTGGCAGGAGTCTCCTTGGCAGCAGGCAGAAGACCATGGGCAGCATGTGTTTCAAGAGCCTTACACTTGATGTGAGAGGAGTGCTTTGTTGTGTGTGTTTGTCTTTTTCTCAGTGCTCGATGACACTGCCACTCAAGGAAGGCTGATGCTTTTGTAGACCTACTCTGCTTAGTACAGTCTGGCCAGCAGTGTAGTTGCAGTGTCAGGCTTGTACTGCTGCGGGGTTAAGAGCTGGTAGTGCATCTGTGGTCTAGAAGACTTAGCCTAATGGACAAAAAGGTAGGCCAGCTAAATTCTCTTGTGTGTCCTGAGTCTGTATCTCCCTTTCTGGTCAGGAGGCACTCCTTGCCTGAGCAACAAAGTTCAGTTGTTTATACTGTGCTGGTTTTGGTACAATCACTTCAGTGCCAGCACGATAGATTGATATGGAAGTGCTTGTACAGTGCAGGGACTCCTATTTAGTCATAATGGTATGATAACAGTGTACAGGGCTCTGCCTGGAGAGTTGCCCAGGTGTAACTCAGTGTTTCCTTACTCCCAGTTTTATTAAATCTCGTTACTGAAGTGGACAGAAAAGCTATTAACACAGTGAAAGCTTCTCTGCTTTCCCCACGATGTCTCTGTAAACGCGGGAAGTCGGTGCAGGCGCTGCTGGCTGTGGCGGGTGCCTGTGATCGTGCTTCAGCTCTTGATGCAAGAATCAGGCAAGGATGAGTCAAGCAAGTGTTTTCTTTCATTTCTGCTCCTAGGGGGGAAAAATGTATTGCTCATTGCTACAGATAATTATCTCAATACTTGTGTGAGTGAGATCCAGGAATTCACTGCTGACTCTCTTACACTGTGAGTTCCCAGCTCAGGGCTCTACTTCCCCGATGAGTTTGGGGCTGTGGGTTCATCCTGGCACAGGAAGGGTCACGGGTGTAAAAGTCCACCTTCAGTTGTTCAAAAGCCATGAAGTTTGGCAGGATCTCAGTCCAAAGCAGAGGAGGGAACCTTCCTGTCTGAATATGCTGCTTTCAAGTGGTCAGACAGTTGTCTAGCCTAAAAAAAAAAAAAAAAAAAAGGTGTGGGGGAAGTTTTAGATCTACTTTTACATGGTTTACTTTTCTTTTTAGGGCTGACATGAGCTGCTTCTGTCTTGCTCTCTTGACTATCCCGAGCAAAGACCCCTAACAAGAATCATGATTTGCAGTGGTTTGAGCAGCAGTAGTGCTGGGGATGCCTGCTGATCCCAAGCTATCGGCAGTGCTGTCAGCACAGGCACTAACGTGTGCAGTGGGGTTTTGCATGAGGGACCCCAGCTCTGCTCTGCACTGCTTTTCCACTAAGGCAACTCGCAGCTCCCCGCTGTCGTACAGGAGCCATAATAGTGTGTGGGATTGGGTTAAACCTCTTCAGAACTGGGTCATCCTGTAGTTTGAGATGTAGCGTAAGATAACGTTAAGCTGCTTCATTATTTTTTTCTGTAGCTGAAATGGTAACAGTCTCTGCTCCCAAACTCGTGCACATGTGTTCCTGCTTAAAGCCTGTTGTACCATGCTAAGGCTGGGGGTTTGTCTGCATATTGCTTGGGCTGACCTGCATTCCTAGGGAAGCTAGGGAGAAGAGGAGGCAGGAAGTGCCGCATAACGGCCAAATGCTACTAGTTATGTAACCCTGACTAAAAGCTAAGGCTTTGGATTTGGATGTCAGTTGGCAGAGGTGGATTGAGATTGAAGTTCTTTGTTTGTTCTGTCTTCTGTTCCTGTGGTACTTAGCTAGGTCTTTGGGTTTTAGCAGTGTTAATGCCTTGTTGAGGGGCTTCACAGTTTGGGATTTTCCCATATTGACAGCAATGTGCAGCTACATGAGCTTAACACCAAAGCCACAGTGTGATAATGGAAAAGTGTCCCCAGATCCGCAGGTGATCTGTGGGTCTTGGAGTTGGTATTTTCTGAAATCCAGGACTAAAATTGTGCTTCTCGCTTACTGCAGGTAACGTTTTGGTGCTGACTTCTTAAAGCCCTGGGTGAACATGAGTAAACGGAGTTTCTCTACACCCTGTATGTGGCAGTTGTCTGTGTGGATGTCTGCAGCCTTCCTAGACGGCATTGGTCGACATCCTGAAAATGCTGTAGGAGATGCCTTCTGGTATGCTCAAAACCTTTTGGCAGACGAAACTTCCCAGAATGGCTTTGCTGACCCAAGCTGCCAGCTCCCTGTGTGCGCACACGTCACAAGGCGCCCTGTGGGGACCCGTTCTGGTTGCAGCTTCACCTGTCTTTCCCTGTGCACGGAAACCACGGTCATGGCTGTGGCACAAAGCCAGGGGCATTTGGATTAAGCTTGTTTTAATTCTGTAGTAATCTTGACCTCCTATTTTTATTAAAGCCGCAATCCCAAGTCCTGTCCAAAGCTCATTAAAAGTCAGTGGAGACATCCCACTTCCTTCTCGTGAGTGCTGGGTCAGGCTGCCTGCAGGGCACTGAGTGCCTTTGATTTTGGCATCTCAGCCAGCTTGAAGTGCAGGTGATCTCTGCTCCGTGCATCTTCTCGAGCAGTGTGGGCCGGGATGCTCACGTCTTCCTAGGGCTGATAGCACATGTTTATACATTGCATCTTCTGAAAAGCTTGGTTGCCTCGGGTCAGCTCTTGTTTTCACCTGCATTAGCCAGTACATCTGCCCACGGTGCTGCTGGTGCACCTCTTCTGGGGGAAGGAGCTACTGCAGCCGGTGGCAGTCGCCCTCCCTGTTGCATAAGGAGAAGAACATCGTAGTGATTATATAAAAGAGATTATGTAACTGGATAATTTGGTAATCGCCTCTCCGGTGAATGCTAAGAATAGCTTGTGAATATGCATGGCTTTCAGTGATAGCCATCCACAGTGATTAGGCGCTGGACACAGTGGGTGCTGAGCTGTGGTGCGGGCTGAAATACTTGGCGCCTGCCGCGTGCACGTTTGCACCGAGACTCCCCCAGCTCCCTCACCCCTCTGCCCATCTGGCGAGATCTGGCAGCTCCTGTTCTCCTTGCCCTGTAGCGTGATGTGACCTGCTACGCAGGTACAATGAAGGTGTAAAACTGCTCTGACTGCAAGTTGTCTCGGCTCTCGATGAACCTGTGCTAACTGTTGGTGGCATCCTTACTGTGCGCAGTGTGTAGGCAGAGCAGATGATGGAGGAGGGAATGAACATGCATTGCTTCCCCATTAATCTGGGCTGGTTTTGCTTTCTTTTGCTTCCCAGAGAATCTTTTTTTTCATGCCTGTAGTTTCCAGTACCTCCTGTGAGGTGTCTGGGGTGTGCTGGACAATTTTCAGAGATGGACAATTTTCAGAGATGGACAATTTCCAGGCTCCTCTTAAGGAGCAAGGAACCTCTTGGGCTGTTTTGAGATTGCTGAGAAGATCACATGTGCTTCAGCCCAGTTCCTACTTGCATCTCTGCTGATGGATTTATCCCTCACTTGCAGAGGGGAAGGTGACTCATGAAAAAGTAAGATGAACCAAAGCCAGAGAGAACTGCCGTAGTGCTGATCAAAGTCTTCAGGGAGAAACTGGGGAGAAGATGGGTGCCATTCCTTGCAGTTTTTTAGCCTCGAGAAGTTTGTGCCGGGGTGAGCTAAGGATAGCTTGGGAGAAAGTGGGAAGGGGGCAAGAGGCTGCAATGAGGAAAGGAAGTGAGCACAAGGAGCTCTCTGAGCAACAGTGATTCATCTGGGACATCAGTCCTGGCTCTGAAAATGTTCCTGCAGTTCTCAGCTTGACTGCTGGTGTCTAGGAGGCTGCTGGTTTGGGTTTATTGTGGTGTTTTTTCTGGCTTCCCTTATTCTTGCTTTTGTGACTTTTAATTTCTCCTCCCATATGCTGTCCTGAAGGTATAGTTGCCACCTTTTCTAATTGCTCCAGACACATCATCTTCTCTACCTTGAGTTGCTTTATTGGCTCCTCATCTTTTACTGCCTGAAGCTCAGATTGTTTAACCATATCTTCAAGCTGCCACATAATCGTCCTTCCACCTACAGCTCTGACCTGGCTGCTCTTCCTCCCAGCCTTGCTCTGGACCTATGTTCCACCTTTCTTGACTTAGGATGGTTTTCTCCCTTTTGCACATTACTGATTTCATGATTTGCAATAGTTTCCACTCCCTTGGCTGCAGAGTCCCCATTCTTTTTTAAAATGCTTTAACTTTTTCCGTACTTTTTCTTCTCTAGGCTTTCTTCAGTCCCACCTATGATTCAGCCCTGGCACATCTACTTTCTACATGGACCTTGCCTCTCCCATCATTTCTTTACGATCCCCTATTTTCAGAGGGAGTGGCTGTACTATCTGTGCATAAAACTATGTGCCCTGTAAATCCGTTTCTCATGTGTTGCAGTTGGGTGTTGGATATAGATTAAAATGACATAATTAAAACCCCTTTTTACCTGAAAGAAATAGATTTCCATCCTGTCCCTTTTGCCTGAGTATGTTTCCTTACATACTTGTTTGGGGGTTTTTTTCCCCTCCTTTCTGTATGTTAGGCTAGATATCTGAGGGGTCGGCTTGCTGCTTCTCCCTCAAATTCCCTTTGCAGCGTGGGTGACCCCTTGTTACGGTGGCCTGTCCTGCCTACAGACCTATTCTCCTTCGTTTTTATGCCTCCTCTTTGTAGCAGGTTATCAACCTTGGGCTAAGCTGCTGTTGCTGTCAGGGCAAAGGAGTGTTAGGGATTTTTTTTTTTAATAAACATACTGTTGTTGCATAATGTAGATGGAAAATAGGCAGAGGAGACTGCATATGCAGCTGGTGAGCTTTCTGGGAACTGTAGAAGACATGGGCAGGCACTGGCCATGGGTGATAGGAAATTATTATGATACCTTATAAATTCTCTGGTGTTTAATGGACTTAATTTTTCAGCCTCAAACTACGTATCTGGAAAAAAGATATGAGTTGAGAGTTTTTGTGCAAGAGCGTGTAAGGGTGTGTGAGAGCTCTTGAGGGAGGTTCTGTTTAGCAAAATCTGTGTCATTTGCAACTGCGCAGATACATCAAGAATAAGGCTAATGGGACTGATAGGCAAGTGTGAAGTAGTGAAAAGAGGAGGAAGAACAAATATTGTTAAAACAAGTGAAACAGGAATGGTCTCATTTACATCAACATCAACATGAGAGGTATTTCTGTAAACTCCTGCCTAGGATCAGAGGAAAAAAGATTATTCCTTGGTTTCAGATGGGTAAGACGGCTCAAGTTGTATATATAAACAGGTGTGAGGGAAGTTTTCAGATCTGGACCAGAGACATTGTGGAAGATTTTGTTTTACATTTGTCTCGCTTGCCAATGTAACGTGCAGCATGTGCAATCTGATTAATTTTAGTAGGAATGCGTGTTCTTCTATGTTCTGGGACCTCCAAATGCAGGCTTTGACAATGCGGGTTGCTACTCTGTGGCAGAAATCGTGGAGTGTACCAGTTGTTTTGGGATTGGTGGTACTCTGGCTGCTGGGGAGGCGTATAATGGGTTATGTGGTTTGGAGTTTTATCTCGGGTCATAATCACTGATCTGCTCCCTTCCAAGAAAATAGACTGCAAAGATATTAAATTTCTTAGTAAGGTTCAGGTCCAGTTAAATAGATTTCCAAGCAAGTCTGAAAAAAAGAAAAAAAAAAAAAAGCAGTGTCTTCAAATATCCCACTGTCTGGAAGTTCCTGATGGAGTCAAATTAGTAACTTTTAGGAAGTTTCCTTTTGAAATGTTCCTGCAGTAAGCTTTTAAAAAAGATCTAGAGAGGCTTGGAAACAGGAACCCTTTGTAAAAAGTCTTTCCTTCAAGCAAGAACATTTAAACACAATTTGAAAAAAGGTCGTGAGGGGACAATTAATACTGGGTTTTCTGATAGTGCCTAGAGGAAGCTTGGCAGCCTTACACGCAGCGGTAGGGATGACACTTGTAATTTCATTGTCAGAATTTGCAAGTGTTACTCTAGCTGTGCTAATGACTCCCTGGACATCTCCTTTAAGGTGACTGCCTTAGGTGTAGGTGTTGTAAACAGGTGGACCTCGAGGAAGAACTGAGACCTGACTGTGAAACTGTCCACATGAACAAATGACTCTTCTAAGGTGTTTGATCACCCTGTCTGTGCCAGTTTGCCACATTTGTCTGGACTTGGCACTCCCTCAGCCTGGCCCGTGTTTCTGCAGCCAGTCGTTGGCAGGGATGTGCCACCTTTGCGCCTGGGAGCTGTACGTGTGTCAGCTTGGCACAGAAGTGGCCACGGAGCTGGCGTGACAGTTACAGCTGATGGGGCTGGCGTCTTGCCTCTCTGCCACGTACAGCTTTTGCCTGCAAGGTCTGCCTGGACCTGCAGGGACAGAGGTGATGCTCGTGCTCAGGTGCCTGTTTGTAGAACCCACGCTGATGGTGGCCAAACTAAATCGTGTACCTGACCCATCTTTTCTTACAGTGCTGTACGTTGTTCTGGAGGAGCAACTCTTTCTTAATGATGTCCTAGACTTCGCTATATGCTGTATTCATGGCAACAGCTTCTCCAAATATCCAGATTAGATTAAACCTTTTTGTACAGTTATGGTATTTCTTCATGCTCTATTCAAACACAAGTAATCAAATAAAGAACAAATCGGGCTGTTATACTTTGGAAATCTCTTGATAGTTAGTACTTAGATTTTTATGGGAAACCAGAATTTTGCAATGATTTGCAATGACAAAAATTGTGCTTGTCTGACACCTCTCGTGGAAGGATTTCACGGTACTTAAGAAACAGTAAATATGATGTTAGCATGTTCCAGTCACATCCAGGCCAGAAGCGTGGCCATTGTACAGATGGGTAAGTGGGCAGAAAGTAGTGACAGTGTCATGCACTATCTTCATGGCAGAACTAGTAGCTTAATATTTCTGACTCCTCGTGTCCCACTCCAGTACAGGATAAGGAAACTGCTTTGTCTTCACACCAAACACTTGCTTTGGCTTAGGTAAGGGCATGCATTGCAACAAGCCCTTCCTTTTCATGGGCTACTAAATGTGGGCACCTTTGGAAGCCCCATGCTTGACATCTTTTAGATTGGATGAATCCACCCAGGCATATGAGTGTTCTAGAGGAAAATTTCTCTAGATTGGGATTCCTTTCCTGATGCAATTGTCAAATTGTCACCCTAATCTTTGTTCAATGCCTCCTGTTAGTGGTGAATCTGAGATGAAATAAATGCATCCAGACTCTTATCCTATAGGCATCTTTATCCTAGTCTTTTGATTTACGCATTTGGACTTTTACCACTGAGCTGCAATTGTATCAGGATTGTATACTTGACTTAATGACTTTCTGTTGATGTAATTAACTTCAGACTGTTAGTGATGGCAGTATTTATTTGGGTAGAATATGAACTAAGAGAAATCTTTATCTTCATCACACCTTTTTGGATAGCTGGCTAAATCTGTTTAACTTACTGTCAGTAATGCAGGAACTAATGCTTGCATTTGAGATTGTTTTTGTTTTCTTTTTTTTTTTTTGCTTTTAATTAATCATTCACTGAAATATGCAATCCTAGGACGGTCTAAAGTTTTGCAAAATCGGGTCAATGCCACAGAGGAGCTTTGGTTAAAATAGAAATAACAGCACATTGAAAGTTTCTGCACTTTCAAAGGCTGGTTTTGTTTAAATACTTCCCACAGCTAAGGAATTGAAAGTGTATGTTTACAATATGCGGTCAGCAGAGAGTGGAACTTTTTTAGAAAAAGCTTGGCAGTCACCCAGGGTGAGGCCAGTTTTATCTCCTGTATGTCCTCAGGGTGATCTAAGTGTGTATCACTCTTCTGGAAGAGTTCCTAGCCTGCAGAAGATGGGGTAGACTGGAATTGATTTATGCCAATTGTTGACATTATCCCTCTTCTCCACTGTGTAAAACACAAAGGAAATACGCACTAAACTAGGCGGAAAGCTACACCATAGCTCAGTGGTTTAGATGCTCTTTGAAGAGGGAGACCTGTGTTTGCAGTGCTTACTCCAATTACACCCCTTCAGAGACAGAAGAACATAGAAATGAAAGACAAAAAAAGGAGAGTTTTGGTTGCTATTGAATAACATGACCTTGATTCGGAAAGTGCATATGGGGGGGATTTGGGGAATCTGCTTAGGTCTGTTGGAGAAGGAGGTAATTCTGTCCTTGCTGTTTTTTACACATTGTCCCAAAAATTTTGCTGCTGTCTCCTGTTAGGGATAGATGTTGGTGTAGACAGGCATTTGCTCCTAAATTTATCCATTTTATGCAAGTAGAAACACTGCCAGTGCAAAAATCTGAGATGTTGTCTTCACTGACTTGCCTGCAGCTTCACGTTTGTTCGCTTCCAGGAGAGCGAGAGTACTTTGAGTCCTTCTGGGTGGGAGGGAGACTGGAACATAGATCTGGAACACATTAACCAGCTTGGATGGATCTTGACTGCAAGGTGACAATTGCTACCACCTCCTTTCCCTTACCTTTCTGTTCTGCAGATGTGTCCTTTGGGACACTTAACAGGTGCCCAGAAGACAGAATTTTTTTTAAAATTATTTTTATTTTTGTTGTTGTTGTGGTTGTTTTGTTTCATTTTTGTTTGCTTTAGGCTTGCAGGAAACAAATAATTTCAGAACCCCCAAAATACAGTTGTGTGCCCAACTCCCTAATATGAGTGAGTTTCTCAGGAGATTTCTGTTGAAGTTTCAGATCAAGCTGGCACCATCTGGAATTATCTGCCACTACATAATTAATTTGTATGCTGATATGAAATATTTATATTTAATAAATATCTCATAAAAATCAGTCTCCTGTTCTCCTTTTACTTTGAGAGTGTCTTGTTGCAGTGTTATGATGCATCCAGGTAAGGAGTATGGCAGTACTGGAGAGATGTATTGCAAATAATCACTGTGCCTCTGCAGTAGCTAGGGAGGTAGGAAAGGTGGTATAGTGAAGACTGCAAAGAAGGCAATGCCTAGTGTGCCCTTCCCAACCTTAAAGACTGTTTTAAATCGGATCTCTATAACATTTGGACTTAATGCTTTGGTAGTGACTTTTCTAAGCACAAGATTTTAGGGGGCCTGTGATGTTGCTGGTATTGATGTGCCCAGTTCGTGGTACTGTCCTTCAGCTCCTGCCTCTCTGATAGGGACTGGGGTAGGAAGCTCATGCTGAGGCTGGTTTGGGGGCTATGCTTTTCCTTTAATGAAAATCTTAAGGCAATCTTAGATACTTCTTAAGAATTTTATTTATATGAACTGATGAAATGTCTCTGGAACTGAACATACATGAAGTGATGAGCTTATACATTGCTGTGTAATTCTCTCCTGTATCTGCTGCTATAATTGGTGTTATTTGTTGTTTGGGGGTTTCTGTGGTTTTTTTATCTTAGTATTTTGAAATAATCCAATGATTTACACTTTTTTCCTAGGTTAGTCCAATTTTCCAGTCTTATGTTTCTGGGACCAGTGACAGGTTTAGTAAATCAGAATTGATTTAACACTGGCAGCTTTGTTGTCGAGAGAGGCTACTCAAGGGCTCTATGCAGTTAAATTAAAAGAGATAAACAATTTTCAAATAAAAGTATTCTCATCAGGAACATGAATCCTAAAGTTTCCTATACCAACATATACACACAGTGTTGTGCACTGTGGATTTAGGCTCAGAGGACACCTTGCATCCTCAGCCTGTGATTGCAATTTTCTGCTCATAAATAGTGCTAGATAGTACAGTGTCCCTGAAGACTTCTCTGTTCTTCCACCAGGCACACGCAGCGCAGGCAGAGGCAAAGCAAGCTGCCTACATCTATGGCTTGCAGGTACGCCTCAAACTTGACCTGGAGGGAATACATCTGTGGGTGGATGTACAGCCCTGGCTTCCCACCTCCTCAGTGCTCTGTCCCTCAGCTGAGGCTGTTGACAAAGTTGATAATGAACCCTGGTGATGAGGACGACTTCTTTTGTTGGGTGCAGAAGAGCAACATTTAAAGAAAAATATTGTTTCTAACATAAACCAAGCTCTACAGAAATAATCAGTTACCTCTTTCGTTTCTTCATATATTTGAAGGAAATTTTCCAACCAGTGTTTTTACGTGTGATCTATGATACTTTGTAGGGAACAATATAAAAGGATGACCCTGTGGCTAAGGGCAGTGTCACTTAGGAAGGTAGAGTCCTGCTGTTGGCTTTGCCGCCAGACCTGTGCATGTTTCTTTGTGATCTTTGTCCCATATTCTTCTTTTAGTGCTTAAGAAATTTTAGACTTGAATTCATAGGTTGTCTTGGAAGCTGTGGATTAAAAGCTGTAGGAAAGACAGAGATAAGTTTGACTGAACTGGTTTAATTAAAAGCTGGTTTAAATAAGATTGAGCAGATTCTGCTATTAACAGAGGGTAGGAAGAGGGATTTCTGATGGTGTTTTACTGAGCATTAAGGAGGAGGACCAAGGACCACAGAATTATCACTTGCCAAGTTGTTGGTCCTCACATCAAGCAACACTCACTCTGTGAGCTCAGGGTCCTTTCTCGGTAGTTTGCTTTGGTTTTATTTTTTCTTTCATTGTTTTGGGGTTTTTTTTGGTAATGAACTTAAAAGATGATTTTTTTTTATATTATTATTACTAATTTATTTTAATAAAAAAGTAAAAAATCTGGGTACCAGTTTCATTCCCTTTATTGAGAAAGATTAGTTTCTGGAGTTCTGTTTTTCCCTTTGTTTTGTGGCCTCAGTCACATCAGCTTCCCTCTTGGCCTGAAAAGCCTTAGTCAGTGCTTGACTGGTGATACAGTTTGGGTTGTACCGTAAGGAGCCACAGGCGTTGCCACTGAGTAAGTAGTCTTAAACTCTGCCACATCAGTCATCAGAGCAAGACTATCCTATTTCTGTTGCATCTTGATTCTGGAACTTGGATGCATCATTTTGCAAGAAAAAAAGTAAACTCCTGCTCTTTAAATCCATGCAGCTTTGAGTTGAGGTTTGTCTTCAAATGAATTCTAACTCCAAGCAAAGTTCAGCCATAATGTTACCTCAAAGTTATGGATTCCTCATGGTTTTCCAGATGCTTGCACAGGTTTGTTAGAAAGTTATTGTTGGGGTTTTGGGGAGTTCTTCTGTTTTCCTTCTTCTCTTAAAGAATTTTTCCATACTTGTTTGTCAGGGAGGTATATTGCTGTACTTAAGAGAGACAAAAGGACCTGGCCACAGGGAGGGGGGTCCAGCCTGCCGAATAAAGGGGGTTGGGTGGAGCCCCTGGGGCTCTTGTTTTGCTCCCTGCATTCGAGGTGAGGAGAAGCTGCCCTGGTGGTGCAGAGAACTCATCCCCACGGCGTCTCCTGCTCTCCCTGCTGCCTCCCGAGGATCCAGCGGGACACCGGGATCAGCTTGGAGAGAGGTCATCCTTGCAACGTCTCCTGCTTTCTCCTTGTACCCCTGCTGGACACTGGGATCGGCTGCCCAGGGGGTTCGTGACGCGGGCTTTCCGTCGGCCATTGCCCCGTGGGGCCTGAGCTGGCTGCGGAGCGGCGGGGAGACCATCGCGCCCTCCCTGCTCCCCGGGAGCCCCGAGAAGCTGGCACTGGGTTCCTGGCGCTGTTTGCTGTTACTGCCGTAGTTATTGTTGTTTCATTGCATTGTTACATGTATATTTAATAAAGAACTGTTACTCCTATTCCTCATATTTTTGCCTGAAAGCCCCTTAATTTAAAATTGCAAGCATTCGGAGGGGAGGGGGTTGCATTTCCATTCCAAGGGGGACTCCTGCCTTCCTTGGCAGACACCTGTCTTTCCAACCAAGACAGTTATCAATGAGAAAAGTCTTCAAGAGCTTTTGATTTCTCTTGAAACAAATACTTTTTGTGGTTTCATCAGGATGCTTTCATGAAAAGCTCCCTCAATAAGCTACCACACTGACCTCTTTGGGAGATGCTGATGCCCAGGCCATGAAAGTCGTGGGACTTTTGCATGGGTGAAAGGAAATGCTCCTCCTAATTGTAAAGCTGTTGTATTAAATTGGATGATCTGTGTCTTGCAGGCATAAGATCATCTCTGTGGTTGTGTATGGATGTTTTTAATCTGTATAATCATGGATTTTGTATTCTTTGACTGTAGCTCCATAGAGTCTGAATATTTAATGGAGTATTGAATATTGCATAACTTTTCCATGTATGAACTTGTATAAGATGTTTTGATTGATTGGTTGATTTGTTTCTCAAACTCTCTGTAGGGTCAGAGATCATGTGTCTGAAATATTTTATATATGTTGTGTGGTTTTTAGGTAATTAATACTTCATGCTTGCCCCTGAGATATGTGGTGGTGGTTAAAACTCAATTAAGTGTCGATTATACTGCATGATGAATATTTCATTTATTTGGGTTGAAACGGGAAATAAAATATATTGCTGACATGCTGATTTTATTTCAATAGACTTTGTCGAGACTGGGACACTCCAAATCTGTTCATTGGCCTCTTCTAAAGGGATTTTGTTCTCTTGCTTTTACAAGGATGCTTCTGGCACCTTTATAAAGTCTTTTTATCTTTTCACCTTCAGATACAGGCCAAACTTAAATTCTGTTCACACTGTTTATTAATTGAGCTCTTGCTAATTACGCACTGAGAAATATATGTGACTGCAAGGCTGAAAGGACTAAGGTTTGTGCCTGTAGTCACTCTGGATGGTGGTAGGTACTGTACCAGGAAAGGCCACAAACCTGCCCACTGCCTGAGCTCCCTTCCCTTCATACTTTTAAAACATATGGACCACTTGGATTAGAGGTATTAGGGTATAACTTTTTTTTCTTTTAAATTATTATTTTTGTTTTGTTTGGGATCTGTCTTCTATGCATTTGTCTAGTCCCTTTTGAATCTGCCTGCTTCTGCACTCTCCTGCATCAACAGATAGCAGATTTTGTCTGTCTGCTGCCTGAAGAAGTGCTTCTTACTTTCCTGCTTGGACAAGGAGTGTTTATTGAAACTGATGTTACAGGGGTGGCAAATAATAGTTCTGTATTCTGCCTCACTCAGCTGTGCATTCATCCTTGTTCTTACCCATCACTTAGGCATCTGTTTTCCAAGATGATGGTTCCCAAACCTTTTAGACCCTTTTTGAAAGGCAGCTGCTCCATCTCATTGCTCACTGTTGTCCTTCTCTGTACTTTTGGCTTCTAGCCACCAGCACTTCCTGGAAAGCAGAAATAAGGACTTAGAGGTGCACTTTAAATTCCTAAAGGAGAAATGGATCACTAGTATCTACTGAAAAATTGGGATTGTTCTCCTCTATGGAAAAAGAGCTCATAGTGATCTGTAAAATAACTCTGGTTTTAATTTCTAAGCTTTTAAGGAACTGTTATAAAAGAACTCATTGATTTGAATGGTTAAGGGTAAATTAGTATGTGTTTACCTCCTGTGCCGACACAGGGAGAAAGAAACTAGTCTAGCATAATTTTCAAAACTGTGTGCTGAGAAGCTTGGTTGAGTGTGCCTCTAGGAAGAAAGGAGCAGGCTTTGGCCTGAAGGACCATGGATAAGCGCAGCTCTCAGAAGACGGTTGAAATACACGTGCTGTGCTGCTTCTGCAGCGAGTGCTCAGCTCCCTTCTGCAGTGTGAGCATCAAGAGGAAGGCTGTTTATCATCAAGACTGACTCCTAAGAGCGGTACTGCATAAATGGAAGTTTTATCACGTGATTTCTAGCTCACTTTATTTCTTAGGAGTAAGGTTTGGTTTACTGACCTGTCCTACGTTCATGGCTGTACTGCCGCGGTGTACTGAGCGGTGTTCCAGTGGTGTACCAAGCAACATGGCCAACACCTGTCCTATGGGGTCTGAGCCTCACAAGCTTTGTCGTGGAGCTCTAGGTTTGGTTAGGTGCGTTGTTTTTTTAGTGTACGCATCATTGTGCGGTTTGGGGGTTTTTTAGAAGGCAAAGTCAGGGAGATGCATTGTGCATTTGGAAAGAAGAGCGGTGGTGTTTGTGAATCTGTCTGTCTTTCAGAAAGACTGGAGAGATTGTAAGAATTTAGACTTGGGCCACTATCTAATATGATCTGCTAGAGAGCCTTGTGCCAAGTTGGGTGAAGACACTGACCCAGAGTCAGCTGGGCAAGATCACCCAGGTGGGTGATCTTCCATGAGCCGAGTGATTTCTCAGATAAGAGGCTCAGCCCACGCAAAGTTTCATATTGCATGAATGTTTCTTGTAGAGTGGAGAGAAAGTGGGACTCTGTACTTGTTTGGGTTTTTTTTTTTGGGGGGGGATGTTGTGGGTCTTTTTTGTGGTTTTGTTTGTTTGTTTCTTTCTTTTTTGTAGCCTGTGTTGTGGAGAGAATGCACTTTGATACTTAGTATCTGCTGGATTTTCTGAGGCACCGATGCCTTTATGGTATATCACAAGCATCTGTTAGTGCTGTAGTTGAACTGACAGGTAACAAAGGCACCCACGCCAAGACAGAGTCTGCAGGATCATGTGGGATCTCCGAGCTGTTGGGGTCTCTTCACTGAAACTGGAGGTGAATTTGACCACTTGTGGATGTATAGGGAGAGTCAGGGATGAGTGGAAAAATGTCAAAACACATTTTGTCTTCTTCACATCCGTGTCACTTTTTTCCCATTCCAGTATTGCTATAAATAAAGGAAATCGATCCTTTTGAGCCTTAAGTTGGGTATCTGGACACGGATGGCTGGAGAAAGAACTGGATTATGTTTTGATCTGTGTTGTATCAAACAGTCAGATTACATATTTGGGCTGTTAACACCTACCTAATGCTTCTATGAGTTTGTCTTACAATAAATACTGTAAATCAAAATTCACCTGCTAGGGATCTTAATATGGTGGGTTGTTGGATTTTTTTGGGTTTTTTGGGTTGGGTTTTTTTTTTCCCCCTAGAAGAGCTCCAGGTTGTGGGCCTATATAATAACTTTGCATATAGATAGATTTTTTTTTTTTTTAATAAGTCACATGCCTATCATTTTAGAGTTGCTTGTGGAAAAAACACAAGAAGCTGGGTGCTGCTTCCTCAGAAACAATGCAGCTTCTCCCATTTGCCCGTTCTTCTAAACTCAAATACTTACAGTCTGCTTCACATATCTTGTTGTAGATTGTAGTTTACCTACATTTTGCTGATGTCTAGGCAAGCTTTTTTTGCAAAGGGCTGTCTTAAGTGCATCTGATACTTAAAGTCAAAAGATCTGTGGTTTCTGTGTCATGTAAATGAAGAATGGTTTATTACTGTTCTTTAGACTTGAGCTACTTGAATGAATGATGTGTGAATTTCAAGCATTAAAATCTTGATTTGATCCCAGCTCTACATTCTTTTGAGACTTTCAACCATGGATATGCTTACTCTTTTTTCCTTTGTGATGAGTTGAAAATAGAATCGTACCACCAATCTTCTACTTAGTTCCTAGGTCTCTTCAAACTTACTCTATACATTCAAGAATGTAATTTTCTAGGGCTTAAAAAAAACCCCAAAACAACAGAGAGAGGAAATGATTAATTGACAGCCTAATTCCAAAATAGAGACCTGTCTGTTGACATGGAGCCACAAAATCAAGAAGCAAACTGATCAATGCACATGTTGGAAGAAAATATAAAATGATAATTTCTAGAAGAACATCAATAGTGGTGACATGTTGAGAACTACATACCAAATATTTGTAGGCTTACAAGGCTAATGCACTCACTGTGGGTACTTGATATTTGTTGACACTACACTCCAAGGAAGACTTGCAGGACCACAGGGGCACAAACAGTAGTTGTTTAGGTTGGATGTGGTATCAGAAAAGAAAATGGTGTGAGATTCCTTGGTGCTCCTGATGCTTCCTTGAATGTTCCTGATGCTGCAAGATCTTCTTGCTTTGCTGCTGCTTGGATGAAAATGTAAATAGGATAGTCAGAGTAAGACATTTTGCATCCCTGCCCTCTTCTTGTGGTCCTAGTGCTTTCTTCCTAAATCCACCCTAATCTTCAAGTCTGAAGTTCTTGATAAGCCTCCTCTATGCTACCTTTTTCTCTAACCATTGGGAAAGGCTTTCAATAAACACCTGCAATTTCCTCTGCTGCTTTTCTGCAGGTCCTACCATGGACTCTATGCCATGAATGCCAAACATGATGGCTGTTGAGCAGCTGTATTGAGGCCACCTGCCGTCGTGACAAGGAATGTTGATTCGTTGTTTGTTTTTACCCTTTGCATCTTCCTTTCTGTTGCTGCTTTTGTTTTATACTTTGATAGTCTCTGTTTCCTTTTGATGCAGTGCTTGTGCGGCAATGTCCTGGTTCCTGGATAGGGCTCCTAGATACAACTGGTGATAAATACGAAATAATAGTCAATCCTGAACATGTTTTCTGTCAAACTCTTCTTCTAGTGAGTTTATTTCCCCTTTATTTCTTTCTGTGGTGCTAAGTACAGCAAACAGCTGCTTCTATCAGCAGAAACTCTAGGGATCTGACTTTCCCATTGTTCATTTTCCCTTCAGTCCACATGGATTTCTGCTTAGACCTAAGTGTAGATGCACTATTCCTCCACAGTTGTATGATAGGCCGTTAGTTGCTTTTTTTCTTTTTGCCCTGAACTCATAATGAAATAACCTAAATGATTATAAAAGCTTTAGCACCAGCTTCATTTCATTTTAATAGACCAATAAAAGCAGCCAGTGTTCAAGCTGCTGGCTCCAGTACTCCTGCATAAGCCATTAGCAAAACAACATGACTGGCTTTTGAGAAAGAAAAACAGCAGTGACAAATCCAAGAATTTACTCCAAAAAGAAGTCAACCAAATGCTAGTGAATCCAGAGACCCACTCAGGCATGCTGGCTGCCGTGAGCTCTTTGTCTGAGGTTGAGAAGTTGTCACTTTCTCATAATTTGTTTTACATTCTGCCTTTTCCTTTGTCTTCTGTAAATATCCTTTGCAGTGTTTCCAGTGACGCTGGCAACTGCCCAGGTACCCAAGGAGCTCTTCCAGTTAACTTGCATGCATGGAGACCTCACAGGTTTTGCATTTTATGCATGAGAGTGGCTCATCTGGCCACTTCTTATGCTCTCCATCTGCAGTATTAGCAGCTAATATATTAAAAAAATTATACCCCCACATGCCATGTACAGTGTGTTGGACTTGAAAAGTAGGAATCTCTCCATAAGGCCTAAGGATATCCCTGCTACAAGGCCCCTGGTTACCTTGCAGATCATGAGGAGGTGAGAGAGGAAGCATGTTCATCTTACAGGACCCAGCACATGGAGCCTACTGTACTGAGGAACAGCAAAATAATCCTGGGAGCGCTCTATTTCTGTAAGGTTTGTTAAGTGTGCCCATGAAGGATGCCTACACAGTCAATATATCGTGTATTTCAAGGTATACAGACACTGTAAAACTACCTTTGAACCTCACTCTGCTTATATATTATCCTCTAGTGTTTTCTGTGTTTTAGAAACAAAAGCACAGTTCAAGTTTTGGTAGCTGCATGGTGAGCGAGTGGTCTGGTGCCAGACATGGCTACCTGTCAGGGTGCTTGCACCCTCATACTTCCTCATGAATGATAAAACCCAGCTGGGCATGTCAGAAGACCTTAGCTCTGCTGATATCCTGAAGGTTTTTTGGGTAGTTTGTGGTTAGGTTTTGCCTAAACTCTGCAAAGGCAGGACATAGTCTGAGAGATTTTGTTCCCTACTCCATCTCTTTATTTTCCTTCTTTCAAGCTAAAAACCCCCACACTGCTGATTTCACTTACTGAGTTTAAAGATGTCATGATTACTCTTTGCCAGTAAAAGCTTTCAGAATTCCAAATTTTCTTAAGATGTTCACTGAGTATGGGCGTTCCCAAAAACATCTGGTCAGCTGGAGCAATTTAAAAATGCAGTATCAGTTAGAACAAGGCAGATGCTGGAAAAGAGATGTAGATGACCTCAGGATAAGAGGATAGGAAAGAGAGGATGTAATGATCCCAAAACAGAGCTTGGGAAAATAATTAATATCCCTCTATTGTGTGTTATGTTCTAGTATTTGTGCATTAGGTACAAATAAGGGAATGGAGATTTCTTTCTGTTCCCCTATAACCTGGAAGAGCATTTAATAAGTTCATATGGACGCTTCCCTTCCATTTATTACTTTTTGGGTGAACAGCACAGCATCCTCACCTTTCATATTTATCCAGATTTTGTTTCCCCAGATATCCAGATTTGCTTCACTGTCCATGCAGAACATCTGCCAATCATCTAGGAGGATGTGGTTGCATGTATACCTTTTCATTATTGTGTGATTCATTTTTGTTCAGCAGTGTCATCAGCAACAATCTGAGAGCTCACAATCTGGTGTCCTGCCCCCATGTGCTTTCCCTCCTTACTTATTTTGATTGACCTTTGTAGTTTAGAACCTTTGAAGAATGCACATTCTATTTTTTTCAGTGTCCTGATGTCTGTTCTGGTTTGAAGGAGATGTTCCTAACCTATTAAGAATGCCTTTGGTATCACAGGTAACTACCATACAGCAACTAGACTTTTAAATTTGCATTTTTTGGTAGAGTTGTTCTGAAATAGGACAAGAATTTCCAGGTGGTCATCCTTACACTCCTGGTGCATTGTGGATTTGGTTTTTTGTTGGATTTTTTTAAGTTCTCTCTGCCATGTAGTCATCAGTCTCAGACTGGTGATCTTCCTCTCCCAAACCAAGATCAGCTGCTAGAGTCAGGGGCTCTGTTTACTTTCACAAATGAATAGGGAGCTTTGTAGCCTGATGATTGCAGACAAAAAAGTTTCACATTTCATTCTCTTTGAACAGTATTCTAACAAGTTGACACAAAAACATACCATGTAAAGAATTCCAACAGTCCCACTGCTAAGTCCTACTAATTTCAGTTTCAGAGTGAAGAGCTTCTCCTGATGATGTTTCCTTTCCATTATCTTTATTTAAATGAACGTTGTACTGTCCCAAGAGCAGTCTACATGGATGTGCCTGGAAGACATCATTGAGTCATCTTACAGATGTACTCATTCTGGATGTAGGATTTATTCCCTCCCCCGCCTTCTGCAAAATACTTTGTGAATGGGGCCATGGTAAAACATGTTTATGGTGTGGGGTTTTTTCTTTTCTTTTTGTTTTCCCCTCTCTCTTCCTCCTACTGAAAGGACAACATCGTTTGTCCTTCAGTTGCATTACCTGGTAGTATAGTTGCAAGCCCTGAAGTCTTCTGGCTGAACTAGGCTTGAAGTGTGAGGAACATCCTCTAGTAGGAAAGTTTCCAGACTGTCATACAAGCACCACTGAGCTATCCAGATGCAGATACTGCCTGCCTATGCACATGTAGAGTCTGTTCATATTGGTGTAATACTGGCTAAATTCTCCTTCTGAAACTTCTGTATTAGGTGGGTTATTGGAGGTCAGCAATGACCAGGGTCTTGTTTCACCCCTTCAACACATCACCTTTTTGTTGCAGTGTGTGCAAGAGCTTTGCTGTGCTGCCAGGTGTGCGATTCTCTGTGGAGGTGTTTAATTTCTTTTCCTTGTTTGTCTCATTTTACTAGTTCTGCAATTGCTCTGTGGCACAAACGGTTGCTTGTGTTATTGGTAGCTCTAATACTAAATTTAAACGCTGAATAAAACCACTTCTGTGGTCCAGTTTCTTTCTTTAGAGAGAAAGTGAAGTGTTAGAGCAAGCTGGTATCTTCTCAGAGAAATACGCACCGAATTGACCCTGTCTGAGAGTGCTGAGTAGCAGCCACATCTGCTTCAAACCATCACGACCCACCCTTTTATTATTGGGGCTATAGCCTGTAGATCTTTACCTGGCTGTATAGGTGCCTGGATATATTTATTGTCCTGTGATGTGACATAATATGCACAAACATCTTCTGTCACAGCAGGAGATGTACATGTAGGGAGCAAGCTGCAGACAGCCGGAATAATTAATCTGAGCGATGAGTTCAGCTGTATTACTGCTGTCCCTGTAGACACTAGAGGGATATGACACCAGAGGGACATGGCTTTACTCTGTTAAACAGCAGCAGGAAGGGAGCAGGAAGCACCCAAGACCCTTTCTATGAGCAGGATGAGGACAGGGACAGCCCAAAAGCCTGAGGAACAGCTGAAGACTGCGCTGTCTCCAGCAAGCTCTCCATGACCCTCACCATTGCTTTGTCCCTTGGCAGAAGATTCCCTCAGGTCCATCTGTCTGCTCTTCCCCACCCTGGGGCTGAGGGAAGGAGCACAGTGCTGTTGCCATTAGGTACTCAGCAGTGATGCCCTTCACCACACCTACACTGTTGGTCTCCTTTGGTCTAAACTCATCCCATTCTTTACCTGCAGGAAGACACGTGTGTGACACTAGTCTTTACATCTGGTTTTCAACCCAACCAACCCATCTTCTTTCCTATCTCAGTCATGTTCATCAGGCAGTTCACCTGATGTTATAGAGAGAGCCAAGCCCGAGTCTCTGATCTGTTGAGTGTTGGATTGAGACTTTTCTTTCACAAAGAAGTCTACAGTCTAGTGCTGCTTGCCTCACACAGTGGGGGGGAAGTCTTAACAAAGGCTGGGTTGTTGGGGGCTTTTCTTTTTTCATTTTTTTTTTCCTCTTGGAGCCTTTTTGTGTTTTGGTGTTTTGTTTTTGGTTTGTTGTGGGTTTTTCTTCTCTCCCTGGTACAGCTTAAAACTGTATCTGAGCAGATAGAAAGATCGTTGCAGGCTTTGGCTTTTAAAAAATATTCTTGCCTTCCTTAAATATTGTTACTTCCCATGTTTGAAATTTTACTCTGCCAGTGAGCCCTTAACAAGAGGACAGAATTTTTTTTTTTGCTAAACATTACCTGCTGAATGCTCTGGCTTTATGACCTCTAACTGTGCCTTTATGCATGCAAATGAAGCCCAGCAGAGACAGAAACTCTGTATTTCCAATTGTAATCAGTAGTTCCTCAATTTCCCTGTCACTTTGGAGCCTTTGACTTTTACTCCTGTACTTAAGTCTCCATCTTTCTCATCCATTGCTACTTATGGATGTGTGTGAGTTTATGAGCATTGTCTCTCTACTAATCCTACTTGGTCTAGTTTGTAAGCTCATAAGCATAAGATGATGCTTAGCAACTGAACACAGAGCTGCAGGAGATATAATTAAATAAGCATTTCTACTGTATCTGGCTTCAGTGATTATTTTTTAGTTTTTAGATGTCGGTTTAGTTTTTAGGTTCTCCTTGTTGAGCTTAAGAGGCATGTTTTGTTTCATTTCTGTTCCCTACAAACACCAAGTACTTTATTACTTTGTTCTGTATTAAAGGAGGGAAATCCACTCATCCAGACTATAGACAAGTTGGTTAAAGACTTTATTCAGGAAGATAAGCGAGCGAAACCTCCTTGTGTAATGCATTTCACACCAGAAACACTCGATACTTAAAATAGAAAGAAAAATCAGCTCTTCAGCTGTAGAAATGTTTTCCACTTCATGAATTTTTATTAAGCACATTTTTTTCCCCTGCTATACTTGTTAGTAAGTCTGCAATCCTGATCTAGTCAGCTGGTGAGCTGACTAATAATTTTAAATGAGAAGGAAAAAAAGCAGGATAAAATGTTTGGTGTGGACATCCAGTGGTCTACATCATGTTGTCCTCCTGCCCTTTCTCTGCTTGCTCTAGTTGTTGACTTGCCTTTGGCATTCGCACAAGCTAAAATATCTGCCTCCCGCTCAGATAGCCTTGTGCCAGAACTGAAACTGGAGCATATTGTTCCAGCATTAAATGGGCAACGTTGAATACTTGGTAAATTAACAACAGCTGCAAGTTTTTCAGCTATTTTTATTTGTACTGTGGCTATAATTTTTCTAGTGTGTTTGTGCTGAAGTCAGAAGAGGAAAGGAAAATAGATCCCCCAAGAGGCTGACTTTTTGATTTTAATTAAAAAAAGGCCCTGCTGAACAAAAGCATCCATAAAATAAATAGTAGCGAAGGCAGCCTAGCAGTTTATTCAGTGTTACGTGGGCCCCTTAGTCTGGTTGCTGGTATGACTTTCTGGGGCTTTTAGGGGCACCTCAGCACATGGTGAAGTAACTGTCACCTTCCACGATTAGCTCTCTCCTTTAAAAGTCCTACCACTAGTAGTATCTGTCTTAGCCTTTCGTAAAGATTGGTGGCAGCAAAGCAATTTTCTGGTTTATTTATGCTTTATGCTTCTGGCCAGAGATCCAAGTCTAACTCCATGTCAGCCACTCCATTCAGCGGTCTTTGGCCCTAAAATCAAGCTAAGAAAGCTTAAGAGGATGATTGTAAACCAGGATTTCTTAAGTATGCTTTAACAGTCCAGTGATTCGGATTTCTTCCCAGAAGCTGCATGATCATGCATGACAATGAATGATAAGCAATGACAAGGCAGACCCCACGCTTTAAAATGAAAGGTCAGTGTGGATCCATGAATTGACATCTTGCCCTGGTTCCAGAGGGGGTCAGGCTCCTGCTCTGCTCCTTCCCCTGCAGCACCAGGTGGCTCCATGGGTGCAGAGAGGAGAGGGGGAGGTTGATCCTGGGGGAGAGAGGATATCACAGTGTTTGGTGGCGGTGCTTTCTGAGCATCCCTCATAAGGAGTTAGGATGTTGTCTTGAAGTTTGAGATGTAGCGAAAAACAGCAGCTGGAAGTGTCACTGAGGGGAGAAAATCAGGTTTTCACTTAGTCTGTGCCCTTTTAAATATTCTAACTAAAAACTTGGTGAATGCAGGAGTGAATGAGAGGAAGCCCTTTCTGAAAGTACAAGAAGATGTTCCTTAGAAGTCTTGCCATTGAACAACTGTAGGAAGCAGACATAAGTGCATAGTTTATTTGAAAAGCTATTTAGCAAGAAATTTAGCAGGAACTTTTCCCCCGCCCTGTAACTGAAGAAAGAATTAGTCCAATTATTTTGTCTTTTTATGTGACCCAACTCACGGCAAGACATCCATTCCTTAGGCTTGACATCATTTTAGAAAAATGCATCCCACTGTGGGAATTAATGGCCATTCCTTTAAAAACGTTGAAAATGTGTTTCTTCTGGATTTAAGTGGAAATGCATAAGGGAGGTGGTTTGCTGTTCTACTGAGTAACCTAAAACTTTAAGGGTAACGCCAGACCTCTTGCCCATGTGCTTAACTTCACTATGGTGAATAGTTACACAGGGTCCCCTTTGTATACGGTGTCCTGTTTGCATATTTGAAGGACTGAGGCTTTATTTGGTATGTGGTGTCTGATGTGGGAGTCTGTAAACTGGGGTAAAGATTGCTGCTGCTTTAGAGAAACATAGCTTTATTGACACGAATTGGCACTGCTACGTTGAAGCTATTGGAAGTTTTCATCTTTTCATTGAAAAAGAACAATGTCATGGCAGGTGTGAGCCAAGGGTGAGCAGCCTCTCAGTGGTGAGGTGCCCGGCTTTTCCTTTCCACATTAGAAGCTAAGCACACTACAAAGCAAAGGGTGTTTTGTTTTTTGGGGTTTTTTTTTGCCTCGTGCTTTGGGAGGATGACAACAAGATTTCCATCCTGAGCAGGCACGAGGAGCTGTAGCTAATTCACGGTGTCATGCTCTGTGTCAGAAAGGGCTTTGAAACTTGGTTGTAGGTGAAAAATGGGAACTTCTGCCTTGCATGGAGGAAAGGTACAGCAGCCATCTGTCTGCAGTAGAAAAAAGACAAAGCTGGAGGAGTTGTCCCCTCACCAATACCCTTTGCAAGATGCTGTCATTCTAAACGGTGGCCTGTGATTTGGAGTCTGCCTCTGTTAATTTCTTTGGCTGCCATGCTGTTGCTTTCAGACCTCTGAAGCCTGGTTGGAAAAGTGCTGAGAAGAAGCCTTGACTGTGGCTCATAGTCAGTGTCATTAATTGCATGTAGCTGCTTCTGCTGCTTGATGGTTTTGTTTCCGAGGAGCAGAAGGGAGGAGGGGAGGTGACCTAAGGTCTGATGTCATTCTGTATAATCTATATCCTGAAAACTATACCTGTGGGCTCATACGAGACAACTTGCTGTGATTATAGCTTGGTTCTTTACTTCTTACCTGCTAACTCCAGCTGGCATGCACCCTGGTGAAAGATGAATTAGCCCAAGATTTTATTCCACTTCTCATCTTGCTGGTTGTCTCGGACATGTCATTCTCTTGTTCACTTCTCTGCCCTGCTGCTTCTATTCCATTTCTTTCTCCCATCTGTGAGTTTATGTTTGTGGCTACAGTCTAAAGGGTCCTTTGGCTGCACAGAACTGCCCTGGAAACATGTAGGAACTGTGATGCTGTTTTAGTGCCTTCATTCTGTGGTGCTGTTTCTGCTCTGGGAAGAATCCTGTAGTGTTCGGAAGAACAGCTGGCAGGCCCGTGAAGAGAGTGGCACCAAGCCAAGCTGTGCCCTGTGGAACCAGGACCAATGCCCTTGATACCCCTGGAGCTGCCCACTGCTTGCATGGGGATTGAATTTTCTCCAGACGCTCCATTTACGCAGTGTTGTCATCACTGGCCAAATTCGTGAGTGTGCCTGTGCTCCTTTCTGAGCTGTGGGTGTTTTTTCCATCTGTTAACGTGGGCAGGCACTATTAGAATCCTCAGCACTTTCAGTCTAGTTGAATAATTTTCTATCTGCTAGGTTTATAAATTAAACATTTATAGCCATATCTCATACTATTATCCATCCATAGCAACGCCTCCAGGCAGGGATCTTGAGCTTTTTTGGAGTGTAGACCACGTGTTACTGGAGACCGAATGTTTCATTTATACCTCATCTCTCTTGCGGTTCTCAGTTGCAGAACGTCCCTGAGGTAACGTTAGATATTCTTTGTTAGGAAATAACCTTAGTAAAGAGATTTTTGATGTCTGTGTAGTCTGTCAAGGGGAAGAGCAGAGATCATTGCAGCATCCTGACTTTTTTTTGTGTCTTGTCATGTAACTTCCCCACATGTGACTATGATCTATTGTCTGAAAGCAGGAATAAAGAACAGCATAATATCTGATGAACCGCAGATCACAAGAGTGGTAACTAGAGGTCCAACAATGCTAACTGGAAAACTTACATTGTAACTATTATTAGAGGAACCCGAAAGCTTGGTGGGCTCCCAAAATCCATGTACACAAGACAAGATGTTTGAGCAGGGAGCATGCTCTGCACAAGAGGCCTGTAAAAAGCTACCCACATCCAGTATGTACTTCATCAAGTTATGAAGTGGATGAACTTGAGGGGTGAAAATCAGTATGAGCCAAGTCATGGCTCCTATACCAAGAGATTATTTGAATTGATCTGGTTATGTGTATCCAGTATGTCTATCTAGACGGTCATATTTGGAACCTGCAGTTCCCCTTCCCTCCTTCCAGGAAGCTGTTTTGACCGTGGAAAACCTCAGGTGGTTGCTCAAACAAAGGAAATTATCATTTTAAATGAAAGCCAAATGCTAGTATGCTTTTGATTTAAATGAAGAGATTTGTCAACATTCTTAGTGGATTATGTTGAAATTTGACAAACTGGGACATGGGAGATTGTTGTTTAGGTACAGTCAGGCTCCAAAAAGAAGAAAAACAAATGTAATGTTCTTACAGAATCATAGAATTGCTAGGGTTGGAAGGGACCTTAAAGATCATCTAGTTCCAACCCCCCTGCCATGGGCAGGGACACCTCCCACTAGAGCAGGTTGCTCAGAGCCCCATCCAGCCTGGTCTTAAAAACTTCCAAGGATGGGGCTTCCACCACCTCTCTGGGTAACCTGTTCCAGTGTCTCACCACCCTCATGGGGAAGAAATTCTTCCTAAATATCTAACTTGTCTCTAGTTTTAATCCATTCCCTCTAGTCCTATCACTGCCCGACAGCCTAAAAAGTCCCTCCCCAGCTTTCTTGTAGCCCCCTTCAGATACTGGAAGGCCACAATACGGTCTCCCTGGAGCCTTCTTTTTTATAGACTGAACAACCTCAACTCTCTCAGTCTGTCCCCATAGGAGAGGTGCTCCAGCCCTCTGATCATCCTCGTGGCCCTTCTGTGGACACGTTCCAGCAGGTCCATATCCTTCCTGTAATAAGGACTCCAGAACTGGACGCAGTACTCCAGGTGAGGTCTCACGAGAGCAGAGTAGAGGGGGAGAATCACTTCCCTCGACCTGCTGGCCACGCTTCTCTTGATGCAGCCCAGGATACGACTGGTCCTCTGGGCTGCAAGAGCACACTGATGGCTCATGGTGAGCTTCTCATCCACCAGCACTGCCAAGTCCTTTTCTTCCTGGCTGCTCTCAAGCCAGTCACTGCCCAGCCAATATTGGTGCTTGGGATTGCTCCGACCCAGATGGAGGACCTTGCATTTGGCCTTGTTGAACTTCATGAAGTTGACACGGGCCCAACTCTCCAGCCTGTCAAGGTCCCTCTGGATGTCATCCCTTCCCTCCAGTGTGTCAGCCACCCCACACAGTTTGGTGTCATCAGCAAACTTGCTGAGGGTGCACTCAATGGCACTGTCCATGTCGCTGACAAAGATGGTAAACAAGACTGGTCCCAGTACTGATCCTTGAGGGACTCTGCTTGTCACTGGTCTCCACGTGGATACTGACCCATTGACAACCACTCTTTGGGAGTGGCCATCAAGCCAGTTCTTCATCCACTGAATTGTCCATTTGTCAAATCCATATTTCACCAGCTTGGAGACCAGAATGTCATGCGGGACAGTGTCAAAGGCTTTGCTCAGGTCCAGGTAAATGATGTCACTTGCTCTTCCCCCATCTATTGATGTTGTGACCTCATAGAAGGCCACCAGGTTAGTCAGGCATGATTTGCCCTTGGTGAAGCCATGTTGGTTACAGCAAATCACTTCATTGTTATTCATCTGCCTCAGTAGTGCCTCCAGGAGGATCCGCTCCATGATCTTACCAGGCACAGGAAAAAAAAAAAAAAAAAAAACTGCCCAGAGGTGCTGCAATACCAGGACGATGCGCAGAGAGGAGGGAGCAAGCTCTGAGTCCAACTCCCACGCCCCAAAATCCGTTTAATATAAAGTCCTCTCATTGAGGACGTATCAGATATTAAACCGATAAGAACAGATACTACACTTGATCTTAGCCAAAAGGCAGAGAAGCGATAGGATGTTACTTGGCTTGGAAAAATGCTTTGCCATTAGTAGGCATTGTAACTTGCCAGAAAGGGTTATTTGCTATTCTAGTCCTTTCATGGGAAATACTCCAAGGACAACCACATAGTAATTCTTCCTGCTCAAATAAGTAGTTGTGAGGTACAGCTGTTGGATTTGTCTCACTGGAGTTTAATAATAATATGCTATCGCTGTGGCAGTATTGGACTGAGGAGGAGTCAGTTTAGATTTCTGGTTTAATTTAAAAGGCATTGATGTTTCAGTCCACCTGGTGAGTGTCTGCCCAAAAACCACAATAGAGCGTCTCCCTGAAAGCTTGAATTGACTTATTAAGCAAATAGAAATGACACTCAGTCGAACTCTTCTACTGTTTCTATTTTTGAGGAGGTTTTGTGAGAAACCTGAGAAAGATGTGTTTGCTGCTACTCAGTAGGAACTTTAATAGACTGTGCAAGAATAGAAAAACCTGATTATTAGCCTGGATAAATTCAAACCTCTAGGCTCCTCCCAGTGTTTCAGGACCTGAGTCCCAAAGCAGAGGGTTTTCTGGACAGCAGCATGTCGGTGATGGGATTCCAGCATTCTAATATACACAGTAATGCAGCCCCCTTCAATAGAACAGCCTTACAGACCAGACCACGTTCACTTTTGCTATGTTACTATGTGAGTTTCAGCATTGACTTCAAAGTAGTTAGTCTAGTGTAGCTGGACCAAATGAACTGAAGATTCCCTTCAGAACTGTTTCTTCGGCCCTGGTTTGGTCATTAAATCAAGCTGGACCTGTGCCATTAGTTGTACATCTGTGCTTTTCCCCTGGGAGATTGAGATGCTTTGTGAGGATGTGAATGACACAGTCATGATGGCTGCTAATGGAAGTGTCTGGAGGTAAGCATCTGACAATTCACTGTTAAGCAGCTGGGAGTTGACCAAAAACAAAGCTTCCCTCAGCAGAGTGCCCAAATAGATACTTCTGCTTAGAGAAATACCTGTATTCTGACTTGGTATTTTTTAGAATCTGACTTTCAAATCTCCACTGTATTCAGTTGCTCACTTATTTACTACACACGGGACATGTGTAATCCAATTTAAAACTGTCCTGGTTTGAGTTAGAACAGAACTAATTCTGTTCAGTGATTTTTACTTTCCATCTCAGTTCTTCTAACTAACTGCACTGTCTGAAGGTAGCAGCCTGTTCTCACAGACAGTGTCTGCTGCTAGCAGTGATAACACCCCATGGTTAGAGTTACTACCAAGGATTGGTGTGCAGACCAAGACCACTGCTGGATTTTGTGTACCACATTGGAGGGTGCACAAAAGTGAAACCGCAGCTGCAGGGAGGAGCGGACAGCACAGGTGACCCTAAACTGACCAACAAGGGATTCCATCCCATATACACCATATTTGGCATGAAGCTGAGGGGTCTGAAGGATCTGTGTCTCTTCTCCCCTCTTGGGCTGCATTGCCAGCTTTGCTTGGCTTGGCTTGGGTCCTCTTTTGGTTCCTTCCTTGGAGCACCCAAGGAGGACTCTGTCCATTCTGCCTTTGATCCTGATCTGTGCGTTCCTGAACCCGGTACCAGAATCCAGCTCCTGAACACAGCTCCCGTCTGCTGCAGGGCCCAGTCTGGGACTCCCCCGGTGCCTGCACAGCATCAGTGGTGATGGTGATGTAATTACCATCAGGGGGGTTGGGTTCGATACTGGTTTTGTATATATTCCTTTATTATTATTATTATTATTAATTTCATTTCCATTAAAGCTATTCTAGTTTCCTTTTCTATTCACCAAGTCTCTCTCCCTTATTCCCTTTCTCCTCATCTATGGGGAGGGAGGGGGGTTAACAGAGAGCATCTGTTATAGGTCTAAGGGGCTGCCCTGACCCTAAACTGTGACAAAAATGAACAGATACACCTAACAACGATCTAACACATGATGGGTTTCTGGAATAAGCTCTTGAACTTGCCTCGGCCTTGCCTAACTTCCAGGGGAATGGCACTTAAGTGATATTTCATTATTACCAATTTCTTTTGTCCCTGTATTGTGTCATTGGTCATGGACTCTGCATCTTGTTTCTTGAGACCAAGGAGTCACTGCTTTCAGTGTCACAGATGTTTTCATGACTTCAGAGCACAAAGAATATTGATCCAGTATTTGCAGTTTTGGCATAAATATCTCAGAAAACTGAAAAGGGAAAAGAAAAATGAGTTGAATAAAAAAAACACCAACCTGTGTTTTCCAATGACTTCTCATAAGAAGAATCTGAAGGAGGTGTGCATCACTGGATTAAATGTCAAGAATGAAAAATAAGGGTAGTAAGGAGGGGCGTAAGGGTTGCCATGATTATGCAGCTGCGCTCTGTCCTGTCAGCTCCTGCTCTCTCTCTGCGGAACAAATGAGCGCATGGGGGATGCATAACATCAGCAGAACAAAGCCCAGGAACTCCCAGAGCGACTGCCCTGAGTCCTGGTGACCATCAAAGAAATCTATTTTCCTGCAGCCTTTGATGGGCTGTCATAGCTTAACTAACCGGCATCTGTAGCACAATGCTGTTACTGCCTCGGTCTTGTCTGGGCTGCAAATGACTGGGAAAATTGAGTTCTGAATCCATCTTCCTTTGCTCAGTCTTTCTCTTTGCTTTGGTTTTATTATTATGGGAGATGAAAGACAGCCCCTGAGGATTTAAGTATGAGGTAACTTAAAGGCTGCTTTTATTCTTAGGATGGTAAAGCAGAAGAATAAAATGCATGTAGGAAATGGGCAAATGGGCCAATTCGTCCTGAACTGAAGGGAATGAACGCTGGCAGGGTTTTAGATTTAAAATGGGGGAACCCCAAATCTAGACTTTCCTTTTAATAGTACTCTAGATAGCACCAGTTCATTTGATGAGTAAGTGCTTTCCTAGAGCTGGCGATGAACCAAGATTCCAGTTCTTAGTCAAAGGAAAGCAAGTTTTAAATCTATGTCTTTATAGTGGCACTTGTTAGCTACATTCATTAGAAGCTTAAAATGTAAAATCATATTATTACCCAATCCTTTCCTCTGTAAAAGCTAGTATTTGGTTCGTTCGTTTTTAAAGAGAGTGAGGATGGAAATAGTGAATATCCTCACTCTTGGCAGGGTTTTCCTTTCAGTTCCTGACAAATGATCCCTTCCCACTCCCCCCTCTACTTTATAGGTTGTTTTATCAGCTGACTTTTGACTTGTTCTGTAGTTAAAGAATGCACATAATAACGTTTTTATTTCTCATGAATACATAGAAGGAAACAGAGTAATTGCAGAAGCTAAATTCAATTATGGAGCTGTAGAACCAACCCAGTACCATTTGGAATACATCAACTGCTTACAGTGGATTTGGGAAAATGCTACATCTGTTTCCTTCTAGTTGGAACAAAAGAGACTGCCACTACCCCCTTGAAGCTGCAGAGACTCCAGTGGAATGTTGAACATTTTTTTGCTTTCTTTGGGTAAAAATGCTTTCAATATGTGGCATGCCTCATGTTTTCTTGCAGATCTGACGTTAGAACTTACAGCGTAAGATGAATTCCACTAGGAAGGTGTAACACACACACACACACACACCCCCCCCCACCCCCACACCCCCCAGCTTTAATGTTTGTGCAAATGTTGCTGAGTTCATGGGTGTAGAAATAAGAAGGTAAAGCAAGTCCTAACGTTCTCTTCTACTGAGGATCTTTTGGCACTTTCATAAACATCTGGCTAAACATTATGATACAGATCCAAGCTGGATGTTTCATATAACTGTGATAACTATCATAACTATGGTTTCCCAAACAGTTTGAAGAAGATTCAGTACAGATGTTCTGTATGACAGTCACTGGTTGTTTGGGTTGAGGGCAAGTCGACTGTGAGTCGACAGTGGGCACTGCAAGCCAAAAGGGACAACTGTGTCCTGAGGTGCATCAAGTACAGAATATCTAACTGGTTGAGAGAGGCGATTGTCCCACTCTACACTGCACTGGTGTGGCCCTACCTTGAGTACTGTGTGCAGTTTTGAGCGCCTCGGTGTAAGAAGGACATAAAACTATTAGAAAGTGTTCAGAGGAGGGTGACTGAGGTGGTGAAAGGCCTGAAGGGCAAGACTTAGGCAGAGCAACTGAGATCACTTGGCTTGTTCAGTTTAGAGAAGGCTGAGGATTGACCTCATCTCAGTGCCATAACTTCCTCAACAGGGGCAGAAGAGTGGGAGGTGCTGATCTCCTCTCTGGTGACCAGCGGTAGGACACAATGAAATGGAATGGAGCTGCGTCAAGGGTAGTTTGGACATGACATTAGGAAAAGGCTCTTCACCAAGAGTGTGGTCGGTCACTGGAACAGGCTCCCCAGTGAAGTAATCACAGCACCAAGCCTGTCAGTGTTCAAGAAGCATCTTGATGATCATCTCCATCATCGTGTGTTTAGTGTTAGTCCTGCGAGGAGCAGGGTGTTGGTCTCAATTATTCTTATGAGTCCCTTCCAACTTGAGATACTTTATGGTTCTATGACCTCAGTGTCATTAATGTCTTGCTAGTAGAGCTGTTTAGCAGGTGCGACTGCTGCAGGCACCCAAGAGCTGGGCAGGGCGATGGGGGTCCATGGGCAAGGTGTTGCCCAGGTGATGGGTCAGCCCGTCTGGCGGTACCCCTGGGTGTCCATGCGGGTCTGGCGGGTCCCGTGGGTGCTGTCCGTGGTGCTGAGCCCATGCCGGATCCCCTCCTGCTTCTTGTAGGCCCTGAAAAATGAAGGTCTCCTGCTCTTCCTTAGTTTCCTCCTTTTATTCCCTCCCTAGGATAGTGATGAGAGGATTATATTCAATTGAAATGGATCATTCTAGGGCTGAAGTGCATTTCTAATTTGCTACATAATGGCCAAAAAAAAAACCAAACAAACAAACAAAAAATCCAACAAAAAAGTGAAATTAATGAGTCAGGCTCCTCACATGAAATTGCATAAAAAGAGTATTTGTATTTCTTTTGTGGAAAGGTTAATAGATCTAAATATAAAGTAATGCTTTGTGACGGGAGGCTATCTAATGCTAAACCCACATCAATTCTAAATAAAAATATGATAATTAATGCGTGTGCTCTGAACAGCAGAAATACTAATAAGAATTAGAAGCTTGTGCTGAAATCTTTTACTGTTGCTAAAATAATTGATTAATTCAAGGTGTAAAAGTTGCTTTTTTTTAAGAATCCTATATGGGAAATATTCTGTTCTTTCTTGCAGAACAGCAAAAAAGACTGGCCAGAAACAACACCTTCTGAAACATTTGAAAAATCATTCTTTATACTATGAGTTATGTGACTTTGTAATCTTGGTCTTGATGAGACAGATGTGCATCTGGAATAGTATTTTTTTTCTGCTTGCTGTTATGCAGGAGGGAAAGCTTAGTAAAAGATCAGCATCCTTTTATACAAGAGTTTCCTGCTGTTTTCTCATTACCTTAGTAAATAAAAATACCTTCAAATAATCATGTTTTTAATGAGAGTTGCTTCTGTCTTCTGTGACAAGTATTTGTGAAATCACTGGTAGCATGGCTTGCAAGCTCAGTTTCTTATAATAGTTTGGAGATGGGATATTTCTACCATCAGCTGTTGGCATCACCAGGAAAGAAGTAGGGATGAATTTTTATGGATTCAGGAAACAAAATTTATTTTTTCTAGTAAATTGTTTTTACCCTTAGGCTGCACTTTTCATTTTCAGTATACGTTGTCTCTGACGGATTACGTTTTCTTGGCTATAGAAGAGCAATATGGTTATATTCCTTGACTCTGCAAATGAAATCTTTCAAACTTTCAGCAAGCAGAAGTCCAGATTCCAGTGCACGATCTCTAATGAGCAGCTTGTATCTCATAATGCTTTCAGCTCTTGTCTAGGCACTGAAGTGGATAATGTTCTGAAAAATGATAGTATTTTAAAGGTCAGATCCCATAAAATATTATGATTCCTAGCCAATAATGTGCCTTTTGGAACTGATTATTTTAGTATGGAGTTACACTGTCCAGTGTCCCATCTTTTTGTCTGGGTGTCAGCAGGTTCTTGCCATGTGCAGTGACATGTAAAACTTGGAAAGGTCTGTGTGAGTAAGTTTTGCAAGAGGCCTTCTGTAACAGAGGCAGCAGGAATAGCCAGTTTTTCCTTAGATGCCGTGGAGCTGCTGGAGGTCAGAAAGATGTTAATCCTTCCCACTTCCTCCTTACTAGTTTGATCTAGCTGTGTGGAAGACAAGAGTTCTGGGCGCATGTTGGAATAGGATCGTGTCATGCTCAGAAACAATCTGTGTCTCAGATATGTCTAACTCTCTCTTCCTGCTCATCTATGTGTTAATGCTGTCAGAGCTTCTGAGGACGTAGCCACAAGAGTGATATTTGGATCAACTTGCACCTCTCTAATGTATAGCATATACCCAGCGGAATGGGAGGTAGCAGCCACTAAGTGGGTCATCCCAAAACACTAGGAGCTGTTTCTGTCATATCAGTGTGGCAGGCCACTCTGTTAAATACCTGTCTTTTTCCTTCTGAATCTCCCTTTGGGTGTCTATTACTGTAATATGTAATGGAAACTGTGTGGCATCCAGCTTTTTGTCTGGTTAAAAAGAAAGAGCCTCGACCTCAGTTGCTGCTAAGTGATAGGGTTTCATTGACTTAGCGATCAATAGCAGACCTGTGCCTCCTACAGATGCTGGCTTTGAGCAGATGTCAGAAACTCGCTCTGAGTGTCCCTTCGGCATACAGATAGCAGCTGCCCTCCCCCTGCCCTCTGCAGACACATCCATCCACCGCGGGTGGCCTTTTACATTGGTACCCATGACAAAAACGGCTGGACTCATACTGGAAGGTATTTACTAGCTGCAGATGGAGCTGACATCGGTTTTACTTTTTTTCATTATTAATTTTCAAACCTCCAATAGAAGCATGGGCATGAATCTACCACTCCCTTGATTGCAAAGAGTAATTAATTGATCAGATCTGTTTTCTTTTTATTGTCCTGTGGCCTGAAAGATAATGATGTGCAATGTGGAGGATGTTCCTGCTAGAGAGAGTATTTCTGCAAATCCTGCAAAGCATAACTAATGATCTGTGGAGTACCATCTGACATTCAGTGAGCAGGCTGCCTGCTCTGTCTTCCCCCACACCATGTGCATACATATGTACTCGCGTTCTATATTTTATGATGTGATCACGAACAGTCTTTGGTTAGTGTTTTAGTAACTTCTCTTTCTCATTGTTCTTACTAGCAGCAGTAACATTTGCAATTTTAATCTGTGTCAGGAAGCATGTTTCCCTTCTTGAAGGAAATCTGAATGAATTTAGAGGCCACAGAGAGGGACAGCTTGCAGGTCACAATGCTGCAGTCTGTCACAAAAAAAAAAGGGCTACAAGACAGATGCTGATTTATTTAAAAACAAACAAAAAACCCCAAGTCTTATGTTTTTTCTCCTTCCTTCCAAATACGCAATCTTAAGGAATGTATTCAAGCATCTGGCTAATTCACGTACCATTAAGTCTCTTAAGATTACATATGCACACCCAATTAGACCTGCATCATTTATTTAAAAAATGACTGTACTCTTGTATTTATATCTTATAACTGTGCCAAATTGCTAAAGGGCATATAAGGAAGAATTTTAGAAACAAAATGTGCTGAGTCCTTCTCCTAGAAAAGTTGAAAGCATCAGCAGGGCCCTACCTAAGACTAGTTTAAAAATCATAAACACACTTTTATTAGTGAATGGCTTTTTTTACAGACATGAGCAAATGCTTGTTGGAAACTCTTGAGATACAGCCTATCTTTGTATAGGAGCTATTGAAGTGGGCATCAACCCTGATATGTGAGGTCCTTTTTTATTGCAGTACTAGACATAAATCTTCCCTGCGTTTCTGCTTTGTGGACTGCAGTGAGCTGCTGCCAGCTGCAGTTTCTTGAGGGTTTAATAGTCTCAAAGAACCCCAAGGACATCATCCTCCAAAGGCTCTGCAAGGATGAGAGCTTGATGCTGATGGTGTATGTCCCCTCTCAGGCGTGTATGGCTCTCCACCGGCTTAACTAAGGGACTCAGAAGAATAATTTGGATCTTGGCAAGAGATGGATGATCGTACCCTGCTTCAGAGAATATGTGTGGGATAGGAAAAACTAATCTGTGCTCTGACTACCCTGTTCATCTCTGGTACCTGAGTGCTGAAGAGGCTTAAATCCTTAGAAGCAAAGACATTCTTGTCTTATTTTTAGCAGTGGATTCCTGCAAGGTCTGCTAATCAGCAGTAGAGACGCTGGTTAGTGGCCACCTGCTTTATGTAGGGGTTTACTGGCGTAAAGTTGCCATGGAGATCAGTAGGAGTTTTAACCAAGCAGGGATCGCGGCGGTTCACCCTTTGTGTGTAAATCTGTTTGATGTGTCATCTGTGTGGGATTCAGGTGTGCTGCTCACGTTTGCCTGATGCCTGTGTCAGAGAGCTGAACAGCTGCCAGGCAGTATTCATAGCACTGTGATACTAAAAAAAGGCAGAATCGGGATTGGTACCTGCTGTTCCAGGGCCTAAATAAAAGCAAAGTCTGGACAGTGAAGGATTTTTGGTACAGGTATTGATTTTTAGTACAGGTATCTAAGCCCTGTAAGCTAGAAGGAACTATTACTTACAAAACTTTCCCAGGCTGGAGCGTTTCTTGTGGCAGCAGTAAGCATATTGGCTGCCTGAAACAGGGGATTCTTAAGAGGCAGAAACAGAAATCTTACAGCTTGGGAGATGTGGGAAGGAGGAATCTTCCCGACTCATTTTAGAACTTGTAAACTGGATTAAAATACAGGGAGGAGGGTGAGCAGGATGAGTGCTGAATATAAATGTCTCTTTTACACTTTTAAAGGGTGCGCAGGCTCCACGTGCTCAGAAACATTGCTGGGAAAACAGCGATTAAAATGCTCGAGCCCGAAAAGGCTTTAAGGTTGTTGAGGTAAACGGTGACTCACACTGGTTGAGAAGCAGGAAGGGAAAACATTTAACAGCATACACACCAGGCTGGACTCTGAAATGAGGCTTCCCAAGGGGTCAACCTGTAGGCACTGGGATTTTAGCCAGGGCCTGCTGATGTGCAGCCTTCAAAGGTGAAGAGCCAAAGTATTTTTCAGTGGCTTGGCAGCAGACTTGCTGGGTTTACTATGCGTTTATGCTTGCAGGTGATACGTAGAGAAACTTGGCGTATTTCTAACCTTAGAGGAAATAGCCAGCTGATGAAAAGATTTGGAAAGAGGGGTTAAGAAGTTGGAAGCTTTGAAGGCGTGGGGGGGGGAAAGGAGGAATAGGGCAAATGTGGAGATGGATCTTTGGACACAACTTGGCTTTAGCAGCAGCTGCAGAACACTCCTGCATATAGTGCCTGGATCACAGGATTGGTCCGAGAGAGGAATGAGGCTTCTGCTGTGTTTAATCCTGTGGAAAAAGCTCCAGTCCTTTCAATGGAAGATAAAGATTGTGCATTTTAAGACTGGTGTGAGCCTGTTGTATTAGTGGAAAGGCCTGATTGCACACATCAAAAACATCTCCTCCCCCTCTTCCCCCCATCTCCTGTACCGCTCTTAATTTAATATGTAGCAGTTTGTCTTCATGGGCTGTAATTGATCTGTCTGTGATTTAGCTCATCAGATGCTCTTTAAAGAGCTTGCAGCCTTTCTTATTCATGAGGAGTGAGAGCTGGGGATCTAAAAACACTTTGTCTTTGTCTTAACTGGATTCATTTAGTATTCTGGGATTCGGGGAGGCTAATAAACCTATACGAGCTATTATGTAAAGGTGAGCTGCCAAGTGAACATGAAGGATGACCCAAGCAGCACTGGTGTGCCGAGCCCTCTTCAACATCGAGTGTCAGGCGTGGGCAGCAAAGGGAATTGCTGCTGAAGCCTCGGCAAGGTATTCCCCTCCACTCTGTGGAGTGTGTCCCGTAAAGCCCTGGCCATGTGCGACCAGATGATGGGAGTTTGTGGCGGAGCTCCTGAAGTTGCATCTGCAATGAAGACGGCATTGTACGCTAGCGATGTCAGCGGGATATATTTTGTGCCTTGTGTATAGATAGAGAGTTTGGGCTTGACGTCTGGTTTTCTTTTTTAAGCACTGCTATTGTTCTGAGCTGCTGTCTGTACTCGGGCAGTTCCCATAACGATGTGCGCTTCCCACGTTGCCTGCACACACGTGCTGAGAAAATGCCTGTCGCCATCCTTTAACAAGGCTGTGCTGGCAATCTGCAAAAGAGAACAATACCCCTGGGCTGCAGAAAGCAGTTTCCTTTCCCCGGTACTTTAATGAGCACTTGAGATATTTCCAAGCTGTAGGAAGAGGAGGTGGCATGGATGGGTTCTCCATTCTGCTCCTTTCTGAGCCCGGCCCCATGTGCCAGAGACTTCCAGAAAGATGCGTTATTCCCAGCAATTACAGACTCTACTGTGTGGTTGTACAGTGTCATCAAACTGCCTATGCCTCGGAGGTCTCTTAAGTGACTACAACCACGAATAGTCTCTTAAGTTCTCTGTGGTCTTTCAAGATAGCAGTTCTGGATCCTGTGCTTGCACCAAACTGTACCGACTTTGTTCCTGAATTGTGGGAAGCTACAGGCCCCCACAGACAAAACCCTGCGTGAGGGATCGGAACCCTAGCAGGGCACGCTGCCATTCGCATCAACTGACTTCCCAGTTGCTGTGTGCGTTGGGATTGGAAATCTTGAGGATTGTTCAAAGTTTCCCCATTGCTCAAAGTCAGAGTATTTATAAACGCTCTGTACTTGTGTTTATAATTGTACAGTGTCTTATGTAAATAGTAATACTGTATTTTTCTTTCTTTGTAGTGTACGGAGGCCAAAAAGCACTGCTGGTACTTTGAAGGATTATATCCCACATATTATATGTAAGTAGTCATCACGTTCCTTTTTGCTTTTTCAAGTGCTCAAGAGAGAATTAGATTCTGTAGGCTCTTAGAATGTTGTTCTTTCACTAATTATACTTTTCCCATAATTTCCCTGAGACTTTTTCTAGCTTAAAAATGAAGATGCAATAAGCTTTCCTTTCCCTCCTTCCCAATGTCCCCATGTCTTATTAAAAAAAGTGTACAGTCTCATTTTGCCACCCAATCCAGGCGACCTTTCCAATTAAAAACAAAACACAAGATCTAAACCAGCTCTTATTTCAGAACACTGAAAGGAAATGTAAGTAGAGCTGTGTGAGGACAGTTCTCCCTTTGTTTTGGACAAGGGCAGATGATCAGGGAGTATACCAAGAGCGCTTTAAAAGTAAGTTAGTCTCTGTGATAAAACTGTTGTTTAATTTAGGGAGCTGGGAGGATTTGTTATCTGTGGCATAACTGTCCTTCTGATGAGTGGCATCTACATTCACAGCAAGGTTGGGTGTGAACCAAATGTCAATGACCTGCAGGTGACTGAGGACCTCTGTGAATTGCAGTTTTTGGTTTTAAATCACCCACAGCAACAACAAAAAGGCAGAGGAAATGTGTAGGTGGGAGGTATCTTACCTGGGGATTTGGGGGCAGAAAGGAGAAAAATGCACTAAACTTTTCCCCTGGGTTGTATAACTTCATAATTGCAAATGCTGTAAACGTAAAAAAAAAAAAAAAGAAATAAAGTGGGATGGAGGAGTAGGTAGCAGCATTAGGTCATCTCTTCCCTGAGCAAGCTCTTCTTTGATGAAGGATTGGAAATTAATGTAATCCTTATGCTAACCAAGAACTTTCCTCCCTTTTCTTCTCCACCTCCACTTCATCTGCCAGAAACAGGAGAGAAATGCTAGAGACAAAAGGCAGCTGGGAAGCCAGGCAAGAAACAAAGCTCATTGAAAGAATGAAACACTCCATGGTTTAATCATTTGCAATGCTGAATATTAACTGCTTAGGAAGTGTGTGTGCCTAGAACTCACTGTCTTTTTTTTCAGGTGACTGAAATGTTGAGAATTACTCATAAATGGTTGTCCAGAACAGATGGGTGAATTTAAATATGTTAATTTCCTTTGCATGCTAATAACAACAGGACTTTGATTCCACCTACATCTTATTTTGTTTTGCTGCAATATGGGAAAGAAGCTGGGATGTTAGGAAAATATGAAAAATCCCACTGTACCTTGACATCCGGGAGTGTGTTATTCATTATCATCTCGGTGTTCTGCTTACGTTTCTGCCCACGTGCTTTTGCAGCCAGCGTTTGTCTCCCTTGGTAATACAAGGGGGTAGCTACCTGGATATCAAATATGTTAGCTCAGGCTTTTTGTGGCACAGTTAAATACATACTGAGCCCTGCAAAACCGTGGGGTACAAAGGGGAGGCTTGCTATCTGCAATAGATCTAATGCATGCAAGGTTGCTTTCTAATTGGTTTTCTTTTGGTAACTAGTTTACTGTTTTCTTTGTGTGCTGAAATGGAGTAGATTGTAGAAAAGCAGCGTGTCCATCAAAGAGGTTAATTGGAGTTGCACATGGCTTTGAACATTAGATGGGAGAAAGGTGGGAGACAGGCTACAGTATTGGTGGGTTTGGGAGATTGTCTAATGTGGAGGGAAAACTGTTGTGTATTGACTTTCAGGTCAACGAGAAGACTTCAACTAGTAGTTGTGTATGCTTGTGGTAGTTACTGTGGCACCCTGTTATCCCAGTCATTCCATAAACTCGTTGTGATTGCCAGGCATCTGGACAGTGTGTGTAAATGGATAAAGGAAGAGGAAAGGGGTGGGATGTGTGTGCTCAGTGATTGTTGCGATGGTGATCACTGTCATGTTAATGCTATTGTTGGTTTTGCGATTACGAGTTTCAGTGGGGAGGAAGAATCACTAAGGAAAGACAGTAAGGATTTGGGGTTGGTAAAGCTCAGAGGATAGATAATGTGTGACAAGTGAAGACGTGTGGAAAGGAGGGGATAGAGGATATTTGAGTACATAGGAGCCCAGGAGGTTTGAAGGGGGCATGCATCAGGACAACAGGAAGGTCATTGATATCTGCGGTGCCTTGGGTGTCCTACTTTTTTACTTCTGCAATTTCAATTTCTGTTGTCTAGGATCCCTACCTGCTTCCTGCCTGTGCTGTCTTTTCACACCTGAATGGTGGAGGAGAGGCACAACACCAATCTCAGTATTTTAAAGTGAAGTCAAATTGCTTTGGCACTTGTCTGACCCTTCACTGAGTTAATTCAATGTATAATCCTACAGAAAATTGTTCATTTTACCACATTTGAGTCAGCATTGAATCAGCTTGGTACAGTTTTTGGCAAACACTGGTGAAATGGGAGGAAGGGAGTATTCTACATTTTGTGGGGGAGGAGGCATGAATAGGATCTTCTCTATTAGCATATGGTTAGATGTTAAATCATCTAAAGACATAACATGTAACTTTATCCTGAGAGTGCCTTCTCTGTGCAAATCTAGGTCTGGGATGTGCTGTAGTAAATTGGGGTTTATTTTATCTTACAATTTCTGGAGCAAGAGTTCATAAGAAACAGAGTGATTTAGTCAAATGAGCTTGCAATAGATCCATTCCTTTCTATCATTGGTTTTCTGACACACATTTTTTTCTACCCAGTTAACATATATAGTGTGTTCTTTGGTCTTGAAACTATCTTTGGAGACTTACGAAACCCAGCAAAGCACAATCCTTTTTTAATGAATTCCCTGTGATTTCAGTCCCGTGTTGGCAGTATTTCACATCTGTCTTGGAGATGCTTTGTATTACAGTGAAAAGGTTGGCTTGTCAGCTCAGAAGTACCAAGTTCTGTTTATTCATATATCTAGTGAGGCATGCTCGGACCAAGGCAACGCTGGACTGGCATGTCCATATGCCTTATCTCTTGCGGGTAGACACATCCTCCTAGAAGGTGCCTGCTTCTCTTTAAATTGCCCAGAATAACAGAAATCCAAGGTGAACTCTCACATAAAATGATTGTTTGCTTTTATTGGAAGTTTGAAGGCAAGATAGCCGTTTTAATCTTTCCTGTAAAGGCACTACTTCAGCCATCCAAAGACAGAGATAAGACTCTGTCTGCTAAGCAAAAGGAACATGGGATAAGAATGTGCCAAAATAAGCGTACTGGAAATTCAGCTAGATTGGGTGGTAAAACTTGCAGTGATGTAACTGTTCTTCTTCGGGAGCTCAAGTTTTTTCAGTTTTCTATTCAATCTGTCTTCCAATATAATTATTATAAAAGAAAAAGCTGTTAGAGATGTTGCTCAAAGCTTTCTTAAAACTTCTTAGTTATGCTTTCTGTACTAATAGTTAGGGCTAGGGCTGGAAGTCTCTGTTACAGAGCTAATGATACATCTCTCTGTCCAAATAATTAATGGTATTAGTACCTTTTCAAATTATTTTTTCCAGAGGACATAATTGTTCGAGCCTTCATAGATCAGCAGTAAGCTTTAGTTTTAATTCAAGCATGTTTCTTCCAAATATAATTCAATTTCTTAAGGCTAGACTGAGGAATTGAAAACTTTTCAAACTTTTCTACCTCTGCTGCGTGAATAAGACACAGCTTTTTGCAGATCAGAAGTGATCCCGGAAAGCTTGCCATGAATTTGAGACATAACATTGGTCTTGTATTGTTGATACAGAGTTTCCAAGAATGCTCTTAACTTTTAATCCACTAACCAAAGCAACCATTTCTCTATGTCCTAATTGTCTGAGTCACAAGATACTGTCAGTTAGATACTTTTCTCCTGCTTCATCAAAACATGTATTTATGTGGCCTGGAAAAATAATTAAACAAATATAAATCAGAGAAAGGAATTAGTCATTGGAGTCTACTTATTATCTTTTGGAAGAGCAGGGAGGCAAGTTATCCCTGACTTTGCTTAAAGAATTAGATCGTATGTCTCCATATGTGGATGCACAGAAAGCAATTCAGAATTAAAGCCATCTCAACAGACTTGACTTTGATCCTCTACAAGGATCCTCATCCTACTCTCACTTAAATAAGCCAGCTCAGTCTTATTCTAGATGTACCAGAAGTGCTGACAGTTGGCAGAAGAGATGGTCAAAATATTTCTCTTAGGAGGCAATAATGTGAATAATGACAGTGGGAGTGCTTTAGGTTGTAAAACTGCCACCTCTGTATGCAGATGCCAGGAGCACTTAAGATATGCCAGCTGCTTTTTCCACTCTGGACTGGGAATGAGTAGTAGAGAGAAGACTGCCTTATGTTTTGCTGATGAGCAATAGTTTGGTCAGAATGATTGTGATTGTCCCCCTCATTGCATGGTGGAGTATGTTCCATAGAATTGACTGACCAATCTCATAGGTCTTTTCTGTTTATTTTTCCTCCTGTTGTTAGCTACCATCACATCAGAGCTTTTAATGAGGTTATAAATTCCAGATGCTAGAACTTGCATGTTTCTAATCTTCTCCTTTCCAGGCTCCTTGGCATGCTAATAAAGCAGCACAAATAAATGCTTTTGATTATGAGTGGTAAGCATAAATCCACAGCAATAGAAATACCATGGCTAATGTCAGTGGGTTAGTGAAGTAGTCACTCACTGGAAGCAGGGCTGTCTGACTTACAGGGAGAAAAGAGTTTTGATGCTATCTAGTGCTGAGGTAACATTATTTCAGCACATCCTGTTGGATTATTATGTATTGAATTTTTAAATACTGTGATATTCTAAGAGGAGTAGTGAGGAAAAGAGAGTAACTCTGAGTAGCAAATCAGAGAATAACTCATGTGGGGAGGGTTCTCAGCAGACCTGCAGTCCAATTTCCTGTTCACAGCAGGGTCAGCCATGAGGTCAGACCAAGTGGCTCAGGGTCTTAACCATTTAAGTCTTGGGAGAACTCCAAGCAAGAAGATGGCACAACCTCTCCAGGCAATGTGCTCTGCTGCCTGGCTGCCCTCATGGTGCAAAAGTTTTTCCACATACCAAGTCAGAACCTTGTTTTATTTCAGCTTGCATCTATGGTTTGTGGTCCTTCCTCCCTGCACCTGGGAAGGTGCTGGCTCCTCCTGGGTAGCGGCAGGCTGCTTTTGGGTCCCTCTGAAGCCATTTCTTCCCTAGGCTGAACAAGCCCAAGTCTCTCAACCTCTTCTCATAGGGCAAGTGCCCCAGCCCCTGATTATCAGGTGACCCTTTGTTGAGCTCACTCCAGTTTATCAAGTTCCTTCTCTTCACTGGGGATGCCAAACCAAATCTCCAAACTTGGTGGGAGTACTCTTACCAATTCCAGCAACATGCTTGTCAACAGGACAGGTCCAGACCTCTGTGGTACTACCAGTGGTTACTTTGTACTTTCTAGGGAGAGTGTAAACCACTGATCACTGCTCTCTGAGTCCCACCATCCAACCAGTTTGTTGGTTTGTTGTTGGTTTGGTTTTTTTTACCTATCTAGCTGTCTACCTGTCCAGACTGTAATGTCCAAACTTGGATACAAGAATATTGTGGGAGACAGTGTGGAAAGCCTTGTTGAAGTTGAGGTAAATGGCATCTATTGCTCTCTGCCTTGTCCACAGATACCACCTGCTGCTGGTGTACTGGTAGAAGCTCTTCTTGCTGCACTTGGTGTCTCTTGCAACTAACTATCAGTTGTAGGTGAGGTTTGGCTTTCGTAACATTGCATCTGCTTGTTTGTATCTTAACTATGTTCTGACAGTTGACTGATGTGCTACTAGGTGAAAGATCTCCAGGAAGAAACAGAAACTTTCCCTGGAAGAAAACTGTTGATAAATAAGTGAAGAACAGAGTAAACATAGAGGAGTTTCATCTTGTAACCTCTTCTTATAATTATCCAAAGCAGGCCCTGAGTGAATGTCAAAAGTACGTGCAGATGGAAGTGCTGTATTTTTAGGCGAATGTATTTCTGCCATAGAAAGTAGTTTATTGCATACAGCAGGGAGCTGCTTATCTACACATTTATGTTGATTAAATCTGTTTAATTTTTCATTTTGAATTAGTATAAGAACATTAATGTAAACCTAAAAAATGAATGTTTGCTAATACTCTTAATGTTTAAAACATGTTCCTGCCCTACATGGGAACAGTCAATTTTTTTTCTTATTGTCAAGCATAATGCCGATTATATTCTGTTGGTGATTTTTCATGCCTTTTGAAATAAATTTCTTGTGCATTTTCACACACTTCTCTTCCTCTGCAGATTAAATTTGGTTATACTTATCACATAGTCATATTCACCTGGGTTTTTACTGTAAGCCCTTATGTGCTTGGCGGTCAGTCTATAGTAATAATTCTGTGCATTATCAAGAACCTGCAAAATGTTCCAGATGAAAACAATAAAAAAGTGGTTTTCTTTTGCTGATATTCAGATAGCTTAGAGAGCACTTCTTGCATCAATGTGCATACAAAAGGCTGGGAAACCCCCGCAGTCTAGACATGGGGCATATGTTGCATGACGAGAGCGACTTTCTGTGCTCTCTACATCCTGTTATGTTTACTACTTTTAATTAAGTTGACTTGCCTGATGATACACTTCTCTTTCCCTTTGCAGTTACAGCTGCATGAAGCATCAGCAGGCGTGTGCTTAGGGCCATAATCTAGCTGCTGATTTATTCTTCTGTTGGATTTGAAACCAGCATGGAGGAAGGAGAGGAGCAGCAGCATGCTAGTTCTGCATGCTTCCAGGCACACTGAATGTCTGGCACCGTACAGAAACAGAGATGGCCCTGGATTCAGGCCATGGCCACCAGTTTAGTAGTGAGCAGCCACAGGAAGGGCCAGTTTGCATATGTAGTTCAACGCAGGAACTCAGTACACAGTTTGTGTTGGGAAGAAAGAGAACAGTAGTTAGCAGCCCATCTGTATATAAATGCAACAAAGACGCACCACCATTGCTCAGTCCTGTGTGGCTTTGAACAGTAAGGGTATGAAACATCACAGCTGGTTTCAGTAGTCTGTGTCCTTAATGTGCTGCATTCTGCGCTTCAAATAAGGGACTAGATTCCCCTGATACTGATGCATCCGAGGCTGTAGTCCTGACTGCTGTAACCACCCAGCACCTGGATGCCTTGTTGTGGACTTGAATTTGCTGCAGTGGATCAGTTGTCCGATGCACAGCCTGGGGAGAATTAGGCTACCAAATTAACAACCACTCCACTTGCTAGGAGTGAGTCCTGAGGAGGCGGGAAGGATTTAATATCTCAGGCTTCACAGGCAATCAAGCAGGTGACTGACCTAATTTGAGATTAGAGTCTCTGAACAGTTTTGGAGTTGGAGGCTTGCCAGGCATAGGCAGCTTATTCTGAGGAAGCTGAGGAAGAGGAAAAGAGGGCAGTCTCTGTCTTCTGTTGGAGTATTCCTCTGAAACCAGATGCTCCTCTGTCTGAGGTGGAGCAGGGAACCCAATCCCACCCCCCTCTCATTTCCAGGGGATGCAATAACCATGGCTGTGGCTTATGAGTGAAGTTCAGTTTTACCTGTTGAGGCTGTTGCCTTGACGGGGCTCTGAGCAACCTGATCTAGTTTAAGATGTCCCTGCTTACTGCAGGGGGGGTTGGACTAGGTGACCTTTAGTGATCTTTTCTAGCCCAAACCATTCTATGATTCTAAATACTCACCAGAATATTAACTTCCACATCCCACACAAGAACCCTAATGTGAGGCTGAGAATCAACTTCTTTTGGCTTCCTGTCAGTGGACAGGAAGGCTTGTTTGTGATTTGTGTTCCAGTGGACAGCAACAAGGACCCCAGAGTCATCTTGAAGCTTCTGACTCTTTCGGGACAGGGTGACCCTGAATTGAAATTTTGAAAGGCTTGGTGGCACCTAGCTGTTGGCCATTAGTACCAGTGCCCATCTCTGTGTTTGATCGTGCAGTGGCTTGGTGAAGGAAAAAGAAGATTTACTGTGCATTAGTATGTTAGGTTCAGGCAGATAGAGGATTTGTGGATGCCCATCGCCCCCTGCCAGCAGAGTTCTTATCGTCTCCCAAAGCACTACGACCGCTCTCCCACTGGGAGTACCTTCAGACAGGAAGAACTGTTTGGCAGTTTAATAATAAGGGGCCCGATGATTAACTGGGAAGCCTTGTTCCTCTTGGTATGAGAAACTTAGAATTCCACCTCCAGAAAGGGAAAACTTGTCATACAGGTTATGTGTAGCTCACTTTTGGCAAAGCCTTAAGCTGCACTGTTTCTTCGCTTTGTTCTGCAAAAGTAAAACCTGCAGGCTGTGTTGAAGAATGGCTGCTGAAGGCACCGTATACTGCTGCTGGACAAAGCCCAGACCACAGCAGTTCCTGCTGGGTTCTACCACAGAAGGAGCAGTGAACATCTCTAGGTGGATGTATGCTGGCCAGAAAGCCATGTGGTGAGACTTGCTGCCTTTACAGACAATGCCTAGAGTGTCTCTGTGGGGTGGCCTTCCTCCTGGGGTCTGAGAAGAGAGGGCTGAGGTTATGGCGAGCTGTTGGGTAGCAGAAGGCTTGTGGAAGGGTCACTTTGCTAGGAGCAGCTGAGCAAATACTTCTCATTGCATCAGCGGTGAGGGAGGATTTACCATATTCTGCTGAGATCTTGTTCAGAGACAATTTTTATAGGCTCTTCACCTAAAAAATAATTGAGAATAATTCCTTTTCAGCTGTTGTCTGCTCTTGTTTTTCATGTCTGTTTGAAGGACAGGAGCCAAGTATCTTGTCTTGTTAAGAGATTTCAGCTGTGTCAAAGCAGACAGGAATCTAATCTGAGCAAATATTGTTTCTGTCTCTGTTGTTTCTACTCTATAGAAAAAATGACCTGACAGCCCTTTTCCTCCTTTTTGGCTTACATTTTCTGATGTAGTTAAGGGCTGGGTGATTTATCAAGTACCTGGGTAACTGTATGTCTGGTGCTCTCCTGGGTACTGGTGACTGTTTTTCTCTCAAGCACAGATGTTCCACTAAGGTCACAGCTGCATTCATCTGCGAAGCAGATATATTTGTTACATATGTAGTTATATATTTGCCAAAACCAGACCTACGGTTTATAAGGCACTGTTCTAGTGGGCACCGAGAGATCACCTTTGCTATGTATAAGAAAAGAAGAGACATACTTCTGGGTGATGAGCACCTATGACAGCAGGTAATGACTGAAGTTACGTACCTGCTGAAAATTAGTCTACATATGGAGACCTAACAAGGAGACATGACCGGCTCTAAGACCAAAGCTGGGAAGCAGATGTTGCCTATCACTCTGCTCCACCAGCCAAAGACCTTGCTTGTGTTACTGCTTCCCAAGAATTTAAGTGAATGCTGGTGGCCTTTGTGTTGTAGCATCTCTCTGGAGGGATTAAACCATTTTGGGACTCAAATAGTTACTTAGGTGGGAATCCTGAGTGCAGAGTTGGACTCTTGTATTTCCTTTTCCATGTTCAGTGGGCTGCTGCAGCAAAATGGATTTGCTGAGATTACCTCTGTGCCATGCTTGTAGCATTAAGCTACTCCACATGTCTAGTGGTCTTTCCCATGTACGCACTCAACCTGGGTCTTTCTTTCCATAGCAGTACAGGCAATGGCTTTGCTTTGAAAACTGCTTTTTATTGAAAGATGGAAATGCACATACAGGACAGTCTGAAATTAATTAATCAATGGTGAAGTAAACTTGGTTGAAAAGTAATTCCCTCTCTGTCATTTACATGGTACACTTGCTGTTGATCCTTTTCCGCATTCCTCATCCTTCAGGTCTAATTCTGAGCCCCGTGGCATTGTAGTCCTGTTGAGCTCAGTGGCGCTGCTCCTCATTGACAGCACGGCCGAGACTGAGCTTCATCGGAATTGTCTCAGCTAGTCACTTTGTGGTTGTTGCCTCCTTTGTTTTTCTTTTTATTTCACAGCTCATTTGGTTTTAATCTGTTCACCATCACTGTATCTTGGCAGCCGAATTTCAAGCAGATTAAATTTTTTTTAATTTTTTTTTTCAAACTTTTTTGTTCTAGAAGAAGTAAATACATATGCACACTGCAGCTGTCTGCCTTCATCAATGATAGCAGACCTGAGGCTTCTTTCTGGCTTTGAGGGCTCAGCACTGAGTCTGTCTGGAGGTGACCCAGTCTCAGCCGTCCAGCCCTTCCAGTTCTTGGGAGCACATGTGCTGCTTCTTCTGGTCTTTTGCCCATGCCAGTATTAGGAACCCATGTTGCAGATAATCTCAAGAGGTAACCTGAGAACACTGCACCCTGCGTTTCACAGGGATGGGGTTGATGGGGAGTATCCCTGTTGAGTGAGGATAGGGAGTGCTGTCAGCCTGCTATGGTCGTATAGCCTGCTAAAGACTTTAATCCCTGCTTTACCTCTTGAACTTCCTCACTTTTCGGCAAATGCCCATCGGGGAGTTATTTTTAGACGTGATTCTTTGCTGTAGCAGTTCTGCTAAGAAGGGACTTGTTCATCTGTTCAGATGCAGGTATAAATGGAAAGGAGCTTCTGGGCCATTTAATTGAGCAGTTATTGTCCACAGAACACGTGCAAGGATGCGTTTGTTTGTGGGGTTTGTAGTATAGAGTATACCCTGATGTGAAACTGTGCTTTGCTTGTCCATTAAGAAAGGAAGTTCAGCGTCACCATTTAAGTGCAAACCCGTGCAAAAAGCTTGCCACTGTGACCTGACACACAGCCTAACCCTGATCTCTGACATGGAGCTTCCTTGGTGCGCGAGGGTACTGTGCTAGCAGTACAAGGCGTTGCACATGCAGACGCAGTCACTTCACTCTGCTGAATTATGAATGATGTACCTTCTAAATCAGAACTTGTGTTGCAGACAGCTTTCAAAAGAGAGACCGTATGCTTGCTAAAGTCACTGACTAGCAAAGCAACTAATGGATCATTTCTTAGCCTATGTGATAGGTTAAATTTTGATCAAGGAAACAATCTTTGCCCAGGAGAAACACAGTTCTCAGGATGGTGGTTTATGTGTGAAAGAGGCAAATTGACTTTAGAAAGTCTTCTGTGGGAGATGGGCTTGGTCCAGTTCAGACCAATAGTAAAGCTCATTCTTCAACTGGCATTGGGCACAACCAGGCCTTCTCTGTAAAGCAAAGCCCAAGCCAAAGTGTAATTTAATGAATATGCATACCAATTCAAGAAATGTATGTGTGTGTATACTTAATTGGTTTTCTTTTAATGAACCAGGGTCTTAATTCTGCTGGGATTTGCTGTCAGGCAGTAAGAGATAGTGCATCAAATACTGAGTATACTTGAGCTTGTATGTTACTCCATTAATAAGCTGATTTTATTGTCATCTTTTGCCTGCTAATAAATAGGGCTTTTGTAAGTAAGTTAATTTTCTGGTAATTGGGATCAATGATGTCAGAAGTTGTGTTGGTTTTTCAGAGCACAAGGACTGAAGAACAAGAGATTGGCAGAGCTAATCAGCAGAGCTACCCTGATGGCAGTATCAGCAAATGAGCTGTTTGTTCCTCCAGTCTTTTCTGGCACTGCTATCAAGTGGTGGGGAATACAAAGAGCAGGTTGTTGTCATGGCATCATCCCTGATTCCAGGCTCCTACATACGTAGGTATGTGTGTCCATACTCACTGGCACACAAAAACACAGTGGTTGTTTTGTTTTATGGCTAAAAAGTGAATGGGTTACTGGTGTGAGATCTCAAAGGGATTTCCTTCCAAGTCCTCATAGTGGTTTAGCTTCACAGATCCACCCAGCAAATTGAGTGCTTAGCCTTGGATGAGTTACCTGAGAAAGCTCACTGGCTATTGAAAAGTGGAGCTTCTCTAAACACAGCTGTAATGAGAGACTCCTTCATCCTTTGCAGCGTTGTTTTCAGCCAATTGAGAAAATGCAGTCATCTGTGTAGGAGACAACTCTTCGATGACCTGTTTGTTTGCCATTCAGTGGTCTCCGGAGCTTCATAAACATTAAGCAGTTGAGCCTTTCTGTCTTCCAGCTGGTACTTTTGCAGGAAGAAAAGCTAAGGCACTGAGACATTGAAAATGATGCTGACTTGTAGCCTAGACAATTTAGAGATTAAAAATAAAAAGTAAATTCAGGTACTGTACTCCTCGTACAGATGCTGTTTTAATTTTGATGGTTTGAATGATCATAATTATATATTCTAAAATAGCCTTTTCCTGTCTCTTCTGGCTCTGGAGAAAACAAATGCAAAATAAGCAAGGCAGGGTGGGTGCAGGGGAGGCGTACGTGCAGCCTTCCTGGGCTCTCTGTTTTAGTGTAGCTTTTTATACAAGTTGAACTCTTGGGGCTTGATCAGGGCGATAGCTTTGGGGCCAGAGGCTGGCCTGGTGCATCTGCTCCCCATCCTGCTTGTGGTCAGGTGTGGGCGTCTAGGCTGGCAAAGTGTGTGGAGGCAGAGAGAAAGTCTGTTCATATCCCTACATTTTATTTTTTTTTTTATGGCCTTAATTGCCTCAAGAAAAGCTTCTAGATTTATGGGCTGTTTCTTCTCTGCTGTTCTCAGCCAACAAAGTCCTTACGGTGCATCAAGAGGCAAGTGCCTATCAATGTAGATGAGGTGCTCCAGCCAAAAGCATGTTAAAGAGCAAAAGGGGTGCCATGACACCTGGATTAACAGAAAGCAGCCACAGCCATCCTGTTTCATAAGGGGCCCAATCCTGTCCATGCATTTAACATGAATCTTGAAAGCTCCTGTTGGGTTGTTCCACTTAGGGAGCACAGAGAAATGCTTAATTTCTTGGTCCCAATGGGCCTGAAGCTAATGCTGATTTGCTAAGTCTTGTTAGTAGTTTTGTGAGGTCTGGTAGCTTTTGAGTGTGAGCAGTTGTTAAGGTCCTGGCAAGCTTTAAAGGAGAAGGGTTGAAGATAGGTCGCTTTCAGGTTCAGGGACAGCAAAGTGGATAGTTTTCTCTTTTGGCATGAACAACTTACTCTCAAACTGGGTGCCTGAGTGTAATAATGAACCTTGCCTTGATGATCACTTCAGATCCTCCACTTACCTAAATAAATCCTGCATACTTGATCTTAGAAGAGCATGCAACTGTTTCCACTTGCAAAATAATTGATTTTGTATCCATAGAGCATCCTCCTCTGACCCCAATTAGAGGTCAGAGCCTGTGTGACTTGTTCTATGTTGTGATCAAATGCCTGTTAGTTGAGCATGTAAATGTGTAATTGTCTGTACAATTATCCAACTGAGGGTTTTTTTAGCTTTGCATACAAATACGAGAGCAGAGGCATGCAGTTGGGCAAGACCAGGCGATTAAATATGTGCATTGAGCATACTGATGTGAACACTTAAAAAAATCGATCCAGTTGTGGTAACCCCCTCTTTTATTTTGGCATGTGGCTATGCCGATCTGAACATTTTTATCTGAGCCTGTCACACACCATAGTTTCTGTGTTACCTCTGTCCCTCTTCCTAGTAAATATATTTCGTCGGTGTGGGAAAAGGCAGTTACCATAGAAATTGTTCAGAGGCTGCTGTTAATGTGTGTGCTGGCTTTTAGTGAAGGTGTACCTTGTGCTTTCAATGGTTGGTGCTATAATACCTTTAAAACTATTCTATTCTGTATGAAATATTAATACAAAATGTGGGTGGGGTTTTTTTTGTTGGAGGAAAGCCTACTTAAATAATGGCAGTTGTTGGCAGTTGCAGTGCAGTGCAACTTCCGAGAGGCAAAAAATGCTATTAAATTTGCAAGTAACCGTACACTTGAAGTCTTCTCTGCGCTTGGTGGTTTCTGTTTGGAAGCTGCTAATATGCACAGGATGAGTGATCTGGTAGCTTTGACCTTCCAGTTCTTGTCTGTTGCAGTGAATAAATCCCCGAGCGGCTCATGTTTGAGGTCTGTGGTGTTCATTTGCTGTGAAAGAAAACACAGTAATACTGCTTTTCTTTATAAAATGTCCTTTTATAGAGGATTAAAACACTACACTCAGTCTTTTTGAGGTGGCTATAAAAGAAATATATAGAAAAGTAGTTTCAATAACATGCAAAAAGTTCCTGAATAGCTGTGAGCAGGGACATCTTTCACTGGATCAAGCAAGGGCTTAAGCCTGACCTTGAACACTTCCCAGAGGCTTTGCCTCCCAGACTCACGGCGATGTCATCACTAACGCCTTGGGCAAGGGTGCAAGTGGCATCAGAGTTGGGGATGCCACTTTAATCTGAGTGACAACCACTCCCCTAATGCTCTTTTCTCTTTATTTCTCTGCAGATGTCGCTCCTATGAGGATTGCTGTGGGTCAAGATGCTGTGTAAGAGCTCTTTCTATCCAGCGACTATGGTATTTTTGGTAGGTCAGAGCATCTGGGAATTTGATGTTTGTCCTGTTCTTGTCTTGTTTGTAGGACTTAAATTAGGGTACTCCCATCCCTAATATTTTAAAGTAAAGTAGGTACAAGAATGCAGTAATGTATATGTGCGCGTATAAATGCAAGGACTTTTTTGTTTGCTTATAAACTTCTCATGATGTAGTGAGAAAACACCGAAAAAGGAGGTTACTCATGTCAGGTTGGCCTTTCCTGCCTCTGCATCCTGCTGGTCTGTACAGGCAGAGGTCCCACTTTTATTCAGAATTGCTGAATTCCTTATGCCTGTCCCAGCTACTACCAGTTGGCGTTTGTCCCTTTCTGTTGGGCACTCAGTTTTGAAAGAGGATTGTATAAGGAGGATTGTGCATTTAGGCAGGGTTTAAGATATTCTTGCCAGCTGAATTGAGGCTTCAATTAAAAAGGAAGAGAAGTACATTTATGACTATGAGGATTTCACTGGAGATGACAGCAGAGGAAAAGAAGGCAGAAAGACTTGAGCTTGTGAAACCAGCAGCTCAGTAATCTGGATAAAGCTTAAACTAATCACTGTTGTATGCATAATGAAAAAACAAGGTAAATTTGTTTTGGAGAGGAATTTAAGAACGCACCTGAATAAAACCTCCTCATTACAGTAGAGAGAAAGCAAGAGCTCTCCTAGAAAACCTGATCTCAGGCATATTTATGTACAATTTGATGACTGCTTAAAAAAAAAAAAAAAAAGCCTTCAAAATTGAAACAAATAAACAATGAAAAACAGAAGCCTGATATATACTATAATGCAGAGATTTCCCAAAGCTGACTGTGGGATTTCAGTGTACAATCCTTAGTGATATAACTGAAGAACCCTGCATCTCAATCCCTGGGGTGACGTCGTAAATCTCTGTTTTTCTGTTCAGAACAAATCCTTTGCAGGAATGCTGCCAAAAGGGGATGTATTAATATTGGCTCAGGGCAACAGGACATCCTTCTGCTCTCATTTCCACCATAGGAACAAGAACTGAATTTACCCCTTTGCGTGAAATGCCTCTTGCTGCTGTGCAGTGTCACGCTTTTCCAATCGGGCACCTGGGAATCACAGAATGGTAGGGGTTGGAAGGGACCTCTGGAGATCATCGAGTGCAAGCGTCAAACTGAAGCAAATTGGTGTCCTTTTCCTTGAGAATGTGTATCCCAACACAGGAAGCACAAAGCAAAGCTTGTCATCTTCAATGCTGAATGCTTCAGTCTTCTGTTTTAAGCTTAAATACTGGATACCATATTTCCTATGGAAAACAAAATTAACAATGTTGAGTCGTTTAAGAACATGTAGAAGCCTTCTTTTAAGGGCACCTGCAGAGCAGTATTTCTTTTTGTCCTCCACAAGCCTTCTGATCAGTCTCAATGCTGCAAGAGTGAGGCTTGTGTCCGAAATACACAGTTTGAAAGTGTACTGACCTGGAATTTCAGTTCAACATCCTGGTGGCAAAAGTCAGGTATAAACCTGAACTTCCCGAAGGTTCCAGGGTGTTTTAGTTTCAGATTTGTATTTTACATGCCAGAAAACATCTGACAATAATACTGATTGCTAAAGATGTCTGTGATGTATCCATAAGTGCTCCATGAGTGCTGTCTCAAGTGAGATAGATCTGCTCTCAAGAGACAACCTGTTTAAGAAACCCCGATGAAAGTTGTAGGCTGATGATTGCTGGATGGTACTCTTGTTTCTCTCAGCAAGCAGCTTGGTTTTGAGAGCTGCCTGAAAGCGAGTAGGTTTTGACTTCTCTCTTCTCTTTGCCTAGGTTCCTTTTGATGATGGGAGTTTTGTTCTGTTGCGGAGCTGGTTTCTTTATCCGAAGGCGGATGTACCCTCCTCCACTAGTAGAAGAACCTACTTTTAACGTGTCTTACACCAGACAACCAGTCAACACTGCATCAGGTCAGAGACTGCTCATGAAACAAGTTTTGCTTGTTTCTTACGTTTGAAAAGGGTGGGTTTGGGGTCTTCAGTTGATTTTGGAAACCGTGGGATTTGGAGAAGGGATTGCACTGCACTGAACTACGCAGCCACCTCCTGTGATGAGTCTTTTGCCTTTCAAAGAGCATAATTCAGCTGCAGTGTACAGCAGTGGTTTTGAAACCCAGGATGACTGGACTCTAAGTTCCCTTCTGTTGTGGTTCCCTAATATTTTCACAGGTAAGTGTCCATGCATAGGAGGAGGCTAGCAAGTTCTCACTTTGCAGTGCAGACAAAATGATAGGTGTCCAAAATGATCAGGGACATGAAGAAAGTTTTAAATACAGTTGATAACATCTGGTGGAGGGGAAGGAAAGCCTAACATGTTTCTTCTTCAATCTGTCTGTCTTGGAGGTCTTTTGGTTTGCCTTTCATGCTTTCTGCTGCAGTTCTTCTGCAGCAAAGTGGTCCTTCTCTCCCCTTGTTAGCCTGATTGCTGGCTCTCTGGTCAGTAACGGCTGCGAGCATCAGTAGGATCTACCTCGTGATGGCTCCTCTGGCAATGCTGTGTTCTAGGTTTGATATTTCTTCCCCTCTGGCTCTTAGATAGTCCCGGTTGGGAGAATCCTGAAAAATAAGACTTACCTCTAAGCAGAAGATGCTTGGGCCTTATGGGAGCTTTTTGGATCAAGCTGTCTGTAGTTGGAAGACATTCTACAGGGTTGAGATTTTATGTGAGTGTACACTCTGTGCTTGCTTTCTCCCTGCCTCAGCAAGGCCAAATGGAGACATTTTTAACCACTGTCCTAATTGCATAAGCCATTGGTGATTTGTGCCAGTGAAAGTACACGTGAACATATGCAGGCACGCTTGGTATGCTGACACTTTTCCTCCTGGGTTCTAATTTTACTGCACGTTGTATTAGAAAGAGCTGAAGTCAGAGGATAATTATCTTTTCTGATGACTTTTGGAATTGGCATTTTGTTTTAGTTTCATACTCGCTTGGAAGTAGAAATAAAACCAAATATTTTGTAATGAGAAGGAGAATCTCTGAAAACCTGGTGCTTCAAACCTCTCTATCAAAAATCATCTTCAGAACCGTTACATCTCTGTGCAGTACTGTGGCTGCATGAAGACAGCCTCCTTGGAAAAGTGTTCTGTGCCCCTTCTAGTGAGCTGTGACTATGGGCAGAATGGAGAGATGCAGCAGTTGGGCTCTGCCTGCTGTCAGGCAGGCTATTGCACACCTGCATGCCTCGTCCACACTATGGAAATGCTCTTTCTTGCACCCTTAAGTGTGTACTCATAGACAAGCATTTGTTCCCCCCTCACAGATCTAAATGGATAAAATGATGTTACAGACACAAACTGACACTTTATTTACCCTCTTTGTGTTTAAATCCTAAGAGGATTTTTTTAGGGCTTCTATTCTGCATCTGTTTTTCTACTTGACTGAAGAAGCATTTCCACAGAGAGTATTTATTTTTCAGCAGTGGAGGGTTGGGGGGGAGCCAAACTAACAAAACTAATATTTTTAAGCCTGAAAAATTACTGTTACTTAACTGATTTGGGCTCTGAGCTAACCCCACCAATATTGTGAGGGGTTTTTTTGGGGTTTTTTTTTTTTAGTTTTTCTACTGTTCTAGGAATATTCAAGAGTAAAAACAATAGGAAACCAAGTTCTCATTTTCTGCTGGTTCTTATTCCAGATTTGGTAGCAGCAACTGGTTCATTGTTGAGGTGGAGCCCTTGAAACGTGGCTCCTTGCCCATCTCCTTCCTTCCCTGCAGAGGCAACGGCAGCACCTTCTGCCATTCCAGCAGCAGCGTGGAAGTGAGAGTGCTTTTTCTGTGGGCCTGACTGGGAAAATGGTTTGAACATCTCACCTATAAGCAGCAGTTTGCAGACCTGGTGGTATCTTTCACTTCAGCCCTGGCCTTCATAGCCCCAGACTGGCAGTTTGGGTGCTAGAAAAGGCTGGGTACCTTTGTAGATACTTAACAAATACTTACTAAGCTGATCCTGTGAGGAAGTTGATATTCAGATGTTGTTTTCTGCTGGATTTAATGAACTGGAAAAAATATCTCGAAAACTTGGTGTCCACACTTGCCCCACCCCCTGCAATTCAGTAATAATACACGGAAGTTTGAATAGTCACAGTTATTTTCCTAAAGAGCGAGCTGCAGTGAGCCACCTCAACCTCTCCCATTTCCCCATGCGCATGGGAACTGCAGAAAAGCAGAGCTGGGCAAGATTTAGCTTCAAAACAACAGTGCTTAAGAAAAAGGCTACAGAGAAGTGTATTAGCTGAAACTTCAGAGTGGCAGGGCTCAGCTCGGGTTCCCATCCTGGCTGTCCCGCAGCCGTGTGCTGATGCTACGCGTGGAAGCAGAACAAGGGCTTCTTGTCGCTGCGGCACAGGAAGAGAGGCTGCGGAGCAACCCGCTTTGCTCAGATGGGCAAAAGGGAAATGTATTGTGGTGGCGGGTTAAAAATCATTGTGTTAAGAAGGAAATAGCAGGGTTCCCGATCTGCTTTCCGTCCTCATTGTTCCCGAGTGTCCAAACAAAACTCCCTAGGTAGGCATCCCAGGCTCTGGGACAGTTTGTATCGCTGTGCCTTATGGCTCGACTCATCTGATTTAGTATTGTAAGGACACAGTTTGGGGTTCAGTATGCAGCTCCTTCCTGAGTGCTTGAAGTGTTAAGGGATGCTTAAAGGCTCAAGAAGCCTGTATTCCTTCTGTGGCAATACTGAGTGTCACTAGGCCATGAAGAGGAATGACTGGGAAGAAATTTCCTTCGAGTGTGTCATTACAGGAAAAGCAGACTAGCACCAAAAGAAGAAAACCTGTTGCTCAGCCATGTTTTGTTCCATTTTGTTTTCAGTCCAGCCTTATTTCAATAGAGAAAGAGAAGAAAACTCATTTACCTCTTGAGATACAGACAGTCTATGACTTTAATTGCTGGAATTACATTAGGTCGTCTTCCCCCACCAGCTGTGATGTCCGAGGAGGGTTACACGGCACCGTTGTTACTCCTCGTGGCAGCAATCTCTGCTACTCCTCATGTGCCATGGCTAAGGAATTTTGCATTTGATCATACGTTTCCTTTCCTTGTCCCTTCAGGTTCCAACATCATTTCCTAAACTTAATCTGTGCAAAACAATCTTGTCCCATTGTGTTAGCCAGTCATAATTTGCTTCAGTTTGGGTTTTTGCTTCATACGTGTTTACTCTTCAGCTGTGTTGTGCCCAGAAGGGAGGTTAGCTGTTTGAAATGCACCCAGGCTTACAAGCACATCCAGTACACCACAAAATAATCTGTGAAGTCCTCTTTTAAAACATGACACTCCTTGTCCATCTGGGATCCCATGCCTCTCCTTTCCACAGGCACAGCAGCTTTTGTGTCTGGGGAACTGAGCTAGGCTCAGATTTTTACTTTTTTTTTTCCCTTTCAAGTGATAGTTGCTTGGGGCAGTGGTGCCCTTTGTTTTGCTAAATGATTTCCCTTGCATTCAGAATTGAAACTTTTTGGTGAAATCTCAAGAAGTGAATGTAGTCCTGCAGGCCCGGGTTTTCTTGGGAACGGGAGAAAGGTGGCTCGTTGTCTTTCCTCTGATGAACACTTTGAGAAAGCTTGTCCAAGTGTGCAGAGCACAGGTCCTGGAAGAGCACGACGTGATGTCGTTGCCATTGCTGATACCTTCTCTCTCATTTTCTTTCTTTCAGGGTCACAACAACCTGGAGTGCCGTACTACACAGATCCAGGTGGACCTGTGATGAATCCCATGTCCATGGCTTTCCACGTCCAGCCCAATTCCCCACAAGGAAACCCAGTTTACCCACCCCCACCTTCCTACTGCAACACACCACCTCCCCCTTATGAGCAGGTGGTGAAATCCTCCACGTGAGGACTCTGTGGCTCTCTGACCTGACTGTGTGAGAAGAAGGTGCCATTGCAAAATGACCGAGGGAGGGCATCTGCCCTTTTGAACACTTGCTAGTTCTCCGAGTCCTCTCTCCCTCCCCTCCCTGCACCTTTCCTCATTAAAGTTACTTGCAAAGGGGTAATTTTTAAATTTTTTTTTCTTTTTCTTTTTCTTTTTTTTCAGTAGAAGTGAATATTTTCTTTGTCTTCAAAATGAGAGAAGTCGTCTTTGTAATGCTTTTAATGGAAACCTATATTTAAAACCTGTATGTCTTTCTCTTTATTTATTTTTCATTTCAATCACGGGTTTAATTGCATTGTGGCAGGCAGGCTACTGATAATGCAACCCCAGAGTGATGTGCGCTCTCCCAAGACCCCATGGTAGAAATGCCCTCTTCTAAGGAGAAAGAGGGTAGAAGAGGCAGGGCAGTGCTTTTACCAGAAACGGTGACCACCGTGCCACCATGTTTTTCTTCTATGACTTTCTTGTACGAGTTGATTGTGATGCACAACAGAAAGACGTTGTGATGGAAGTCATGCTGTGACTGGAGCACTAGCATTGGTCGAGTCATGGCAGGGGCTTTGCCAAGTGCCCTAGAAAAGAGGGACTCATTACTTTAACATCTAAAAAGTGAAGGACAGGGACTTGAGGGTTTCTTGGCCAGCACCTGGACTCTGCCTGCGTGACTGGCATCCTGGCTCCCCTTGTTTTGCCGGCAGTGAGGTTGTATGAAACAGCCGATGACCTAAGTGTTGGTATGGAGATGGAGATGGTATAAGCTCAGAGCTGCTTGTGCTTTGCAACAGAGCAGTTTGAAACACTGAAATACGGAGGTAAGTTTTCTTCCCTAAATTGGAAAATAGTTGCGGTCAGAGGGAATGGGAGCACACTGTCAGGTTGCGCAGCGATGGGAGTTTTGTCCCTGAGAAATAGTATCTTTCATTATAGTTTTACTGCTGCCAGAGTACCAAGTAGAGCTGTCATCTCCAGATGGCTACTCTCCTTTCTCAATCAGGCAAATAAGTAACTTTTGGAGACTGGTGCTTAAGAGCAGTTCCTTTACCTGATGTGCAGATGGTTTGGCTTTCCGTGACTTTCAGTTCTTTGCTTTTTTTGCTGTGAGTGGCCCCAGGATTCCCAATTCACCATCTCATGCTCATGTCTGACTCTTTGAGTGACAAGCCCCTCAAGACCTTCAAATAAATGCAGAGCCTCTTCACCTATGAGTGCTCTCATACTCATCCATGTCAAGCAAAAACATGAAGCTACTCTGGGACATGACTACATACTAATGGGACCTTCTCCCATCACACATATTTAGAGCCATGTCACTAATGAGTGACAAAAAGATGATGCCATCACCTTGACTGCTGAAGGACCTGCAGAAGCAGCATAGCTTACTCACTGCCAATACATGGACAGCTCCTGGATCGCTCCAGCCAGGGCACAGAGGTCATCAAGCTGGTTTGGAGTAATCTGAAGACCTGTGTTGCAGAGAGAGCCAAAGCTTTGTTGTGCTGTTAATGTGCATCTGTGGCTTGTGAGAACTTGTTCCCAGGTGGCAAGCTGGATTTGCAGGAAAGAGCATCTCTCTTATGATGAACATGAGTCTCTATCAGAAAAACCAGTAAGGGTCACCATTTCTAAAAGTGGCTGGTGGAGTTCGCAGTCATCTGGAGCAGAGCTAGAGTTTGAGGAGCTCATGCCTGCAGACCTGACTCGGCTGAGACTGTAACTAAGGCTTTCCCTTACTGTGCATCGTAAGAAGGGACAAAGCAAAGTGGTGCTTCTGTGTGTGCAGTGTAGGCTCAGCAGAGGAGATAACAGAAAAGGTACCATTTTATACATGGTTCCTAGGCCCATCTGCACACCGCGAAGGTAAATGTTTTCTAAAGCAGCGTGCACTTGACGTGTAAAGCTGCGTATCTCACTGAATATGGTTGTGTATACACGACGTAACTTTTTAAAGGGAAACCCAGCTGTTCTGTGACTGTCAGTAGGAAAGACAACAGACCTCATGTTAGTAGATAGGTGTTGTTAAGTCATTTTATATTAGGAAATGTACCTATGACAGCTGGCGTTTTCCTGGACACGTTGAGTAGAAGCCTTTTATAGTGAACGCTTACTCTGTACAGTGAAATTCAACTTCTGCTGAAGTGGTCCTGAAGTCTGGCTGGTTTCTTTGCTGGTGTTGATGGATGACACTACCTCTTACAACACGTGTGCTCCTCTGCTAGCAAACTTGCCTGGGCTACCCTTGAAAACACAGCACCTCTGTGAGCATCCATATGAATTACTTGCAAACTGTTTACATGCCTTTCCTCTCGTTGCCTCGCTTTGGAAGTTTTTAGGTTTTCTTTTATTTTTTATTCTCTTTGTTTAAAAAAAAAAAAAGTGAGGAGAAAGAAGGGAGAAGCCCTGTAACTTTCAGTAGGTTGTTACCAACAATATGAAGTTGATTGGGAGTGTACGTTGCACGTTTTGCAAGGCTGGATTGCTGGGTTGGAGGATGGATGGAGCAGTAGGTCTTTCTGCAGTCCTGGGGGTTTCTATTGCTCGTAAAACTTGTGCAGGTTTTCTTCTGAAATGCTTTTTATTACAGTAAGATTGGATGTTGCTGCACCTCTAGCCCTCTTCATTGCTGTTTCCTTTGCTGCATGTTTAAAGTTCTTTGTATTACCGATTAGAATTAAGAGTGTGACCTCTTGTGTGCAGAGGAGGAGAGACAGCAGAGCTGATGCCACCGAGCGATTTGTACTCGACAGCACTTTAGGAAGCCAGGTGTGAAACACCAGCTACAGGCACCCCACTGGAAAGGACAGCAGCAGGCAGTGATAGCAGGTCAGGTGTGCAGTCCCACAGGTCAAGGAAATAATTTTCCAACAGGATTGTACTTGGCAGTAGCGATGCCCTAGGAGCTGCCAGCTGCTGCAGCTTCGCTGATGTGAACTTCCCTGTGGTGTGTTGATGCTTCATCCGTTGGGATTCCCGGGTGCTGCTACTGTGTCCTCTCTCTAGCACAACAGAGATTTTTTGGTGCCTCACTGACAAGGCAGAGTGGTGTTTTGACTGCAAAATAAGGTCGGTGCTGGTGACTGGGAGCACTGGGGATGTGTGGGGCACTCTCCTGCCCATTCCCACGGCCACCAGACCAGGGTACTGGGCTGCATCCCTGCCTGTCTTTGAGATCTTGCCATCTACATCAGGAAATTGATTTAATGTGTTGTGGAGATCAGTCTCTTGATTCTTGCAGAGTTCTTTGATATGGGAGATTTAAATGCCTTAAACAGAACTTGGGCAGAGAGGAGATGCTTAAGACAAGCTACTGACCCTGGGCAGGAGCCAGCAACAGAAATTATGTCCCCTTGAGAGCCTTTCTTCAGTTGTCCGTCCTTGAAACATGTCTGATGTACCTGGGAGGAGGCAGTGATTGGAACATGCCTAGGTGGTTAAGGAAGCCTTTGAGGTCTCTGCTACTGTGACCCGAGCAGAAATGGGAATGAGAAAGGATCCGTCCCTTTCTGCCACTATGCCGCTTTGAGAGAAAACACACAACCAGAGCCTATTCATACATCTTGCCCATAGCTCTGGTATAGCCAGTCCTTCATATGTCCAAGCCCAGGCTGCTTGTGGGATGGGGAGGGAACCTTCCCCTTTGGTGACTGGGTAGTTGGTTTTCAGCCAAAGGTTTTGCTGTCAGTCCTGTCTCAATGAACCTCTGTGGGCAGCTTCAGGGGATTATGCAGGTTATACTGGTTATCAGCCTCGGTTTGCTGGTGGGTGCTGTGGTTTGAGAGGGGAGAATATGCTTGTAATACCATCATCTTCTAACTAACTACTGTCCAGAGTAAGTAGGGGTGCAGAGAGACTCCATGATCATGGAGCCTCACAGATGCTTCTTGTCCTGCCTATCCCAGGACACTTTAGGAATTACTTTCCTCCAGCTTTCCCCCACCTTGTATGTGCCACACATCTTCTTTCAGTCCTGTAGCAGGAGAGTGATGTCTCATTCAAGATGATCCCCCCATCAGGAGAAATACAGCATTTTTTTTTACTCTCTTTTTTGTCCTTCAGCCAGGCTCTAAAGCCTTTTTTAGCAATCAGGCTGAAGTGTGAGCTTCAGCAACTGGTGACATGGCTCTAACCTCCTCAGGCTCACACTGATGGCAGGAGCTGGTTGATGCCAGAGCATTTCCTGAGCTTTGGAGATGTTTTCCCAGGAAAGATAGTTTTCTTCCTATACAATGCCTTCCCTCCAAGGTACTTGCTGCCTTACTCACTGAAGGAAGGCTCCATCTTAATGGGTGAATTAAATTCATTGCAGTCTGAGGGGGGTCAAAGTTTTGCTGCTGTTTCTTCACCTGCCCAGCAAGTATGCAGCCCTGACACTTGCTGTCAGGCCCAGAGCACCCAGGACACCTCTGCCAAGGCGTGAGCCAGGGAGCCCATCAACAAGGCAGCGCTGCTGGGCTGAAGCCACTAAAGTACAGTGATCACATGCGTGGATTTTTGTACTTGTGGCTCTCCTCCATCTTCTCCCTGCTGTGACTGGGTGCCCCATGGCTCATAAGAGAGGGGCAAAAGTCACTGGCAGCATCCTGCAGCGCCTTCACTGCCTCCTGCTAATTAGCGGGCTGGCTCCTGCAAATAGAGCCCAGCTTGACAAGGAGGGTACCAGCCGGGCCACTTCTGCGTAGGGATGCTTCGCAGCTGCTCCTGGGTTTCATTAGCACTTTGAGAAGAGATAATGCAGGGACAAGCTGGTTTGGTTCCCCCCCCCCCCCACCCTGTGACAGCTTACACTGCTGTGAAAACAAGCAGCTAGGACTACAGTTTTCCACCAAGCTGAAGAGCTGTGTGGCACAACTGTAGGACTGTGTGGTGTCCAGAGGAGCAAAGCAGGTATTGCTCTTTCTTCCCTACTTAAACCAAGCCACACAACGCCAGGAGGGTTAGTTTTGTATACCCAAGAAGCCATTTTTTGGCACACGGGTCAGCCAAAGAAGATAAACTACCTTGTTATAAATGGGAGACTTTCCTTGTTGGTTGGTTTGGTTGGTTTTCCCCCTTCCCTCCCCGCCCCTTTTTTTTTCTGTCTTCCCTTTTGTAGTATCTTCCCCCTCTCCCCCCCTTTCTCTTCTGGCTTATCTACTGCATCCCTGTTAATTCAGGAGCTGAGAGTAATGGGCCAAGATGTCTTTGCAGGCTGTGTGGCTGTGAGGAGCCCTCCCGTCTGACACCCTGGTGGTGGTGGTTTGAGCTGCCTGGGGGGATTTCACTCTTTGATAGGGAGACTACTGCAGAGCCCCCCATGCAGGAGAAGATCTGCCAGAGGCAGTTTCTGCAAAGCAGCTGCCAGATAAGGATGCTGTTAAAGAGGAGTGGTGCAACTGGCGGCCGCTGTCTCAGGCTGCCAGGTGCTCAAGGTGAAGGGGACAGCAGAGAATGCAGAGGCAACAGTGACAAGTTAAGCAGCCCTCTGACCCCAGTCCCTGCAAACAGAGGTAGCTCCTTAGCTGCCCATATGTTATTTTGGCTTTATGTAGTGAGAGAAGTCACAAAGGATGGTGGGTGGGAGGTGTGCATGTGTGTGTGTTCTGTCTCTCTAACCCAAGCTTGTCTAACGGCCACAGCTGGATGTACAGCAGGCCACTTTGAACTGTTGAAGAGAAGCAGTGGCTGAAGACAGGTCCCTGCTGCTCCCTGCGTGCAAATCACAGCTGCTCTGCAAGGCAGAGACCAGATTCCTGCGCCTGTGAGTTGACACGAAACCAGTGAAAACAAATGTGGGGAAAAGTAAACAATGTCACCAGGAAAAAAAAGTTCTGCTTCAAAACATCCTGAAGGGATAGGGCTCGGGCAGCTGCACATGTGCTTCCTCCTACCTCTCTGTCCTCCCCTATTGTGGCATGACAGAGAACATTGTGTTAGAAAAGCCCCCGTGCATTTATCGATCTGGAGCTGCATTTGTGCAGATTATCCTCCAGTCCCTACCTACCAACCAGAAATAACGCTGTTAATTCAAAAAAGCAGCAGTTGCTCGCAGTAGCAAAGAGGTCTAGGAGTGGCACAAGGGGCTTTGTGAAACAGAGATGCTGCCCCTTGCTTGCAGCAAACCTGAAGTTTCCATCTGCTAAAGCCTAGCTAGAAAAAAAACCAAACTGTTGAGCTTTCTTAAAGCTGGAAAACAGATGTAAGTCAGCTGGACAGATAGATTTCATACATGTGTTCCTAAAAACCTGTCAGGCTTTAGCTGGAAACTATTCAAAAGGACCAATCTGACCAGAGAGGAAAGCAATGCTTTGTGCTCGGCCGTGCACACTAAAAATCACCGGAGAGCAGCAGCAGTAAAGGGGCCTGCGGTGCGAGTAAGAGGTTAAACACAAAGGGACTGGTCCACATCATCCTGCAGGACAATGAGCTCAGGAGGTGGTTCAGCAGTCAGGTCAGTGGGACAGCTCTCACCTCAGTGCTGGAGGGAAAGGAGGAGTACAACAGGGAAAAAAAAAAAAAAAAAAAAAAATCACACAAATTACCACCACATAGCTTGATCTTTACTAATAAAGCCAAAGAACAAAACATCAGCAATTTTTTCCTCTTTTTCTGCCCAAAGAGCATCTCCATTTTTAACACTACTGCTTTTTGCAACAGAGGGACTAGTACACACGGACAAAGCAAAACAAGGGCTAGTAAGACATTTTCTACATTTTTAGGTTGATGCGATTTCTGAAAACAGTGCCTTGGGGAAATGCATTTTTTCACCTTCCCACAATCTCCATTCTTAATGGGCCACCTCAGGATCACATCCCTGTGACTAACAGAGAGGAGGAGCCATGGGGAAAGTCACATCAGGAAGATGAGGTGGTGTGTTATCAGACGTCTTGACACATTATGTTTCCAGTCTTGCTCAATTCCAAGAGGATTCTGTGGAGAAAGGGGGCCAGGCCCCTGTGCAGGTACAAAAGGAGCTGGGAGCTAACTTGCTTATTATTTTGATGGGTGCACTCAAGCATCTTGGAGGTCTGTTCCATATTACGTTGTTCTAAGTGTGTATATACCTATGGATTTTTTTAAACCACCAAGTTTTAATTCCCCTTGGGTTCCAGCCAGCCAAAAATCACCTCTCACAGGTGCCATTCCAAGCTCAGCCCAAGAAGGCATGTAGGCATATAATCACTGATGGAAAAAACCTCCCTGTTGACCCTCGTAGTTAAATGGTCAGTACAACATGTGCTTGGGATTTGCTGGCAAGGCTGGTGATTTCTGTTCTGTGTTCCTGCAAACCCACCCCATGTGCGGTGCAGTCGCAGTGGAAGGGAAGGAACAAAGGGGGGAGGATGGCATGAAACAGGACCAGAGCTGCCATCTACCTCCTTTGTCGCAATTTCTGTGACACTGCACCCTGGGTGAGTTTCCTCCCTGGCTTATCTAGGGGCAGGAGCAGTGACCCACAGGCTGAAAAAAAAAAACCCCACAGACTATAGCATGCTTGCCCTGGAGGAACATCTCATTTGAGATGGCCTCTATTGCTATTCTCTGCGCAGTTATTGTCTCGCAACTTCAGCTCTCCCTGTTCCTTGCGTCTCTGCCTTTCTGCTTATTTGCTTCACCCCAGCTGCAGCATCCCTTGCTCCCACTCCTCCCCACCCCCAGCTCCTGTCCTTTCCCAGAGGAGTGGGAAGGTGTCTCGCACTGCTCCTGTGTTTCGGTCCTAACTGACCAACCAGCAGAGGAGCTATACTGTGACATGAAGCTGTCCCTGCACTGGCACTGCTGCTGTTGCCCAGCAGAATGGAATGTGGAGATTATTAACATCCCAAAGGACTGTCAACAGAGACTAAGAACTTCAAGGAATTAATCTGACACCACTCGGAGATCTGCACAGGAGCAACAATGCCTGACCAAGCCTGCCCACAAACACTGGCACGCAGCAGATGGCCACAGGTCACACACATGTGCGCCTGACAGGTCGAACTCTGCCATCTGTCACACTCGCCCCCAACAGAAGATGCCGATTAAAACAAGCACCTGGAATGACAGAGCACAGGGAGACCTTGGGGAAGGCTGACAACAGAGCTCAAGTGAGTCAGAGTGTGCTACACCTACCTTTCTGAAGCAGTGAGCGTACTTACTATACGGAACACCTAAGCTTGCTCTAAGTGTACTCAGAGTATGTCCCACTTCTCCTCCCAAACCAAGAGCCTGATACGCAGGAGTACCTGGAGGCAGGGCTAGTATTTCACAACCCCACTGGACTATAAGGGGAAGCCAAGCACAAGCAGCACAGTCAAAACTAAGGGCAAAGGGCTTTCTTGTGTTTAGATTTTTAAGACGAAATAAATTTCAATTAGAGCCTCCAGCAGTGGTTTCATACTGCTCATTCATCTTCTGCAGCCTCCAGCAGCAGCTGGTATTTATAGCTTCTGTCATACTCCATGGGCTAGATGCAGTGGGGCTCAGAGAGGGAGGGAAGAGCCCAGAACAAATCACCACCTTGGTTCTGAAGCAACAATCATCCCGAGTTACCAGCATGAGAAACTGCCCTGACACCTTCCCTTACTCATCTGTATATCAGATGCTGCAGGACAGGTTTATTACAAATGCATGTCCAGGAGAGCAGAAGCACAGTTATGCTGTCCCTGCTCTGCTGCTGGTGGCAGCGGGAGGTCAGTTCCAGTGACTCCACCTGCAGTTTAAGCTCATGCCATGGGATGGGGCTTTACGGAGGTGGGGAGAAGCATCTCCACTGTGCTCTAAGTGCCTAACATGCTGACCAGGTGCAGGTATCTTTCAGGATTTAAAAGAAAACCTCCCACAACAGCAGCAGAACACAAGTCAGGTCTTCCAACCTGCTACATTTCTGGAAACAACAGATGGCCCCAGATCGCTTCATAACAAAAGACTGACCTCCATGACCTTAGCTTCTAGGGACTGTGGCGAAAAAAAATGTAGGAAAGTATGAACATAAAAACGTTTTTCATCTCTTTAAAGTCGCCATCTCACCAGTGAAGCTGGGCACTGTCCTGCAGCGAACTCTCTGGCATAAGGTGGAACTCTCTGGGTAACCACGCTGCAGAAAGCAACACTGCTGTTGCGTCATGCACGAAGGTACAGGACAGAGATTCACACAGAGACCAGCTTTTTGCTAACAACAGAAGACACGAGTCAACACACAACATCAATAAACATGCAGAGCATGTCAAAGACCTGAAGAAGACAAATACATTGGAAAAGAGAAAGTTCAAAACTTGACTTCTTTTGTCCTACATCTGAAGGTGTCACTTCAACAGAACTTAAATGTGGCTTCTCCTGTTCATGCTCTAATGACTTCATGGTCCTTGGGGCGAGAGGAATGAAAAAGGGGTTTATCCATCCATCGGTTCAGGGTCTAGTTGGTTCAGTATCAGAGGCACTAAACAGTCTCATCTCTTTTGGCATCAGTTTCCTTTCAAAATTATCTTTTAGTTCTCCTGTTCCACTTTGCTTTCCCTCCTTTGAGGTCCAAGTTCAAACGCTGGAAACTGGGAAGTCTCCGGTACTGAAATATCTGAAAGGAAGTGAATAGCTCCAGCCATGCCTGAAACACAAGGAGAAAGAGACTTTTGAGCATCTTTGACATTAAAATAGCACAGCTGCCAAAGGCAATGGTGCCTGTTTGAACACCTCTTCACTAAATCTTTTTTCTGAACAGGTGACCTTAGGGCCAAGAAAGAGCTAGTTCATCTGTACGTTGCCCAGGAGACCAAGCTTCACAAGATCCCTCTGTGACCATCTTTTCAGCTGCACAACCTCAATGCTACTTCAATTAAGAAAAAGTATATCCCAATTTGGACTGTCCCTCAGAAGTTGAGCAGCTCTTGCTCATCATTTCACTGGTTAAAAAACAAAGGCAAAACTTCACTTATGATGTAAAGATTCACAGAATCATAGAATAGCAGGGGTTGGAAGGGACCTCTGGAGATCGTCATCTGGTCCAACCCCCCCTGGCAGTGCAGGAACACCTAGTGCAGTGCAGGCCACACAGGCACATCTTGAAAGTTTCTAGAGAAGGAGACTCCACAGCCTCTCTGGGCAGCCTGTTCCAGGCTCTGTCACTCTCACAGTGAAGAAGATTTTCCTCATGTTGAGGTGGAACTTCCTGTGTTTCAGCTTGCACTTGCTGGCTGTTCATAAAGAGGTCACCCAGAGCCTGAAGCACTAGCACCAGCGTCACCTAATAAAACTTGTAGGGTGACAGACAACAGAGGCACCCTACAGCAGGAGAGCACACAAACACCAGTTCAGTTCTATGATCAAGCTCCAAACAAAGGAACCTTACTGAAAACAGGAGCCGATGAATGAAACAAAACAATCCTGTAAGATGCACATGCAACTTCCACTGAAAGTGTGCTCGTATGTGCAGAATTGGACAACTTCACACACAATTTTGGCTACACCTCCCCTCTCCCCCCCAAATTAAGACTTACTCTCAAATTTGAGAGTTCTGGATTTTTCTTAAAAAAAAAAAACAAAAAAAAACCCAAAAAAAACCAAAACCACTGACATTAAAAGTAAAAATAGAAGCTGTAAGTCAGCATTGAAGCACAAGTCATGCTATTGTTGGTACTACTTCAACTCCTCAAAGAATTTCAAAGCTCTTGTACAACAGATTGTACGCCTGCTTATTCCCCTCTACAAATGCCTGCGAGGGAGCTCTCCGGAATAAGAATACTTCCACTTTTCTCCCTTGAACAGTAAGACATTAACTCTGAATTTAGAAGGGATACATAAAACTACTGCTTTCTTGTGTTCACACCTTGGATGGGTTTATTTGTAAAACAGTATGAGGTCTGCTGTAATTTCTCCTGTTTCTGGTAGGTGGCACCCTAGGCTCAGCGTTCATGAAGTAGCAGCGACTTTAAATCCTGCTTGCGTCTATCATTCCTTGCTACTATGCTTCTAGAACATAAGGATGAGATGGGGAATACAAAATAAGCTACAAATGAAGAAAAGACAAAGCTCTAGGAAAGTATTTAGGAACATCTTTGAACTTACAGCTTCTAAGAACTCCGCATTTCTTTGCTGTTCAAGTGATTTGGGTTCGTATTAAAACTAGGAATGTCTTGCTTTAGCATTGCAACAGAGAAGGTCTAGTACTGACAAAAGCCAGGAACTTACTTTGAGACCCATCCCTCTACACAGCTGCTCCTCTGCCCAGTGCCTCTGCAACAACACCTCTGACAAAAACTGTTGCCCAGTCTTTTGCTTGCTTTAAGCCAAGAGGCACCAGCACAGCAGAATTTTATCCACGAATAACGAGTAACAGCGGCACTGGCTTTACACTGGAAACTGCTGAAATGCAACCAGAACTGAGAGCAGTGATAATGCATGATCTTCTTTTGCCTTTCCCCACCCCCTCCTTTTAGGGAGAGGTGGTGGTAGGGGGTGGGTCTGTTTTAATACCAAAGATGTCCCAACTCTGAAGCGTGTTCCAAAACTGCAAGGTTGCCCTTCTTTCCTGCATAATACAATGTCATTGGCAACACCACCACTTTACCTTCAAAGAGAGAATAAGGTCGGTCGGGAATACGACATCCATGTGCACCATACTCCAAACACCATTCAGCAAACTGGGGAAAACATAAAAATAAATAAATTACTATTTTAGTTAGTATTTAAGACTGTTAAACACAAGTTTGAGGATATCTTTAATAGGTACTAAATACAACACAGTGTAAGTAGAGACATAACAGAGAAATAACTGGCCAAGATCAATTTGTCCCACTTGCAACCGTGACAAGGCTGCAGTTATATTTTAGGATGTGAATTTCAGTTTCATAGCAACATAATTAGGTGGGCTGTACTTAACTTCTGCAAATCAATCCTGTGACACGTCACTGAAAAACGCTGCGAGAACAGATATATTGAGTTGCAAGGGCAAAATTTTTCTAATACTATAGTATCAGCTTCTTATCTGTCTTGGTGCTTAATCTTTCCACGTGCTCGGGACTTAGAGTTTGCTTTCAGTTCTGTGCACTAATTTAGAGTATTAAATCTCCAGCTGCCATTACTTAGTTTTATTTATTTGCTCTCCTCAAGCCTTATGAAAAATTGTTGTAAATGCAATTAGACAATTATGGTCATCAATATTTTGTTGCAGAAGATGGAATACCATTAAAAAGAATTAAGTGTCTTCTCTTTGATGACCACGGCTGCAGTAGATGCATTAGACATACATGACTTACGAAGTGCATCTGGATCAATTTATTAGCAATCATGTATTTCTCCTTCATGGCTCCCCAGAGAGTACAGGGTGCCACAAGTTCCTCTGGCACTTCTGTGCCGAGAAGCAAGCCACTGCTTATTCAAACACAGTGAGAAGGTTCTTGCAAAGCAAAGAACTGAGAGGTCTCTCCCCACTGCCCCTGCAGTCTGGGCAACCTGCTAGCAAACCCATCATCCTACCGACTTGAGGGTGCCCCAGTGCTGGAGTTGGAGCTATGTGGGGTGTCAGCATGGCCCCAGAGCCATTGATCTGTTCAACAGGAGCTGTCCTCCCTTCTCTCCACTGTGTTCTGTTTAAATGTTTACTGGGGAATTTTCTTCTCTTGGTAGGGGTGTGTGCATGCATGTGTGCATGTCTTGAGGAAACCCAGCAAAAAACTCACAAACATTGTGGTCCACGTTGTTACTGAGAACTGAGGAAATGATTTTGGGCCTGCCATGGGTATAAACCTTCAAACCAAGGCTTAATTCTCATGTAGTCTTGTCTTATATGTGAGGACTGAACATGTTTATGGCATGTTGCTAAACTACAGTCAGTTCTTGCAACATCCACATCTTCTTGCATAGTAGCTTTTCGCATTACTGCCAGCCTGGGAACTGCAACAGACATTTTAAAAATGCACCCCAGGCTACTGAAGCACAACCATCATTTCCAAGTTCACAGCTTCAGCACAGCTCCCAAATCCAGTAAGCCACGCTGTTATCTTTGTTAAACCAAGAGGGGGGAAATAAAAAGAAAATAACTATCTTCTAGGAGGAGGACATGTGCCTGTTTGCCACACAGGGATGCTTGCCCTCAGCTGTGGTGTAACCATGACGCTGAGAAGCACAGGGCTTGGGTGCTCTGTTGCCACAGCTCCTCTAGAGCTCCTCTCAAGGGCAGCCCAGTGCCTCCTGGGGGCCTGATGCTGGAGAAAAGCTGCCAGCCTGAAAGTGAGAATCACAAAGCAGGGATCCCTGTGAGCCATGGCTTTTCAATCTCTTCTGGATCATTTGTGATAGGTTCATGGCTCCCAAGAGGTAACCAGGGATTCCTGACCAGACTCTTTCCCCTGGGCCTCATGTTTTCAGTGTGAGCAAACTCCCCTGGGAGGGGAGCCATCTAGTGCTCTCAGTGACATGCCTGCAAGTACCAACATAACTGCACACTTGGTTCCCCGCATGCTCTGGCTCAACAAGAAAAGATTTCGAGGACATCAAGAGAAGCCAATTCCTCTGCCTGTTTCCAGGTTTTCACTGCAATAGCCCCAAGGGCTGACTGAATGCTGGAGATGCTAAAATGCAGAATGACTGCAAACACACTGCCAGAGCTGATGACGGCTTGGCACATCCTGCAAACAGTCTTTGGCCACTGTGCCACCTCTTCCTTCTCAAAGGGATCTCCGGTACATAATCGAGTCTATTCCTTTTTTGGCTTTGAAAATTATATGTTTGCTTTTCTCTAGCTTGGTATGGAAGAATGTCAAAGCTCTCTTGGGCCAGAAGTGCTGCACCAACAGGAGCTGCCATTGCTGTGCAGAGCCACAGGAGATGCAGTAGCATGGAGAGCCTGCCAGCTGTGCCAGCAGCAATGCCTACTGGCTGCTGTGGCTCATGCATCAGCAGGGGGTGAGTCCACACCTAAAAATGTCACACATTTGCAGCGGGAGTGGTGACTGATGGGATGAAGTTTGTTGAACACTTTTCTGTAAGATGAGACAGTCTCAGGAAGAGGAACGGGTGTTGGATTGAGGGCTGACTAATAAGACAAGAGAGAGGAAGGGGTGATGGATTGTTTAGGGTTATGCTGACACAGTGGGTTTAGGGTTATGTTGCACACCAGTTGAAGAACCCAATTTTGGGACAACAGGAGTGACAAGGGTTTAGTAGGTTCTCTAGGATGCAGGTACATCCACGGCTGTCCTCACAATGTCACTCTTTGGTAAATGTGAAACAAGCAACTTTTTAAAGCTCTGCTGACGGACAGGCTGGCAGTGGAAATAACTACGATAGCTTTACATATGGCCAGTGCTCATCTAAAAGCACCTAAGAAGCCAATCAACAGATTTCCCATTGCAATACTTTTTCAAAGGCCTCAGCTAAATAGCTATGTATGCAATATGAAACCTACTATCAGTGAATTAAGCTGGAAAAAAAAACCCAACAAACCAAATATAAACAAAAGCAAAGACTTATGAGATAGAATCATAGAATGGTTTGGGTTGGAAGGGACCTTAACCGTGAGGAAACAGGCAAAGAAAGCCCTCTCCTTTGGTAACTGCCAGCAGAGTCAGAGCTGACAGCAAGGACCTGGACAATTTCAGAAGAGAAATTCTCAATGTGTCTTTCTCTGCAATTTGTTTTAATGAGAAAAAAACTCAAAACAAATCTAAGTGAGCAATTTAATAACTGCAATTCAGAGCTCTAAAAGCCCCAAACAGACACTAGTCTGAAAACAAATAATTACAAAAGACTACAAACAGTATCGCTTGAGGAGCTGAGGACGACAGTGGATGTCTCAATGGAATAATTAGCAGCACAGAGCATTAGACTATTATTGTTCAGACAGGCTGATTTTCAGACTCTGTTCTCCTGAACACGTGCTTAGTTCCTCCCCCCTTGCAGAGCACTCCCACGTTTCCCTCCGCACGTTAAGACAGCGCGTGCCCCATGTACACAGCCAAAGTCCACCAGTGGCAGTGTGAGTAAAGAGGAGCAAGCGACAGGACCCTGTTGTCCCACCCAGCCACAGAGCCAGCCAGCTCCAGCTCCAGCACACAGCAGCCTGCTCTGATCACAGTCTTCTCTTGCACGGGCGTTACGACCTGAAAGGGAACGGGAATTCTGTTGGGATGCTGCAGAGCTCACCTTGCAAGCTCGGTAGAGGTACTTTTTGTCCTGAGTTAGGTTATAGAGAGACAAGAAGGAGTAGCCATTGCCAGCAGTACCATGGCAGATCCCGTATCCTTTTCTCAGTAAACCTCTCTGCCAGATGACATCGCTACAATCCATAGCATCTTTCAAGTATTTATCCTCTTTAAAAGTCTGTGGAATAAGAACAGAGAATAAACACATATAACTTGAAGTACTAATGAAAACAAAAGGAAGATGGACCTGAGAGACATTTTGCTGTTAGCACGGGGTTTTTCCACACACGATTTATATTGAATTTTAATAATCTGTTCATCACAGACTTGTCTTTCTTTTCTTACTATGCTGTTTCTCCTTTCCCTGCATGGAATAAGAAAGAACTTCCCAAGTTTCTGTTTCTGAAATCAAGACACCAAAGGAAACACTCAAGCTCAAGGCTCTCGGTTCTACAACCTATAATGGATTAGAAGGGTAGGTGGTCTTTTCTTGCTTCTCCTCTCCATTCCCAAACTACGACGTCATTTGATTTGAAATACAGAAATGTAATTCTTGCCTCTGAGAAACGTAACACAGAATACTGTCCATCAAATCTGGTCCTAAAGGGCTAAGCCCTGATCCTCCTGAGTAATTATTCCGGGTTACTCACCATCTGCCTTCAATTGCACATCAGAAGTGCACAAAATTATCTCTTCACATAGCAGAGGGCTATTTTCTCTGTCACAAGTAGGAACTCTCTGTTACCATGATTAGTGCTTGTATTGGAAATGCTCAGAAGCACCAGCCAGTTTGGGCAAAGGACCAATTTTGCAAAGTTAATTGCAACTGAAGTGCATTTTGGACACAGAGAGCCCATCAACAGAGCAGAAAACAAACCCAAGTAAGTTAGCTGAACACCGTCACACTTCCACCTTTATAAAGCTACTTATTTGCTCCCCTTTGCCTAAGTCACTCTACAAATCAACAAAACAAAAAAACTTTAGAGACGGCACCCCCTGCCAGGCTATTTAATAAGGTAATAGAAGCAATTAATTAACTTGCAAGATTCTTAAACCCACAAGCTTGATAAAGAAAGTCCCTCCCTGACCAGGGTTTGTCAGCTACTTAGCTGTATGTAACATTTTGAATTAAGGCCTGGCAATAGCATTTGATTTCCAAGACAAAAGCTGCTGTCTGTTATCGTGAGTCCTTGTGCTTGGTATGAAAGCAGAGCTGGCAAAACATACTCCAATTTTCCTTAGTGCTTCTTTAAAAAGCAGAATAAAGAGTACGAGAAAGGCATCATATGCCCCATCACCTTAAACATAAAAAGTGTCCAGAAAGGAGACTGGGGAAAGCATTGCATTGACAAAGAGGTGGTTGTGGGGAAAACCTGCAGTATTAAGTTAACCTCCCACCACAGTCCAAAGAAAAAGCAACTGTGACCGCTGCTCCATTCAGCAATGATGGAAGAGAGTTCTAGTTCACATTTCCAGTAGCACCGTAAACCAAGCCTGCTTTTTTCATCAGCCCACCCAGAGGCCAACTAGGGAATCTGCCAAGGAGGGCTGTCAAGAGCAAGAATCAATTTGCATAAATGTAATTAAATGGCATAGTTTCAAATGTCACGCACATCAGAAGTGCACAACACGAGAGATAGCAAACCTAGTTAAGGAGGGGGAAGAGCAAACAGGCCCTAGGAAGGGGCCTGCAATCTTTGCTCTGATGTTTAGTTCTCAAGAGCTGTATCTTAGTAATGGAGAAATTTACAGAAGACATTTTTTGGCAAGACACACGAACCTACACTTTTGAAAACTAACATAATTCTTAAAACTCTTGGGATGAAGAGTCAAAGAATTTAGGTCAGTGTTCTCAAACCCAGGACTCCGATATCAAATTGGTTAAGTACATGGCCCTTTTCCAAGAAAGCCTAAAGTCTAGGAACTACTAGCCCCCTGAGAAGCAATTTCACCCACTCATTTTCTCTTTAGAAACACACCACTGTGAGTACTTTGGGATTTTTAGGTGTCTAGCCTAGGGTTCTGGTTTGAAAGTCTAGATCTAGAAAGGTGTAAAGTGCAAGCCTTACAATCTAACGGGCCTGGATACAGGTCTCTCTGTATAAATACTGTAGATGAGCACAGAATGATTCACCTTATAAGCTTGCATGAGCATGTGGATGACTCCGGGGGCACCATGGCACCAGTGAACCAGTCTGTCAGTCTCATTGCTCAGCGATGATGGGTAATTCCCAGATCTGAATTTTTTATGACGCACGTAGTCAATGCTCGGCTTCACCAGTTCTGCCAGGGTCTCCTGGTCCACATTTGCAATTGGCTAAAGAAAACATTAAAAAAGAAACCCAACAAGACCATAAACAGAGGTAGTAACAAAGTGCATAGCAACACATAATTCTGTGATCTATTTTCAAGTATCCTACATATGTGCCCTTGATCCAAATACTTTGAATCACTTCATACAGTTTTAATTAATGTCTGCTCATCATATCTTTGTGAAGAGCATATTTACAGCTACTGCAGAGACAAAGAAACTGGGGCGCCAAGTTGTTACCTGTCTTACTGGGAGTGACACAGAAAAGCTATGGAAGAACTGAGAACAGAATATGGATTGCAAGACTCCCAGGCCTCTCTTTATGCCTTAAAATAGAGAGAAAACTTACAGATGGTTTTTTTACTCATAATATGCACTCAAAACACAGTGAGTTTTAAACACAGTGAGTTTTAACACATTTTGTTTTTAAAATAACTAATATAGAGAAATCTGTCTTATTTCCCAAAAAAAGAAGAGTGTATGTAGTGGCATATTTGGAAAAACTTTATGGAGGTCAAGTTTTCCATCATCAAAAAAAACCTCCCTGAAACTATGGGCTATAAATTTGCACTTCCAATTTCAGAAGCAACAGCTACTTCTCCAGGTAGCTAAACATTGTTGTACTACAAACACATCCTTAGATTGCTCTTCTGATTTTTCTTTCTCATTTCTTCTATTTAGTTTACATCCTTTCCAAAAGGAGAATATATCCATCGGCATGCATGCTCCTTGTAAATAAAGGTTGAGAAGCTGAGGATCTGTTAGGTCTGCAGTTGTTCTTTGTTGACCTATCCTCCTTTACCAGCCCATTTTACAGTATTTTTATAACAGAGTTCTCTATTTTTCACACAGCCTACGTGATTTCTGGAATTCCTGTAAGCTGTGGGAACAATTCCAGAAACTGGAGCCTACAGAAGCCTAATAACTGAGCTTTTTTTTTTTTTTAATAACTTGTCTTTGTTACTGACTCGATGCCATACAGTTTCACTGTTTTCCATCAGCTCCAGCACATTTGTATTCAACAGGTGAACACACTGCTACAACTGACAGACAAATGAAGACTTTCAATAGCTGTATTTCCAGTAACCTGAAAAAAACAAAAGCCTCTGTTTCACCTCAGCCAGGAAAGCTTTGCCAGACCCTCATGCTGCTCATCAGAAACACATCCGAGTACAGCTTTATCATAAAGAACACCCCTGAACTGATCAGCTCTCATTCAGATGCTGACCTCTGGGGTAGGAAGGCTCTTGGGGAAGCTTTGTTTCAGGGCTCTGGTTTCACACTGCACCCCTGTAGCAGAAGGCGAAGTGGATGGGCACTAGCAATAAAAGCCTTCAGTATTGAGCTGTGCAAGGCAAGCCCAGCCCAGCAATTTTGTCTCAGAAGGTAAATCCAAGAAGAGCAGAGCTCTTTACAAACCTTCTCACCTCGTGCTTCCAAGAAGATCTGAGTGCAAGTGAGTTCCTTGCCCAAGCTGCTTTGGTTCCCAGCACCTACTTCCAACAACAAAAACGTACCCTGCAGATATGTGTCCTGACTATCTGGCCAAGAGCAGCGATATGCAAACAGACATTTTTGTCTCAGGGTTAGGAAAACGTGCTAGGAGTAGATATTCCCTAGCTAGCACTTCAGAATTCCCCCTCTACCTCCTGGATGAGTTATTTAACAGAGCTAAGCTCTTATTCTTCCAGTACTCTTCTGTAAATAAATCCAACAATACACGTTTCTTCATAAAGGTGTTGTACAGAAATGATGATCGGTGACCTTCACATCTCAGGTGCTACGTTGGACCCTTTTTTTTTATCAACCAACCAATCAACAAACCATCTCCTGAATTCTTTACTGAAAACACAGAAAAATTCTCATTTGGCATGGGAGGGATGAGGAAACGATGGACTCTGATATGTCATCTTCTTCTGCAGTGGATGACTCAACTCTGAGTGACTCACAATATTTAATGTACAGTGAAAAGACAGTAATCTAGTGCTGCATAAACAATGGCCTTGTGGTAATTCTTAAAAGCAGCAATTATGTGCAAATGAAAAGATAGTTACAATTTTAACATGTAGACAGAGTAGCTTCTGCTTATACCAAAAAACACTGTGTGATTATTTCTGCTATCAGCCTTGAATAGTAAATGAAGGATGAAGCCTTTAAAGATGCTCCTTTAAAGGAACAGATGCTTCTCAGAAAATCTAGCAGACCCATGGAAGAAAATATGGAAGCCAGAAAGATGAGGGAGCCATAAGAGGCTGGACCACCTCTGTGAAGAAAGGAGGAAGTGAAGATTAGGGCACAGTAAATCAAAGCAGCCTCAGGCCTCGGCGAGATGGTGGCTGCAGAAAAGGGCTGTAGTGAGGTTAAGACATGCCCCCAGGTAGCAGAGCGGTAGCCACTTCAACACCAAAGTCAGATCATAGAATCATAGAACAGTTTTGGCTGGAAGAGACCTTCAGTATCATCAAGTCCAACCTTATTTCTAGCCCTATCAAAACCACCAAACTATGTCCCTGAGCACAACATCTAACCCAGTGATCCAGCCTATCCATATTCCTTTGTAGAGCTTCCCTACCCTCAAGCAGATCGACACTTCCACCCAGCTTGGTGTCATCTGCAAATTTACCAAGGGTGTGCTCTATCCCCTCATCCAAATCATTGATGAAGATGTTAAACAGGAGTGGCCCCAGTACTGAGCCCTGGACTGGCAGCCAACTGGATTTAACTCCATTGACCACAACTCTTTGAACTCATCAATCTAATCAGTTTTTCACCCAGGAAAGTGCATGCCCATCCAAGCCAAGAGCAGTCAATTTTTCTAATAGAATGCTGTGGGAAATGGTGTCAAATGCCTTACTAAAGTCAAGATAGACAACATCCACAGCCTTGCCTTCATCCAGCAAGCGGGTCACCCTGTCATAGAAGGAGATCAGGTTTGTTAAACAGGACCTGCCCTTCATAAATCCATGCTGACTGGGCCTGACCACCTGGTTTTCCAGCATGTGCTGCATAATAGAACCTAGGATAATCTGCTCCATCAACTTCCCTGGTACTGAAGTCAAACTGACAGGCCTGTAGTACCCCGGATCATCCTTCCATCCCTTCTTATATATGGGTGTTATGTTGTCTGGCTTCCAATCTGCTGGTACCAGCCCCAGTCAGCCAGGACTGCTGATAAATGATGCACAGTGGCCTGGTGAGCACCTCTGCCAGTTCTCTCAGTACTCTAGGATGTAACCCATCCGGCCCCATAGATTTATTCACATTGATGTTGAGCAACAGGTCATGGACCATCTCCTCCTGAACTGTAGGAGGGGCATTTTGTTCCTGACCCTTGTCTCTTGGCGTGGGGGAGTGACTTTCCGTGGTGCCAGTGTTTCCATTACTAAAGATTGAGCCAAAGAAGTCATTCAGCACCTCAGTCTTCTCCTCATCTTTTATTACCATATTTCCTCCTGAATCTAGTAGAGGATGGAGGCCTCCCTGGCCTTTCTTTTGTTATTAATGTATTTATAGAAATTTTTCTCATTGCTCTTCTCCTCTAAAGCCAGATTAACTTCTAGTTCAGCTTTCAACCTTCTAATTATTTCTCTGCATGACCTAACAACATTCTTATTATGAGTCATCTGCCCCTTCTTCCAAAGGCCATAAGCCCTCCTTTTTTTTCACCGATTTTAAGGCAAACCTCCCTATTCAGCCAGGACATCAACTTGTCTTATCTGAAATGAGATGCTTTAGCCTGAGCTACTGGTGGTAGTGGTGTGAGCTGATCTGAAACAGATGGGGAGAAGTCACAGCACCTTTTACAAATGAGGAATGGCTGAGCAGTGGCAACACCAAATACCAGCTCAGTCACTTCAGCAGTGAACAACTGTGCAAAGCTGTGAGAACGTACAATCTGTCCAGTTGCCTGAAGGAAAGTCATTCAGCATGAGCTGGGAAGAAAATGACCATCTATCAGGAAGCTGCAGGACTGGTAGCACCTTTAAAAACCAGAAACAAGTACAGAAATTCTGCAGCTCTGTGGCCATCTTCTATAATGAATCTTAAGGCTAAAACATCAAAATCTTACTGAAGAATCTCAGGGGGTCAGGATTTAAGTGTGTGAAAGAGGAGGTACACCAAAGAGAGGAATCTCACTCAGGACAACAGAAAAAGAAGACCAGGGTCATAAATGCACTAATGAACATCAGATTTGGGGGGGAAAGACAGGGGGGATAAGGAAAAGGAAGAACTTCTAAAGAATATAAGTATACTGTAGACTAATGTGTGTTTAAGGATAGTCTTCCAAAAGCTTCAAGAACATGGGAAAAAAAAAAAGTCACCAAAGAAGAGAGGAAGGGCATGGAGAGCAGGAGGCACCAGTGGTGCACTCATTTAAAAATAGCAAAATATTAAAGAGTGATGGATGGTAAGTGAATATTCAGATGGCCCAACTGCAGGCACCAGAAAAAGGATGAGGATGAGGGAAGGCAGCTCACTGTCTCTGTTGAAGATAGGAAACTTCAGCCTCTGACACACTGGTGCTCTGAACCACAATTCAAAGGTTAATGTGCTCTAATGCAATGATAGCCGAGTCACAGTGTCAGTTTTCTTCTGGTACCAGAGCTTGAGGCTTGAGCGAGCACCTCTGCACAGTTTCGTGCTGCAGTCTAACTCCAAATTGTGAGACCCTGACCCAGAACAAACCTGCAGATCCTCTGATGCAAAATGAAAAAATCACTGCTGTTTCACCCCTGCCCACAGAAGATGGTCTTACCTGCATGAGCATGTAATAGATGCCAGCCACTCCATGGGCTGCTCCGACGTATTGCTTCCTGTGCCACTGGTACAACAGAGGACAACGGTCTGTTTTCCGCTCCTCCTTCGAAAAGTTTTTCCCCGATTCAATAATAGCATCTATTACCTAAGGGAGAGAACACAACCCTTCTGTCTGTCTCACTTGCTTTGATTCAGAGGGTTTTGCTTTGTCGTGACTGAAACCACAGTAAAGAAGAAGCGACAATAAACGGTGATGGGACAACATTATTCAATTCATTTGGACTTGAGCGTTGAGGTAGAAATGGAGTTTTTCATAAATGATGGAATCACATTTCTAAGAGTAGACATATAATATATAAATATTTCTAAAGAATTTTTTCCTGACCTGCCTTCTCTGGTTCTGGTATTTGCAGAACAGTCATGAATCTCTCCCACACTGAGTTCTCCTTCTTTTCACTTAGACACTTCTACACTTCAGTCTTAAGATTTTTCATAACAATTTCTCATCCTCAAATGCTCCAAAACTTGTTACATACTAGATCCACTTCCATAGCTGGCCACAGACACACCCGCACCGGCCTGTCTCAGTCTCAGCTGGGCAGCAGGGAAAGGAGGAATTGATCGGAGGGACAGATGAGACTGAGTTCCCAGTTCTAGGTCCCTCTCCTCTCCAGCATCCCCCTCCTAATCCCTTGAATTATATGAAGGAACGATTCCAGTTCAACCTCACTGATGCTGTGGCACTGGAGAAAGAAAAGCCTCTTACCTCTTTGACAACAGACTGTGGGACAGTGTCCGGACCAATTTCAGTATTCAGGTACAGCAGTGCATACAGGTAACCTGCTCTGCCATAAAGCAGCTCATCTGGAAGTTCAGCATCTGTGCTTATGACTGTCCTTTGGAGCTGCAGCAACCTGAGTCAGACAAGGAAGGTGGGGAGAGAAAGAATCTTTCCTAGAGACCATACTGGACTATGTATTGTACAAGCCATCAACCAAACCTAAAGCAGAACGAGTTCTTAAGCCCCACCACTTCCCTCTGTCATCCCCAGTTCAGCTGGCTGCCAGGTTTATACACAGGAGCTCTGTGTGCCTGCCACCCTTGACAGATAGGTGTCTCTGAGCCAAAGCCAGCTAAGTATTAGTGCAACTATCAGACAGAATCAGATGTATGGGTGCAAGGCAGGGATTGAAGGAGGCTGGAGAGCTAGTCCAACAAGTAGGGAAACCTCCTGGAGCATCTGGAAAGAGGGGAAAAAACAAAACCGAAACCAAACTCCAGATCACCACTCAGCATTCCCCCTCCCTGGACAACACATTGTCTCAAAAGTTTAGCAGCTCGGTTTTGAAAAGGGCACTGCTATTATGCACAAGTATTTTGCTTGCCTTGAGCAATAGGAAAAAAACATTGGGCTGGCCATGGCAACTCTTATTTGCCCCAGAGAGACTCCCTGCTATTACTACACCAGCCAGCATTAGCACTGAGGTACAGCAGAGATCTGTTTTCCTGTCCACTCCCTCCCTGTCTCTTCCTATCTTTTGTGATTAAATTGGCAATTAGATGAAACCATGAAGATGATCACATTTTAAATTGGGGGAGGGGGCAAGAAAATCTGGATTTAGACCAAATTCAATTCTCAGATCCCTCCCAGCTGCTATCACTCAACAGAAATGTTACCATTAACATCATGCTGGAGCAAAAGCACCGACCTCAATGGCTTGTTTATGTTGTCACTGCTTAACGCCAGGCAAAAGCCACTCACAAAGAGTTTTATATTATCATTTATTTCTTGGAACTATGCTTTGGACTTAGAAATAAATTATTTTCTTTTAAACTGATTACTGTTAAGTTTTATTATTCAAATTGTACAACTGTCCAGCTACAAGGTAAAAAGTTAGAAGTGCAATCATAGATTACATTTTGCCATCTATACTGTACCACTCAGCTGGTGTCAAGAATCTATTTGTGAACAAGGAAGGAAGGAAGGAAGGAAGGAAGGAAGGAAGGAAATAATCAAACTAACCTCCTTGTCAGTCCTCTTTCTAGAAATGGCTTTCCAAGAGACTAAAAGATTTACTGCTAATCTCATTTGGGTATACTCGTGCTTCATGCCTTACAGCAACACTGCTTTCCTAGCTGCATCCAAAATAACATGCTCAGATGTACTGCCAGTTCTAAAAGCAGGTAAATCCAAACCTACCACCTCTTTCAAAACCGAACTATTCTTTCAGGAACAGCAGCAGAGAGTAATCAAACTGGTATTCTGTATTAGAAGGAGACCAATTATATTTCCAAATATAAACCAGACTGGAGATGAGAACATAAGGCTAGTCCACAAATTCTGTCAGCTCAAGGTATACTGCTGGACCACTAGCAGGTGGATTGCTGGTGCTGAATGCAAACCCCACAGGGCTCCAGTGCTTCCAGCCCTTGCCCAGGACAGCAGTCAGCTCTGTACCAGCAAAGGGACAGATAGGAAGTTCTACATTTAAATGGCATTTCTCAAGACATCTGTTACATTTACATTACTTTGAAAATGGGCTGAAATATTTTCAGGCTACCCTTCATATGCTCTGACCTAATTAAAGCCCTTGCCTTTGACAGGTCAGCAAGTGTCTCCCCTTCAAGTTATTAAATCTTTGTTCCATATCAATCTGATGTACCGTGTTTCTGTTCGGGTGTTTCCAGATCCCTGCAGTGCACATATTTTGTAATGAATCCACAATTAAAGCCCACTCTTTACAGGAAGCATCACATACTGCACAAGCACCACATATTGCCGCTGACAAGCAAGCGACTTCTGTTAAATGTCACATCAACATGACAAAATCAAAACGTGCACACACTACAGATATGCCCAGGACATCCTGTCCTTACAGTGATAAAGGACTCAAGATAACCCTCTAAATACAAATCAAGTGTAAGACAGCTGTAACAAAGATAAAGCCTAGTCTGAATTCTTCTACCAAAAGTGAATCCAGGGAGAAAATGTCTCCATTTTCTAATCTTACCCTTCAAGACTCCACTTGCTAATGTTACTGAACCAAGGCTCTCTATAAATGAAGGGCATGGCTTTTCCCACCATCAGCTACTTACTTGGCAATACATTCCTTAGATTCACTGTCATTTTTCAGCTTGTGATAAACCACTGCACCCACTGCCAGTGGCCCAGCATCACCACAGAGGAAAGTAACTCTTCTGCCATTCAGGTTGCGAAGGATTCTCTTCACATAATCAAGAGATCTCTGTAAATGACTCTGGTTTTTCGTGACACGGTACAGCTGCAGATACAAGAGAGCAATACCTGGAACAACCACAAGAAAAAGAGATAGATTAATTTACTTTTCCTTCTAAGTACATCACATTCCCCTCTTTAGTGCCTCTGAACCAGTAACTCAAATGCAAACACATATTTGGGTAATTAAAATGTGTCAGTCAACAGTTCCAGCTTATGCAATGGGAAGGCATCAGGACAGCTATTTTGATTACACTTCAATTAGGATTGATATAAAATATATATCTAAAAAAAAATATTAGACTGAAGCCCAACAGTAGACTCACAATTTGCAGGGAATAAAGAAAATTCATGACACGGGCATCAATGCTTGGTGAAGAAACCACTGAATACTCAAAAGCTTGGGCTAACGAGCATGTGTATCACCAAGTACACTAACTGAACAATACTCACCTATTATATGCAAGAAGTGACTTATTTTCCATTTGATTTGTAAAAGGATCTTTTGATGAGTTTCTGTATTCAACTTGCCAAGTTATTTATAACCCTTAAATGTATTTCACAACAAGATTATAAACTGCTACAAATTAAGCTGGTTTGTAAAAGCCAGAAAGCAACCAAGCACTTGGAGAATGCTGGAAGGTAGTTATCAAGCTTCCTTCCAATTAACTTACTACCTAGTTCTCCATTAAAACCAACCCAAAACTTAAAATTGCAACACTGTAGACTAAAGAAAGTGAAACAAAACCATGTAAATGGATGTTTCCCAGCCAAGCATACATGTGGAGAAGCAAAACCTTTACCTCTAGACCGTACTGCATCCCAAACGTGTTTCTAAATAGGCAGAGCACTCTCCTGAGCCACAACTGAAGCCAAGTACACACAAGGCTCACTTAGTTCCACAGAGAGGGTACCTGAGAGCACAAGAAGAACAGCACCACAAGAGTCCTGGTACATCCTCAGATGTTCTTTGGACAGGCTTTGAACAGGCCTTTCCAGATGAGTCCAAGAGGAGAGCTGCAGAGCTCAGTTAGCCCAGTTCAGTGGCCTGGGAACTTGTGGGCTTTCTGTAACCTTTTTTTTATGTTGCAACAAATGTGTAGATATCTGGGCTTGTTCAAGGGATGACCAGAAAAGTAGCCGTAGGGCCCAGTTCATCCAATTCTTCCTTGTTAACACCCTTAAAAAACCTCCTCCAAGATGTCTGGCACATACAAAGATTATTTGTATAAGCAAGACAGACTCTTAACGGGAGTCCTGTGATTATTATGTTGCCAACAGCACGTGCTCCAAGATTTTAAAGGTGTTTCACAAAGTACAAGCCAGTGCTCAGAACTGCACTGCCAGTAAGATTTGTCTAGACTTGGCACACAAGCAGGGCAGGTGTTTTTCAGCATTGCTTTTACATTTGCACACTACTGAAATGCTACAAGGAGACAAACTGGGGAGAAAGTATTTGCACTAACTATTTTAAAAGACAGATCTTTTAAAGATTTTTATCAGGAGTCCTTTCCATAGAAGCCTTAAAAGAAGTTAATTTGGAACAGACATAGTTGGGGATCCTTCTACAGGATGGAAAAACCCCGTTCTCATTAGACTGCTACTTGTTCATCTATCTTGTTGCAGCTAATGATGGCTGTGTTACTTTTAGCTTATGACTCATTTTCAGCATGCTCTGGTTTATCAGCCATTACTTCAGTTGTCAGTCACAATGTCAGAACACAGCTCCCAGGGAGCTGTCTCCTAATGTCAGCCTGAGAAAGCCCAGCACTGGAGATCTTATGCACTCACTTAGCAGCCACTCACTTTCAGACCCTGAAACACACTGAAGTCTTGAGTTGTCTAAAACTTCCCTACCCATCCACCCACATCACCATCTGTACTGAAACATCAAGAAGAAAGCAAAGAACTGTCACCCTTTCATTGCCAGAATCAAGCCTGAGTGCGGGCAAAGCCTGGAGTTTTTCCAAGCTGCTCCCTGTCAGACACAAAGATTTTTTTTTTTTTGTTTTGCTCACAGACAGAGAGGGACTGGTGGGTAATGTGGTGGTCGGAGGCCGTCTTGGGCTTAGTGACCTTGAAATGATAGAGTTTTCAATTCTTGCCCAAGTAAGCAGCAAGACTATTACCATGGACTTCCGAAGGGCAGACTTCAACCTGTTTAGGACACTGGTTGAGAAAGTCCCTTGGAGCACAGTCCTGGAGGGCAAGGGGGTCCAGGAAGGCTGGACTGTTTTCAAAAAGGAACTCTTGAAGGCCCAGGAGCAGGCTGGCCCCATGTGTCGTAAGATGAACCGGCATGGAAAACAACCGGCCTGGCTAAATGGGGAGCTTCTGGCGGAACTTAGGAGGAAGAGGAGAGTCTACCACCTTTGGAAGAAGGGGCAGGCTACTCGAGAAGAGTACAGGGATTTAGGTAGGTTGTGTAGAAAGAACATTAGGGGGGCAAAAGCTCAACTAGAACTCAGCCTGGCCACTGCTGCAAGAGACAACAAAAAAGAGTTTTTACAAATATATTAATAACAAAAAAAGAACTAGGGAGAATCTCCATCCCTTACTGGATGCAAGGGGGAACATTGTTATCAAGGATGAGGAAAAGGCTGAGGTACTTAATGCCTTCTTTGCCTCAGTCTTTAATAGTCAGTCTGGTTATCCTCATGGCATTCAATTCCCTGAACTGGAAGATAGGGATGGAGACCAGAACAGTCCCCTCATAATCCAGGAAGTGGTAGTTAATGATCTTCTAAGCCAACTGGAAACCCACAAGTCTATGGGGCCAGATGGGATCCACCCGAGAGTGCTGAAGGAATTGGCAGAGGAACTTACCAAGCCTTGCTCCATCATTTATCAGCGATCCCGGTCAACTGGGGAGGTCCCAGATGACTGGAGACTTGCCAATGTGACACCCATCTATAAGAAGGGCAGGAAGGATGATCCAGGGAACTACAGGCCTGTCAGCCTGACCTCGGTCCCGGGAAAGATTATGGAACAGTTCATTTTGAGGGTGATCACACAGCAAGTGCAGGACAACGGGGGGATCAGGCCCAGCCAACATGGGTTCATGAAGGGCAGGTCCTGTTTAACCAACCTGATCTCCTTCTATGACCAGGTGACCCGCCTAGTGGGTGAGGGCAAGGCGGTGGATGTTGTCTACCTGGACTTCAGGAAGGCATTTGACACCGTTTCCCACAGCATTCTGCTGGAGAAGCTGGCAGGTCATGGCATAGACAGGAGGACTCTTGGCTGGGTTAGAAACTGGCTGGATGGCCGAGCCCAGAGGGTGGTGGTGAACGGAGTAAAATCCAGTTGGCGACCGGTCACAAGGGTGTCCCTCAGGGCTCAGTTTAGGGACCTGTCTTGTTTAATATATTCATTAATGACCTGGACGAGGGAATTGAATGTACCCTCAGTAAATTTGCAGACGACACAAAATGAAGCGCAAGTGTCGATCTGCTTGAGGGTAGGAAGGCTCTGCAGCGGGATCTGGACAGGCTGGAGAGATGGGCTGAGCTCAATTGTATGGAGTTTAACAAAGCCAAGTGCCGGGTCATGCACTGCGGGCACAACAACCCCCAGCAACGCTACAGGCTTGGGGAGGAGTGGCTGGAGAGCTGCCTGGCAGAAAAGGACCTGGGGGTGTTGGTCAATAGCCGGCTGAACAGGAGCCAGCAGAGTGCCCAGGTGGCCAAGAAGGCCAATGGCATCCTGGCCTGTATCTCTATAAGAGAGAAAATAGATCTTCTCAGGGCACATTTCAAACGTGCTGTGCTAAAAGCGTAAGTATGCCTGAGGGGTGATCAAGACAGAGCAGGAACAGAACATGCCATTGTAGTAGCAAAGTGGCACTTAAGGGGCCTAGATGGAAAAGCATTTTGGCAGCTTTAGGACCAGTAGCCACATCAGGCTTGACAACTGCAGGAGCAGAAGGGCTCACTCACATTTGGACAGCATCAGTGATGCAATGCTAAATGAAAGGTGGTGCCTCGCAAGAGCCAGCACTCGCACAGGCCTGTTTATCTTCATGGATTTCAGAGTCTTGCAACCCCACCTCCACTCTTCTCCTGCTCATGTGTCAATTTTCTTATTTTTGAACAGACAGAACAAGAACAGCCAAACTATCCACAGTCCAGATTTTAAGGCTTCAAGCTTTTGGGCATAGAACAACCTCCCTCCCACCCCCTTCCCAATGATCAGAAAATGTTGTTAGCATTAGACAAACACTAACAGCTAGTTGAACAGGAAAAGGTGAAAATAACTCATCTAAATAAAATTTAAAGAACAAGAAGTAAGTGAAAAAAAAGAGCAATCTTAGAAAATTTAATCCTTTTGCAAGACAAAGATCTCCATACACAAAAGCCATACTTTTGTCTGCTAAAGTTACTGGAAGTCAGTCCAGGCAGTAGTGACCAAGGGTCCAGAGTTTAACAGAAACCAGCTCACACAAGTGCCTGTATCAGAGTATCTGCTGCTCCTGTTAGCATATCAAAAGCTCCTCCTGTGAATATGCCCAATTACATCATTTAACAAATACACTTCATTCAAATTCCAATTTTCTCACCAGTCCAGCCAGTATAGGCAGAGCAGTCATGTGGATCTGCTGTCTTCAGCCCTTCCTCCATTTGTTGCAGAAGGTCCTTGATTTTTGCCTGGATCCGTTTTGAGAACTGAGCACTGACCTGAAAACAGGAGACAGGGCAAAGGGAGTGACTGACTCAGAAAAGGAAAGAATGCAAGAAAGCAAACTGTCTGCTCCACCTTCTCCTTTAGGAAAAACAAAACAAAACAAAAAACAACCAAACAGAAACTAACTAAGGAGTAAGTACTGCATACAGCAATCAGCAATGTCAAGGTGGTTCATCTCAAGTGTATCCCATGTAATCCATTTTGATTAGATATTGAAGTTACTAGTACCTACACGAGACAAAAATTATCTGGGGATGCTTTCAAGTCACATGAAGAGCAGCTATGGACACTGAGACAGTATGTAATTATACGCTGCCTCTTATCTCAGGCTCTTAATACAGTAAGCAATGCTTTTCTGAGCCGAGTAGAAGAAGCAAACAGAAGACAACCATCTGCTGTCACTCCATGGGCCAGTACTCCATGGGCCAGTGCTCCGTGCCGGCTCATGGTGCTAAGGCCACGTTATGGACAAACAGAGCACAGTGAACCCACAAGGTGCTCACTCTCATTACAAGGCTCCTGCACATCTTTTGTGGCACTATGGTGAGTGCTAAAGGAAAATAAAAGCTCATATTTGAGACAATTAAGTCAAAATCAAGCCATCATCTTTAATCACAGAATAATCTAGGTTGGAAAAGATCTTTAAGATCATGGAGTCCAACTATTAACCCTACTGTATCAAGTCCACCACTAAGCCATATCCCCAAGCGCCACATCAATACAGCTTTTAAACACACCCAGGGATGGTGACTGAACCACCTCCCTGGGCAGCACCTTCCAGTGCCTGACAACCTTTTCAGTGAAATAATTTTTCCTCATGTCCAGTTTAAACCTCCCCTGGTGCAGCTTGAGGCTATTCCCTCTTCTTCTGTCACTAGTTACTTGTGAGAAGAGACCAGTGCCAACCTCACAACAACCTCCTTTCAGATAGCTGCAGAGAGCAATAAGGTCTCCCCTCAGCCTCCTTTGCTTCAGACTAAATGGCCCCAGTTCCCTCAGCTGCTCCTCATTAGACTTGTTCACCAGGCCCTTCACCAGCTTAGTTGCTCTTCTCTGGACCTGCTCCAGCACCTCAATGTCCTTCTTGTACTGAGGTGTCCAAAACTGAACACAGTACTTGAGGTGTGGCCTCACCAATGCCGAATACAGAGGGACAATCACCTCCCTGGTCCTGCTGGCCACCCTATTTCTAATACAAGCCAGGATGCCGTTGGCCACCTGGGCACACTGTTGGCTCATGTTCAGCCAGCTGTCAACCAGCACTCCCAGGTCCCTTTCTGCCAGGCAGCTTTCCAGACACTCTTCCCTAATCCTGCAGTATTTGCATGGGGTTGTTGTGGCCCAAGTGCAGGACCCAGCACTTGCTGAAGCTCATACACTGACCTCAGCTCATCGATTCAGTGTAAGTCCCTCTGCAGAGCCTCCCTACCCTCAAGCAGATCAACCCTCCCACCCAACTTGGTGTCGCCTGCAAACTAACTGAGGGTGTACTCAATCCCCTCATCCACATCATTGATAAACGTGTTAAACAGAAGTGGTCCCAATACTGAGCCCTGAGGAACACCACTTGTGACTGGCTGCCAGCTGGATTTAACTCCATCTACCAGCCGTCTTTGGGCCCAGCCATCCAGGCAGTGTTTTACCAAGAAGAGCATGCTCAATCACATCATTCATGATGTATTCACATTTTCTTTTTAAATTCAAGACTTTTTTTATGTCCTGGTCTGTGATTGCCACACAGAAGACACACTGCCTAAATGCCCTTCCTCCTGCTTCTTGTTCTCTCCTCTCCCCAAAACAGCATTAGGATTGACATGCTATATCATGAGAGCAGGTTGCTAAATGCAGCGACGCGTTACAGAACAACGACCTAAAAGTAAGAGCTATATGCAAAAAGAATGAGTAAAAGTAGCTTGGCAGCTTCAACTCATGCATGAAGGTGAAGAAACCAATCTTTGATTTTACACATTGCTAGCTTTTACTTCTGACCAAAAAAAGTTTACATAGCTGCTATATATGAAATATATACTTGACTCTTGCCAGCATTTCTCTCTCATTAAGTATACTGTATGGGAAGATATGTTACTGAATACTCCCTTAAATCTATGGAAGTGAAAATAGTCTAGAATAAACCAGAACTACAATTTATTGCACTATTAACTTCCATGGGAAAGAATATTCATGAAGTCCCTTCACAGGATGAGTCTACGTTTAAGTTGGAGCACCAGGAACAATAACCAAAGTTGTTTGGGGTTTTGTTTTTATTAAACACTATCACTTATTGATCAGCTTTTCCTATTAACACATATTATAAACTATTTTGCATACTTAAATAGAGCTTAAGGTCTAGGTTTACTTATAATGCAATTTATCTACTACAGAGATAAAGAAAAAGAAACAAAATCACCTCTTCCCTCCCTGGGCTATAGAAAAAGCTTTATCATTATAAGGTAATTGCATCATTCTGACAAAACAATGATGTACACAAATGTCATGTCTCTCAAAAATATTTCCTGAACATGTTTTCCATCATCCAGAGAAAGCCCCAGTCATACGTCACTTGCCACCCACACATGTTATCCAGGAACAGCTAGAAGAGAAGCTCTCTTGGAACACAGAAGCCAGCAGGGCTTCCTCCCATCCCAAGCCAAGTGCCACAATGCAGTGGTTATCAGAAAAATGGCATTACACAGTTTGGCTACTTGTCAGCTTACACTGAGATTAAGCTATTGTTTTCTGAACAGCGCTTGATCTCCTTCCACCTCTGGCTTCTCCAGGCTGCTCCCAGATAGCAGCTGGAACAATCAGATCAGTGAAGGGTTAGTTTGATGTTAAACACATCTACATTTATGATTTTTTTTTTTTTTTTTTACTGAAGAAGGAGAAATCAGCTCATTATGAAGGTAAATTCTTGTTAGATCACAACACATCCCAAAAGGGAAGGGTTCAGATACATGATGGGTCCTGGATACCAACAGGCAATGGATTACTCAAAATACACCACACTTTGTACTCTTGTTCAGAGCACAACTTCAAGTAATTAATTTAAACATCCATTCAAAAGATTCAGAAATCAGAAAGATGGTAGGAATTACACAAGTCCTTTAACACACCAGAAGTCTCCGGGTTCAATGGTTCAAATCCATTTTATGATGGTACCATATGAAGGGAAAAGGAAATTGTGCCATTCTACCTCATGTCCCAATCTAGGAAGGACCTAGAGCCCCCTTAACCTTCCCCAGTAACTCTAGAAATAGCAGCCCAACACAGTAAGCATCTGATGTCTATTACTCTTTGGCCTTAATATGGCCCCAAGCATCTTTTTTTAAGAAACAAAACTGTACCTGGCACACTCAACACCCCCCACACCCTTTTCACTAGTTCAGTGAAGTCTCAATACAAAGCAAAGCCTCTCCCAAGGGCAGGGCTTCTCTCCTTCAAAAGGCAGCTATGCCAGTGCCGAGGCATATGGTGAAACAGCGTGAGGATGTCCACGTGGCTGCATCCAGCCACAGCGCTCAGCTTGTCTGACAGGAGGGAGCTGAGGTCTCAGACTCACGGTTTATCTACCTGCCGCACATCCCAAGCACGCTGGTTATCTTTTTGTTCTGACAATGAACCTGCTGTTACCAAATCAGGGTATTTTTTAATCAAACGTCAGGTCACATTACTCAGAGATGGGAGGGGAGGGGAGCACTAGGACATCAGGACACCTGGCTTCTGCTATGAAACCTCAGTCCCATACGAATAAGATCCCTCTCTCTAAAATAAGAATTGTAACTTACCTATCTTGATTCGGTACTTGGAAAGGAACAGATGCAAAGATTTTTTCATTATTATTATTACAGTTATTTATCAGCCCAAACAAAGCTACTCCCAAGCTTATGCCAGTGTGAATAGGTTAAGAGTGGCAACAAGGCCAGGTTGGATGGGGCTCTGAGCAACCTGATCTAGTGGAAGGTGTCCCCGCCCCTGGCAGTGGGGTTGGTATTAGATGATCTTTCCCAGCTACCTACTCCTCCACTGCTGCTTTTGGGGGTTTTTTTGGATGCTCTGAAGCTTTATCACCCAAGTGCCGTCACTGTTCATTTGACAAGATTCCACTATAAGCTTATAACAGATGCTTACAGGCACTAGAATAAATTAATTACATAACAAAAAAAATGTTGAAAGGTGGCTTTAGAAGATTTATAAACCTCCTTCAAGGAATCTTATGGCAGCATTACAGCCGAGCACAAAGCAGGCTGACTCGTGTTGAGCACAGATTGATTTTCATGAGAAGCGCATTCATTTCGTAAGGATGATTCCAGCTGGCACTCGGCCTTTCCTGCAGGTGACTCTTGGTACTCCTGTAGGGACAAACAAAAACTGGAAACCTGACTTCTGATATCTAGTATCACATGCCTGGGTTGAGAAGATCCCAAGCACAAACACAGGCTGAGTGATAAGTGGATTGAGAGCAGTCTTGTGGAGGACTTGGGGTTACTGGAGATGAGCTTTAGCCAGCAATGTGTGCCTGCAGCCCAAAAAGCCAACTGTGTCCTGGGCTGCATCAAAGGAAGTGTGGCCAGTGTGTCAAGGGAGGTGACTCTCATGCAAACCCACCTGGAGTACTCTGTTCAGCTCTGGAGCCCCTGTGTAAGAAAGAGATGGACCTGACTGAGCAGGTCCAGAGGGGGGCCAGGATCAGAGGGCTGGAGCACCTCCTCTGTTCTGAGACAGCTCGGGTTGTTCAGCCCGGCGAAGAGAAGGCTCCAGGGAGACCTTACTGTGGCCTTCCAGTACTTTGAGGGGGACTCCAGGAAAGATAAGGTAGGGGACTTTATCAGGGACTGTACTGAAAGAATGAGGGGTAATGGTTTCAAACTGGAAGAGAGTAGATTTAGGTTAGATAAAAGGAAGAAATTCTTTGCTGTGAGGCTGGTGAGGCACTAGAGCGGCTTGCCCAAAGATGCGGTAGAAGCCCCATCCCTGGAAGTGTTCAAGGCCAGGTTGGATGGGGCTCTGAGCAACCTGATCTAGTGGAAGGTGTCCCCGCCCCTGGCAGTGGGGTTGGTATTAGATGATCTTTAAGTTCTCTTCCAACACACGTTTTATGATTTACTCCTGTTTCACAACAGAATGGGTGATAATGGGAGTTGAAGGATATATTTTAACTCTTTCCATGAATTCAACTGCTGCATTACTCCTCTGCTGCTGCAGGAAGAACAACCACTATCACCCCAATCACTGCGCAAATTTTACATTGGCAGAACACAAAGAATAAGAGTTCAGCCCCCATTATACCCAATAGAACCCTGCACCATATTGACTGTGGTAACAAGAAAGGCTCATAGGCAATGTGAAACAAAAGTAGCGCAGAAAAAGTCATACATATTTGTTTTGCAAATTAATTGGTTTGTGATTTATTTGTACCATATTACTTTTACCATTGCAGTGAGGCAGTATGCAAAGCTACATCCGAATCCAAAGCCTTTTAAAGCCAACAGAAACATAAGGAATGTAAGTGTACCTGTAACATTGCTCACCTTTGGCACTAATGACATGTTGTCCAAGTTATGCTGTCCTTGTCAGCAATATCTGTTTCCCCTACCTGCTTTCTTTCACTTCCAGCATTCCTAAAAAGCACTTCAATCATGTTCTTTTGTAAACCCAGCACTAAAACTACACACACGCATTACAAAAAAAACCCCACACCATGATGCAAATAAAACTCTCCTACATAACCACACATTTCACTTGCAGTTGATACTAAAATAACACACCAACTGTTAGCGACCTACCTCTCCATTACAGCCACATTCAGCTCTACAGCCATGGCTTTAAAACAAAACAGCACCAAGGCAACTAGCAGCTGCCATATATGTGTTTTATGTCATGATTTTCTGGTAGGTAAGAGAAATCTGAAAGTAAAAGTCTTGCATGCACATTTAGACCAGATATCACAGTGCTTACATAAGTCTGACAATGCAACCATGAGACCTCGTGGTACTCCCTTTGGGGTTTTAAGTAATGCTCTGGTTTGCCAGACACAGGGCGAGTTACCTCATTTGCCTTTCTTAAAGATATTCAGATAACGGATGTGTTTTCCAAAACCACTTCTCAGCACTTATTTGCACCATGACACATCTATGTCAGGTAACTTGTTCGGGCTCACGGCAGGAAAATGGAGACCTGGGCACAGCTTCTTCACAAATTGCCAATGTACCAATCTTTCTTGTCACCACTGGCTCCCGAAACAACCATTCTGCTATTAACCTTGTTTTGCTATTAACCGTATTTTATTTCATCAGCTCCTGGGAGACATGATGTGCAAAATGAGAAGGAAGAGATTGATTCTGCAGAAGCAGCAAGGAGATGGCCTATACACAGTGCTACCTGCTGAACAAAGAAAATACACTTTTACTTCATCTCATCTCTGTTCAAATCAGGTTAAAAAGCAGTATTTCAGAGAAAAGTGACTTTATTGTTGGTGATGTGTAGAGCAGGAGACATAACATGGTTTTCTTCAAGCCAAAGCACATTTCACAGAGAACAAAATACATCTCAAGCTGGCATTGCAGCAGGGACTCATTCAAAACCCAAACTTGCACAGAAGACTGCACGAGGGACATGACAGACACTGGTGAGGGAGAACAGGGTGGGGGATGACTCACAGCTCTTCTGAAATGAGAAATCTTGGCCACACTGAAATCATTGGGAACTGTGCCACTGACTGTAAGGGAGGCGGGTTTCACACCCATGCCCTGGAGCACGGGTTTATTGAAGCAGGATGAGGTCTCACGTTCACCTCCACAGAGTTCCTGCAAGAGCAGACCAGAAGGAATGGCAGTAGGAACCCACATGCAGAATCTAGCAGAGCTGGCTGGGATCTGCCTTTTTGCACAGAAAAACAAGCTTTACTTTGTTTTTGGCTAAATCAAAAGACTGCTACAGCTCCAAAAGAAGCCTTTTTTTCTTCTCTGAAAATACCAATAAACCTTATCACCCAGTCTCTGAAACAGTTAAACACAACTCTCTGCTACTACTCAGTGAGGTCCTTCCAGAAAACAATGCCAGTTCTGAAAAATCGCATGCTTAATAAACTATTTGAAACACTGCTGTCTGCAGAACACATTGCTCTGTTTTGCAGTGATCTGGCACCTAATGCCATACATGTGATAGTGGGGGGGGGGGGAGGGGGGAAAGGGGGGGGAGGGGAGGGAAAGAAAGACACAGAGAGAGAAATCAATACCTGTAGGCAAACTACTACTCTGCTACAAATGCCATTTTAGGAATAGGCTTTAAATGCAGGCATCATCCTACCTCAGAGGAGGTGAGGGTGTGAAAAACAGCATTAAGAGGTAATCCATACAAATTACAGAAAGACTTGTTTAAAACATGTAAGACATAATGAGACTGTACCTCTAATGCATCCGCGTGTAAAAGGAGCTGTTTGTCTCATTGGCGATTAGGTTGCAAACAACAAAAGCCTGAAGATTTAAATCATCATGAAGAGTCACCAAAAAGCTTCAGATTATAACAAAAATAAACATGTTCAACAGACACTGAGGAACATTACCCTATGTTTTGGGAAATGGAAGATGATAAAGTGAAGAGCAATACTGAAAATCACTGGTCCTCTAGGTAGACAAACACCAGGATGCTACTTCTTGAAAACTAAAAAACATAAAAGTCTGTTCTGAGTATGATTTAAAGTCACTCACTGCACAGAGGTCTCTATCCTAGCTGGGACATTTTCAGGTGGTCCACAAGCTGTAAAAAATAACCTAAAACCTCTACCAATAATGTCTAAATTATTTTGATGCACAGACAGCAGGTATATTCCACATACTGAACCTGACAGCACATTAGTGTTGTGCTGTTAGACCCCCAAACATAATTTATTTTCACTAGAAAATGAGTACCTGTTATCATACTTACCCACACAACTAGCTAGAGTAACAACTCATTAACTCACAGGTCTGCAAGTTAAGACTAGAAACTGGCAAAGAGTAGATGGAAGTGAGACCATTCAATCAGAACTTGGGGTTTGATTTTAAAAAGCATCTGCATTCAGAACTGGTTGAGTAAAGCCCAACAGGCTTAACCAAGTGGCTAAAGTGTTGCCCGGAATAACGGGAGAGGCTTTCAATGTAAAACCATCAGAAAAGTACTAAATGGCATTTGATGCTGATGTGTGCTGTAGGATAGAAACAGCAGTCCCTCCTCTTGGGCTGTGTACACTGACTGCCAGGAGTTAGTAATGGACAATAAACTAATTTTCAGACTTTATTTTGATCAAGACTCACAAAATGAAAAATAAACTTTAACAGAAACAGAATGATGTGCAACAGTCAGAATTCTCTATTAAAATAGCATGTACCCGAGATGGGGTGCCAGGAAATGACTCAAAAGTGGAGATCTCAAGAAACGCAGCTACCTCATCCCACATCTATGGCAAAAATAAAGCAGGAAGAAATATTTACTGGCTCTGGAAGTTCAATTTTGTCTCCAGTGAAATGAGTGGTATGATACCCGCTAGTGTAAATGGGTGCAGAATCAGTCCCAGAACAGAGAGACCTTGCTTTCAGCAAAACAACTAAAATGCCCAGGGACACAACTTGACAAATATATAAAATATCACAGGGAAGGCGGTATCAAGAAGGAATTACTTATCAAGAAAGAATTGGCCTAAAAAAAGAAGTTACTATATGGGCATCCTTGTGACGTATCCATAAAGTTTGAATCCCATTTCAGTGCTGTCAGAGAGTACCCTGTGCTTCCACAATAAATCCAAACAATCTTAAATCGAGGGCTGCGATGTGTTAATGTCTTGATGCCAAGGATGCTTTTCTTGCACACACGCAAAATGCACATCAGGTTGCCTAGGCAAGGGGCTGCTTCCACCTTCCCCCGGATGAGCAGGTAATATCAGCCTGCCTTTGGTTCCGAAGTCACTGGCCCGCAGATGGTGAGAAGATTCACCCCAAATCACACCTGACTATGCTATGGAAATAGCAGCCACAGAGCTGCGGTGGCTCAGAGGTTGGTGGGAAATATGAGGTTGATACTGGTGGGTCACCCAAGGAGCCAGGTCCTTTGAACAAGCCATTGCCACCCCCTACCAGCAAGCCCTCCTCACTCCTCCCCAGGAAGATAGCTTTCTACCACACAAAGTTTTTGATAAAGTTTCTGAGCCAGGACAACTGGCTGCCCCCACTTCATGCAAGCCTGTGTAGATCTCCCCATTCTCGGTCCCCCAAAAACAACTAATGGGCAACGCAATGCCAACAAGTCTTGGCAATAATTGCAGCTATAAGCTGCCTCTGCTCCTGTTCAGGTGGGACAGCAAGGCACAATACTGCTCAGACAAGTTAGGTTTTGGCTCCAAACCTGCACAGGCCCACAGCCTGATATTGTCACACTTAATAGATGAGTTTATACATAATGAGAGTTGCCTACAATGCAGGGGAAACTATCAGAACAACATCTGCTTTTCAAACAGCAATACTTTCCCCAATAAACAATTAAAGTTAATTAAAAAATTAAAAAAAAAAAAACTTAACAGAAAAACTGTTTTCCCGTGAACTAGGGAACATGCTTTGTTATGAGTTTATAGCTGTCTATTCATTTCTGTACCTCCCTGACCATCAACATTTCCATTTTGACAACTTTTGTTTGAGATAACATCTATAGATACTTTTTCAGGCTAAGGTACCACTGTGGGATCCACATCAAAAAGGAAAAGGCCTACATGATATATATTTAATTGAAAGACCCATAACTTTTTAAACAAATACATTTAAAATCATGTTTCTTATGAATCTAGAATTAGTGCTGTCTGATGAATTACCACTTTCAGCTTTCTCAAGTTAACAGAAGCAATTCAAGTCCATGTTAATTTCACAGTGATCTAGTTAAGAAAAAGTCAATTTCAACTGCACAAGCCGAGCTCACCTCAATAACTGCAGTGTCTACTGTCACTATTTGTAAGCAGGCAAATCAGCATCCCCGAACTTCATTTTCTCTTCTCCTGCTCCCATGCCTTCTGGCTTCCTGAACTGTACCTTATGCATATAAACACGTGCATCCAGATGCAGCACTTTGTCCCAGTTGTCTCACATTTCAGACAACGACTTGAAGAGCTTTTCATCCTTTCATCAGCTGGATGAATTTTAGATGGCAATGGTGGCAGCTTATGAAATCAAACGGAAGGATTAATAATGCATTGCCCTCCATGACAAAGGCAGGGCCCCGCACACCTCTAGCCGTCATTGCCTGAGTCACCGGGAACTCACCCTCCCTGCAGCAGCACAAGGGAGGAGCGGTGCACTGAGGGCTTCTGTTGTGTTTACAGAAGAGACTTCCTAACTTATGTGAAGTCCTTTTGCCTTCACTGACACTTCAGATGCTAAGACGTTTCTCTGAAGGGAGTGGAGCCTGTTAAATACAAAAAAAAAAACCCCACAAAAACCCCAAAAAAACCCAAGGCCCAAACACAAAAAACCCACAAACAACAACACCACCCCAAAATAATCATCTCAAAGTTTCAAAAAAATAAGGTAGTAGGGCTGACAATAAGCAAATAGTGCAAAGAATATAAACACACAAAAAGTACACACTCATCTTCCTTCTCTTATGAAATGCACAGAGTTCAAAAATTTCAAAGCCCACTGAAAGGTGCTGCAGTTACATCACTTTAATGCCATACAGAAGATGTGGTTTTTTTCCAGAGGAGCTTCATACTTTGGAATGTAACAAAGGCCAGACACCACCTTTTATCAAATACAGAGTTTCTCGTGTGCTCAAAGATATTTTCTGAACAAAGATGCACAAATAGCTGCCACAGTAACAAGGAACGTCACCCACCACTGAAGCTGGGCAAAAACATTTGAATCCATTGTAAAAGAACATACTCATCTGCAGCAGAGAAAAACGGACATTCCTAATGTGAATGTAGGGCTAGAAACTCTTGACTAACTAATTTCAGCTCTGCCACAGAAGAATGTCTCTAAATTTGAATTCATTCAACAATTAAATCTGAAGGAAATCAGAGTTGAACTATTCTGCAATACAGCTAGTATTCTCTTAAAAAAAAAAATAAAAAAAAATTAAGGAAGTTCACCTTCCCTCAACATCAGCTTTGGAAACAACTTTGGAAAGCTGTGGTCAACCTGGATCAGCAGTAAATGCCAGCTTATTTTCTCTTTTATAAAATGGTCATTTAGCGTGGGATCTAAAGCAGGTACATAAGAAGGACGACTGGCCTACAGAAAGCCTTATAAGAAACTTCATGGTACGTATTTTATCAATTTAACAACAAAATCAAGCTGTAGCTCTTCTGCCATCTTCCCTCTGCCTTCATACTTCAATTCCTCATACTTGGATGTTTTTTATATACTGAGACAGCTGCAGAAGAACAAAGAAATCACAGTTCTCTCTCTCTTAAAAAAAAAAAAAAGGAAGGGGGGGGGAATTACCTTTACCAGCACTGAGTATATTACCAGGGATTTTTGTAAAAGCAAAGCAGATTCCACTTCCAAACCTACCCATTTTCAAGTGCCAAGTTACGCTTCTGACAGCTGCAATCAGCTGCAGCAGTAAGATGCCAATCCCCCAAGTACTCTCTTTTGTGCACTCTGCCTAGCTACAACTTCATCATCCTCAGCTGCAACAATTTAGTGAAACCTTCCACTGCCTCAGACCAATGGTGAGCTGATGCTGTTCTGCTCACTCTTATGATGCTCAGGAAGAACGCCGCTCTCACCTCTGGGCATCACCATCCTCATCCCACCCTATCAGTGAGCCAAGAAAATTCTTTATTATCACAAGCAGAAAAATACAGAGCTGAGATTAAAGGCTCTCCTCTATTCACCCCATCATAGTCTGATGAGTTAGGAAAGTTAGCTTTCCACCCAGCCCATGCGTGCTTCTAGCAACGTCACCATACAGTGTTTTTCATCCAAAAGATGACGAAGCAGCACAATATTGAAAGATGAGGCTGCTTGGAAGCTAAAATGACAGAAGGTCCATATTCTGGTATTCCTTCTGCAGCTTCAGCAAGCCTGCATGAGTAACAGGCCAGAGCAGTTTATCTGCTTACAGCCTAAAACACACAGTTCTCCAGCCAGCAGCGCGTGGTGTTAGAGAGACAGGCAGAGCAGGACTGCAAAACCTCGTGCGACCAGTGCCATCAGACAGACCTTCTGGTGGCCTGAACGGTCTGCCTGGTGCCTACCACAGTGCACCCGAACCTATAAATGTGTGTGCTCCTGTAAACACATGCCTTGGACAGAACTGTCCACCATCACCTAAGGTCTCAGTGCTGCTGTCACTTGAGGAGAAACTCTTCTCTAAATGCGCTCTCACTGTTTCCCTTCACTGTGTGCTTCGGTGAAACTCGGGCAACTTGCAAGCTGTGTGACAGAGCCAACGTGGTGCCTGCGGCAGGGGCAGCGCTACCTCCAGGCCCTGTACCGTGTTCCCTCGCACGCAGGGGGAAATAAAGTGCTTAGGGCAGCCACTTCCACCGGCTGCAAGCCGCGCGGCCGGGCTCAGCTCCCGCTCCTCCCCCCCGGCTCAGCCCGCCCGGCAGTGGCGGGGACAGGCCGCGGGCCGCCCCACCGCGCCGCCGAAGGCCGCGGCCGGGCTCAAGGCCCCGAGGGAGGTCTCCCCGGGGCAGCGCCCACAGCCGCCCGTGCCGCGGGGTCGCGCCTGCGAGGCCGGAGCGCCTCGGCCGGGAGGCAGGGCCCGGGGAGCCGGGACGCGGCGCCCGCCCGCGCGTCCGCCGCCCGGTACTCACCTTCCCGTCGGCGCCGAAAGGGAGAGACTCCTCCTCCGGCGGGAGCCGCGCCTTGTCCCGGTGGGCATCCGCCGTGCTGGGGGCGGCCGCGGCCGCGGCTGCGGCTCCGGCTCCGTGGGGCTGATAGTCGGGGTAGGGGTTGGCGAAAGCCCGCTCCTCCATCTCCGCCTCGCCGCCCAGCTGTAGCTTCAGCCTCTTGGACATGCTCTCTCCCATCTCAGCCGGCCCCCGGCCCGCCTCCCCGCACGGCGAGCCGGCGGGGACACACTCCGCCCCGCCGAGCGGCGGATCTGCGGCAACGCGAGCGCCGCGGCCGGCAGCTGCCCCCGGCTACGGCCGTCGCACGGAGGGCGCGGAAGCGGCAGAACCGCGGCGGCCCCGCGGCGCTGGCGCCGGGTCAGGGAAGGTGGCGAGGCGCGGCCCGCCGGCCCCGCGCTGAGGGGGCTGCGGTGTCAGAGGCCGCGGCCGCTGGCCCATCGGGGCCGCCTCGGGGCGGAGGCGCCGGCGGCCCCGTCACCGAGCCGCCGAAGCCCAACTTGGGAAGGCGAAAGGGGAGCTGCGATGCCGCGGCTCTGCCAGGCGTCCCCGTCAGCCGGGAAGGGGGAGCGGCGAGCGTAGCGGCGGCGGCGGCGGCATCACACCCGCAGGGGAAGAGCGCGGCCGGGGCCGCGGCCGGGCCCCCCCGCGGGGAGAGGCAGCCAGCCCGCCCGCGCAGGCTGGGTGGCACCGCTGCAAAGCCCTCGCGAGCTCATCATAGTCCCCCGCCGGGGCGCTAGTCCCTCGGGATGCTGCTGCTGCTGCCGTCGGCCGCACGCCGGGCGGTGCAGCGGGGCTCCCGCCGGCTCCTCCCGCCCGTCCCCCCGCGGCGGGGACGAGCCGTCGCCCGGCGCATCTCAGAGCAGCGACAGCAGCAGCAGGAGAGGGAAGGACAGCCCCAGGAGCAGGCAGTATGTCACCACCTCCTTCGCCCGGGTCATCCGCAGCCTCCGCCGGGCCGCGCTCATCCGCCGGCAGCCCCCGGGTCCCGCGCACCGACCCTGGACCAGCCCCGGCGGGAGGGAGGCGGCGGCCGCGTCCCCAGCGCCCGCCCGCGGGGAGGGAGGGAGAGAGGGATGGAGGGAGGAGGCTGTAGTGGCCGCTCCTCAGCCGACGAGGGGAGGGAGGCAGCTCCTGGGGAGCAGGGAAGGGGACGGCCTCCTTGCCTTGTCCCGCCCTCGGGTTTAATGCCTGGGTGGCAATTTGTGGCGGCGATGGCTGCACGCACCGCTCTGCCTACGGTGAACGCCCCCACTACCCCCTAGAAGCCAGAACTCGTTAAAAAAAAAAAAAAAAAAGCAAAAAAAAACCAACCCCCAAACCCCAAAATCGACAGCACTGATGAGGGCCGGCGGTGGGGAAGGAGCCCCACGACCGGCGGTGGCGGATGGGGGTGAGGCTGGGAGAGCATCCCGCCTCGGGAGGGGCAGCGGCTGGTCCCGTGTGGATCGAGCTTTTCTGTTTAGATCCAGACCTGGGAGGGAAGGGGGGAAGCTGAATGCCAGGGCACCGTGTTAACGTAAATTTAGCATCATTTTACAGACTCCTGTACCTAACAATAGAAGAAGAGCTCCAGATGAAAGGGCACTGCACAATAATCAAGTATAAGTCTTGTCACAAATAAATGACAGGTGCTGTCGATATTGCCATAGCCTTCAGGAATTCATACTGCACACTGAAACACCCTTGTGTAGAAACAGGCTGCAAAAAGCTTGTAATGCAGCCAAGCACAGCACACAGTATTGTGTAAAAATATGGACACAAGAGACCTCATTATCCCATTAAATACTTACTCCCAACTATGCCATCAGTTTTTCCTAGTAAGTCAGCCAGACCATAAACTATTAATTCAAGATCTGGACATGGCGCAGACTTATTGATCTTTATGTTTATGCTCTTAGTAATTTTATTGCTATCAAAATGCATATCCAATGGGTAAGATTAAATATAGGTGATTCCTGTCCGAGCATTGGCTTCAGTTTACAGTTGTTTGCAGCAAAACACATGTGAATAAATGGACATGTCCATTATCTTGTGGCAGGATATAAATTTTAGGTGATACTTTCTACCTTTTATGTATTTTTAGAAATTGAGCTGATGACAAAGCAGAAATTCCTAACAGTGTGTCTGACAAGAGGTACCTTGTACACTCTGGAAGGGAAAATAAGAGTCTATTCAAAATTACAAAATCACCTATAAAATATCCTGTTCTGCAGTCATTTTAAAAAATCTCTTTACGCATGATTTCTTCTTTAATGGAGAAGTCTTCTGTGATATGTTGGAGAGCACAAAAAGGTAAATGCAGAATCTTTTTTACAAAACCAGTTGTCTCTGTGTAGACATCTTGCCATGCAAAGAACATGTTTTCATCTCAGATGGTTTCCTTCCTTCAGCCAAGACCAGCTGCATCAGTGCAACTATGTCCCCACAATGAAGATCAGAATTAAGCCTTTAATACAAATGTGCATGCCTTCTGTTTTCTTACACCTTTTCCTTTCTTCAGTCAAAACTGTGGGAATATAAAAGCAAGATCATGCCAACTGCTACATGATCAGGGCCTACAGATAAGGAGCGAAGGTGCTCCCTGGCACCTTGCGAGAGCAGATTCCGTTCTTCCTCTGGAGCAGTGGCGGCTGTATGTCTCTCGCCCATTGCCTCATTGTACTGTTTGGTTATCTGCACACTGCTGTATTTCACACTCTGTTGTGCCTCTGGGCCTGAGATTTCTGAGGCATTTCTCCCCATGTTCACTGTTCTTCACATGTGTTGCAACATGGGATGTTTAGTCTCAGGCATACAAGGCCGTCTTTTGTTCTTAGCAGCTGGAATGCAGTTCAAAAGACTTGTAGGCTTTCCTTTTGCTCCTTTACCTTTGATACACACAGAGCTCCCACAGCCTGAATGGGAATCATGGATAAAGGAGGAAGAAGAAAGTTGGGCTGAGTGAGGTGACAACATTTAACATAAGTTTTAAGCAAGAATCAATTCACATCTCTCATCTGTAGCAGCATGGAGCAGGAGGCCTTGCCTACTGCAATCCTGATTTCAGGGGCACTTTCATGCAGAATATGTATAAATGCTACCAAAAGCAGTGAGACTCATCCTTTCTTCCCTCTCCAGCTATGCACTCCTGTAACCTGCCTTCTGCAGCATTGGCAAATGTGCAGCCCTGCAGCAAGCTGCTCTAGCCAAAAGCTGTCCTGTTCCTTTCTGGGACGTAGGTGAAATTGCAAGGAATGTTTCACCAAGGCCTGATTCCTACTTAGATACCAGTTTCTTCATGTAAATCACAAATATTTTTGCATAACAGATCATTGGGCTAATCGTTCTTTACACAGGCGGAGTTCATATACCCCTCTCTTTTACTTCTCTGGCCTTTCCTTCTCTCCAATCCTCTTTACATCCTGGAATGTCCAATACTGTGTGGGACTAGTGCCAGTCTTCTAAATAGTGAAATAAAGTATCTGTTACTTTTTGGGCCAGGACTAAATAAGTATAATCCATGCACAAACCATTAACAGTACTATGCTTTTCTACGCTTGTTGCTACTGGATCCCCAGTATGAGCAGTACATGATCCTAACTAAGGAGGAGGGAAGGAGCATTGTACGTCACAGAGCCAGCCCACCCAGGGCCGTCACACAGCTGCCCTTTACACTGTATGCCACGAGAGCTACATTACACTACAACATGATGCGGCTTGCAGAATGAGTGTGAGCAGCCACCAGGAATCTCCAAAGCTCTAGCTGTGACATGTTTAATGGTTCCTTCAGCAGCTCTGTTCATTCATATTACAGCATAATAGCAAGGACTCATTTGTTTTCGTGTGCCATGGTCCCAGATATGTGCAAGCATATCTGTGCAAGCATAACCCTGTCCACGTTTTGTTCTGTGGAGACAGGATGATGTGACTTCAGCACTCGTGGTAAAGTGTTTTATAAATTCCAGGAAACCAGTCTAGCAGCTGTCATTAATCTTATTTTATTTCTAAATACAGATCTATGCAATTCAGATGAAATTAACTGAGAGCTTTTGGAATGGAGCCCACTAATGTGATATATAATGGAGGACAAGGCTGTACATGGCTTTTTTCAGTGTTTACCCGTGGAAAACACAAGGTATGGCAATTTCTCAGCTGCCGTTAACTAGGACAGCAGGTCAATGGAGGTAGCTCAGTTTATACTTGCTGCAAATCAAGAATCAAACCTTTATTCAACATAAATGATGCCTTTTGTACTGACTTTTGCTTTCTCTCTCCCTGGTTCTCTCCTCTTCAGTCTGGGCTTTGTCTGTGCTACATCCCTTGTGCTCTGCAGCAAACATTTTTCTCTTCCAGCACTACCATAAACCAATGACAGCCTATAAGAACTTCTTGACAATTGTTCCTGGTGTCCAACTTGGAAATCCCTTGCTGCCGTTTCAGGCCACATGGAGAAGAGTTTGCACTGTGAGTCATGTCTCTTCAGCCTTGCTAATAAGTCAGGACTAGCACACTCAATACAGTGTGGATTTGTGGGTCATGGTGCAAGGAGTCAAATGGGCCCAATGTTTGAACAACACCCTGCTCTTTTCCCCCTGCCCCTCACCCTTGTACCATGATATTTTGGATCCCTTGGCTGCCATGCATTTGATAGCCATCAGCTTGTCCAGATAACTATACTACAACTCCCTTTGTTATGTGTGTTTTTCTTCCAGAAGGGCCCTGAAGATACCTGGCTTGCCACTGGCAGTAAAAATTTTGACAGGTCATGCCTTTAACTGGAAACCTGTATCAAAAAATCATCTAAGGTGAAGGAATAGCCAAACCTACTTGTACCTCAAATGATTACCACTAATTGCTCTGAGAGCTTTTGAGACTGCATTATATGTAGAAGCATAGAAAGTCTAATTTTCTGCTATATGTTATGCATGGGTATGGCAAGCTTTTCTGATGAGCATATAATTTTCAGAATCCTGCATCAGAAAACAGTTTACTTGAGCATTCAGTACTCAACAGAATTCTGCCTTTCTCTTATTTACTGCTTATGTATTTTACTAGAATTATAGAATTTCCAGATGGACTTCCACTGGTGGAGACATTCTGCTTGTTGCCTGATGCTGTGAAGAGCACCAGGTAGTGCCCTTTTCATTGCTTGCTGTGGGGTCCATGCCCCAGCCTTAGTCATGGAAGTGGAAACCATCTCATCCAGTGCTTTAGATCCAAGACTAAACTGAAATTACAGCATAAGGAGATACAGAGGGGTTAATAAAAGGGTAAACATCTTTCTCTCCTTACCTGAAAGGCTGAAGGAGAACCATATTCACGTGGAAAAGTTCTTAACACACGCCTCATACAAGAAGAGCCTCCCTGTGAATACCAGTTTTTTAATTTAGGTAGAACACATCTTTTTTTTTTATTATTGTGGGGAACAGTATGGGGACCTGGTGTATTTTTACAGAAGAGCAATGATGACTGAGAGTCACAGCCCCCTTATTACTGTTGCCTAGTTCCATCTTGCTCACACATTATAAGATAAAGTCACGGGTACAAGGTTGTGCAGCTCATCCCTTCCAGCCCTTCCCAGTTGGTGCAGGGTTTCATTTGTCCCTGTGGGCTGTACAGTTTGCACCATTAGCATCACTTTTCCCACACTTTCTGCATTTTGAGGTTGGGAAGAGGGAGAGACCAAAAAAAAAAAACCCAAAACAAAGCAGCAGCTCCATTTTTTTTCCATTAGTAACTGAAATGGTCCATGTTAACCAAAAACCCATTCTGACAAATGTGCCTGGATGGTCTTATCTTTTGATTTCCTCTTGGTCTCCAAGTTCTGTTTTGCATCTCTAAAAATGCCCTGTTTTGTCAGAAAGTATGAGGAAAAAAGTATGAGTTCTCAAACTTAAGATGCGTAGGATCTTGCAAAATAGATCAATGACTGTTGTAACAACAGTAACAAGGAGCAAAGACAAACATGCTTTGTTTTGTTTTGGTAAGGTAAAGAAAAAGTTAAAAAGCATTAAGGAGATGAAGGGTAGTCTAGGTCTAGTGAAAAGCCAAACTAACATTTTATTTTATGTATGTATTTCAGGAACAGCGGTTACAGAATGTGCAAGTGAAACAGGGTAATGGAAACAAGTGAAGGGTGCAGGTGAACAAATTACGATGTTCTGGGTTTGCTTTGGAACAAGACTTAAATTATTTAATATCCAATTTAACTAGGATCATAAAAGATGGCAAATGAAGCTGCAGTTCCCTTAGTGATGTCTATCCACACTGTGTGCTTGGAGAGCAGCACTTGTAGGACCTCTCTAAGAAATAGAGAAATAATGAAGCCCTCCATTACCAACCATTTGTATGACCTCAGTAGGATGAAAAGATTAAGTATAAGTGTTGAAGAAATGATTAATAGGGGAGATGGAGAGAAATGGGGAAAAATAATGATGTGGGTTTGTAATACATTGCTCAGAGTGAAGAAACTCACTACTGTTCATGTCTGAGAAAAGAGATTCTGTAGCTAAAGGACATACAGTCCTTTTTCATTTGTTTGTACACTTGCAATAATATAATTGGTCATTTCCCATGTAGCCCAAGAGCCAGTTAATGCAATTATTATACAGTAAGCAAGGATCTAGCAGAAGGGGGGACAACATTGTGTTCTTGTCAAAAAGGATGCATGGGGCTACAGGAAAGGTACTAGAGGAGTGGATTTGATCTTAATGGACATTTGTATTAATAATATTTGTACAGAACATAAGGAAAAGAAAAAAAAATCCAACAAACCAACCCAGTTAATTTTGCAAAGAATGATCAGAATGTTGTAGTAGAAGACTTAAGTGATATATATGGGCAGCTGTGAATTTGAGGTTGGCAGTTTCAGTAAGGGTAAGGATGTACTGACCACAGTCCAAGGTCATAATAAGTCTGTCTGCAGTAGATGCTCAAGTCAGTCATGCTCAAAAAGATACACTAAAATTGGAGAAGAAGCAGAGAATGGGAATGGAGAGTCTGTTTTATGAGAAAAGCCTAGACCACTCTGGCTTTTTTTTTATCAGAATGAAGGCTGAAATGGTATGCAGTTGCTGTTCGTAAGTATGAGAGAGATATAAATATAGATCTGTATTTATACTAGGGAGGAGAGAGAACGATTGAGGACCATACTTGAAACTGAGCAAAATGATTATATGTTGCCCATGATGAAATTCAGGCTAAAAACAATAAAAGGGGGGTTAACTATCAAAGGAGTAGGGTTTTGGAGTAGCCTTTTAGTTGAGTTTTTCAGAAAGACCTCAATAAACATATTGAAAAAAATGCTATAATGTGTTTTTTTGTGAGGCAGTAAACTGTCATTCTTGTATTACGGTGTCTCTGGAAAGTTCTGTGGTCTCAGAGGATGTGAAAGAACTTCTCTTCATTCATTGAAAGCTTCTAGTAGTCAGTGATTGGAGAGCATAGTTGGTTTTTTCCCTTCATAAAATTCCTGCTGAGGGGAGGTGTATTGGCATGTGAGATGGTTGTAATATTCACTGAGCTTCTGGGTGGGATTTCCTACAGCAGGTTTTTAAAGTCTAATTGTCAGTAACAGTTTTGCACATGTGGTATTTACATGGGGATGGAGAGCAGGCATCTAAACCTGCTTAAAATTCTGCCAGAGGAATGACAAGCCAAATCACTGGGCTGACAGATAATAGAGAGTAAAGTTAGAAAAGAATGGATTTAGGCAGCTTTCCATTTTATGGCTTGAAGGGAGATGTCTATCTGAAGTGAATTCCCTGTTCAGACAGTTTCCTGACATGTGTTTTTATTTCCGTAGTTCTCTCCTGGTGTTTAGCTGTACAAATATTACTGTCATCCAGCACTGAGCTTCCAGGTTTAACAATAATGAGAAGACAGCTGAAATATGAAAGTGGTGCCCTCCTGGTAGCCATTTAAAGTCTGTCAGCCTGACATATGTGAGACTACTAATAGTGCCATACTTAGATTTTTTCCAACCTGATCAGGTAAGGAATTTATGTGGAGTGTGCTCTTTTTTTTTATTTATTCGTCAGATATTCTACCTTTGAAATGCATTTTGGGTTACAGAATAGAGGAATTAATTAGTTGTTGTATAGTCCCTCCATCACTGTTGGACTGGATGCAGTTCACCATAAGGCTGAAGAATACCAAAATGAATATCCCTCTGCAGTTATGACGATGCTAAGAAGTCACGTAGCACAGAAGTTTGTAGGCTAGAATAATGTGCACAGTGATTTTTTTAACACCTCAGAAAATCTAAACTCCTCTGGGGTAACTGCATTGACCAGTTTGGATTTCCTTAAGTAACAAAATGGTTTAACATTATTTCTCCAGGTGTTTGTTGCAACTCAGTTGCCACATCACAACAGAATTAAGCAGATCATCTTTGCACATTTCTGGAGTAACGTTTACCTTTATCAAGTAATACAAGTATTGCTGTATCCAGGCTCAAGCACAACATGCTTTGCAGACTTTTCACATCTTTTGTTTGATGAAAAAATATAGCAGCTTTCAGACACAGGGGTTTCTTAACACCCTGGCCCAACTACTGTAAAAAAGGATAGATTCCAGGGACTAAGGCAGGGGAATTGGTTGCAAACATATGTATCATCGTTTACTGTTTTAAGAAAAGGACAGCATAAGAGAAGCAAAATAGAGATAATAGGCTTTGGTAATGCAGACATTGATGAACTCCAGGAATTTTTATGTAGGTTCTCTTGGGAGTATAATTTAAGAATAAAGAAGTGTAGGAAAGCAAGCAATTAATGAAAGAATCTGCATTTGAGACACAACAGCAGATTATGGTGCTATGAAGGAGAAAGGAATTAGCATAAGAAGAAGGAATAGCTGCAGCAGCTCTTTAAAATCTTGATTATTAAAAAATTGATTTATTTACAAATTAGGAACAAGGACATCTGGCTAAAGCTGAGTGCAAAAAGACTGGAACAAAAGTGTATGGTTAGGCCTAGAAAGATAACGCACACAATGACTTACTATTATTGAGATTAATAAAAATTAATGTGAAAAGATTGTATGAGAAGTACAAGAGCAAAAAAGGGCAAAGTAAAATTCAGTCCCATTCCTTAACAGGGGAGGATTGCAAATAATGGACCACAGCGAGACAGGCAAGGTATTCAATCATGTCTTTGCTTCAAGCATGACATATATTGTGAGCAAATGCCTAAAGCAATTAGGTTGTTTACAAGAAGACAGATGCACAAGTCTGAGTAGGGAAAGAGGAGGTTAGAACATATTTAATGTGTTGCATATATTAAAGTGTCCTGGTGGAATTTACCCTGGAACATCTAAGAAACTGAGGCAGTATCTAAACTGTGAACACTAACTGGTAACAGAATAGGAGAAAGGTTTCTGTGAACTAGAAGAAAACCCACAGAAATCATTCTTCAAAAGAGAAAAAGGAAGCTTCAGGGAGATAACAAGTCTGTCTGTGTTATCCTGAATGATACACATTATTAAAGAATACCTAGAGAATAATGTAATAAAACCAACTGGACTAGATTTGTCGAGAATAAATCATGTCAAACTAACCTTGTTCCCTTCTTTGACAGGATAATTGTTCTCATGGATAAAGGAGAAGCAGTAGATACATCTTGACTCTACTAGGGCTTTTGACATGGTCCCTCTGAACGTGCTCTTAAGGAAACAAAAGAAACATGCACCTACCCAGCGTTGTGATACAGTAAGCACACACTGGTTAGAAGTTAAACTGGGAAGGCATTAAAGGCAGCTCTCTGCAGAAATCCATTTTCTACTTGTGATTTTCATTAACAACTTGAATCATGAAACATAAAATTCTTCAAACAACATGAGGCTAGGAGGGTTACAAGCGTTTTGAGATACAGGATCAAAATTAAGAACCATACTGAGAAACAGCACAAAAGGCCCAAAACCAGCAAGTGAAAATTCAGTACTCAAATACAACCATTTATCCTTGGCAAAGGGAAATTAAACAATCAATTATAAAAAAGGGAAAGAAGAGATGTGATTGCTCTAATGGAGCCATGACAAATTAAATCATCCTAATATGATACTGTTACAAAACAAAGCAAACCTCATGCTGTGTGGTGCTGACAGAAGTGTTGTAGGTGACATATGCAAGGTAATTATCCTTCCCTGCTTGGCCCTGGGACACTAACATTGGCACAACAGTTTTGGGCACCACACTTTCTGAACTGTTGCCAAAGTGTGAGGAATCCAGAGGAGGGAAATCAAAAAGGCAGGAGGTAAAGAAAATATGCCCAGAAAACAAGAGCCAAAGCTGTGACTTTTGAGAAAAGACTGAAGGAAATGGCTTTGTTTGGTACAAGAAAGAGAGACGTGATAAAATGTAATAATAATCCAGTATTCAAAGGCCTGTTAAAGAGAATGGTGGTAATTTTTTCTCAAAGACCCTTGCAAAATAGACTGCGATGAACCCAGTGAATTTGTGTTGGAGATTATTTTGCAACTTTGTATTAGGAATTATCCATGGTGCAGCACCTAAAGAGGCTACACAGAGAAGAAGTGTTTATGGAAGTGTTTTAAGATGGAGCTAGACAAATTATTAGACATGGTCTAGATGTAATAGCCCTATCCTTCAGAGAGGAAAAAGGACTGTGTGATCCCAGGAGGTCCTTACCAGGCTTGCCTTGCCATTATTCTATTAAATTAGGACCAGCAACACAGCAGGGTTGACTGTTATTAACTTTGCAGATAATGTTCAGTTCCAAGCTTCAAATGTACAAGGCTATTATATGATGTCTTTTGTTTTATATGTATATTAGACAACCACAAGCAAGAAAGGAATGCAATTAAATAGGTTTTTAAAGTGACTTTAATTTGGGGCCAGTTAAGGAATAATGATATGTGGAGAACAAGATGTAGTTAAGGAACTGTGGGAGGCCCCTGTGAAGAATGAAATCCAGTGTGTATAATAACATCCACAGCTGTTTGAGACCCTCTTCTGTGGCAGCACTCCTCCAAGGGCAGGGATTTGAGGGTCCTGTGGCTGAGCTTGAGCTCTATGCCTCCTTTCACATGGGGAAGGCAGGTGGAGACCCTCAACGCAAGAAGTAAGGCTGGGATGCAAATGGAATTGCTCCATGGTCTGGGGCAAAAAGGTTTCTCTTTCCAACTCAGTGATGGGCATACTGTCCACTGCATCCTGAATCTTGATAACTGATAGCAAAAGACCCATTACAACAAGGTTTCCACTCTTCAGCAGAAACACTGGCATCTGCTATGGTATGCTATTTAGAAAAGGCACAGAGTAGGAGGGAAGGAAGAAGCTGTTCTGAGGAAAATGTGTTTTCTGAGAAAGCTTTGAAATAGAGGGAATTAAGTTTGAATGAGTTCTAGCTTTATTCCACATTAATCTCCTGGCTATTAATCTGGAGTCATTATCCTCAAACACCAGTGACTGCAAATGCCCTTCTTACTCTTCCAAGCAGAGGTACAGGAGTACACACGCATTGACCTGCACTTCTGAGCAGTGTCAATAGATAGTGGGCAATAATGGTAGGGTGAGGAGGATAACTGTCCTCAGCAGATGGGATGTGTTAGTTCTTTGCTCTTAAGCAGACTCCTGCTGTTACTGAGGTAAAAAAAAAAAAAAAAGGTTTCTGCATCTGAGGCAAGCAGAATGCCTGGAACACCTTATACACATCTACTTTAGTTCACGGGGACTCAAGGCTCCTCTGTGATATATGCTTGGGGATGAAATAGAGCTGGACCCTCAGGCACAGTGACCTGTAGGTCATAACTGCCTCCACTTGATTTTTGAAAAGAGGCAGAAGCAGCCATAAGGTCAGCATCTGTGCCTTCTAATGCCTGAGGCTTTAGAGTGTTATTCAAGGCAGTCATTTGTCTTGTACTTACAAGGAAGTAAAGCAGGAGGGTTTTTTGCTTAGAGGAACTAAAAGCAAAACTTTGCTTCTGTCAGGAGAGAAGACATGGCATCTTAATCAGCTAAAAGAGTTGGCTAGCTCTTCTGCTAGTGATGCCTCAGAAGATCTCACTGTCCAACAACAATAAAATAAGGAAAGGCTTAACGTATGGAGGACATATGGAGGACATATATAGAACATAATGTATGTAGGACATATTTCTCTACAAAGGGAAGGATGTAAGTACACCTCTTGCTTTAAACTTTGCGTATTCTTCTTACGATATTAAAACCAAGACCTTTCCCATTAATGAATAAGATTAAAATTTAAGAAAAAGCCTTTTAATCTGTAACTTCAAGTGCCTCAATAAAGGAGAGTTAATATTCAATGATGCAATCTCTCTTTTCTATATCCAGGATGTTTATAATTGCACTTCCAGGCCATGAGGTAGGTAGCCTGTGCCGCAGTTAGTTAAGCTCAGATTTTCTCAAAGTGGAGATTTTGTCAACACCCATCAGCATATTGTCTGGAGAACATGATCTGCTTATCTTCCTCATATCAGGAGTTTTTGAACAGATGTCTACTCTAAGAATGCACTCTGAAACAAACAGTGTAATTGTCCCTATTTATCTAACAATAAACCGAGCATCTTTTCTAACAGGAGTGCTGCAGACAAGACAGGAAGGATTTGTAACAAGAGGATACTGATAATTTGCAAATCCTGAAAATATCAACATGATATTTTAAGAACTGAAGAAGATTAAAACTTGCCTATAACTTGTAGAATATTTTTGGTTCAGATTGAATGAAACAAACAAACAAAAAAAAAGCAAGGCAAGTTAGAGTGTGGTTTGTGCTTTCCTAGCTGTACAGCATTTCTGGAGCTCATGTGACTAAGAGTCAAACAACAGTATTTTTATTTTGAAATCAGCACAGATTCTAAATAGATGCCTGTGTAAGACCAGCTGAATAATAAACACTTTGGCTATGTTTCAGATTTCACTGGTGGTAAAAGTATTGTGAGAAAGAACTGGGAAAAATTGTTTTCATGAATTTTTATGTAGTAAGATCTTTTTTTCATAACTTCTCCCTTTGCTTCTAGGTTTTACCAATTAATCTCTGACATTCGGATTTCTATGGCTAAAATGGACCTCTGTGCATCAGTCTTTCTAATTAGTACAAACCAAAGAGCACCACTGAGCAATTTCTGCAGTTAGTGGAGAACCTGACTTTGAATTGTAGCATGTTTTAAAGAGACATCCTGGCTTTCTTTTCCCTCTGTTACAAATTCAGTTGCCTCAGTCTTTAATCAGTAAGTATTTTGGCTTTTAATAGTGCTTCTACCAATAGAAGTATCTCATTTAAATGAATGTATACAGCTCCTTTTATAAATAAAAGATACATTAACTTTACAAGAGTTAACATGTGCATTTTACATGTAGTATCTTGATGGTATGTTTGAACTCCACATCTGATAGCAACCTAGTAGCTACCTCAAGAAAGAGCTAAATGGTCACAGTGGCATTCTTGTGATGCTACAATCTCATCCAGGGTCAAAGCTGAAGGTTGTTGGTGTAACAAAAGAAACATCTTGTTTCACTGTGACCTGGCCTTTGATTAGACACATTGATAAAAAGCATTGTGGATATGTTATGCTTGTGATACTGTCAGAATTGACAGTGTTTTGTAAAATATGGAAAACGGACGTTTATTCTCCAAAAGATCTGCCTCTAGTGGAAAAAAATGACATTAGTTGTAATCCCTCCTTTATCAAAGATATCACATTACTTTTAGAGGAACTGTTATGTCTAAATAATACCAAAAGCTATCAGTGGTGACTACTCAGAGTTCACTGACAGCTGAAACTGTTACAGTCTATACTACCCTTAGATTTTTCTTTGAGTTCAGTGAAAATTCATTCCTATGCTATTTTGGGTCTACTAACATTAGTGATGTGGTGTTTTCTGCCTGCTGCTTCCTGGTTTGTCAGTGTTGGGGTTTTTATTCTTCGTATCTGTGTTGAGTTTGCATTGCTTAAACGACCTCTCATCTTTTTTTCTCTCCCTGAAAAAAAGAAATGCTTCCCTCTTTTCCAGTTGGTCAAGGCTTAGAAACCCACTGCCTTGGGTATTTTGAGACTCTTTTGAGTTTAACCTTGTTTGTCAGGATCCCTGCCAAGTGCCTCAGGATGCAAAAGAATCACAGGCACATCATCTGGGAATAGATTTTGTGCTCAAGGCAGACAAAATCGACTGGTTATGTAGGATATATATACAACTGTTCTCAAGTCAGGAGTTCGCTTAAGTACAGGAGGAGTAAAAGTTACTTAAGATTTATGTTTCAATAGAATTGTCAGATGTTTTCTGCTTGCCAATTTTAAAAATCTTTTTTATACACCCAGTATTCAAGTGGATGTTTTCTGATGCCTAAAGTTTTCTGACATACTAAATAGCAGTTTCATATAAATAAATAAAAGGTGTCTGATCACAGCACATTTTGGTTTTCATTCTTGTTTTGTTCTGACTGCTTTCTAACCTAAAGATGAGTGGATTTGAGTTTGGATGAAAGTCTTGCCAAAGCTCAACTGTATCACTTGGACGTCGTCTATAATAGTGTTGGTCAAAAGCCAGACAATGTCACAGAGATCCTTAGGCACACGTGGTCACAAGGAAGGAAAATGCCCCTTTCGGTGATATTACTACTATTTGAGCATGTGGTGTTAACCTTACTAAGGTACCATGTGCTAGGCAGACATCTTAACATAAACAAACATCTTGAGTTTTGCAGGGCACAAATATACCCATCTAGTAAACCTCATTTTTCCTGAATTTCATGTGCTCATGTTCCTGCACTGCCATTTGCTGTTAGTGTTTGTGCTTTTCAGACATGTTCATTTTATCATGAATACTACCAAGTCCTTACTTTAAAAAAAAGAGAAGGTTGGTGTTCGGATACTGTGAGAAAACTAGAACATAGAGGGAGTTATTTGGAACATCTGGAGCCAAGGATGGCTAGGAGAGCCATTACTTTGGTGCTTGACAGAGCTGAGGAGAAAAGATCCTGGGATAGTATGTCTCCCATATATAAACCCCAAGATTTAGGGGAACTACAGGTCTGTAGATTGGGAGAACACCAGGAGATGGTTTTTGGAGGCTTACGAATACATGAGATAAGAAATTGAAGGCTTTGCACAAAATAATTTAATGCTGGCATACTTATTAGATCACAAAGCACTGAGGCTACTCTCAGTGTAGCTGCTTCTTCCAGGTGAAGTTTAAAAAGATGAGGAAATGCTCCTTTCACCCTTCTTTCCTTCTCTACAGCACTCATTTGAAGACCAAGTGCAATCTGTCAATATAGAGATCCAGTATATAAAACATCTTGAATTCCTTGTAACATTTTCTGAATTGAAAGCATTCAACAGTTGTCAGATGTTGCACTTTGACCAATATGCAACTTCCTACAGTAGACATCTATAAAATACTAGAGTCATTTCATCTCAATCTTCAAGTATTTAAGCATGAACATAATTAGGGCTCTACTTCTGTGAAACAACCAAACCTGAACAAAAATAGCTTTCTGATAGTCCAGTTCATCTCACTTACTCTGGATTCAGCCCATCAGAAAGTGCCTTAAGGTGTCACTTGACTTGATCTAAGGGAGAAATTTGCATTCAGAGAGCCCCCTCAGCAGCAATGCATGAGGGAAGAGCTATTTTAGATTTTGCACAGAGATGTTACTGGGGAAATCTCTGGATCAGCACCTACTTTGATGAAATGCTGGGAGGATCTCTTTGCCTTGCAAAGGATGGAGGTTCCCCAACAGCCCTCCATGTCTTGATAGCATCTGGCCAGACTTCACAGCCCAGTGAGTGTTCCATACAGTCTGGTGCAGTGAACAATATCTGATGTGAATAGCCTACTAATGTAGCAGAAGAATCTACTTGCTCAGAATCAGTTTCTTTTGTGGTACCACAAAGCACAGTTACTGAGGAAAGCCTAATTCAGTGGCTAACTGCTTTGTTTTTCTGGACTATTAAGAGCATGATATTGGTTTAGTCCGAAGATGCCCTTCCACCCTTCCCTTCACCTCTGACATAACATTCATGTTCCAAACTACTGAGCTATTTTTTTTTCTGGAAATTTCAACAATAATAAACATTTTTGGCAGGCGCTTGAAAAGAAAAAATACAGCCAGCAAAGAGAAAAACTGTGGCCCATTGAAGACTGTAGGGAATTCTTGCATAATTTGATCTAAAGCAGCCGCAGTGTCTCCAGTTCCAATTACTGTCCCTTTTTGACAAATCAAGGATAACTGATGTAGAATTAAACCACTTGGGAAGCAGAATAAATCACAGTCATCAGACTGCAGAGCACTTCATTAACTAAGTTAAGCTATCAGTTTTCCATGGGAAAAAAAAAAAAAAAAAGGAGAAAAAAAAGAAAAATCTTTCAAACAAAACAGCCCTAAGGGGAAAGGCAGCAGCAGCATAAAAATTCAGTGGCTGACAGGATGTAGGTAGCTACAGGCTTTGGTTTTGAGATCCTCTTCATCAGGGTGCACGCTCCGTGTAGCTGTGTCAGATATGGCCTCCCAAAGAGCACATGGCTCTGGTCAGGGCAACATGTTAACATGAAAGAGCACAGGGGTGAGGTCAGTGAGTGGGAAGGGATGTGAAGGTCAGTGAGGTTTGAGGAGGTGAAGGAAAAGCAGGAAGAGGGTACAGGATCCCATAAGCTGAAGGTGATGAGTGTAGCCTAAATGCAAGTAGATTGAGGATGTGAAGGGGGGGTGGGGGTGGGGGAGACAGAAAACCCCCAACTTTTTCCCAGCTTTGGCCAGGAGGAGTGCTTTGGTCATGTAACACAAATGAGTGGTGAGAGTGGAGTGAGAGAAAAATTAAAAGCGTGAGGACATTCTCAGAGAGGTGCATCTTGCTCAAGGACTACGGAGCCTTCTGCCTGTGGAGGCAGAAGATGGTTTCTAGGGTTATAACGAGCTGTTTGAGAAGTGACGAGGCAAAGGAAGTGTCAAGTGGAACAAGAGGCCTAGACATTTTGCTGGTATGGCTGGTATAGATTTAGCAGCCCAAGCCTGGTGAGGTGGGGTGGGGAGGAGAGGTATGCTTCTCTTACCACAAGTGTTTCCTTGTACCACTTCAGGTATTTCTGAGGCAAAAGCTGTTGGAGGATGTGTAAAAGGAAAGAGTGTATTGATACCTCCATTCCAACTCTAAATGTGGGCATAATGGATATATTTTCTTGATCATGTATTGATCTTGATGCTCACAGAGTTATATTCTGGTAGCTCCAGAGGCTGATATCGTTCATATTCAGGTACAATCAGACATTGCAAGCTTCTGCGATACTAAGGTCTTCTAGGGCTAATTCCCAGGATAAAGAGGAAGATCTATCTTCATGGTGATTAGATCCAACATTTTGGTGATGTCACCAGTCACCATTTTATTCCAACAGTTAAACTGAATCCATTTACCTACTTCACATACGTCAAACAGTCATAAGAAGAGAGCTCTCAGCAAACCATAATTCAAAGTACCACTAATATAGAAATTCATCCTGCCAGTTCCATGGGTTTTGCAGATTTCTCTATGAATATTTGTCTCTCTTTCTATCTCTGGTTTTGAATATAAACAGATGGAGGGTTTAAAAAAAAATAAAAAGGAAATGCTGTGTGGTTTCTAGTTATAGATAAATACCCTGATAAAATGTCCTCAATAGATTAAACAAGTAAGCTTTTAAGAAGCTTATGTAGCCTCATCTCCTACTATTGAACCTTTATTGTTTTGGAATTAGCACTGATGTGATTTTTTTTTGCTGAAATGGTTTGCTTCCTGAGTGGTCTGTCTCTGCACTGTGTAGCTGTGCCCAGTGTGTTTTGGTGAGTGCTGCCAATAAACAGGTAGTAGCTCAGAGGACAAGCAAGCACTCACCTCTCACTTCAAGGACTGGAAAAGGGCTGAAAACAGGGAAGGAGAGACTTTCAAAACACCCCCTCATAAAAATATAGCTGATGTGAGATTCTGAAAGTCGGTGAGACAGCAGGGAACACCCAGTGCTTGTGCTAGAGTATGTCTGGTAGCAAAATGCTTTACCAGTTAGAGGAAGGAGTGAAGACAGGGTTCAGAACTTTGCTGTGTTTTGCTCCTTGTTGCACAGTGGGAAATCAACATAACCTGTGGTACAGGAACAAACTTCCTAGAAAAATAGCTCTGCAATTTTCAAACAGTGGATCAAAACTTCCATGGACTCATTCAAGGCCCAAAAGTTTTAAAGAGAGTACACCAGGGGCAAGAACTTGAGCTCAAATATCTCCAGATACCCAGCCAGTATACATTAGCATTCCTAACTTTGTGCTGGTAGTTTAGGAGCTTCAGAAGCCCTGTGGAGCTTTACGTGACGAAGGGGTGGTGTGACTTTATGAGGTAAGGAAGTTCCCTTCAGCTCTGCAACATGAACTCAGGCTCTCTTTGAACTTTCTGGTGCTGAAAGTTTCCCTGGAAGATGAAGAAGGAAACAAATGATAGCTGTATGCCTCAAAGAAGTAAAAGATGTGAAGGTTGCTTTGTGTAAAGCTGAGACAAAAGTTTCAGTGAAAACTTTTCAGAAAGTGAATATAATGAACTTTGAGGTCTCTCTGTGCAGGTCTGCATAAAAGCTTTCATCTATATCAACAGATGTACCCTTCTTCCCTCAGAGGAGTTGAAGAGAAAAATCCCATATGTAGTAACCCATCTGAGGTTCTAGTGTGCCTTACAATCCCTTCCACACCACAAAACTGAAAAGGTCCTACTCTATTTGGACAACTCTGCTTTTCTTCAAACACTCTTTGTGTTTGCTTGAAGAAAAGTTCCTGACGTTTCCAGTCACTCACCTTCCTGGATCTAGTTTTCCACTCGCACAGATTCCCTGGACTGACAAACTGCTGGCACTGTAGAGTTTAGTTCAGATCAGGAAGAAATGCTTCCTATGAACATATTACTCACTATTTGTCTTTAGGTGGGTTCTCAGAGCTTGCTGTAGCCAATGATGGGAAATTAAACTTTATGACCTCATTCTGAAAACATCTTAAGAAGGTTTATGAGAAAAGAGTAAAGAAAAGTTTCCATAAATTAATCAGGAGTACATTTTGAAAGGTGTGAGAGTCAGGTGGCAATCCATCTGCTAGGAGACTATCTAAATGTCTAAGGAATTGGGTCTTAAGCAATCCGGCTCTTTAAAGTCCCACTGTAAAAGAGATCCAGCCACTCAGAAGTCCATTTCTCTGAGCTTTCATAAAGGATTCACATTACGTCATACAGTATTTTTGATGCTCCTAAATCTAAGAGGAAACATATACAGAATTGTGTCATTTAAAAATACAGATTATACTACAGTTTTGCAGTTTGGATTACAATCATCAGCTGGCAAGTTGAACTCAGCTTTTATAACATGCACAAATGATTGCTGCTTTTATCAGTGGCATGGCAGCAAACTCTGCTCTGACAAGGCTTCTTGGAACACACTCCAGCTTGAGCCACAAAACTGACTCTCCAGGATGCAAAGATGCTCAGGGGAGAAAATAAATAAATTGAGAGTAGTAACCACAGCAGGGCTGAAGGACCTACCTTTGTGTAAAGGCCTGTCTATGACAGCAAGAGTAATGGTCAACAACACAAGTAACTTATACTCATTATGACTTGGCTCATGCAAGTGTTGCAGGCTTACATTACACCAGGAACAGCCTCAATATGCTTCTGCTTTACAAATCTAATCCTGTGTGCCAGCCTTTGCTGCCCTGCCTAGAGAAGAAATTCCCTCCAGCGGAGAGGGGCAATGTGCCATTAGTCATGTTTTAAAGACTTAAGAGGGACATAAATGATGCATAATTTTTTACATAGGTTGTATACATAGATATACATTTCAGTAGCATCGGTAGTGTTATTTGAAGTATTTATAGAAGTGCTTTGCATTCAGTGGTGAGTTAAAAAAAAAAAAAAAAAAGAATCTGCTTCAACTGACATTTTAAATAAGGGATATTTAGAAACTTTGCTACCATTTCCCCTAAGGCCCTTCCCACGATAGCTGCAAAACTGAGACATCGAAGGTTAATTAGTGGATGTTTGTAAAGAATTTACTTTGAAGATGAAAAGCTTGCTTTTTTTTTTCCCTTGCCTTTATTTTTTCCCTTTTTAAATGCTAACCATGCTGATGATTATGAAGGTGGGATTTCTGACAGCTTCTTTGTTTTGCATGCTGCACTGAAGTGGTTTGCTAGGAATCCAGTTGGCTGCCAGAGTTTCAGTGGTGAGTTTACCTGCCGTGCCTTGTCAGTCTACCCACCGCTGCCTCTGCTTACACTGCCGCCTCTCCCGTGGACCTGCACTGCGCAGAGTGCCTGCTGGTGCCGGAGCAGCCTGGGCTCAAGCGCCACATTGCACACCACCAGCAACCATGGCTGGGGGCCAAGTGGAAGAACCTCCCTGTTTCTTACATTGAAGTTCATAATTTCCCCTTGACTTCAACAAGCAACAGAAACAACCTTGCAACCCAGGAAATGAAGCTTACCGAGCAAGATCTGTGAGACTCACTCTTCTCATCTACAAAGGCAAGCCACACTGATATCCTGCTTAGCATTGTACATCCTACCCTTGCGAGATTGAAAAGATGTGACAGCAGCTTTGCCACTGGCAAGTTTGACAAAACCTCCTTTCCGAGAAATCCCATATAAAATTACAATATTTAAAGAGTCAAGTGCTAAACAGTCAGCACTAGTGCATCTATTCATTTAAACGTAAGAGCTCAGCAGCAGTGACAGGCTTTGAGTCTAATTCTCAGAGCTTTCTGCTGTTTCAATAAAGAATCATAGAATACCAGGTTAGAAGGGGCCTCAAGCATCATCTGGTCCGAGCTTTCTCGACAAAAGCACAATCCAGGTAAGATGTCCCAGTACCTTGTCCAGATGAATCTTAAAAGTGTACAGTGCTGGGGACTCCACCACTTTCCCTTCTCTTCACTAAACTTGTTATGTTATTCTTTATCAACCATATGCGCTTCCATGTGAACTGAAGCATAGAACAAGACAAACAGCATTCTCCTGCGTCATACAAATTAGTTTATTTTTATATTCAATAAAATTAGCTAATGTTATTCTGCCAGGAATCTTGAACTTCATTTATTAAGCTTTCATTAAGATTGACCACTGTAGTACTGGAAAATTTTATACCTAATAGATGTAGGTTTATGAAACTGGCTATATTGGTAAAAATATAGCTAAAAGTAGGTGCTCAAGGAAAGCATTTGAGAAAAAAAGCGTCCATGCTACTGGGGTACTTCAGTTTATAATGAACCTATTTACTCACTTCCTGATAGTCTGTGGATAGCGTTTTGTCATTGCTTTGTGTGAGAAAGCATACATTTAAGTTGTGGTCATTAAATTAGTCTGAGATAGGTATTAGTAGAGTAGCGGTCTTTCACCCAAGAAAGTTTTCTGAGCGAACATTTTGAATGATAACCACAATACTCAATAACCCAGCACTGAGGTTGAAATGTCATCTATGAGCCAATTTAAAACTCTTTGTGAAACTGCACTGACCCTTTCCTAAAGGAGCTGCCATCACCTCAGCTGTCATGTTACAAAAGAGCTCAGAAATTAACTTCTACAGGTACTTCCTCCAGACTGTCTCTTTCTACAGCCCTTCTCCTCCCCACTTCCAGGCAGGACCTACAGACACATCTCTTCCTGCAGCACTGCCCAGAAGGCCACTTGCTACATCCTCCTCCACTGGAGAAAACAAGTTGAGAAGACCATCCAAACAGTACCTCTACCTAATCTCGCCCAAAACATTCCAAAGAGCTTAAACCTTTGTCACAAAACAAAAACAACAACATATATGAAGGGGTTCAGTTGTTAAGAAGTAAAATGCCCTGTGTATGCACATGTGTTTGGTCGCTCAACAGTGGCCAAATCTTGATGCAGCTTCATTTTAAAGAAAATGTCAGTTTTACCAAGCCATACAAACAGCCTCTAACATGTCTTAGTTTACCGCTCCTCCAAATTTTCTTTATGTCCTTAAAAATATGCAATCCTGACAGCCCTTGTGCAGTCACACAAACACCTGTTTGCTCCCTTCTCTTAGGCCATCCCACACCACCCCAGGTGGTAGTTCTTTATCTCATTCTTTTTAAATTAAAAAAAAAAAATAAAAATTTGATTTTATTACCTGTATGTAGCGTGCTTTCGTACCTTCTAGGGTCCTTGTGAGGATAAGTTTGTGCCTCATACCATGAAGCAGCCAGGGGCACCGTGGAGGTGTCTCCAGGATTACTTTGGGTAGGCTGAATGTGCCACCTCCACCCTCCTAAGTCTTTTCTCTGTCTTCCCCCTGCAAAGTAGCCTGGTGGAAATTCTCTGCAAGTCCAGCTACTGACTTTTCAATGGGCTCTCTCTGGCTAAATAATGACTTTAAGCTTCCCAGTGAGCGTTGTCCATTTGGGAGAAGTGACCTAGTGGTCTGAATGAGCTTCTATTGAAGGGAAGCATTAGAAAGTCAATGCAATTAGTAGTCTGACAAGGATGCTTACACAGGTGAATTTGGGATCAGTATTACCTCTAATAACTATTGCCTAATCACATTTTGTTTAATTACATATAGATCACTGTTTCTCCCAGGAATTGCCTGGTACCTGCTTGCCTTTCTGTGTTGCTTTTAAGTACCCACAGGATGCAGCCTGACCACCAAGTAACTATGAAGGTCTATATTGCTGCTGCCTGCCCCACAGTGGGGGAAGGCCCTGTTGGTGTACAAAGTCTTCCTCAGCAGGGTTATCTGCATGGTTTCACTTTGATACGAAGCTGGGGAGAAAGCAATCTGACTTTCAGGAGGAGGGCAGCCGCATGTGCTCTTGTAATATTAAATATCACTTAGAAATGTGCCTCAGGCTTGCCTGTTGTCCTCTGCAAATACAAGAAAGATAAGCTCCTAAAGATCTCTGTTTTTGCCACACAGGCATTTTGCTCACCGACCCAACTGATGTGTGATGAAAGTTAGGTGTGTTGGATTAACACCTGACACCTGGGAACAATTCAGAGCATGACCTGGTTACAAGTCTATTCCAGAATCTCTATCCACAGCAAAATGTAGAGTGGACAGATTTTTTTAGGCAGATCTTCACTGAATTCTGAACCAATAAAACAAGTACTAGAAATAATCTTGCATTAGCAAGCCCTAGCGGCCAATATACTGATTTTTGAAAGTATACGGATGCATTATTTGCAGTAAGCAAGACCATGACTTTTCTAAAAATGCCATCCACTGAAAATAGCAGTTTTATTTCTGCAACGGGATAAATTTGTGCTGGAGCCTCCTCATATGAAACAGACTGGATAAAGACTTCTCTGCACCAGCATCTTAATGATCATACACCAAAAATGAACCTAAATCTCTTTGTCCTGACACAGCCTACTTGCATTATTTTAAGACTTGTCACAGTGTCATCTGCACACTATTGATTTTCTTGCAAGACATGAAGAAGCCCAATAACTGAGCATTAGGGAAATGAAGTGTTTTAGAGTAACACACACAAGAGATTCTGAGGGCAGGAGGATGTAACACTTGCTACAATCCTGTCGCTTGTACACTTGCCACCAAGGGGTACGGTCACGTCCTTCAAACATACAGTACCATGTCAGTTGTCATCTCTACCATGAGTGCAATTGTGTTCCATGCCTGCTAAAACTACACTGTCAAAGACAAGGATTATTCTTCCATTGGATCAGCACAGCAATCCTTTCCAGCAGCATCTTGTACGTAGGTCAGATTAAATGTACCATGAACACAGGTTCTAAATGGACTGGAAAATAAATTGCCTATGCAAGTTCACTTTTTTCTGCTCTGTTTGCTAGAAGACCTATTTTAAAGCTATGTATGTTGTGGACAGAGTTGTTTTTTTTCTCTTCCAAGAGAGGGCACTATGAGCTTTCCTTCTGCTGCTCTCAGAAGCAAGGGTAATTGTAGTAGTCCTGTTGGTTGGGCCCTAAGGACCAAGCCCAAGGTACAGACATCAGAAACTTTGTAGACTTTCCAAACTTGATTTCCTTCTGAAAATCTCAAATAGCTGCACGTGCATTCTTGTCCTACAGAAGGCCTGGCCACAGGGGAGAGGGCTGTGCCTGGGGGTCCTCACCACTGTGCTGTGCCAGAGCTGCAGCCTGGGTACATTTATGACTGACCCAGCTTGGTTTGACCTAACGTGGCTTAGTCTCCACAGGCAGTGGTGGAGATCATGCACTGCTGTGCGTGTATAAGCTGTATAAGCAATACAGCTTATACATGAGCATCTAACTCACGTGTGGGTCCTCTGCTTTTTAACAGGCTCCAGGAGTTACATGAAATCCTCCCTGCAAGTGTTAAAGACTGGGATGAATGGGGCTTTGAGCAACCTCATCTAGGAGAAGGTGTCCCTGCCCATGACAGGGGGTTGGAACTAGATGATCCCTTCCATCCCAAACTATTGTGTGATTCTACACAGCTAGCTGTGACTCTTATTAGCTGTACTTTGGCTTGTTAATTGACTGCCAGTACAAATAGGGCTAAATCATTGCTGTCTGTGAGGCAAGAATAACCATCTCTTGTATCATCACCCCTCCTACCAGTTAAGTCTGGTGCAATACATAAGTCTGTGCCCACTCCCACCCAAAAAAAAACCCCAAAAGGTGCTAACCAGCCCATATGACGCTGCATAAAGACAGCAAATACATACTGTGCTATTTCTGAGCTAGTTCAGTTTCACAGGGCTGTAACTCGCTGAAGGCAGCGGTCTCTGGGGTTATGTCATGGTTTAGGGTCAGGGCGGCCCCTTAGACCTATAACAGACACTCTCTGTTAACCCTCCTCCTTCCCCAAAGGGGAAAGAGAAAGGGAATAAGGGAGAGAGACTTAGCAATAAGAAAAGGAAACTAGAACAGCTTGAATGAAAATGAAATTAATAATTATAAAAATGGAATATATAGAAATATATACAAAACCAGTATCAAACCCAGCCCCCTGATGGTAATTACATCACCATCACCACTGATGCTGTGGAGGCACTGGGGGAGTCCCAGACTGGGCCCCGCAGCAGACAGGAACTGTGTTCAGGAGCTGGATTCTGGTACCGGGTTCAGGAACACACAGATTGGATCGAAGGCAGAATGGACAGAGTCCTCCTTGGGTGCTCCGAGGAAGGAACCAAAAGAGGGCCCGAGCCAAGCCAAGCAAAAGCTGGCAAAGCAGGCCAAGAGGGGAGAGAAGAGCCCAGAGACTCTTCAGATCCCTCAGCTCTAAACCGAATATGATGTATAAGGGATGGAATACCTTGTGGGTCCATTTAGGGTCACCTGTCCTGTCCGCTCCTCCCTGCAGGTGCAGCCTTTCACTTTCTGCACCCCCCAATGTTGTACACAAGACCCAGCAGTGGCCTTGGTCTGCACACCAATCCTTGGTAGTAACTCTAAACATGGGGTGCTATCACTGCTAGAAGCAGACACTGTCTGTGAGAACAGGCTGCTAACTTCAGACAGTGCAGTTAGTTAGAAGAACTGAGCTGGAAAGTAAAATCACTGAATAGAATTAATTCTGTTCTCACTCAAACCAGGACATGTTAACACATACATTAAATAACATTCCTTCTGCTTTCTTCAGAAAGAAACCAGGTTTTAAAGTATAAGTCTTTCTGCAACAAGGGCTCTGGTGTGGAACTTCACACAGATGGTACTTACTAGAGAGATTTCAATTCCCAACAAACAACTTAAAGCACCACCTGATCTATAATCCCAGCTCCTCCCTTGATTAAAGAGCAACAGTAATCCACACTGTGGGACTAGGGGCTTACTCCCCCAGGGTGTACTTACAGGTGGGTTCCAAGCAAGGCACCTCATCCTGTGGCAGGGATGTGGGGAGGGGGAGCAAGAGCAGTAACCCCAGTGAGCACCCTGAGCCGGATGTGCCCCTCGGTGCCCGCTGTGCCAGTGGCACCCCTCACAGGGTTCTGCTATGGGTCTCATTCAGGTGAGTGCTGACACTGGAGCTCAGGCAGTCTCTGCCAGCAAACAGAAAGCAACTTTAAGGAGGTCAAGTCACCTTCTGTGCAGTTCCCAGCACCTGCCATTGGTAATTGCTTTTTCTTGCCAGACTCTAGTCCAGTACAAACACCTCCTGCCAAATGCTGCTGCAGAAGTATTGCCCCAGTTGGCAGCCTTGGGACAGGAATGAGCAAAGCCTCCTGTGACCCATTGCTGCTGAAAGGTGACTGCCCCAAAGAGCAGGGGGGAAGCTCTTCCATGTCCAGTGCCACAGGGGGCATGTAGTTCTGCCCCAGGTGCTGGGCTATGTTGTCCAACTACAGCTGTGGGTCTCCCCAAAGCATGTTGGCCCTTTTATTGGCCACCTTGGGTATTTGTTACACCCTGATGTAATTATCACAGGTTCAGATTAGTTTCCTAGAGGCTGGCTTCATTGCTTCCCCGGGCCAAGCTCAGGAGAGTCAAAGGGCAAGGCCTGCTTAGGGCTGCTGCTGCTGCTAATGATGGAACAGGTAGAAGAGACTTGTATTCTCCTATCTTTAAATACCCATTTTCTTTATCTTAGCCTACTATATCCTGTGCAGGGAGACAGGAGGTTTAAACTGCAGCTGTGTTTCTTTGTTTGTCTTCCCCTCTTGCACCCTTTGTCACTTTTACGGTTATCTGAAGCTGGCCATGCTGAGCTCAGCAGAATTTCTGAACGCTTGTCCTTCCCAAATACCCAAACTTTTCTATACCTACACCATTCTTCATTTTAAGTTCCTCTCTTTTGGTGCTTTAACAGTGGGATTCTCCCCCATCCTGTCTGATAATGACTTTTGAATCTGTAAGTTGTTTTCTGATATTCACAGAAGAAGTGTATGGACCTATACCAAGTATTTCAGTATCCTTCTCCATATTAATTATTATTCTTCATAATATCAATCCTAACTTACATAGAAGCTTCCCAAGCCAGATGATCACTGAAGTGGGGGGGGGGGAGCAGGAAAAAGTGTGCCAAAAGATGTATTTAATTACTTTTATTAAAATAAAAATATCATGCATTAATACACATTAGACACTTCTGAGAACCAGTAATATGAAGATTAAGACTATGTAATTTCTGCATAAAATAAAATAGGTTGAGCTGGAAAAACATGCAGCCTACGTACTGGAAGGGACTGGATGGAAAGATGAAAATGAGACAGGTGCTGTATTGTTTTTTTTTTTTTTTTTTCTGTGTACAAAGTTCATCCATAGAGACAAAAAATGATTTAATTTACTAATCATGATACTGGGGACTTACCCATGATGAATGTGTACCGACAGTCCCAACTCCTCTCTTCTTTACTGTCTTGGCCACCCAGTGTATTTTGCTCTGTTATGTTGAGGACCCTGTAATTCCTTTAATCTTTGTCTGCTACATATTCCACTGGTTGGATAATTGAACACAAATACTGAGGGGACAGCGAGGCTTCATTTGGCTGGTTTTATGAACAGAATTTCACTTCCTGCCTCGTGTAGTGCAATAATTTAAGTCACTAGTGTGACTTTGGTCAAAATTGTATTTTGCTTTTCCTTAGGAGGGAGTCCTGTGTTGCTGTTGCACACCTCATAGCTACGCAATTCAGAAATGCCCTTGCATGCCACATGTTGCAAACATGAGCTTTTAAGGGATTACTTTTGACTCTGATTCTGCTATTATTATAAAAGCGAAGTGATAACCTGCCATGAAATTCGAAAGAGCAGCTTCTATTAGCTCCCCGATAAGCAGCACCTGGGCTTTCATATTGCACTTCCAATGGGCACAAGTGTTAGTTGTATTATTGTTCACATTATGGAACTCCATCACTGTGCAAACAGCGAGCCAGAGAGTCTTGGAGAGAGGAAAGGGTCCTGTTTGTTAGCTTCACTGATCTTTGGATAAATCCTCAAGGTGACAACTTTTACCAGAAAAAAAAAAAAAAAAAGAAATCTAAGTCCATCAATAAAGAACCCTAAATGTGAGTTCTCTGGCTACAAACCCTACAAGCTAGCCACTGATTCGTCTTCCCCCCCCCCCCAAATACAACAGTATATTACAATAAAAGTTCTCCAAAATTTAAAAACAATTAAAAAGAATAATGTACACCTCATTTTTATCGCTCAATATACAAACAGTTTTGATCACCAGTATAAACCATTAAACCATATAAAAGTCAAGAGTTTCTTATTGTACAAATAGTGCTTTTATAGTTGAGTAACTTTACAATGCTGCGAGGGTACCGTTTGTATCTATGAATATATTGCTTGACAGTTTATTAAAACCAAGACATTATACCTTGTACTTGGTTGATTGCATCAATACAGAGCAGCCTAAACCAGGCGATGGATCCATAGGATCTCTGATTATTGCGAGGGATTTTCAAAAATCACTCAACATTAGCCTTGTTTTTTTATTCTCAGTGTAATCAAGTGAAACATCCCATTCATTTCAAGGGGAATATTAGGAATGTAAGATTAAAAAAAGCAACGTAGATACATGAGCTAAGCCTCCTACCATTGTAGACAATTACTTATTCCCTTTCATAAAATATGAGGAAAACATCAATGATGGTTGCAAATGCACGCTTCTCCAGCTAGCTTGTGAGAGGATAGGGGAAGGGTCTGGATAAATTCCAGCGTGACTGGAAACAAGGTACTGTATCAACTACATAGGAACAACACCCTCAACCAGTTGTTAGTGGAGGGTCTGATTTCTGGCTTTCACCTTATTAATCAGAAAAATCCGTTACTTCAAGGTGGGAGGTACAGAGAGACCACAACATCAGCACTGTTGTGCATCCAGACAGCCCCATCTGCACTATGTAAGAGGATGAGAACAAAGTTGGTGAAGCATCAGCCCTGAATCTTGGCCAAAGGCATTCTGCTTGCTGACTTCAGTTGTGCAACAAATGGAGTTCATTCTGCTAGCTAGGTCTCTAGTTATCAATTTTACTTTGGGAAACCCTTTTTTTATGGATGCTACTTTTTGCTTGACTACTAACTGGTACAGCCTACTATAGCTGCACTCTTCTTTGCCTGTGCAAGCAGGAGGGGTTGCATGCAGTGCCTCTGACCAACCCACAATTCTCCGTACAGGTGACCATGGTAAGACAGGTGATCTGCCAAAACACACAATGGTGAACAGGAGGCAGGACGTGTGGCAGAAAGTAAAGCCTATCACAGAAGCCCTGTGATGTCAACTCCCCTACATAATTAAAGTAATACATAACCAAAAGTGTTATCAGCTTCAAGTCTCACTGCCTGCCTACACACTTCCTCACATAAAACACAGCTATCTCATCATGTCTCATCTTCACATCACTGTATTTTTTCCTGATACTGAACCAAACCATCATGTATTTGTTTCTTTTCTTCTTGACTGTGTCCCTGTTCAGCTGTTGTGTTGAGTAGAAAATGAATCAAAATAGAGATTATAGGTTTGGCCCTGAAGTGATAGCTGGTCCTGATATTTGGTTTGGTTTTCTCTAGATGGGCCCCCCCCTCCTGTCAAGCCATCTTGGCTCAGTGGAGGTCTGGCCCAGACCCATTGAAGAGTGGAGAGCTGTAGCTTTCCCCTGTAATGAAAGACTGTGGAAGTAGTGATCAATACCCTATTCCTTTAAAGCAAGAAAACAAGACATTAAATCTTTGGTCCTAAAGCAGCCCATTTGACAAGCTACTTGAAGGTGTCATGTTTTTCTTTTGTATAAATTTTTTTTTTTTAATTATTTTGAAAAGGCTCCTTAAAATCATATGTTGGAACAAAGAGATAACACTTACAAAAAGAAAGCTAGAAAAGGGGATCTCAATATAAAAATTGGAACCAGTGTTGATAAAACATTACAAAGTATTCTGGCTGTTATACACAGAGTTTGACATTTCAACAGTATATGGTTTCCATCAGGAAGGAGGACACAGGTACATTTTCATACTTGTCCTGAGTCAGATGTTTTCTCACAGAGATACGTCGGGGAAAACAAAAGGCAGAGTACTGTAACTGCTCACTTGGAGAGGCAGTGGTTGCACCAACAGAAGATGTTGAATTCTGAATCTGAAAAATGAGTGCTTGTCTGGAAATGCAAAGTTTCTCCTTGGCACCCTGGAGCACCCCTGGACAGACTGAGGACACCTCAGGCACCTTGTGATGGGACCTCTTTAAGGTGTTTGTGGTCCTGTGACATCATTGTAGACTTAACTGTGTCTATCAGGGAAGAGGAGAGAATCACCCCATAGTATGAATGCCACGTACATTTGGTTTTGTACAAGCAATGTCTCCAGGAGAGCTTTGCTTCAAGCTGGTAGCCGGGACAGAGGCCACGTGTCTATTCCCACCTATACCTGCAGGAACAGTCAATGGCATCAATGATATCCCTGCAAATCTGGCAGCTGTCTGGGGTAGGTATTGGCTGGCTGCACCCCTTCCCTGGCATTACTCTCCCTGCACAAGCCCCTTCCTTTTGAATAAACGACGGGACTGTATTTTGTAATGATGGGGCTTTATGCGGCCATATGATAGTGACACTGGTGGGACAGGGCATAGAACCATAGAATGGTAGGGGTTGGAAGGGACCTCTAGAGATCATCGAGTCCAATCCCCCTGCCAGTGCAGGATCACCCAGGGCATGTCGCACAGGAATGCATCCACACAGGTTCTGAAAGTCTCCAGAGAAGGAGACTCCACAACCTCTCTGGGCAGCCTGTTCCAGTGCTCTGTCACCCTCACAGGAAAGAAGTTCCTCCTCATGTTAACCTTCTATGCTCAAGCTTATACCTATTGTTCCTTGTCCTGCTGCTGGGCACTACAGAAAAGAGATTGGCCCCTTCCATTGCTGAGGTGTTCCAGAAGTCACCATCTAGTTCCAGCTTCCCTCTCTAAAGAATTCACTGCACTTGCTGCCTGCCAGCTGGAAACAAAAGCAAGCCTGTGGCCTCTTGATTGAATTTGCCTGACAAGACCAATTGCAACATGAAGGAAATTTCCCAAACCAACTCCCTTTGCAGCAGAAGAAAACAACCCAAGGCCCAAATGAAGTCCTGGCACTGTACACAGATCACTGGAAAACATCAAAGTAAGATGAAGGCTCTTGACTTACATTTTAATATATTTAGTAGTTATTAAAGTCTTACATTATTATTGCAAAAGCAGTTCCATGTTAACCGCTGCTTTGTGATTAAGAGACGCTAAGCCCTAACCTGGGACTGGTTTTATTTTGCCTGCCATGAGAAATACGGTAACAAGGCAAATTTTAATTTTCTTGATGGGTAAGACTGTTAGCTTTCACAAGTGGCCATGGCCTGCTGCATTTCCCTGTTTAGCTGCATTTTAAAAATCAGCATTTTCTACCCACCCCTCCCAAGAGACAGTGGAGGAACTTTCAAGTTATTTTTGGCTGCTGGTTTATGCTGCCGAACCGTGTTCGCCTTCAGGAGCAGCTGTGATCTGTGGTGGGCTCCCTGCTGTTAAATGGGCAGTGAACTGCAGTGGGAAACCCAGACCATTTCAGCTGCTTATTGATTATTCCTTTTTTTTCACCTCAGTGGAAATGATTTGGTACATTGCTAGTGTCTGTTGCCCAGCGAGCACCACGCTGCACAGCACCCGTGCCTCCAGTGACAGCCGTGCAGCTGACCCGTCCCTCCCATCTGCTCACACTGCCGCTGTATTGGCCCCGCAGGACACAGCACACTGCCCAGTTTTGATTTTCTGATGGTTTCTGAATCATTACCGAGCCAAATCATGGCTTGTAGGATGCCTGTGTACCAGAGCTACTTTCCAATATAGCTGATCCCACCAACTGGGAATCTATACATTCGTATCAAGAGTTTGGGGTCCTACAACCTCTTTCCTACTTTTCTCATCAAAACCAAGATATTCAAAAAGCGATGCTCTTTCAAAACTTCCGCTGCTTAATTATTAGGTGAATCTTCTTGTCTCTAGCAATGAGTTGCTACTGAACCACTCCTTAACAGTTTTAAAAGGGCAAGCATATTAACCTCTTTTAAAATAATTTTCATGCTACATAATGTTGGTGATCCATATTAGTACTTAGTGTTCATTGTTGTTTTAGCTAACAGATCAAAACAAATACCAATAAATTCCTTTGTGCAACAGTGTCTGAAGGATTCAGCAGGAGGACATGCACTATGTGATTTTCTACTGTACTGCTTGGAGACAAAACAGATTTAGCAAATTGAAAATTACCCATGATTTCTGCTAAGATTTTTTTTTGTTTTATGTACTTTCCTCCTGGGGCAGTGGGTGGAGAAAAGCAGCACTGCCTGTGTACACATGTTGCACACTTGTGAGAGCAACCCAAGAAATCTGCTCTCAGGAATGCAGGGAGAAATCTGCCACTAATTGGACGTGGGAACTGAATTTTGGTTAGTGTTTTAAATACAAGGCAGTCATAACTGAAGTAAAGCATTGCACCCTCCAGACCACTGTGCCTGGGACTTGGTCACAGTGACACACATGTACCAAAAGGCACAATCTTTGGGATTTGGACCCAATATACTGCTCTACCTTAGACTGCAGTGTGGCCTATGAAATCTTGCACATGCACAAGCTGCTAATGCATTTTACAACGTGTCATTTGTAAAAGGGGTCATTTCACACAACCGTGCTTCTCCTTCTTTCCTCAATAAATCTGTAAAAACAATGTTCTGAAGATCTGCTGCTTGATCCTAGACTCTAGATGCAATTCTTACACCAAACCATGTACAGATATGTTCAAAACACAGTGGTGGCATAAATTTGACTGTTTCTTGCTACTTAATATTCACTACATATCCTCTGCAACTCAGCCGCTTATGGTACCCTCAAGCATGTCACCAGTGTTCAACTAGCTAAAGGCCTTTGTACCAACATCACCAACTGTGCATCTGCTAGCAATAGCACTGACAAGCTGCTGGTGGGATGAGCCTAAATTACTCACTAAATTCACACTTTAGGCACTTCACCCCTCCTACATCCATAAGGAATGTTAATCATGGAAGAATCTGAAATTCTGTATCATGGGGCCCCTGGAAAGAGTAGCTGCTTTTGCTGCTGTGATTGATTTATACTATCAGGCTAAAATCTTAGCCTTGCCTCGCCTGCCGATTCCACACTGATAACAGAAGATGATGCTGGGTATTTTAAAGAAGTAGTAGGCAGCCCTTTTTCAGGAGAGGGAGATAATATTTTCTGTCAATTTTCCATCATTCCAGAATATCCTTCATTTCCTTGATTCATTCTCACTGCCCCTCCTGCATTTCCAGGATATGTAACCCAAAAAGGACAAGTAACCAGCCCCAGCATGGTACATCAATTGGCAGCATTCTGCCTTGAAGTGAGTAAAGTGTTAACACCGATACACCCCTTTTCTTTGCCAAATGTAAAAGGGAAAATTATTTCTGCTCTGAGCCCCTTTAAGGGAAATAAAACTGCTTGGCTAGAGCTACCTGTGTTTCTTGCCCTAGTCAAGTTTAATTTAGTATAGTTCTTCCAGTCTGTCTCACAAATTCTGCTCCAATTTGCCACCATTTGCATTTCCTTGACATTTAATTAAAGTCTGTTAAACATTAATTGACACTTCATTTTTCAGTTACGGCAACATCTTTAACAGTTTTGTTGAAGAAGAAAGGCGTTTTGACAACTCAACAGCTGCATAAGGGATCAGCAAAAAAATGTCTTGCTTTTGACCATCAGAAAACAGACCAGCAAGCACCTTAAAACCATGAACTTTGAGGTGAGTTCATCCTGTCAGTTTTTAGCAGTAGTGGTCAGTAGGTGAGTCATTGTGCCATTCTGCTCCTTGTGCTAGCGTTCCCTGGAGCAATCCACTCCATACTGCCCTGGGCACGATCTCCCATACGCCCCCCAGATGCACTTCTCCTCTTCATGCCAAGAGGTAGTATATGGAGCCAAATTGTAGAAATCCGGTGGTTTGGAATAACTGTTTCTGTTCCAGGAGTTTTGGAAAACTATTTAGTAACTTCTTTTCATTTTTTCTTTTTCCTGCTGGTGATATGAGCACCACATAGCAGACCAGCAAAACAAGCATTTGATCTTGCAAAAGATCCAAAAATTCTGTTAGAAACATTTATAAAAATACAGACTGTAAAAAGGAACTTGACTGTACAATGTATACAGCTCTCAAGTTCGTCCCCGAGTGGCTTCTTACCATGCTACCATTTGAAAACAAAAGGAATGCAACCATATTTCTTCTGATCAGGAAGATCCTGCTCCATCCCAACATGCAACTGAGTGCAGACTGTGGGCCTCAGTTATTACATGGAAATGGGCAAGAAAAGACCCAAACTACCATCAGATAGGCTTTGCAGTTTCAGCCCCCATGTTGAAAAGGAAAGGTGTGCTTATTGATGCATTGTGGTTGCTGTTCGCACTGAGCAAGAGTCTGTTCTTGCAGCAGCCAGGGAGTTCACCGAGTCTGGCTTGCCTTGCTGCAAGAAGAAATTCTCTATGGTCATGCTGAGGCTTCAATGTATTCACTTTTTGGTGCTGCTACCCTCAAGTACTCTGGGTTTTCCGCTGCAGGAACTTTCAGGAGACCATTAGGTTTGGTTTCCTTCGGTAAGAAGTCCTGCTGGTAGTCAGGATTGTCCAGATTTATTTGGTGGCTGCCCGCCTGGATCCAGTAAGGGGAGCTCTCAAAGACTGTCTTGGCCAGAGGAGACTGGTTGGTGTTGAGATACTCGGGGTTGTCCACAGCTGTGCTGTGTGAATTCTGATAGCTGGAGTCCGTGGGGACGTTTGAATTTGCTGTGAGAGAGAAGTTGTTGTAGATTGGATTCTGGACTGCTGAGGCAGATGCTTTCGTGGGCACCATCTGATTTACGTACTCTGGAATAAAAAGAAAATAAAAATGAAGATGGATAACTAATGCAGTTATTTGCATCACTTGAGGTGTAGTTTCAAGCCAGCTGCCACTTGCTCTTCACACACAGCATCTCACTGAACTTCCTGGAGTGGAAGAGAGCCAAAGGCAGGGACTGTTGTGCTGTGGCACCAAACGTGCTGCCCCAAAGTTCACCTTCAGGAATTTGGTTTGCAAAAAGGCAGGAAGATGGCTTGGACCATGAGACAGTGAGATAGCTGCTGCTGATTTTAGTGACGTGTGGGTGGCTATGTCCCAGATACTGTTCTGAAATTGCAGTCTGGGAGCTTAGCTGCCAGAAGCTGTTTCCCTAGAAAAATATTTAGCGATGAGGAAAAATGCCTAGAAATTACAGGACTTCCAGTAACAGAGACTTCACGTTTCCCTTCAGTGCCATCTCTTTGCACCCTTATTAGCTGTGGCATATTCTTGAAAGGGTTGGTTGGGATTTTTTAAGGGCACAAAGCATCATGACTTTGTAACCCAGCACCAGCTCCTTGGGTGCTCGCTGGCTCACTGTTCGACTGCCTACGCTCTAAGTCCATGTGAAACCGCGAGCTGCCTTCTGTGTATCAACATCTGAAAGCACTGAAACTGCCAGAAAGCTGTTTCTATTGCTGAAATGGTTTAAGGAGTGAAACCCAGTTTTTAGAGGATATATTCCCAAGCAGAATGCTTTAAACACATAACCATGCATGCAAACACCCCAGACAGATGGCACACATGGTAAACATGAGCAACCTGGCTGGTGAAGGAACCTAAATGAGAAACAGCCAGAAGCAGGTAGATAAAGTCTTAAATGCACGTCTCCACTTGCGTTTACCAAGCAAAAAAAGGTAGGAAGCATTTGAATTGATTCCCGTCTACAGAAAAGGAAGCACAAGAATTACATTCACCAAAAGGCTGAAGAACAAGTGGCAGTGGGATGGAAACACAGGAGAGGTACTCACCCGGGGCTGGCAGGAAGCCGTCGTCTATGCTGTCCTCCAAGAAAGTGCCTGTTGGGTCTGAGCTATACCTCTGGACAAAGCTGTCTTCCCTTACAGGGTGCCCCTGCTAGGTTGGAAACAGAGAAAATCAATATTTAAGCAACCCTTTTGTAGAATTTGATGCATATAGGAGAAGTTGGTCCTTTTTCAAAGGTCATCTCACTTACCCCATTCCTGTCGATGCAGGTTGTAGCAGAGTTGTTGCTAGTAGCACTCTTAAAGAGAGAGAAAGAAAATACAGACATCATGAGAAGCAATTCACTCTTAAAATTGCTTGTTATGTTTCCACAGAAGAAAAGTTTCATACCAATGAACTCAAGAGAGGAGTGCGGGATGTTGAAGGGCTGTTGAAAAAGCCCTGGTGTGGCACAAGATACTCATCCGCATCCACTATATCTTCCATGTCCTCCTCCTCCATCAGCGTGCGATAAAACTTGGAGTCTGTAGGGCTGGGCAGGTGCATCCTATCGTCTCCCTGTGAGACAAGTCGGCGTGAGAGAGGACTTGAACACTCCCTTCAAGTCCTCATTAGCCCCTTCTCTGAGAGACAAAGTAATTTAGCAAGAGGACCAAGAAGCAAAATCTTGATCTGTTTAAGTAAATTTAATAGAGTTTAGTGGAATTTGGGTCTGCAATCTCTGTACATGCTGCTGTAAAATAGCTGCCTTTGTAAGAGGATCAGACTCTGTTCTCCTCTCAAGACTGCGGTAAGGACTGTTACTGGTCCAAGACTGGGAAAAGTACTAAGAAAACAGTGACTGGTCTTGCAATTTTGTTTGTGCTTCTAGCTGAATATTAAGACCTGGAAAGCAACAGTACATCTGGAAAGCAACAATACACCTAGCCTTAAATTATCCATATTATTTGTTTTCATATGCATTACTATTCATTTTGGGTCTCTTACTAAATGCCCATCGGAGCTCTTCCCACCACTGGGTTTAGTACCTGTATAACGAGATAGCGTGGAGGGTCACGGGCCATTTTTGAGAACTCCGCTATCAGTTCACGGAACTTGGGACGGCTGTCTGCATCGATCATCCAGCCTGGGGGAACGACAAGGAAAGCAGTACACAAATTACATTGTTTTGGTGACCACTGAACACAGAGCTTTACAAATAATAAACATAACAGTGGAAAGAACGGGACAATACGTTCTGTTAAGGACTTACCTGTAAGGGACCACCATAACAAGTTCATTCACCAGCCACTGCTGTGACTTTAAGCATTTAAAATGCACATCTTGGCATTTTTGGAAAGAATGAAGGACATAGTAAAACCCCATATGGGAGAAGCTCCAGGTTGAGCCTGTCTCCTCTCCTGCTGGCCTATGTCCATGTGAGCAGGCAGGTCCAACCTGAGTGCTAACACATCAGTCCTGAGGACAGCAAATGGGTAGCCAGCCTGAACTGGTCCAAATTAGCCTGATCTGAAAAAGCTCTTACAGAAGGGGAAGCAAGCTAACTTCATCAGGTGCCTGTGGATGCACAGGGACTGGACCATCTACTAGTCACTGCACTGCTTTGTGAAATCCTGGGAAGCCTAAAGCAGAAGGTACCCTTTGTACCAGACTTCTTCTAAAACATCCTTGTTGGGGAGATTTTGAAAGATTAACTATATCTAAGCTGTATTTAATTAGTAAACAGACTTTAACAACCAAAATGAGTCCCACAGCTTAGTGCGGATCAATGCTAGAAGAGATTTTGAATATAGATACTGGTGGTTTAACACAAGATACTACTTAAGAAACCCACACATTCCAATACCAACTAATAGATGAGCCGATGTAGAGACTCTTGAGTTTAAAATTAAAAATAATAAAGGTCAAGCTTAGTGTGTCTGGAGGAACTTGTAAGAAACAGCCTATCCATAGTAATGGAGAAATGAAGTGCTAATAAACCATCTAAAATCTGCATTAGACAACATCTCATTGTTGCCAGTGACTTTTTACCGTGCTAGAAATATGATCCCCTGATAATTCAGGAAGAAATCCTTCTTGTTTTTAGACAGAGTGGAGCACTTGGCAGTTTGCTGCTGTTGCAGCAATCCTGAATTTATCTCTTGAGTTGCATATGTTTAAATACTGCTTCTTAAGTAAAATAAAAATAAAATATTGTGCAATAACTTTGAACATTCTGCTTATAAAACAGATGACTGAGAACCGTGAATTCCTTTAGACAAAATGGCACAGCTTCAACAGAGTCTGCACTACAGCCTGCAAACATGGGGTGATGGAGCAATGAAAACGTGCAGCTGAATCCTGTGGCAGAAGGAAGGCTCAAATCCCAGATCCTCACACTCTTCCATTTAAGTTCGGTATAATGGTATGAAAGGGGATGGGGACAGTCCACCAGTTGTGCTTTAAAAGCAACAGGTACCTGATTAGGTGCCTGGAAAAATGTCTTTCTACATTTGGACTGGCCCTAAAGAAAGGGAACAGGCTGAGGTGTCAGTTGGGTTCAGTATCTCTGAGGATGAGTCTAGGACACCGCTTTTGGGTCTGAGTACCTCTCAGGCTAGGTGCACACCTCTGGATCCAGTTTCTGCTTGCTCTGGTGAGAACGGGATCAGACTCACCCTGTGTAGTGCCTGTCCCAACAAAGAACATGTGGGCACTGCAGGATTTCCCCAAAGTGCCACACTCCGGGGTGATCATGGTAGTGCCACTCCTATTTCAGGAGCAGATACATTTTGCTCCAATGAGGTGGTCTTAAATGCCACCTAGTGGGCTGCTTATCAGCATCCTCACAGTAGCAAGCAGGGAGGTAGCAGTCATTGCCTAGATGTGCTGAAAGCCGGGTAATAATGTAACATTTTAGCACCCAGTATAGATGGAAAAGGGGTTTGGGGTTCAGAAGCCCTTTTAATGTGCCCTAAAAATGGCCAAAAAGTGCTTCAGGGACCCTCAGCTCTTGTGCTACTTTATTGCTACAGCTGTGTGCTGAGAAGAGGCCATCCAAAAATGAGGGAGAAATGGGATGAGCATGTGCATCTGCCATGAAAGTAACATTAACTAAACAGCCAACAAAAACATTAGTTGGCTGAGTGGGTAACTAATGAAACCATATCCCATGCTCCCAGTGAAAGCTCAAAGTGTGGGAACACACAGTCTGGAGCCACTGATCCTTCCACATTACCCTATTTCTGTGCTGTCACAAAGAACACATCATGTACAAAAGGAACATAATGAAGGCAACGAACTGTGCTACTTATTCAACTTAGGTGAGCACTCACAACCCCAAACGTGAACTCACATTTGACCATGATCATGTACACGTCGATGGTACAGATGGGGGGCTGGGGCAAACGCTCGCCCTTCTCCAAGACGGAGGAGATCTCACTGGCAGGGATCCCATCATATGGCTTGGACCCAAAAGTCATCAGCTCCCAGACTGTCACACCTGCAGGGTGAGAAGAGAAGACTGTCAGAGAGGCTTTTCTGTGCTTGGCCTGGGTGCAGAGAGGTGGTGAGTGGAGAGGGCTTTCCCAGAAGCACTGCATTGTCAGGAAAAGCATTTTCTGCCATGATTTTGAAGAGTGACATATTAATAAAACAGGTTGGAATAATCATAGAATCCCAGGTTGGAAGGGACCTCAAGGATCATCTAGTCCAACATTTTAAGGTAAACTATATATAGACATAGTTTAAATGAGATGGCCCAGCACCCTGTCAAGCTGAGTCTTCTTTTCCATGAGACTCCTTTTAAAAAGAGAGTCTCCATCTTCTTGGTAGCCACCTTTTATGTACTGGTACATGGTTATAAGGTCTCCCCTAAGCCTTCTTTTCCCAAGGCTGAATAAACCCACTTTTCTCAGTCTTTCTTCATACGACAGGACTTCCAGTCCTGCTTTCCTTTTGGGTTTTTTTTTGGGGTATTATGTTGTTGGTTTTGTTGTTGTTTTTTAAAATCTCAGTTATTATCTTAGTGTTGAACATCCCACAGACTTCCCAGACCCACAGAAAGGAAATGCAGGTTACTCCTCTTGACTCCAAACCAGCAAGAGGTTTTAAAAATGGAAGCTGTATTTTTGTTTTGAAACAATCTCTTTGGAGATGAGCAAGAGCAGCTTCTGAAAGATGTGTAAACCAGCTGCCTCAGTGTCATTTGCTGACATACCATGTACCCTTGTGACGTAGCTGTTGTGATTGTCTGGTAGCTTAGGATACAAAACAAGATTTTGGATGCCAAGATACATAAATGGATTAAGAGCACCAGAGGCTGCTCTTTTTCTAAAAGGACACAGGATCTATCATCTGCATTAAATATTTTCCAGGAATGTAAAAGCCCATGGAGTGGAAATTTTGGAATAAGTTGCTTTGAAGTTTTCTTTCAAGCTGGTTTATAAACTATACCAAATATAAAACAAATTCTCTCAGGAGGTTATCACTTTACTTCCCTTTCAGCATTGTCCTCTCAACACCACAAAAGCACAAACATGTTAGGCCACAGCAGAGTTACACTGATTGACGCTGAATGACATCAGCGTGGCTGATGGTTTTAAGTCCTCCCTCTAGTTACGTGGCTTTATTGCCAGCTCAGTTATATTTCATGTGAAGTTGCTGAAGAAGAGCATTAGCAGGGACTTCATAGCAGGACAAATGGAGCAGAGTCTCCTACCTGCAGCCCCCTTCAGGGGAGTGCTCATCATCTGAAAGCATAGTCTACAAAACCTCTTATACCTCACTAGCATACAATTTCATGGGAATTTGATTGAAGAGATGATTTTGGACCATTGTTTATGTTTAATCTCTCCATTTTCTCATAATACGAGGAAAAAATGTCTGTGTAGAGTCACTAGCAAATCCTGCAATTTTCCAACCCATTTGTAATAATTATAACTGGCTTTGGACTCACCATAACTCCAGACATCACTTTGATGAGTGTAAATCCGGTGTAAAATTGACTCCAAGGCCATCCACTTAATAGGAACCTATAAAAATTCACAAATAAGCCTTAAGAGGCTGAACCAAAATTTATCAGTGATATTTACCACCAGGTGGTGTTTAAACCAGGAGCTTGGTTGCAGAAGGAAAAAAACCTAGACAGCAAACACAACTGTCTGATTGGTAAAGCCAGCAACTTTTAACTCCCTTATTATTATTATTTTATTATGTTGAACCTGGGAGTTTGTGATATATTAAGCATATTAGAAATATCTCTTACAAATTAGTTTGACAACATTTTTAGCAGTCAACTTACTATTTTATTAACCTTCTTCTAACGTAACAGGACACAAATCCAATCTCAGGCTGTATGACAGAGACTGATCTGCACTCATATGGTTTCCGTTTATGGTCTCTGCAATATTTGCAAGCAGCTTCTCTTTAATTTCTCAGCAGGACACATTCCCTCCATCAGCACGTGGTACTACACAAAGGCGTGTTGAACCAAGTCTGACAGGTCTTTCTTCTGCTATAAATATACAGCAGTCCCTTTCTCTTTTTTCTTCATAAACTGCACAGTGTTATTGGTGTTGGCTACTCTGATGAATTCAGACATGCTGCTTTTTTTTTTTTTTTTTAATTTTTTTTTTTTTTTTAAATAATCTAGCTTTTTCCCAGACAGTCTGGGTGGGAATTTCAAAAGCATTCGCTGCTCTGCTACCTCCGCTCCCACTGAAGTCCCACTGGCCTGACACTGCTTCAGCTGATTTCAGAGGACTCCCACAGGCTTCAAAGGCAGCATGCTGAGACAGCAGCTGAGCGCTTTGAAAAACCTACTCTCTTTTTTTTTTTTTCTCCTGTGTTTGAGGCTCGTGGGCAAGCAAAAACACAGATGAACGCGCAGCAGCACATTCTCTGATGTGCTTTACCTTGCCTCCCTCAGCGTGATACTCCTTCTCGTCAGCACCGAGCAGCTTCGCCAGCCCAAAGTCCGTGATTTTCACATGTTGAGGAGTCTTAACAAGGACGTTCCTGGCAGCAAGGTCACGGTGCACCAAACGACGCTCCTCCAAATAGTTCATCCCCTGCAATACGACAGAGCATGGGTAGGCATCACACACTTTGGGCTTAGGTGTGCAAACGAGTTACCTAACATCAGCTGCTCTATGGTAACTGTATGTACACCACCGTAAACATGTGGTAACCTATCCCACCTTCAGCAAAAGGTCAGCTTTTTTGATTTACATGATGCTTCTTGCAGGATAAGGATGTGCGCTTGCACGGTTACACGGAGAAATAGTTATTACCTTCCAGGAACCTTTTTTGTGTCGATGCACTGATGGAGTGATGAAGGAAAAAAAAGAGACAGTAGCAGGTTAATACAGCAGGGAATGTGGTTCCTTGGGGATTTATTTCAAGAAATAATAAAAAAAAAAATCAGGATAGGACTTTCAAATAACAGGGTAAATGGTTCTTTCAGCTGCACTGGTGCAACCCCAGTGACTTCAGGAGAGAACAGAACAGAGTTTAACTATCATCATTCATATGCACGCAGGACCCTATAGAGATTAGTTAAACATTAATCATTCAAAGTTGCTGATACTCCGTCTTATTATAGCATGCCCTGTCTTCTCCCTGCTAAAAATGGGCCATTCCACCGCAAAGGTGAAAACAGAAAGGGAGAGAGAAAGGGAGAGAGAAAGGGAGAGAGAAAGGGAGA
>JANVCC010000019.1:17536294-17650116 GCA_025345505.1 Todiramphus chloris collaris
AAAGGGAGAGAGAAAGGGAGAGAGAAAGGGAGAGAGAAAGGGAGAGAAGAGAAATCCATTTTATGACTGAGTTCAGAGTTGCATCTATTTTCAAGTTCTCTTTGAAAAGGCAAGTTCTTCCAGTTTCACTGCCTCCCATGATTAGACTGTGTTCACCATAGTATACGTGCTTTTTTTTGTTACAACTGCCTCTTGAGGAAGAATAGGACTAATTGTGCCAGTTTGACTTCTAAAGCATAAATCTAGCAGCTGTGTTCCTGACCACAGAGACCAATTGCCCTTTCCCTGAAGACTAGTTGCTTGCTGGAATCAAAAAGTTTGTGATTTCTAAGCTTCCTGTAAGATCTTTTCTAAAAACCACAATTATTCCCAGTCCATAGGTTTCTGCTGGCGGTAGTTTATATGCTTGTATTTTTATGAAGAGAATTAATAAAAAAGTACTTATAGCCTACAAAGCTAACACCAAAATGATCATGTTGGTGTGATGACAGAGCACTGCAGGAAATAATTCTCTTCCAGCCTCCACCCCTTTCCTAAGCCCACCACTAATGTGGACCACCATCGACTCCTCCAGCCCAGTCCCTCAGCAGAACTTCACCCATGTGCTGCTAATGTTGCCAAAACAAACCCCCAGACAAACTGGCGCAGTGCCACTACAAGCGTGCATTTAATTATACAAATAGATCTTCAGTGAGCAGAGCTCTTGAAACAAAAAAAATGTTAAGCTGCCAACAGAAAACAGAGTATCTTTAAAAAAATAGCAATCAGATAATCTAGCCCCAGCAGGACAAAAAAATTCCTGCTAAATACGTCTTGCTGCAGAGACTTACTAAGGTGCAAACCTGCTGAAAGGCAGAATATCACGTTTCACCCCAAGTTGTTTAAGATGCTGATGTCTAAAAGACTTGTGCGTGTGCACAACCATACACCAAAGACATTGAACTGCTCATCTAGAAAATTCAGCAGATCTTTAATTGTGTGCAGGCCTGGTGTCTAAGTCATTTTTCATCATTAAGCATGAGACCAATGTGTTCAAAGAGAACAAACGCTGTTCACAGTGTTTCTGCACATGGAATGTCTATGCTCTGTCGTAACATCTCGTCTGAAAGACAAGACTCCATACCTCAGTGAAAGATAATGTTTGTAAAGATGCAAAGAAAACTTATTTCAAAGCTGTGAAAACAGAAACAAAAATAAGCTTCCTGGGGAACTTGCCTCCTGCTGGTTAGTTACCAGACATAAATACATTCGTCTCAATTTTCCCCCCTCCCTCCAAAAATACATTTTTCAAGAGTCAGAGCATGTCCAAAAATCCGTCATGACTTTATCAGAGTTGTCACACCAGACACATTGGTGGGAAAAAATGGCATGTGCCATTTATGAGTGCTCCGAGGAGAACTTCAGTGCAGAGCAGCATAAAAGGAGTATGCTGAAGGTCAGGCACCTCTCCCTGGAGGTTGCTACAGGCCAATGTTGAAGAAACATGAAAAAAAATCAAGCAGAGGCTAACAATCGTGAATGGCAACCTTTCGGGCAAGCAATGCCTCAAGGAGCAGTTTGGGGACCGATTTTGCCACCTTAAAAATTAACAAGGGAGAGGAGGAGGGAAATGTGGCCTCCAGCTTATCCTCCAAAGGGGCTGAAACTGGGAGAGAGCAGTAATTGATTTTAAACAAGAGAGCAAAAGAGTCAGAAAAAGGTAGTTCACATCCTGGGTGGACAGATCAATTAAAATTCACTTGCTGTGGAGCACGCTGTAAAAAAGTACACACATGGAGATGGAAAATGTACTCTGTATGCTTTTGGTGGATATATTTCTGAGGTCCTCAGCATGTTTCCTGAAAGCAAACCGCAGCCGGGCGAGCCTGGGATGTACACAAGGTCTCGAGGGACCGATAAGGCTGTAAGTGTGTGGCCAGCTTGCAGACCAGCGTTCCCAAAAGCAGCAGCATTAAAGCAGCCAGGCTTTGCGGATAGACACCTCATATTACAAACCTGCACCGAACTGCAGCTATTTTTCTGTTGGTTTGGCTCCATTCTTACATGCTTGCAAATGGCTACCACCTTCCAAACACAGCATATTGCTGCTAAAGGCTGGAGACTGTACTTCAGTCTCCTTTGCTGCAATTCTGTTTGGCAAACAGTGCCTGGTGGGATAACGAGTCTTTTATTTGGCACTATGGTCACTGCAATTAGATCACAGGCACCAATTCAGTGCATATAAATTACAGAACAGCCCTGGGGTGCCTGAACACCTTTCAGTCACAGCCAGCCCATGCTAGAATGGAACCGGTATTTATTAATCAGCAGCTTTGATCCCCAGGACTTAAATTCTCTGAGGCACACAAGGTGTATTCAAGAACGTCACCGTTTGCCCCACAGCACAGCCCAAAGAAATCGACTGATTGAAGCAGCATTTTGGTATGGGAATCGCCAAATTCTACTCCCTTCCTGGCCATAGCTTTGTTCCATCACATTATCATTTCATTATCGGCGTTTGGTTTGGACATAAATGTCTTGGTGATAATATTACACAGTCTAGGAGCATTTTGAAGAACAGTTAAAAGTTTGCTCAGCAGCTTGAAAATGGTAAATTGTTTAAGAGAAAACCAGCTTTTACTGTCACGTAGAAGGTATCTAGGAACCATGTGGTGAAATACAGAGATTTAGAGAGACGGGTAAATAAATTAATACATTATGCACTGTCAGAACTCCACCTTAGAGTCTAAGTTTTAGCTGATCTGGAGGCATGATGGTCCGCTTACCTTCGCAATCTGCACACACCAGTTGAGAAGGTACTGGGAGCCAATGTTGTCCTTGTGCTCTCGGATGTAGTCAAGAAGGCAGCCATAAGGCATCAGCTGTGTGATGAGCTGAACAGTTGAAGTGAGGCAGATTCCCAGCAAGCGGCACACATGAGGATTGTCAACACTAGCCATCACGTAAGCTTCCTGAGATGAAAGGAAAAAAGGCAATGTGAAACGCTCACTTTGGCCTCACAGAAATGTTTGGAAGCAGTATAAAATAAGATGGTCATTCAAGAGGTTGCTAAAATGCTACATGCAAACTTTGTGCCCCCTACCACATACAAAATACTTGTATTTTCCACTCGGTCAACCAAGTTTTTTCCAGTTGGTGGAAGGTCCAGATGTTGAATGCTGAAGCATCACTGAGATGCCGCAGAAGAGCCAGTCTCCCACTACTGGTACACCAAGCAAACATGGGACATAAAATCCTGGAGACAAAACCTACAGGACTAGGAGGAATTAATATTGAACATCAAATAGAATCTGATGGGATTGCATAATTTTGAGCATCTAGGTGCCAGGGCAACACATCTTGTGAACATGTGTCATAAGGCTTTTTTTCCCCCCCCTCTACAAATCTTTTCAGAGAAATGACTGTAAGTAAGTATTTTTGAGACCTCTGTCCCTTTGCCAGGGTTAGTACTAACCAAAAAGTCAACAGTGGTTATCTAGGATGGAACTGACTGATTTTTTAAGAGACAAGACTTCTCTGACCATGTTGCTTTTCAGTCTGTATCAAACCAAACAGGTTTCAGTTCACCTCTTTAGAAGTCTCAATACATGTCTTCAAGCAGCACTGGTGAAAATACTGTCCCCAGCTGGAAAAGCTGTTTTAGACCCATATTACAATGCAATTGATACCAGGAACGTAGTTATAATGTGGAAGCATAGGCATAATAAAACCTCTGATCAGCTCGAACTTTGGGTTAGAGTTCCATAAATATGTTAAAAACTATTTCAAGCCTGGGTTGATCCCATGTAGCTTTAGATACATATCTAAGGTACCCAAGATACCTCCTTCTCTTCCTTTGCTCTTCTGTAGGAAGGGAGAGGCCCCTTCAGAGCCTGGTGCAGTACACTCTGGACACAGTGAATACATCTTCTAACATGGCCAAAGGGTAAAAGCTCCTGACTTTATGGGTTTTGTATGCAAAAACTACTGATGGATTTAAACTTGAGATCTATATTTATACTGACATCTACTATCAAGTGCAAACTCAAGGAATGGATTCTAACAGGGGGAAAAAGATCAGAGCTGAAGCTGTATTTTTTAAATTAACTTTGTGTCTTATTTACAGTATTTCACTTCTAGACAGTTTTAAAGCTATTTGTTTGAAAATCAGCACAATGGGAAATAAATGGGAATTTTTCCATGCAGTAAGCTTTTAGGTCAGCATCTTAACTCAGAATCTGGAGTGACACCAACTATTCATCCCTTGGCAATTCAATATTGGGCTAGCAGCCCCCCAGTAGTCAGGCCACTATTGTGTCAAGGAAAAGAGCAAATCTGCACTGTCTAAGAGCTTAGGAAATTAAATACCGTAGCACTTTACTCATCCTCTGTCGAGCTTTCCACAGATGTCACATAGCTGTGTAGCTGCTAAGAACTATTATTAAACAAAGTTATTAAAGCAGTGACGTTCAAGAAACAAGCAACCCCAATTCTTAAGCAATACTTTCTGGCCTTGGTATTGTTGTTTGACGTGCCAGCCTAAGCAAAGCATGATGTAATGCAGTTTTCTTCTGAGGTGCTAATTCTGATTTGGCATCCTTGTTTTGGAGCCTCTAGAATTAAAGAGGCCTGCAGGAAGACACGTTAAAGAAGATCTCTGGCAGAACTGGATAAGAACTCCTTGACCTACTGCAGGACGTGAGCAGGGCACTGAAAAACAACCCTCTGTCAAGGCTAACACTGATACTGTAGGCTAGCCCGAGGAGAGAGAAAGCAAGAATACAACGTGCTATTCAATTATGTAGATATTTGTGGCACTGTTTTTTAGAGAACCTTGCAAATCCACTACACAATGCTCAGATGAAGCAGTGACTGAGAAATGTTAAAGCTTCCCAGGCTTGCAAACTGAGCCAGCATACCAATGAAGGGTGTCTGTTCCTTGCCTTCCTTCCTGTTGGGATTCAGCTCCATATTGGACTCATTTTGGGGGGGGGTGGGGGTGGGGGGGGAAATCTGCAGAGTCGGAGATGTTCTCACTGCCCATCTGCTGTGCAGCCCATGCAGGCTGACCTGGGGGCTGAGAACTGTGATGCTGAAAGAGCAGGGAGGGTGTACGGGCCACACAGCTCTCAGACAGCATCCAAGCATTGACACTGCCTATTACACTTGATACTGCAAAGTAGAATAGCCCATCATCTCCTTGCAGGGAGCAGAAGGGAGCTATTGAGTGGTCGTGGGTCTCTCTAAGTAGCCCAAGACTTTAAAGTGGGGCTTTGTTTCAACTGTTTATCTTGGAAATCTCTGTGGTACGCTCTGACCTGCTCCAAGTATGCTTGGTATTCAACAACAATCTTCTGAATTAGCTTTACCCCAATAAAGCCGGCGAAAGCTCGCCTGGATTATGTGAGCTAAAGCTGTGGTGCTTGTGCTATACCTAGCATGCTTCTGTAAAACAAATCATCTTTAATTGGACATTATTATCTCTGAGGCTTCAGTGACCTTCGTTGTGTAGTAAGAATCTGCTTTGAGAGGAGCTTTGGAGTCAATTCTCTTGACGTCTTTCACTGGTTTGTATTTTTTAATTTTTTCTCTGAAGTACAGAATGAATTCCACCAACCAAATAATCTAAAAAATGAGCAGGACTGAAAAAAAACAAGGTATTTTTGTTGACCATTCTAATTCAAAGGCAAAAAGAAAAGATAACATGGGGATATGCTACAGAATCTTTGAACAGAACTGAAGAGCACACAGTCCCTGCATCTACTGCTCTGTCTTGTGACTATCTTGATCTGCTGAAGTCCGGATGCAGCACTCTAGGCTTATTTATTAACCCTTCCTTCAATATACAGGAATTGAATACAGTTAAGTCCAAAGCATCCTTTGTGAAGACGGTGTTATGCTTCTTATCACTGTGAAGAGGGAAATGAGGGGCAGAGATCAGGGCAGGATTCTGAGCAGCATCTTTGCCAGCTTCTCAATGTGAGGAGCACCAGTGAAGGATGGACTGCAGCCTGGCTGCAGGCAGGTGAGGGGCAGGGACCAGGGCCACACAGGGCAGGGATCCAGAGAATGGCTGAGACTGCTCAGGAGTCTACCTACACTAAAATCAGGATGAATTGTTCTTTATGTATGGATTCTGAGATGGACCACTTATTCTTCTGCATTGCTGCAATACGCATATCAAATAATATGATACGTAACAGACAATCTGTTGATGCAGAGTTATTAATTGGAATAACACTGTTTATTCATGGCGATTGGAAAAATCCAGTGTGCTTTATTATCCTCAGCAGCACATGTGGTGGTTTGTTCACAGCCATTCAGCCTGACATTTCTCACTCTTGAGACGTGGCTTTATGTTAAGATCTTTGCCAGCTTGAACCATTTGAGATGAGCCTTCCTACCTGAGGTGTCCTTTGATGGCCAAAGCCAGAATATTTTTTTTTTTTTTTTTTTTTTTTTTTTTTTTTGATAAAATTTGTGCTGAAGTAGTTCAGTTCCTATCAAAATAAATAAAAAATACAGTTCCTTCTGTGGCTGAAAGATTTGTGCGTTTAATTAACAACACCATCACTTCCACACCAACAGGCTGTGGACCTGCACTTGCCATGTCCTTTTTGGACGTACCAGGGGCACGTGCCCTGTCCCTGCAAACAAGCACTCTATTGATGAGCCCCTGCCAAATCCAAGCTTCCAACCTATGCTGTCTAGAGGCACACTCATATGAGTATAGCAAGAAGAAGCTTAAAGACTTCATCTGTACCAGATTCACTGCACTGCTTGGTGCACCCCTGGGGTGACCAGTCCTCCAGAGTGACCCAGCAGGCTCCAGTTCAGGGCTCAAAGGGCTGAACATGGCACACATTCCCCCCTCACAGTTCTTACTACTGCAGACTGAACCACAGCACAGGAATCCTGAAGTTCCACTGAACATCTGAGTACTCCTCTCCGCACTCAGCATTTTCCTTTCCTTATAGATAAATATATATATATATACACACACACATATTTTCTTGGTGCTGGATGTTCCATGGCTTGAGATCCAGTTCAGATTTTTAGCTATTCCCAGTTCAGGGAACTTTGTAGTTAGGACTCTGGCTCACCCATTTTAAACACACATTTATAAACTCCTGAATCGGTGTCCCATAGCATTTTCCCCTGTTTTCTGAAGTGATGAGCTATATCCAAGCAAGAAAATACAATTTCCATGACTCTTGTGGGAAGTGAGATAATTTCTTGCTCTCCATGGCAAAGAAATCAGACATCTGGGATTATCTTCCTTTTGGATTTATAGTTAACTTAATCCTATGTAACCAAGCAATTAGTCCATGACAATCTGCAGTGTCGGGATTCAAAAATCATTAGATCTGTTGTTATTGGCTTTACTTGTACTGCTGTAATGGCAACGAATGTAACAATTTAAAGGCTGAAAGATCAGAATAAAGAAAATAGAATTAGCTGTGAATGTATGGTTCCAACCTCTCCTTAGGTGCTACCCCCACAAGTACAACATCAGTATTTGGACTGTATGCACGGGGTTCATAGCAGGCAGAAAAGCACTTCACAGAGTGGCCTGCAAAACCCAGGACTTCTAGATGGAGAATTCAGCTTGGGGTGTAAAATACTTCTTCCCACACAAAATCCTGTTTAATTATTACAGAGGAAAATACAGGCCACTGCAACCTGACAAAACAAACATGAAAACTTACATCAAGTATTTCCTTGTTGGCTTTTGGCGATGTAGCCTCTCTCAACTCTTTAATAGCGACAGGAATTTTAACCTTCTCCCCTTCTGGGATCCAAAGTCCCTACCAAAAAGAAGTACAAGGAGTTACTCAGCCTCATATCTGACAGGTTGATTCTCACAATTACATATACATTTTACATTATCTGAGTAGACATATATACTCTGAGCAATGAGAAGACATGGCAGACAACAAAAATATGCAAAGGACGTGTCTTGTAGGCATTAACAAAAACCTGTTAATGGACTGAGTGGTATTTCTCCTTCAGTCACCTCTACTGTATTATTTTGAAAAACCATATTCTTTATCATCCCTGTATATATAGCTCAAGACATGCATAAAGAGCAGCTTTTGCAGATGGAAATCTAATTAATTAGCGCATCACTGCAACTGCAGGTGCAAAACCTAGCCACTGCTAATTTATAAATCATGGGATGAAAAGAATTGTCATTTTCTCATGAAAATAAGATGGCATCTATTCTGTACAAATCATCCAGTCCTAAACATACTCAGTGGCAGGTAGGTTTATGTCTGACTGGTTCACTGCTCTGCATCTATAGTATCAGGAGGCCATTTACACAGCAGGTGAACATTGCAGCACTGCAAGGACACTCTGCTGAAGTACCCAGCAATGTAGGTGCACATTTTCAGAGGTCAGTGGGACTTATGCTCCTGAAGTTCCTAGCCATAGGAAGCTGGCTTAAGAATACAGACCTTTATGGAGAGATATATGAATATTTATTTCAGTAGTACTGGCAAAACCTGAAATGAATATCCTGAATAAAAGGAGGAGCACAGAAAAGTGGAACTTGGTCAAGAAGAAACACAATGGATAGACAAACACCAGGAGAAAAAAATACCTTGTGGACCTACAAAGCTGAAGGTGTGTAGACTTGTACGCATCTGAGTCAGTTCTAATGGAAGAGTGATTGACAAGTATAAAAACAAGACCCCAGATCACAGAGAAAAATGTCTTAGCACAGAACTGACTGAAGTGCATTTCTTTTTTTCCTAATATTCACAACAGGGTATGTTTGGTTGTGGTTGTTTTTAAGTCGAGATGCTTGTCCTCCAGGTTCAGCAGTATGTTTTTGGCAACATCTGAAGCAAAACTTCTCATGTTACCCAATTCGTAATGCAATTAATGATGACTGAGTCATCTCTCTACAATTCCATATATATGCCTGCTATAATGTCTAGTTTAAAAAAAAAAATCCTCACAATGATTGCAATTCCCAGTCAGTTCATGCTTTGTTTGGGTGGCTTCTGCATGAGGGAGCAAGATTAAAAAGGGCAAGAGAAATATGGTCATCTTACCTTATAAACAGTGCCAAAGGCTCCAGAGCCTAAAACTTTGACCTTCTTAAATTCTGTTTCCTTTAAAATTCTCAGATGAGCCTGGTTTGGTGCCTCCCCACTGGGTGTCAGTGGTTCAACAAGCTGGTGCAGAGAGAAGTAGTAGTTAGAAGGATATACAGCCTAGGAGGACAGCAAGCAGTACGCTTGGGAAATTAAAAAACCTCTTTCTTTAAAATAACGAACATTTTATTTCACATGAAGTTTACAGGAGGGCAGCTTCACTCTGACTTGCAGCAGTAAGTATCTGAAGTTGCTCCAAATTTCAGAGGTAAAATCAGAGTGGTGACTGACATTTTGAAGGCGAATGAAGGAATACTGTTGTTCAAATGGAGGCTTTGACTTCAAAGCCTTAAAACACATGGCATGAAGAACAATGTAATTACCACAGATCCTAAAGAAGATTTTCTTTTTTGAACTTCAGAATTAATTATAAAAATATTTTACATAATGGGCAAGAATCACCCCAAACCTTTCAGGTCTGCTCTTGTGTAACTGGATGAAATTCCCATGGTATCAGTGGCTTCCCAAGACCGCCTGGTTTACAAGCAGCAATTGAAACTCTGAGAGTGATTCTTTTCTCAATAAAAAAGGAGATGTGGAATTGACTACCAGTGTTTTCAAAATTTGATCTAAGCCTTACTGCAAACAGCAGTAATGCCCTCTAAACAGAGATACTTAACACATTTTTTGATGCATTAATTCAGCTTTTTCCCTTCATATTTTTCCCTATTTCATTTCCCTTGAATAAAACTGTATTGAGCTAGTCACAATCTAGTTTTAGCAGGCCAGCAACGTTTCTGCTGTGATGAAACATCCTCATTTTAAGGAGTCCAGAGGGTACAAAATGAGCTGAGCACAAACTGTACTCAACTATCACAACTGTAGAATACAATGTCAGATAAAATATTGTTAGGTAGCACATTCAAAAGCAGGACAGCTTCTTTGTTTTAAGGATTTTAGCAGCTGACTTCAAAGCCAGCAAGAACAGAAGGAAGCTGCAACTGGGCTTTTAGTACAAGGCTAAATGCAGTTTACCAATTATTTACTAGGATTAGACTAGAAAGAGAAGGGGGCTAATCATAAAAGAGCACCTTTAATCCATGAATTTTGCTATTTCATATGCGAGGTACCCCAGAGGGTGATGCTGTAATGCACGCAAAACTGTGCAGAAAACAAAAAGCAGTGTAGAAACCTTGTTCACACCCAACAGGGTGAACCATTCACTTTGATGGCTTTGTGGGTTTTTTGTGCTAGAAACAAACCAAAGACTAGACACAAACATTTCCTCAATTCCTTTCCCTCCTCTCCTTTCTCTCTTAATTTTTTTTTTGCAGGATCAGACATATGTCTGATCAAGGGGGTAAAATTTTCAAAAGCACCCAATTTGCCCCAGCAGCCTCAAGGCTTGTCTGGAGGAAGAAAGGATTGGAGGCTGTGGTTCTACACAGCAAGGTGGTATAGATCAGCAAACACACTGCACCTCACCCTGAAGGCACAGTTTCTTCCAGGTGACAATCTCAATGATTTTCATTGGGATTTAGACATCTAAATCCTTTAAAACTTTTGAAAATTATATCCAGAGGGATCAGACCTGAGAGTAAGTGAGAAGCTGTTAGGTGCACACCACCTCTTTTCCAACAAGTGTAGCAGACACCGTGTTAGCCAATCTAAAGGCTTGTTGAGTTACAAGGCAGACGCAAGGTGCTTTAATTCTCTGGGACAAGGAGGCTGGCACTTGCTGCGCCCAGTAAAGCAGCTGGTGTCACAGTGGTGTTGGTGGCACCCACCTCCCTCTCCTGCAGGAGCCGGCGCAGGGTCCGCTTTCTGACGATGTGGCGCCTCCGCAAGTACAGCCCGATGCCCAAGCCAACCACCACCAGGCACAGGAGACCTCCGACAACGCCAGCTGCGATAGATGGGATTTTGGAGCTGCAAGACAGGAGGGGGGATGCAGCAAGAGAAAAAAATGCTTAGGTGTAAGATTTTTAAAAAACCCGACAGAGTTTGCATGAAGCCTTAAGTTTTGATCAAACACATGCGCTGGACATCCACTTAAGCCTATTGGTCATTTCAGGTATCTTGGGCATCTGTATTTTTAAGTTCCTCATAGAGTAACCTGATCAAGTCTTCACTCAGACTCACAATTGGAGCCGAGCCTCATAGTTTACTTAAAAGAGGAGATTTCTCCTCTCTCTGGCAACCCCATCAAGCACATGAGCATCAAATCTGTGATGCCCGTATGTGGCAGCCACGGGCAGCCTGCCTGTGATCAGATACATAAAGCACATGGAGAGAAGGCAGTATCAAGAATGTATACACAGTTGTGATACCAGCAACGAAGCTGACATTTTACCATTACTGGGAGGGCCATGCTGTAAGGGTCACAACGAACTCCAGATCATCAGCCCTCCCCAGGTACAAATGTCTGAGGCCACATACTGGTGAACCATCCATTGTTGTATGTGCAGATTGTTGCCTCTTCGTTAGAGCCTGGGTCATTTCAAAAACCTGTTTTCCCAGGTTGTTTCGTAGTCTGTACTTAGAGATCCATCACAGCTCTTTCAAAGTTGCCCCAGGACTTACTATTACATGGAGTCACTATTTAACACTACCTCTAAGCTGAATTTTTCTTGCTATAAGGTGACTTTTTGTCCAGAAACTAAATCCCTCTCTCTTAGTCAGAGCAACCTGTTTGCTTGCTGCATGACTTTGAGAAAGTCATGAGGCCAAAGAGTGCAATATAAGACCTAGAGGGAAGAAAGAACATCCATCCATGCACAGAGAAGTTGGAGATGTACAGATCACAGGACTGGAAAAGATACCCCGGGTCTCTGGGATGAATCCCTTGTAACGCAGGTAACCGTATCAATTCTAAATGTACCTCTCTTTGCCACCAGCCCTTAATCCTTTATTTTCCCAGCTCCTCCTTTTGTTCTCCAGTAACAGATCCCAGGTCTCACCTTGACAAACAAGCTACGCAGAACAAGGTTTTGGAGTATTGTGCCAATAGGAATATTTCTTAGTTCTTTAAATAATTTTTAAAGGTTGGAGCTTGCTCTAATCTGTCCCTTCCCTGTACAGAGATGAAGACTTAACTTTAGTCCCAGCCTTGCAGCGTCCAGCATGGAAATGTAAACACACATGCATTCTTTCCAGCTCTGTCGTTAATTGTAGCAGATGAAATACTCACCCGTTTGGACAGCCTTCAAGACCTGGCCCTTTGCACCTGTAAAAACAAATGAATGTTACAAACATATTAGCCTTGGCATACATACTCCTATTAATTCCAACTAGGACGAGTGCTACTGATTGAAAAGTTTGTGTTTCAGAGCAGTCCAAGTATTAACATAGGAATTTATAATAGTCATACACTCTGTTAATAAATATCAGTCAATGGCCTTGCTCCAAAATCTTTTATCTAAAGGCATAGTTATGATGCATACTCAGTTTAAAGAATATTTTAAAACAACTTTCTGTGGTAGAATGAGCAGGGAGGATATAGACACACAAAATTCAAATGGACATGGATTTCCTGGCTCTGTGTGGCCATTTGAATTAGCACAGGAGCTCAGGGCTGGCTGTGGAGGAGGACAGAAGTAGCCTCTCCCCTGCACAAGGGCAGAAAGCCACATGAAAACGTTGTCAGTGCAGACCTTCCTGCATAATCCTTGTTTCTTGATAAGTAAAAGATTCCAATTTCCAGACTTCCTAATGCACTGGGAAAGCTTGGGTGGTAGATACATGCTCCCATCAGAAAACAGGATTTGACAGCACTCCCTTCGGCTATAGTCCATTGGTATGTGTCCACAATATTTTTCTTTCAGAATCTAAGGTCTTAGGTTACTGGTAGTATAAATAGGTACAACAGTAATCCGGAGAGCCAGAAACTCTACCAGCAAGTAATTCACTCTCCATTTGAGTTTAAAATGTCTGAAATTCATTTTGGCAGCCCAATGCAAAAAACAACATGGATGAAAACACAGTGACTGCATTCACTTGATGGTCTAATGGGCGTGAGAGGCACTGTGCATTCCCTAAGTGCTGCCGGGCTACAAGATGTATGCTCTTCATGGGAATTGTGGTCTTTGTGGTGTCTACCGAGGAAAGAGAGCATTACAGAGAAGGTTACATCACCTCTGAAAAACAGAGCATAGCAAGGAGAAAAGTCCAGTTTGTGGTATCCGCTCTCTGCACTGACTTAAAGAAAAAGGATCATCCCAAAACAACTCCAGAGGAGGTCAAGCAGGGGGTAAGGAGTGAGCCTGTGCAGGAAAACTGCTCTGAATTCCCTCTCACTGAGAAGAGAAACCAGAAAAATTTCAAAATGGCAGGTGGAGTTGCAGATCTTATCTCATAACTTGATCTAGGTCTGGGGGAGGAAGAGGTGAAGCAACTACTCATTTTATTGCATTTTTGTTTGTTTGTTTGTTTTCATTACTCTGATCTTCCGTGGTGTATTTGCCTTGTTTCTGGGCCAACATAGTGCTCCAAGACGCAGCATCTGGAAGGTCTTCTGAGTTCACTGGGCTCCCATGCAAGAATGTGTATCCTGGTGTCCAGGACATACTGGAAGTGCTGTGAATACCAGTTCCCGGTTCTCGGGCGCCCAGCTTTTCTAGCGTTCTCTGTCTGCCTACGGCTCCGTTTGTTTGTTCAGTTGTGTAACTAAGCACAGAGAGGCTGCACATGCAGAGCAGAAGCCTGAGCTTGCTTATGGTCACCAGAGATGTATCTCACGTCGCACCAGGCTTCTCTCTTTGGGTGCTCAACAAAAAACTGTTCTGGGCCCAAGACCTCATCCGCTCATGCTCCACCACCTGGATATGAATTTCTACATGCTAATGCAACAAAGCGTGTGCAACTAACTTCTCCCAATAAGGATGTGAAATTAAAAGACTTCACTTTATTTCAGAATGTCACTGTGGTCCCTCAAGTGATCTCGTCCTAGAAGTTCTGTTTTACCACTCTACTTGATGATGGCAAGAAGTTCTCCATACGCTTCCTAGCAGCAAAAAAAAATTGATGAGGGGATTGTATCTACAGTCTAAGGAGTGACTGACCAGTTATTTTCCTACACCAGAAAGCAGAAGCAAGCTAACTGTAGATTTTCATCTGTCCCCTTCTTTTTAAAAACTATTTCCCACACAAATCCATCAGTATCAAGTCTGTTGGGATAAAGTAAAAAGGTGTTTGTGAAGAAAATGACAGAGCAGCTTGTGCTTTTCAAATCCCATGTGATTTTCTGATTCATTTCACAATTCAAAGATGAAACAAAGCATGTGACAAATATCCATCCACGACTTAATGTAACTATCTTTCTTAATGTGGAATTTTATGATGACACCCAACATAAGTTACAGGTTTTATAGAATCTGAACAATCACATTTTCCATTCCTGAATTGTTTTTCTTCTGCTTACAGAAACCAAAATGAGAAATGTGACCTTGTCTTATGAACTGCCTCAAGATCTTATGGATATATCAGATGGAATCTAGCAGCGGTTGTAGTCTCTGAAATATTTCCCTACTTATTGGAAAATTAGTACTGTATACAGTCCCTGAGAACTACTGACCGCATTTCATCTCTCTGTGTAAGTGTTACTTGTCCCAGTGCAGACACAGCTATTTATTTCCCAAATACATCAAGATTTTAACAAACTTCTCTTCAACCAATAGTTCCTAATTTGATGTAATACAGCCAGGTAGCTGTGATTTATGGCTTTTCAGAGGGGACTCACACTATAACAGCCTGTTACTCTTTCACAGTCATGAAAGAAATGGAAAACCGCTGGGCTTTTTAAAGCCCTACAAGAGCTTCCTTCTGCCCTTTCTTTCCCATTAACCTTCAGAGTGTGACAAAGGCATCACATTTGTGCTGTGCTGCCGCAACCTTCCCTCTCAGAACCCTGGCCACTTTCTCACCCTTCCGAAAATCCCCTGGTATTTAGCATGAAGACTGGCAAGACATGTTGTGTTGGTAGCAACTGGGGAGGCAGGATGTGTCAGCTGGTGCTGCTAACTACAGTGGTGGCTTCTCTCCTTGCTCTTCCACCCTGGTGGCTGTGCCTGAATTTAGTTTCTGTATTCTGGGAGAGTGCCAAGGGAAAACCAAATCCTCCAACAGTGAGATTAATTAAGCTGGTGTATGTTAGTTGCTATTGGTATAAATTGGGTAACTCCAGGGCTTTTGTGATGTTGCCCTTTTTATCAGAGCGCATTTTCGCAGCTGTACTAGAGGCAGAGCTAAAGGAAGCTCATGTACAAAATCCCCAAGAGATTACAGAAGAAATAGGAGAGGTCTTCTAAGTTTAGCAGGATAAAGGTCCCTCCATTTCATTTTCTAATGAAGGCTGAAAATGGACTGATCTAAGAAAATGAGACTAGACAGGATTCTTCAGGGCAATACAAAAGAAGTGATGTGATGGGAAGAGAAGTCCTCTTTACTTGCAGCTTCTTCAAATAAGGAAAACGGAGCCAGATCTCAGAAACCCTTACTTGTATGACTACTGAAGTCAGTGCACTTAATCATGCTGGTAAGATTTTGTGGGCTGTAGCCATAAAATTGGACAGGGACAGAAATAAAGTTGTTTCTTGTCATGCAGAAATCAGTGAGACTGTGGTTTCTAAGGATGCAAAAACTTTGCAAGACAGATGTTTTCAACACAGTGTTGAACAGATCCCATTCCCACAGCAAAACAAGGGAAAGGCGTGAAGCGAAGTAAGTGGCATTACTGATTGATTGCCTTCACAGAGACAATGCTGTGCCAGGCTGCACGTTCCCAGATTATGCCTCTGACACTGGCTCCCTACCCATCAATGCCATTGGCCTCAGATGTCCCATCTGTAAAGCAAAAATAGTAACACTACCTTCCTTCTAGCTCTCTTAAGCCCTTTAGCAATACAGCCTATTTCTTCTGCCACATTTGGGCAGCAATTCCAGCACGGCCATTGAGCATGCCCATAGCCCAGGTCTGCCGTGTAAAAGATCAGATTGGTACTGCTTTTTATGTTCTGCCTTAATAACATAGGGACAAATAGACTGAGACATGTTGGGTACCCTCAATTTAAAATAATGTCTCCTTCCCCTACCCCCATCACCTGCCTGCTAGCCACTGATAAAGCCAGGCAGGAATGGACTTTTCTGATGAAGTCTTCTCAGGGACTTGCTCGTGCACAAAAAGCCACTACTTGGCTTGTTGTTACATCCACGTCCCACAGATGATGTTCTCCAAGTTCGCGTTCATTGGAGTCTAGTGTTTGATCTTGCTACCAAGGCCACACAGTAGAAAGTCTCATTCAGATGTGGCTACCGGTTATGCTGCCCCAGTCATCAGCCACAATTCCATGTGGCCAGTTAGACGAAGGATATTAGATCACCGTGGGCAGTCCCTATCAGTAGAGTCTACTGAGGTCATTATTAAAGAGCAAAGTTACTAAGAATCCTTTTCGGCTGAGATCATCTGCTCTCAGGCATGTGATGGGAAGCCCTGATAACCTTTGCCTGTCACTGTAAGCACAGGGGACATCACTGTAAATCATGGCAAACACATGTGGCCGTTACCACTGCCACCTGAAAACCAGGGCACTGACTTCACTAGCAGCACTAGGAAGGGCTATTACTTCCTGGGTTAACCCTTCATCTCCTTTTCTCCATGAAAGTGGGAGCCTGGGCACTTTACTCTTTAATGACCTGGCAGTTAATTAGCTAATATACAACGAGATGATGGTTGGTCTAAATATGTTGTAACTTCTCTTGCAACATGTATTACGTATTACAGAAGGATTTTCAATCAGACAGACCTGCAGGGTACAAGCCAGGGGCCCGTGAAAGAAAAGACACCAAACATGGACTGTATTTTGCTCCAAAAGCATCACAGTCCAACAACCAAGTCTCAAACCCTAAAACCTGTTATTGCACATCACACGTCCTTTGCCAGCCAGAAACCAGGAGAGGAGACTTACTGTTGTTATATAAGTTGTTACTTATTGTCATGTAGGTTAAACACAAGACAAAAAATCTGTGAGTCATTACAGGTGGCAGTTTAAGTGCGTCCTCACATGAGGGCAGAAATGGTTCATATGGATGGAGTTTACTGTGATGCCCATTAATAAAGCCACACTCAGGAGGTAAGCAAGGCTTTAAACTGAGACCAAGTGCTAGCATATGGAAAGAAAGAAAATTAGGAAAATCACTGTAGTACCCCAAGATTTTCTTCCTAAAAAATGAAAAATGCAGAGAAAAATGGGCCCTGGGAGCCCAGCATCCACCAGATGTCACTGATGTTCCTCCCAAAGCCAGAGGACCCAGCACCAAGCCAGGTGGGGAAAAAAAGAAGAGCATCAGTGATGGGTGAGTACTGTAAAATTCCAAAAAGTTTCCTGTTTAAGTCAACAAACAAACCTGGTCCAACCCCCCTAAAACAGCTTCCTTTTTTTTTTTTTTTTCCTTCTGTGTAAAGGCAAACTGCCACTGAACTTTCCCTATTTACAAAGTCCACTGTGTTCTGCTTACATCACCTGTGTACTCCTGGCCTCACTCACTGCTATCCCTCCTCCTCAGTGGCTTGAAATGGGACTGTCAGGAAGAGAAAGCTCGAGATGAGCTATTCCCTTACTTCTATTTCCCCCTGTCTCCATTCAGTCCAAGGTTTTGCTTACCCCCGGGTACAGTTTGGATGGCAGAGCTGGCAAACAGCATTCCCGTCGGCATATTTCCAGACAAGGGTGTCATTCTCACCCAGAACCCCTGCGGGGCAGGACTTCACGCAGTGGGGACCATCTATAAAATGGGCACACTTCATGCAATTGTCAGGGCCCTGTAAAGAAGAACAGCTTGTTTATGATACCCTTACATCAGCCAATAACCTAAACACTTTCCACTGCTGGAAGTTTTCAATATCATCTGGTTTTATTATTGTGCCACCTGATATTCTTGCAAGTATTTGCTCTTGTAGAATGGACTGCACAGAAGGTTGTACCTTATGTTTAAAGCTAGTATTTTCTCGAGTTCCAGTGTTGTTGCTTTCTTCCCCCTGCCTTCTGTCTTGTTGGAAAGCTTGCAGTTTTCATTGAAAATGGGGAACGATTTAATGACACCTTGATAAGGTGATCACCCTTGATAAGGGGTAAGCTGAAAAGTAGAGGGCCCAGCTGCTGCCTGGTGCAATCTACCATCACATGATTTAAACTGATGGACCTGGATCTGCTCACACCTCCCTGAAGTACTGGTCTCAAATAATTATTTTCCTGGTGTCTCAGGGTGGGTTCTTTGTTAGGGAGAAGCAGGGGATAATGGAAGCAACCCCAGGGGTCCATGTGGGCTTTTTACTTTGAAAAGCACTTATTTTGTGTTTAAAGGCATTGCCTTTGGCCATTTTTGGCAGAGCTGTTTTAATTCAGACTAAATATTTTAAAGCTCATGAACCAGCAATTCTAGGTCAAACTCTACTATGGAGAAAAAACCAGACCAGATCCACAGGGCTAGTTTCAATGTGACTAGAGTAAGACACTCTATAGGAAAATTATTTTAATTACTATAATGTCTAAGGGCCACTGTAATAGACTGATTACTATATGCTGGGCAAATATGGAACAAGGGGGTGGTCACTACCTGAAGGAGCTTCAATGTTAGTAATAACCCTGAGGCCATGGTGGTCTAAGCTAGAAGGGATGGAAGTGCTTTACATTACTGAGAAGTGACAGATCAGACTGATGATAGGCATGGGTTGAACACTCTGTGGCTGCAGGGAATGACAAGAGGTGTTTCAAGAGTTGTGTTAAGTAGCAGAGAGGAGGAGCTGTGATGGAAGCAGGCGATTTGATTTCAATTACCAAAAAAAAAATTTTACAATTAAGGTATGAGTTTGATCTGATTAAAAGGAAATAATTTTGCACTGCTGCCAGCTACACATTTCAAAATTAAAGAACAATAACACTGAAGAAGACTCCGGATGACTAGCAAGACTACACTGGATTGACTTTTGTAAAAAGAGCTTTTGTATGAACTTGGAACATTTAAACAAGTTTGAAAATCCAATTTTTCTGTTTTGACTGCCTTTCTTTGAACACAATTTACACCTGCAATTACTTTAACAGAGGTATTTATTGTAACCCAGTTAGAGGAAAGAATATGGTTTTAAGTAAAAACTGCTTCCTGCCTATTTTTGGTAAACATTTGGTTCTGATCACAATTTTATCATGGCTTTTCAAAAAGGCAAAAACCTACTGTTTTAATTCACTATTTTAATAATTTTTTTTCCCTCTGAATAAGGAAATTTAATGTGTTCATGCCAACTTGGCAGTTAGTAGCTGCATGTTCCTGAAAAGTTTGCTAAATTACCGTATCATCACATACATAAGCAAGCCTTTTTTTTTTGTACCCTGTAAAAAGACACAAAAAAGAAAGGCCCTACAATGCCTGCAACTGTGGATTACATGCATGATGGGTCACACAAAAGAAAAGTAACACCCTGAAGTTCCCTCTCATTTCTGCTCCCCTGCCCCATGGTCTTGACTTCTAATCCCCTATTTCCACTCCATCTTGGAGAAGGGTAAATGAGACCTCAGGATTATCTCAACGTGGGAAATACACATTAATACACAGTCTGAGGTGCAGGTTTGCTAAGCTGAATCTGTGCTTACAGGTCCAGTGCAGGTTGCGTTGTAGGCAGTGGAGTTTTGCACCAGGCACTCGGGGTGGCAGGGGAGGCACTTGGAGTCCTTTTCAAACTCTCTCGGCTCCCTGGAAAGCAGCAAATTAAAAAAAAAAAAAAAAAAGAAAGGGAAATAATTAAAACCCACGCTGATTAGCAAGTGATGAATTGTGATCGTCTGTCCTTTTTACTGACTTTCTGAGTTGAAATAGATTGGGATGACAGCACTGAGACAGGAGGAGGTACGCGGTGGACCCTCCTGGCTACACCAGTAGCACTTGCTCAGTGCAACCAGGGGAGGTAAGAGTAAGGGACATTTGTTTGACAGTCAAACACATGGTACTCCAGATTGCACACTACAAATCAGTTTACTTTCCCTTTTAAGCTAATGACACAGAATATTCGCAATGATTTCCAAAGGCTTTTAAATAGTAGCGACGCAAAGAGATCAGCAAAACCAGTTCAATTGATTCCAAGGCTCCAAGTAATAATTAGGAAAGTTAAACAGCAATGCACTGATAGTTAATTTCATGCCCTCCCTACAGCACACAATGAATCATTAAAATATGCAAGTTGGGAACAGATGGTTTCAATAGCAATAAAGCTGTTCCACTTCAAGTAATGGTGTTATTAATTAAACTAAATCTACCCATCATTTGACACAAAAATGCCCAGATCTCCCCTTCAGGTCATAATAGCTGCTGGAGGGAATTCACAGCTGCTGAACTGCAAGTTTCTAGAGAAACACAAACATCAGGGGCATCAGCACCCTGTCAAGTACTTGTTTAATACTAATGACTTTTAAAAGTCAAACTTTGAAAATTGATTAAAAAAATCTCTGTAATTTTTGGTACTAGGTGTGCCTTTTGTGCCCACAACACCCATTGAACTGACTGAAAAACCCAGCCACAGACCTGACACACAGGCAGCAATACGTTTTCAGCCTGAGTGAGGCTGAAGCGATAATTTTGCCTGAAATTGCTGCTCCCGGCGCTTTTCGAACGAAAGTTCATTCTCTCTTGACTGCAACTCTGCAAATTGCAAGGGCCAGCCACTCATTTGAGCAAATACAAGCGTCCCTTGGCAGTAAGGAAGCCAATCGAGCAGTGGAGCCAGTGACTGCAAATGGCTCCGTTTCTCACCCAATGTGCTTGACATAACAAGCATAGCTTGGATTTTCGCCAGGGTTTTAAGCTCCCTTATTTCTTAGGCAAAGGAAGTGTAAGGCTAAGCCTCCTTGGCCCTCAGATAGTAACCTTCTTGAGCTTAAGGGGATGTCTTCTTGTTAGTCAGCATGGCAGAAGCAAACCCCTAAGCAATGCTGAAGAGGGAAGGAGAGGTACCTCAGCTGGATACTGTGCTCACACAACATCTCTGCAAAGGCAGTGAAATGCCATGCCACTAGAGACACTATTTTTTGGTTTCTTTCTAGCTACAACATGTTTTGAAACCCAAAACTACCAAATCATTGCCAAAACCTCAAGCACCCCTCAGACACCTTACCCTTGCAAGATGTTGCACTGTTTCACACACTCCTTCTGGCGATCAAAAAACCTGCAGGAGAAGCAGTGGAAGGGCCCTGGGCCCCAGCAGCCCACATCTGAGCACAGGGGGTCACAAACGTGCTTGCCAGCAGCTGGGAGAGAAAGAGACATGAAAACCCATGAATGTCAAGGCAGGAGAGTGGACAAACAGCACTGCCAGTGATTCCATCATGCATGGCCAGTTTCTCCAAACTGTTCCAATGCAGATGTGAATGGTTGTGGCAGTGTGGAAGAGAAATAATCATGCTTCTCTTAGTTCCAAAAGCCTGAAATAAAGAGTGACTTCTGGCCTTTTAAAATAAGGACGAGCTCCTCTGTGACAGTTTAACAGCCATATAATAAAGCCAAACCAATACAGAGATGGGGTTGTTCAGACTGGAGAAGAGAAGGCTCTTGGGAAGACCTTACTGCAGCCTTTTAATGCTTAAAGGGGGCTTACAATGACCGAGGCCTGCAGTGATATGGCAAGGGGCAACAGTTTTAAACTGAAAAACAGTAGATTTAGATTGGATATAAGGTAGAAATAATCACAATGGGGGGTGACATGCTGGAACAGGCTGCCCAGGGAAGCTGTGGATACCCCTCCCTGGAAGCATTCAAGAGCCTTCGGAAGGTGTCCCTGACCATGGCAGGGGGGTTGGAACTAGATGATCTTTGAAGGTCCCTTCCAACCCAAACCATTCTGTGAGTTTGTGATCATTTTCCAAAATACAAACAATTAATATTCTGCTAAGATAAATAATTAGATTTTGGCTCAGGGACCAATGCCGTCAACAGCACCATCATTGAACTACAGCTTTGACCTTATCAAAAAAGTCTAATGTTTGGAATTAGCTTCTTGTGTCCTTCAATCTACGTGGCTTCACTATGCCCATAGTGGTGAAGCAGCATATTCCAATCTGTTGGACACCATGAAGTCCACACCCTCAGTGGGGAAAGAGCTCCACTTTTCCCTCACCACCTTCATTAAAGCAGTATCGCCAATGAATTTCACAGACAGGGGAAGAGAGAGAATTGAATTACTCTTTCATTTCACCACGAGCTTCCGCGGGAAGCAGGAAGGCATCAATGACTTACCACACTCATTTTTATTTCTGTTCTGTATAATCTTTGTTTTCTGGCTCTGAGTTGCAAACAGGCTGCGCCAGTCCATGGTGTCAGCATAGCAGAGGTTCTTGTTCTTCATAATGGCAACATCTCCGTCACTTATTTCCTTGAGGGAGCGCAGCCCTAAGGACTGTATTTTTAAGTTAACAACGGCAAGAGAATACTGACCACTAAAATGGAGATGGAGAAAAAGAAAAACACATGGAAGAGAGAATTAGTAAGCAGGTTTTTACTCAGCATATTTTTCTTTTGGTTTTCAAATACGTGTTGCTGTGAACTGAATTTTGTTCAAGCAAGATGCTGCTCAGCCCTCTAAACTTAATGACATACCCGTTGTAAAACAACTGCAATACTCAGATCTGGTTTTACGTGGGCTTTTTAAGCTATAACTGTTGGGACATATGCGTTCTGTCAAGTAAATGATGTATAACAGTGGTTGTAGGTAGAGCAGCTATTACTTTGGTCTAGTTCACTAAGCCATTTTTCCTCTCAGGGTAAGCCTAGGAGGGGGCTGGATGTACCACCAGTGTCTGTACTGCCTTGCAAATGTGGTCTTCACTCCAACTGCCCAGCTACCTCAAATCCCAAAGTGCTTCTGATCACATTGCTACTGGCCCCAGGCTGCAAAGAGCACACTCTGTCTTGCTTGCACTTCCAGACTGGTGGAGGACCCTGGTCCTGAGGGCATGCTCAGGGCAGCCCTCCACATGCAGCACATTATCTACTGCTACAAAGACAGTGCTCTGCTCCTCACAAGGTTCTTCCCATTTTGCATCAGTTTTGGGACACCGCTTGACACCTTGTTATGCTCAGGCAAGCACGGCTCTAAACAGAGCTTCTTTTACAGTTGCTCTGGCATATGATTTACTTACTGTTGCTTGGTTCTGCCTCGTATAATCTCCAGATTTTCAAAAGCGTAGAGATCAGTAGCATTATCGGGCCAGGCCTGAATCAACAAAAATCCTGAAATGCAGAAAAGATGATTACAAAAAAAAAAAAAAAAAAAAAAAAAAAAGAGTAACAATGATAATAAAACCATGGTCAGCATTGGTAGCAGAACCTCCTCCATGACATCCTCCTACACCAGGAGAAGGCGCTTGTGCTTTCCCTATGCTTATCTGAGAATCTCAAAGAGAAATGTGACATTTTAGGGAGCAGACAGATATTTTTAAACCTTGTTTTATAAACAGTTTACTTCTTAGGTCACCACAAGGGTTCAGGAGAGTAAAAGATGAGTGTGTCAGTGCGCTGCACATCCTGCCACACCGAGCCACCAGTGTTGATGGCTCTTGCCAGCAGATAACCTGTCTGAGAGGCTGTGGGCTCCAGTGCTGTGGGAGAAAGGCATCGCTTCATCCCATTTGTGAGCTGTCTTGGGGAACAGGAAAACTGAAGAGAAAGCAGAAACAGAGCAGAACAGCCAGCCACTTGGGAGTGGATTTGCTCAGGCAAGCAGATTTCCTTGCTCAGCTGAGGCACTTGGGTGGAGGGGGAGAATTTGGGAAATTGCAGGCTGCCTTATGAATATCTGGGGTTAGTCATTGCTACCCTGAAGGGAACCAGACAGGTGAAAGACAGAAAGAAAAGGGGAACTGGAGTCACATCTGTGGACCCAGCTCTGATGTTGCATTCATTTTATAATGGGGTGAACAAAATTACTTTTAATTGATACTTGGTGCAAGACAGCGGTTGAGTGCTCCGCTGGCTGCTTTGTGCTCGTGGAGACATGTTCACCCCAAGGAAGAGCTCTTCATGCTCGAGAGGGTGTCTCAACAAGGGTGATGCAAGCCACTGAGCACACCTCCCTAAGGAGCTGCTGAAAAGTTTTCCACAAATAGAAACGCACTTGGCTTTTTTTAGCCAGAGTGGCACGCCTCTGCATCACCACATACTTCTTGGGTGGCTGAGGATCTCCCCTGCTTTTACTCTTTGCTAGGCCTAACAGTTCATCAGAAGGGATAGTCTGGCCAAACCACACACCTTGGATCAGAGTTCAGTATGGGTTACGTGGGCGTAATGCTGGCGAGGTGCTGCTGACCACCTTCATGAAGAGTGACCCTTGACAGCTTAGAGCCAGAAACCTTTGCTTTCATTTCTCTCTGCGTGCTTAAAAAACTTTCCCTCCTCTCCCTTTGTGTTTTTTGGCAGTACCAAAGAACATCTCAGCTTAAAATTCATCGGCTTAAAACTCATTGCTAACCTGATATTTCTTTGACTGTTTTGAAGACATCCAACTTCTTAGGATCCAAGGGTAAGGTCTTTGTGAAGGCATCACTGAAAGAAACAGTATGAGAAATTGGAAAAAGAATGGCTCAGCCTGAATTTCTCTCTAGCCCTTCTCCTCCAGTGCTCAACAACCATCCAGCAACTCACCCTAGAAATGCAACTGGGAGAATGCTGACATCCCCGTTGATCTTAGTACAGTTTTTGAAGGAGTCGATGTTTGTGGCATTTATGGAGAGGATACCTTTAAGTTCACCTATTCCAATGCCATTGCACACTGTTGAAAGAGACATACAAAAGTCAGGAGGAGAAGACAGAAGCCCAATCACATTGAAGGGAATAAACATGAAGATGCCATTAGTCCCAAAAGCACTCTAATATGGCCAAACCTACCACTGTAAGATGAGTTTCATAGATCTTTTGTGTACTTGTCTACTTTCAGAAAGCATCACAGGATAAGTGCTTCCTGCTTGCCTGAGTGCGCAGTTCTGATGTGAGCATCCCTGGATGTGCTCTGGCACATGCCCTTCTTTCTCTTTGTCCCATTTTCATTTTATTCCCCTTGATAGGATACTGAGAAGGATAAATGAAGGAGAAGACTGATGTGCAAGATGCACACAAAGTGCAGTTTATCTGCCATATTTGTGGTGCATCCCAGTTGGAGAGCATGTTCCACAGCCATGTTTCCTGATAAAACCACTTGTCAAATCTCCAAACCATCACTAGATATTTATATTGAATTTGCACTTAATAAAGGTTAGAACTCCATGTACTTTTTCTAATAAGTGGTACATCATCTCAAAGCCGTACTAGTTTCTTCCATGCTTTTTATACCTTTGCTGCATAGCCCATCACACTTTTTACACTTCCGAACACCATTTTCTTCTACTTCATAAGTATCGGTATTGCAGGAGCGAACACAGGAGCCATGGTCGGTCACCACATAGTTGTCTGGAAAAAACAATGATACAAAGGTCACTGAAATACGAGAGGGGTGTGTTGGAGGCTTGCCCAGGTACTTCAATACTAGGAAGAAGAAAGGGTTTTTGAACTTTTGGCATACTTAGCAAAGTACAGGCATTAATTATGAATTCTCACAAACATCCTTTGAAGGTAGATGGACATGCAGTGCTATCACCATTTAACAGAGAGGGAAATGCTCACAGAAGGCTAAAACAACATTGCCAAGGTCAGGCTGTGCAGTAGTGCCACAATCAGGATCAATATACGGCACTTCTGATCCCTCACTTGCTCCTCCAGGCTAAGGGCCAGGCAGGGTAATGGTTGACCTCAGAAATGGATACCAGTTCTCTATGCTAAAATCTCTTTTACATTTAAGTCTCAACAAGTTAAAAAAAACATGGACATGGAACAACGTGAAAGAATACGCTAGCATCTGTAGAGGGAGCAATGATCACAGGCCTTGACAGAGAGTGTTTAAACCAATGACCTTCTACCAGTCCCAATTAAGAACCAGTTAAGAGTTGATATTGCTTTGGTAATCCACGGGATTTATCTCATATGGCTGTTGTGTCGTTGATTCTCATAAGATGCTTGTCTCCCCATCGAGAGAAAGATCTTCAAAAGTCAAAATTTAATGGTTAAAATTCAGGGAAAGTGATGGATGCAGACAGTTTGAATAGGCTGTCTTCTTTACTAGGTATTCTCTGATTTTTGTCACCCATTCCCAGTTCCCATGGAGGCTGAGAAAAACAAGAAAATGCTCTTTCATTTGGCCATAAATCAGAGAGAAGACACAGGTCCCTTCCCACCTGTCTCCAACCTCCTGCCTCTGTACCTGCAACCTGAAATGAACTTACGTGGACATTCCCTCACACAGGTGGCTCCAAAGCTGTATTTTCCATCAGGGTTGACATCCATCTGATAAGTGGTGGGGTTATACAGGACCAATGGGGGACATGTATCCTTGCATGTAGCATCATCTCGAAACTTGCGGCAAGCCTGTCATTGAACAACAGCACCCATTAAAATACTTTTGCCTTAAAAAGTGACAATGATCTTACATTAGCTCTTCAAAAACACTCTGATGGGCTCATCTCTTTCCAGCTTAGCTCTAATGGAAATACCAAACCACTACAGGGGACGGCTCTCGTGGTTTTTGAAGGTGAAAGGTTGCCTCAGGTTGGGCAATTGAGCTTAATATTTGAAAAAAAGGAAAGAGAGAACATGAGGTTTTCTTGTTCTGAACAGAAACCTTGGCACTCTGGTGGAGAGCTGCTGGGATTCACGTGGGAACAGGAGCGAATCCGCATGCCTTAGGATAATTTTCCCTACAAGCAGTAACCAGATCAAGCAAACGGTACTTTTCTTGGCTGCTTTTTAATAACCTAAATCAAATCAAGTCCTTTCCTGCTGATTACTGACTTTTCTGGCTAAATATTAAACTGAAGCCATTATATTTGGCTGCAGGTGATGAACAATTTAGCAGGCATTTATGAAGGACAAGTTGGTAATGTAATTCTGCATTTAATTAATAATTACTCTCTTTTCCCCTTTTTTCTTCCCTGGCTTTCCAGATGAGAGAGAGTAACTGTCTGCTCTGTGAGCCAGTATAGGCACCATAGCCACACAGTTTATAAGGGGACTAGGAATAGAGATAACAACAAAACCCAGACCAGATGGACAGTTTCTGTGGCAATTACTCAGGTGCTGCTTAAGTCAGAATGAAGTGTACTGCAAACATGGGGAAGAGTTAAAACCAGAGAGTGCAGCATCCCCTTGAAACTCTTGTAGAAAAGGGATTTTTTTTTTTTTTCCCCCTAAACCAGCTCAATTTGCTCCTTCTCCTTCCACTACCTCAGAGTCCCACAAACACAGTGCTTTTGTGGGAAGTGAAAGCCAGAAAGGAAAACCTTGATTTCATGTCTGAAGTTCAATGGAATGCAGAAAATGTGAAGTTCCATCATATCTTATTCCCCTTACAAGTTCTTGCTTTAGACTAGCACTAAGGAGCACAAAGCAAAGCCGTGCTGGCATGGAAAACTGCTACACGACCATCGCAGCAGCTGAGGACCCAGGGACTCATTAACATGGAGAAGTCACCCTACAGCAAACAGCTGCTTTGCAGCAAATTTGAGCTCACTGGGCTCTTGAAGGCACTGACAATGGTTTAGCATGTGATAGGAAGTTCCATCTAGGAATCAGTAAAGACCAGCTAAGGGTGCTGTGAAATTCATGTCCTCTTTCTTTCCACCACTGCTCCCTGTCAGCATCTCTCAGAGGCCTTCTTGGCTGGAAGAAGGCTAGGGGACACGCAGCTGGAAGCCTGCCTTGATGTGCCAGAAATTTAAGCAGTTGTGGTGATGATGTGCCATCATTACCAGGCAGTCGCTCTCCCGAGGCCCCGTGCACCCCGCAGCACACTGGTTGTGACAGCAGTCGCTGGGCACCTTGCCCCTGCACCGTCCAGAGCACTGCTGGGCACAGATGACTTTCGTTACTGGAAGAGATAAGAAAAAAGGAAAAGAAAAAAAAAATCAGGAATGAAGAATGTTTAGGCTGTACTTGCTGCAATGAGATCAAGAAATATGGAGCAAAAGTCTGGTGCAGGATCTGTGCTAGATTTTCCCCATGGGCTGTGTATTCTGACTTTATATAAGGCCAAAGCTCGGGAGTGGTGTGAGCTGGTGTGGGTGGTGGCAAAAAGGGGTGTGTTCAGCTCATAATTATCTTGGCTCCTTCAAGGTGCTAAGCACTCTGGTCCCAGCCAGCAAACTGTGTCCTGCTTAGAAAGAGCATCCAGATCTCTGAGGTATCAATACCTAAACCAAGAAAAACTCCATGGAGTCATTGCATCTGACAGCTGGGCAACAGAGCAGGATCTGGCTCCACTTTGTTAAGAAAATCTGCTATTATTGGTGCTAGCCTTGGGAAAAACAACACAACAGGAGAACATCCAGGACTATGTACTATAACGGGAAACCGTATGTTGTTGACATGGTGTTAGGAGCCCTTCAACACACTAAAAATATTGCTGAAATTTGCAGAGAGAGGCGAGATCCACTCAGCTAACCAATTTCATACACATATTCTGTTGTTTTTCTTTAGGCTTCAATTCCTTGGCCAAATTTTATCTTCATAACTCAACTCCCACAGGGTTTGCACCAGTGCAGCAACCCGGAGGAAGAACTGGCCCTGATTCAGCTTTTTTGCAAGGAAGCAAAAACTCCCTGCAACATTTTGTTGAGAATCGGGAAATTGTCTCCATTTGAATCTCAAAGCTGAGAAAGACGATAATCAGGACAATTAAAAAACCCACCAAAACTAATGGCTAGCATGTGCTTGTACCAGAGACCCAAAATAGGATTGTTTGCTCTCTGATCCACAGATCCTGGCATTAGACATCAGAGCAAGGTGATGGCTGATGCGCTGCCCTACAGCACCCTGAGCATTTCGGCCATGCGCTACATTAACCGTTACCAACTTCGCAGCTGGCACACATGAGGTACAATACCATCAGGGATTCGTGTAAGTCTGAAACAGATGGTTGTTAATTAAGAGAAAATTATTGGGAAATGTAGCCTCCTACAGGGGATACAACAATGGGTTTTTTTCAAATCACATTTGCTATCTTTTTCCATTACATATTTTTGTATCCAAACTGCATTATTTCATGTTTCTTGTAGGCCTGTAAGCAAGATATTGTATTTTCAAGGAAACAGATTATTTCCACAATATGCATTAGCTTCTCTGATAGCAACTCCTCCATTCAACTAGAAACAGGGGAATAAAAGGCACATTGTTCTACATGAACAGCATTTTGATATAATTTTTTGCATAAGCATCAGCAGGGGAGTAAAACAGCTCGTCACTTTGATAGCTATTGACTAGAGCTTCCTGCTGGAAACACATATCACAGCAAACATTTATATTTCATACTGAATATCCCACGTTCGTTGAAGGAGAAAGATACGCATCACCTCAAACTTTCCCACGTACGGAAATGTGGGACACATTTTCAGTTGGCCAGATTCTCAAATGCCTGTAGAGGAGAGCCAGAGCCTGCAAACAGTTTCATTTTCTGCACTCCTGGTCATCCTCCTGAAGCCAGCAATAGTTTCTAAATACTGGAAGCCTGCAAGACTGAGACCTGAGGTTTCTCAAGCTCCAAGGACAGCTGTGTGGCCTCAACTGCAGGGACTGACCTGGGAAGGACTTTGTGTGAACAGCCACTGTCCACCTCAAGAGCCAAACAGTAAAGCACAGGCAGCCAAACCGAACAACCTCAAATTACCAGATATTTCCATTTACAAATTAAAAAAGGGCCATGCATTTTCTGAGAGCCTTTCAAAGGTCCTCCGAGTACAGTATGTAGTGTGATTACCCACATGACATAGGTGACATCTTCTGTGTTTACAAAAGAAGCTTATGGGGATTCCAAAAAGAGGAATTAAAGCCATCAAAAATCAAGGTTATGTTGTTGCTTCTAATAGCAGAAATTAATCCAAAGTACTGTTACTGGACTGAAGAATGGCTCTGTGGGAAACAGCAGGAAGGCAAACAATTCACCATGCAGCTACTGCATTCATTCTTATGTGGTAAAATAAAGAATAAATGTTCTCATGTGCAGATGGGAGAAAGTTGTGGGCGAGAGACAGAAGTGGGAGACAGCTGTAGCCTTTTTCCCCTGGAGGAACAGCACATCTGCAGGGAAATCCATACTCTAGTCAAAGCATCTCACAGTTTCCCCTCCAGAACTGGACGGAGCCACCTGGGGGGAGAGGTAATGGCTGTCCTCCCCTTGACTGTGCTTCTGCAGAGCAGGAAGAGCACGCCATGTCCCTTTGTAGTGTTCTTCAAAGAGCCTCAGCCTATCTGGATGCAGAGGACAAGCATGAAACGTGTCGCTAATTCGCGCTTGACAGGTTAGGTTTTCACTAGATAGAAATTGAGTATGTCACATGACATATTGATTAATCTGCAGGCTTACATGTCTGGCAGTTCTGTTCACCAGGGCCCCAGCAGTGGTCTTCTGTGCAGTTTGGATGACATTTGGGACCTAAAACATGAGAGCAGAGTATTATATTCTATAAACATGGATGACAACAACAACATCACGTGAGTTCGATAAAACAGACTTGAACTTTCCTTCTTGACAAATCGGGAGAGGAAGCACCTATACACCAGTGCTCAAAAATCCTTACCAAAGGATTCATCTCTAGTTTTCTACATGCAGTTCTCCACACCTTTCAGCAAGTGCAATACCCAACCAGTCTAGCTTACAAAAGAGGCATATTTTTCCCAGGAACAGGAATGTCAGCTACTGCCCAACTGGCCCTCCTGATGGAGTCTGCCTGCAGCAGCAGGATACCGCCAGCTGCAGCCCAGGCATGTGCCAGCTGCTCACTGCAGGCCACATGGAAATCGATGTTCCTGAACAACGTGGTTCTAAAACGAAAACAAACCCAACTGGATTTGCAGGCATCTGCCAGCTACTGTGACCACAAAGTAATTTGGCTTGTCTGCTTTGTGCCCTCCTCCCACGCTCTGCCAAAAGTGCTCCTTGGCGTGGTACTACGTAGCCAATGGACAATCAGTGGAGAGGCAGAAGGATGGACAGACACCCTGCCTGACCTGTAGTCAGGGCTCTTTCTCATCTCCTCATTCCTTTCTTCCTTCTTCTTTTTCTTAATGACAAGTGAAGTCCCAGAAAACCAACTTATTTTAGATTACAGGATCATTATTAAAACCATAAATGTCTAAGCAGATTAATCTGGAACTCACTACATTTAAAAGCCATTTCCTACTAGAGTGATTCTTCTTCCTAATAACATGAGATTCTCCCTCCCTGCCACTGCCCATCAAATAGCTGAACAAATGCCAATACTTGTCCAAGAGTTGATTGATTTGATGCAGAACAGAAGAACTTTTCTTTTTTTACAGTTGAAAAGCTAAAGGTTAACATTTTTTGGTGTTTAGAGCCAAACTCCTGTGCTGACTTGTATTGTTCACAACCCCTTGATTACTCTGGGGCTTTGCAGAAAGATATGTCAACACAGAAGTTGGCTATTAGCTCTCAGACAGTTACACAACTGGAAGAAGATAAAGAAAATACATTTTCCCGCCAATTTACAGTGCCAGAAATTAAATGCTCAGAAATGAAAATAAACTCTCCTTCCTCGGAAATGACTAGGGATTTTACAAGGGACTCATAAGGCTGAAGGATTAGCCTGAGACCACTCAAAGCATACGCTACACAAACTTTTAAATACACTTTCATCTTCCTGCTGATCTAAAGCATCAGATTTATCTGCCTGTTTATCATTGATATTGCAAGGATATTTCGTGCAGCTCAGAACACCAGTTTTACAGCACCCAACTTGAGCCCTAGCACTAAAAAGGCTTCAAGTCCCACAGTAACTCCAGGAAGGTACCCATATGGATGTTCTAGATCAGAGCTTTATATTGTAAACAGAAAATTGCTGGAAAGCAAACGAGCGCACATTATTCTGAGCTGTCTTTGAAGAAGCACATATGTAGGGTACTGTCTGAAACCAAGAGAAGCCTTCCCAAGAACTTTGCTGAGCTATGAGTTAAGGAGCTAACACCATGAAAAATTACGTATCAGGTCAGTGCTGAGGAACTGAAAAGGCTTCCCTTGGAACAGGGCTTGGGGGCCCCAAGTGCAGAAACTGGTGTACTTGAAACCCACCACACAAAAGGATTGGGTGTTCACTTTTCTCTCTGGATTGGGGGAGGAAATAGCATTTTCTGTAAATTAATACTCACAAGAAGACAAGTTGCTTGCAAATTCAAGCACCGTGAGAGACTTCTTGCTCGTGTCAATGATGTCATTCCAGAGAACTGTGTCCATGTTGCACAGTTTGGGGTTGTTGCTGATTTTAACACCTCCATTGAGAATTTCTGCCACAGAAGGAAAAAAATTGGTAAATGAAGAAAACTGCCTAAGTCTTCTGTCTCTGATCTGAAGAAAGGGAAATAAAACACCTATTTCTTTGCCTCAGTCACACTCTGATGACAGAAAAGGTCAATCTGCTTGGTTTGAGCACTCTTGATGGTGCAGCTAAGACCAGGCTCAGACTGATAGGTTCTGGAGGGTTGGTTGCTGTTGGATGCCACTAAGATGCTACTACATGTGGCTTTCTGCTTGGTGCCACTTCCAGGGGCCACTGCACTCAGTAGATGTGGTACTGGTGGTGTGCACAGCTAGAGACAGTCAGCCAGAGACTGTGCAAGGCTCTAACTAACATACCACCAGCTCCTCCTGGGATTCAACAGAAAATACTGACATGTATGCGCTGGAATCAAACAATGCAAAGTAACGAGTGGATACTTCTTTGCCATTTTGGGGGACACAAATAAATCTCACCACACTCTTGATGCTTTGTATTTTCTGGATCTTCCTGCAATAGGAAATTATGAACCTTCTTCATGTTTTGAAGAAGGCTGGCTAGCAGGAAATTAGTAGGCAACTGAGAAACTATATTCAAATCCCTGTTTCTTAAGCAGGATTTGATGGCATATGACTTTGAGAAGAGATCTTCAATCAGATCTTGATACCAATAACCTAACAGTTGGAAGTTTGCTTTACAGATACCTCCACCTCTTGCCCTTGTCTCACCTGATAGCCGTTTCATTGGCAGCTGTCGGAGTCCCTGGGTTTTATTCATGTGGTAATTGGATAAAACTGCCAGGGCATAAGAGTTGTCATACAGCACATTGCCTCGGATGATCTGGAGGTTTTCTAGGGGAATGACATCCACCATGTTAAGCGCGATGAGCACGTAACCTGCCACCTCCTGTATCGTCTGAGAGAACAGAAGAAACAAGAGTCTTAATTGATAGCACTCTTCTACTCCTGGCAGAGTCAATTCCCTCCTCTTACCCCTCCAGTCCATCATCTTTCAATTTTAAAGAATGATAAACCACTCAATCTCGTTTTAAAAATATAAATCCAAGAACAAGAAGGGACTATGTGGAAAACTTTTGTGTCTAAGCAGGTATAAACTGACCATCTCCCTCTTAAGGACTAAACAGCTACAGGACATGAAGATAAGTGAAGCATTGTCCCTGCATGTAGATTAATTCCTGCCTTGTATCGTGAAATGTGTGCACTTCTATCTCCTACAAAAAAATCAGCATAAATGAAAAACCTTCAGACTACTGCTTAGGATGTATTCTTCTGCTATGAAGACCACCAGTGATTTTTCAGAAGACTTGTTACATTCCTGGGGACACTGAGCTCCATGGTAAAGTTGTACTTTGGAAAGAAAAATGGCAATACTGCCACATTTATAGCCCATAGCCTCAAACATCTCTTATCTGGTATTCTTGCTTATTAGTATAATTAAATTTTTTCTTTCCCCTTTCTTTGTTCTCTGAGGAAGAAGACTCACACAAAGACATTACTCCTCTAAATCCAGAGGACTGACCTCTTTCTTTAAATCTACTATATAAGAACACTTGATACCAGACGTACACTTATGTAAAAAAAAAAAATCTTCTTCCACTCCTGCCTCTTTCTTTGAAAAACTCCTAATCTGATAACTAGGCATGCTGAAACCAATGCATGTAAAACCCCTTCTTTAAAAAATAGAAGCTGGAGTGCGATGTTATTGCTGTTGGTGGCAGTCTGACAGTGAGGCAGCAGAGCTGTACCCCTTGCCCAGTTTCTCTGCTGGTGGGGAACCTCTGAAGAGCGAGGGAATGGGTAAAGATGTAATAATATTAGCAAAGAGGAAGCAATCCATCTGCATGGCAGCCAGCATATATTGGCAGGTGCTTGAAAAGCTATTTCTTGATGTACCTGATGTAGTATAGTAGGGTTAAGTGTATCCTGCAGTCTACAGGTATGCTGAGACCATGCAATGTCTCTGGCATTAGCTAGCTATGTTTTTGGATCACCACCAGATTTTATAGGTAGCTGACCCTTGGAACTTAAAAAATGCAGTAAGATTCCTTTATCAGGGAAGGCCATACCAGGCAAGAGCACTAACCTTCAGGAAAGAAAGGTCACGATTGTGCTCCACATATGTAATCTCCAGGTTGCTGAGTACCACCTCACAGTTGTTGTACATCCTCTGAAGGCTGGTGAAATGGTCTTCCACATGTCCCAGCTGGGTCAGCTTGTTATTTGTCCCTTGACAAACTGTGGAGGAAAGAAGAAAGTTCCATTAAGGAAAGCAGGAGTAAATGCAGTGTAGACACTTTTTGCCCACCTATCTTTACAAGCACCACAGTAAGGGAAGCATCAGCACAAATTCATGAGACAGAAAATGTTATCTCACATGACCCTAATATGGCAGTCATGCACAGAGCATGTGTCATATCCCAGGGTACAGATATGGATCAGAATTAAGAGCTGGAATAACCCTCCATCACTTCCTGTTACATGGGACTTTTGTATGTAAGTAGCGCTAAGTTTTCTGTATCACCAACACAGCTCAGTTCCTGAGAACAGGGCACTGATCCAGTGCCATCAAACACTACTGAAAGTGGTATGCTGCCACGGATCCCCAAAAGTGATTTCCCCGAGGACACATTTACAATACTTTTAGGGGCACCGGGTCTCCCTGTAAATTCAGTGGGAGGCAGCAGGGGGTTCCTGCAGGTCTCTTAAGCTACAAGTCTGGGTTTTAAGAGCAAACTGAACCTCCAGGGCTTACGCATATCTTGCCACTCTGACATATTGGGAGCATGACAAATTCAGATTTCCTGCTATATTCAGCTTTGGCACACAAATCCACCCAAGCCTGCTTTGCTGGTGAGGAAGTGGTGCCATGGAGAGCCCCACCTGAAATTCTAGCACTCCGCTTTACCAAACCTAGACAAACTGGCAGAAGTTGTCACCACTACATTTGATTGCAATGAAAGAGCAAAATGCAAATAGCTTTAAAGAAAAAAACACCACATAGAATCCCCAGAAATTGTACTCATGCAGTTGTTCCCTGGGCTATTCCTACACAGCTAAATCAAAACATCTCTAAGTTATTGTACTACAGAGGAAAGAAGAACGATACAGATAGCAACGTGGTAAAAAACTTCACCACAACCTCCATGTGGAAAGCTTCAGCATGGCTTTACTCTTTCAGTGGGAGCAAAAGGAGGCCGTTACCTCATCATCTCTATAAAGCAACCCTAGTCTGACCTCATGGCTTTCCATAACACACTGAAAGAGTTCCATTCTTTTAACTTGGAGAAAATAATAAATGAAATTATTCTTTTGGAGAGCCATAATTGCTGTAAGCACCAGTCAAACTGGAACAGCACTTACGTGGGGTGCTGTAAAGCAAATAACAAAGAATTTTGACAAAGCTGGAAATACGTTTTGAAGCTAGTAACATTAAGATAACACCTGTTGAAGATTTACCAAACAATTGATGTTTTATTAGTAGGAGAAGTAACTTAATAAGCAGTGGTAAAAACCCACTTATCAATCGTCAAAACCATTTGCTGAGCATGTGTTACTTCTCAGTACAATCATTGCCATTAAGGAGCTACAGTGACAACAGATTAAAGACTCTAGAATGTTAAATGTCCATGTTTAAAGCAAAGCTTTTTACTCACATTCCTCATTTTTTTTCTCATTATATGTCTACAGAAATGTTATGGTGTTTGGGATCAGAGTGGCAACTGCTAGTAAATGGGGACAGTTTTAACAGGGGCTGCGATTACACCATCTAAGCTGCTTGCTGCTACATGCCCCTCAAGTGCAGAAAATGACCCTTTTTACATTTGCCTTGAATTTCTGTAACAGATAAGAAACTTCTAAGCGGGATTTTCTGTTCTAGTTTCAAACTTAACTCTTTCAACGTCTTCATGCTTAAAATCTGTATTTGCTCCCTTCTGACTCAAGTACGAGGAGAAAAAACTATTATCCAGAGTCACAGGAGGGGCCTTATTCTGTGAAGCAATCACATTTTGAAGGCAGAAAGTTAGAAATATTGCCATATGTTTGTCTGTACCAGAAAATCTGTTGTTGTTGGGGACAGAGGTGAAGAGACTTTGAATCAACTGGAGAAATGAAAGCGTCATCCTGGAGTTCATCTTGAATTTTAAGAAACTTTATCCTCCAACCAAGGAAAAAAATTAATAGTAAAAGACTCTCAGATGGTTCAAAACCTCAGCTCGGATGCGCAGTTTAGGCATCTCAGATCTGATCTCTGAACCGGTGTGATTTTGAAAGGCACTCTGACACAATACAGGTACAGGTGGAGCTTACACAGCTCACAGAAATGACGACATGTAAGTCAGCCTGTTAATAGTCTTCTTCTGCTACAAATGGTCTAATGCTCTTGCTACATCTCTGCTGTTCACAGCTAAGACTGATCCTGGTACTCAAGACATGCCCTACACAAAAGCTGCAGTGTTTATACTACATCTGAACCAAAGGAAGGGTGGAAGGAGGAGCCTTCTCCAGCGTCATCCTCCTGGTCACCAGTGCCCGCGATCGACCTTCCATGGCTTAGAGCCAGACTGTACAACCAAACAGTCCAACTCACTGAAACAAGCCCTAGGAGAAAGTGCACACATTTGAATGTGCTTCCCTTGGGATCAGATAAGCGCTGGAGCTCTGAACTTGGGTCAGCCGTCTTGAGAAACACAGACTTTTCACTGCTTACTAGGTCAAGGCTGATAGAGCAGGCGGAGGGCATGATCACTCTTGCGCTTCTCCACCTCCCTCTCCCACAAGAACGCTCAGTGAACCATGCCAAAGAGTTGATCCAAGCTACAAATAATGCAGAACAATAAATAAATAAATGGACAGAGGGTATTTTTAGCTCAGGAAAGCTCACTGATTTGGTTCACAGTGGTAACCCACAAAACGCTGCACTGGAAACAGCTGAGGATGGTGAGGAGGCAGGAGCAAATAGTCAAGAGAAGGAACTTGCCAGCTTGTAAAGCTGCAGAGGGAAATCCAGATATCATAAGCTCTGACAAGGCTTCAGGCTGGTCCCCCAGGACCTACTTCCTTCCCATGTTTTGTGTGCAGACAGCACTTTGATGGCTTTCTAACAAAGGTGTCTTAAGCCACATGCAAAAACACTTGTCCCCTCCATCAGGCTCATCACATCCTTTACACAGTAAACAGGGCAAATGAGATGTTACTTAAGATCTGGAGAGCAAAAGAAAGTGAGTCGCTTCTGTTAGATCTCAACAGTAGCTGGCTAGCATCACTCAGACCACCCTGTGAGAGCTTTCCCCTCATGCACAACTTTTTGTTTGCTCAAAGAGATACAAGGCCAAATCCCTGTTTGTTTCAAAGAGATCTAAGTACATCCAAAAAGCGAACATCACCACGGCAGTATTTGCCAAATGAGAACCTGGGTAATAAGCAGTGTATGCTGAGCAAATAAAGCCCAAATCAAACAAAACAAGCTAAACCCCTGCAGCAGCATTACTGGACTCAAGCAAAGGCGCTGAATAATTTTCCAACTAGAACATATGGAAAGAAAAGAAAATGGCCTGCTTGCACCTGATGAGTAATACCATTCCTGCAATTTCTTTGCTTTGGAAACCTGTGTTCTGAAAAGATACATGCTATAATTATCTATGATAATAGTACAATGTGAATGCCACTCTGGCCAGAGGCAAAAAACACAGACAATGAGGTGCTCGCCTCGCTCCACAGAGTTTTAAGTGGGACCTACATGCTTGAGTGGATGGATTATATTATGGTTTAACCTCTATTAAGCTTGACCTGTTTGCCCTCCAAAGGACAGATTTTGATGTTACACACATAGTTTTGTTTCGATGTGTATCAAAGCCAGCACTACTCGGGTTTAGGAGCCAGTGGCGGGTATGGATACCTGCATCATACTGTTGGGGGCTGTGGTAATATGTTCCACGTTAACATATGTCTCATGTTAAATATGCTGCAACATATTTTAGATATAAAGGAGAGTAAAAAAAAACCAGAGATGTTTCCTGATGACAAGTGAGGGTGAGAATGTTCCTGACCAGCAGAAAAGCTGAGATCCAGAACTGAACTTCAGTGTACAGGCTGATCTCTAAAAGACTAAAGCTTTGTTCTTATCTGTGATGTTAACATAATAAAAATACAGCCAGTCTGGAAAGTTATGACACAGAGAGGATGTCCCAGGAGGCTGCTGTCTGCAGCAGCACTGAGAGCAGGGCTGCTGGGAGCACCGGGCTCTCCTGACCCAGTCTGGGTGACCTGGCAGAGCCCCAAAACCCCAGCCACCACCCTGTGACGTGGAGGCAACCCAAAAAGTCTGCAGGGCAGCAGCATGGGATTGCTACAGCAAACCATTTTATTTCTATGATACAGCTCTGAGCACACATGCTGCGCTTCCTAAATGCCAAAGTGACGTTGATCTTGAATCAGTTACAGTATTACCTCAACAAACAGCCTGAAAAAATGCAGATATTGCTGAAATCAGCCAAAATGTCAGGTGCTGTTTTAAGACAACAGCAATCAAAGAGCTGAAGTAAGTGGCACAAGGTACTGATAGATGCAAACTCACTGAATTTTAGTGCTTATGAAAAGTGCAGAGTTGTCTGTCCTGGATATTAAAATCCTCTCTCTGTCCACAGACATGCTTGCTCTACTTCTCTGCCTCAAACTTGGCCTTAAAGGACCACTTCTAGGTGACGCAAACAGGTTCACCCTCTGCAATCCTCTGTTCCTTGCCCTTTTTTTTTTTGTGCAGCCCAAAGAAGTGGAGTGTAACCAAAATATTTCCTAAATGTGGCAGGGAGACAGAAAGCATCAGTCCAGTTGCAATGCTAAGCAACTCTATTCTACTAAACCCATATAAACTCAGATTAAACAAAGCGGTCCCTGCAGCAATTGCCCTGATACAAGTGAAATTTGTTATCATTTCTCCCCCAGAAAATCTCTGATTACTGAAGTCCCAATCCTGTCACTTCTATTTGTCCCAGACTTGAGAAAAACCCCAGAGAATGCTTTGAAACCAAATTATCAGCAATACCCAAATCATCAGCTGTTTCTGTCCATGCTTAGCCTGTGTTAGTCTCCCTGCAGCTCTGACAGACATATCAAAATAGTAACTCACAAAGGCACTTTGAGACACGCAAGTCCAGTTCCAGGTGTCAAATATTACTTACAAGTCTATATGCACTGGCACGATACATTTATATACTTTTTTTTGCATGTTTTCCATCCATTATTGACGATAACACAAAACTTGCAGACAAGAGATATTTGTTTAATTTGACAGCACATTTATAAATATTCCCCTTTCCCCACTCATTGGCAGAAATTTCACTTTCTTTTTTTTTTTTTAGTTATTTCATGAAAGATCAGTACCTTCCCAGGTGCTTGGTCCAGATACAGAGCTGCCTCTGAAAGCCAAGGGAGTTAGTGGTACTCAGTGTTCTACCATCAGGGATGACCACAACCCAGTCACCCAAACCAAATCATGAGGGGGAAAAAAAAACCCTTTCAAGTGAACTGAAATAATTTGGTAAGAAATACTGCTTAACATGGGGTCTGTATGGGCAATCACACCATCCTAAAACCCTGTCCCCGCACTCCCGGGGTTAGCCCTGCACAATATATGAGGGATCCTGACCATGCCCTGCACCTCCACACTCCTCCCTAGAAGAAAAACTGTTTCCCCCCTCATGAAAGCTGCCCCTGACCTTCACCTAGAAATTAAACGAACATCCTTGTGTCATTCATCTGTCAGCTATAAAGGCAGATGTCATGTATCAGGTATTTTTAAAATCAAAATGAAAGCATTTACACCTATTGAACAGATCCACTTAGCCCACTGTGGAAAGCAGAAAAGTGCAGGTAGTACTGTCAAATGATGAAAATAGCGGCATTTAAGTACTAGAAGTCCTAGAGTGGACAGGACATTTGTCATCGTGACTAACCTGATTTCTGACAGAAAAAGCCATGCAATGCTTTCCCTAAAGAAAAGAGGGTTTGAAATGTCAGAGGCTGTAAAAAGAAAGCGACATTACAGTACATGCGATTAACAGTTTAAACAGAAAGACACATTCACCAGTTCCTCAACGCTAGAGAGAGGTGTGATGAAGAAATTTCAGTATTACTGCCTTGAGCGTGTTTTACATACCAAGCAAGAATTTCAAGAGAGACCAAAGTCCATGTGACACAAAAAGAAAACCAAATCTGCTGCAGTGTGCTGTGGGAAGTTACAGAAATGAAAGGAAAAGCTAGAAAACAAGTGAGGAGTACAAACAGTGCTCAGATGCGGGCAGATGTTTTCCTTTGAGAACAGTAGTTGAAAATACACACGATGCCTAAAAAGTCCCATTTCAGCTCAACAACAGCAACATGCGGGCACTGGAAACGCTGCCACAGAAGATAATAATTTTAGCAGTTATTCAAATACTTCAAAACATTGAGGAAAACAGCCTCGTGTGGCTGTGTTAAGTCCCTCCTCAAACAGTGTGGTTTAGAGTAATGCATTTACTGAGATTAATTTGTTCCCAGACACACTGGGAACAAACAGTGACAGAGCCCTTGAAAATACTTAGATGGAAACTGTAATTGCAAAAGGGACCCAAAACAAATGCCATAGTGGGGGAAAAAAAAGAATATGCCTTTAAGGTAAAGCTTTCACAGATGTTTTCTTATTTCTGTTTACTTGACAAAAGCAACTTTTCCAGAGAAATCTGATTTTAAGTTTCCTTTGCTCTGGTTTGGAGTGGTGACCAGCCCACCAACGGCAAAAGTCATGTCCTGAACTGCGAAGGACAGAGGCAGCATGATGGTTGGAAGGCCCGACTGCTGGCGAGTGCCTTCATCTGAAAGAATAAATAAGCATATAAAACCAACTTTCTCCTGAATGAAGACTTCTCCAAAGTCACAGCATCTCTGACAACAAGAGATTCAGCCTTACTAATTCCCTAGGGCGCTTTTTTTCCCCCATCCTGATATCATTTAGTAGTATTTCTATCTTCATTGACATTATTTAATTCAGCATGTATCTTCATTAATCCTCCAGATTAAGGACAGATTAGGATGTGCTGAAATCATTCTTTCCACTGGCCTCAATGCAAATGGGATGGGGGATTAAATTCTTCCCTCACTGACATTGATGTAAGTTTGGGGCGACTACAAGGACAGGGTGGGCTAGCCCAGGAGAATTTGAGCTTTCTCCTCTGAATATGTCAGGATGCAGCTGTGACAGGGACACAAAATTTCAAAGAAATGGGAATTGCCACCTTGCAATTTTGTACGCTTTGGGAGAAGCTCGATTTCTAAAGGTGAGTAACAGACGGGAATTTTTGGAGGGGATGTTTCTAGTGGTGTACCGACAGATAACCCGGGCTTAGATCAGTTTTCGTCATATGGCTTTATCAGTGGTCTGCAAGACGACATCAGATCACCGCTGAGGATGCCTGCAGATGACACAAACATTTCTGGGGTTCTAAATAACAAAAGAGGAACAGATGACCTGCACAGGCTGGCTTGTGTAATTTAAGAAAATAAGCCCTCTGAACAACATTATTTGAACTATAGCCAAAGGCAAGGTCTTACATCAAAGGCTGCAGAACATGTACTAGACAGAAAAAGGGGTGCTGGGATGCAATCACCCTGAGGACTTGGGAATAATAAGAGGTGACCAGTGAGTCTCTTGACGCAACAGAATACCGCAGCCGCTGGGTTCATCCCCGGGAAAATGATGAGCGAGGGAAGACAGGAGGCAGCACTGATCACCAGCATGCCCAGCACGCCCAGGAGCAGCAGCCTCTGCACTAGAGGGCTCTCCTCTCCTGGCAAAGTGGGTGACGCTGGGCGCAGATCCCACTCCCAACAGCACCGGGATGCTTCACTGGGGCTTCCACCCTTAGCCAAGCTGCATTTCAGTCCATGTCCCTGCCACACGGCCAACAGCTGGCACAGTATGACTTTGCCTTGAGTTTTGCAGGCTGTTTATGGAAAGTGGTTGCTGGGAAGTCAAGCATGCCAAGATGGAACACACCTCCTGTGAGGACATGCTGAGAGAGTTGGGGTTGTTCAGCCTGAAGAAGAGATGACTTCAGGGAGACCTTGTTGCAGCCTTTCAATACTTAAAGGTGTCTTATAAGAAAGATGGGGACAGGATTTTCAGTAGGGCCTGTAGTGATAGGTCAAGGGGTAATGGTTTTAAACTAAAAGAGGGTAGATTTAAGAAGGTGAGGAACACAGGAACCATTGCCCAGAGAGGTGGTAGAAGCCCCATCCCTGGAAACATTCAAGGTCAGGTTGGACGGGGCTCTGAGCAACCTGCTCTAGTGGAAGATGTTCCTGCTTATTGCAGGGGGGTTGGACTGGATGACCTTTAAAGGTCCCTTCCAAACCAAAATGTTCTTGATTCTATGTTCTCACCAGCAGCTGGGGTGCTGCTGCTGGGTTTTTTCTCCCCCAGTACACTTTGGGGAGCCTGCTATAAAGGAAACCAAGAGCTTGTGTGGGGCTTTTTCTGTTGAGCTGTTGCTCAAGGTTTATGGACAGGTCTATTGCAAGCGAAGCCACCAATTGAATTCATGTGCCCATGAAATCAAATAATGAGCTGTTCCTATGATATATTAGTGAGGAAAACTCAAGAATAAGGAAACTTCATACCTATCAACTGCTATGTACACATATATACACAAATGTGTGCTATGCTATTGCAAATTGTGGCAGTTTATAAATTTTATACACACCACTTAATAAATTTTGTACAGAAAACCACACAGGCGCCTTCTCCCACTTTTTAACTATCATTACAGAAACTCAGGCCACACCAACTGTGTCATTTGAAGCCCCCACACTGAACTGTCTCCAGGTAAGCCTGACAGAGCAGGGTGACGAGCTTAGCCCAACAAATCTATCAAGACCAGGATGGGCAAAACGATGAAGCCATGCCACAGATTGCCATTTTAGTCCTATGGTTCTCTATGTGCAGCAGAGCCACTGAATATGGATGCTCTAAGATGCAAAATGTGGTTCTTCATGTCCAAATGCCAGCTGCAGCTAGACAAGTTTCACAGGGAAACACCACTGAGTGCTACAGAGAGGAAAGAGACTTTGAAAATTGCTGTAGAGGAAACTGGGGAGGGGGAAAACGCAGAGTCAGTACTATATTGGTAACCCGGGATGGAAGTATTGACATCCCACTTGCAGAAGGTCCTCCAAGAGAAAGCATTGTCCATGCTTATGTTTCAGGACAATGATCTTTATGTTCTGTAAAACCCACATACTGACCAAAGTAAGTTTGTCTTGTACTGTGGAAGACAACCCCAAACCAGACCATGCAAGGGGCAAAAGACTCCGATACTAGTGCCAGCAGGTTCTGTGCCCTCTGATGGTTTCCCTCAATGATGGGCCCACCAGGCAGCACAGCTTCTGGCTAACAGTCCATGGCTGCAGCCTTCCTGCCTTCTAGCTTCACGCACCAGGATAGCTACTATATCCATGACAAAAAAGCTGTAAGCATGTGCTAGGCAGAGCTCTAGACCAGCAGAAGGGCTGTCATACAGCCCCATTCACATGAAGATCAGGCTCTGGGATACAGCTTGAAGAAATGTGAAGGTTCTTGGCATCCACAGTGGATTTTGCATTACTGTTTTGCTGCAAGTGGTGTAAAAAGCTTTCGCAGAATGCAGCAGGAAGCAGCCAAGAGACCTCCAATGACAGGCATGGCTCACCAAGTCTTTTATTTGGGGAGACATGTGTGGCAGGGGTGTGGCATCTCACGATCTACCCTGGGAAAACAAGTGGATGACAACGGGTATGTGAGCTTGTGCTCTGTGGTCTAAAAAAAATATGTTCTTCATTGGTGTTTGTTCTGGCAACATCTACAGAGCAGCAGGATTTTATAGAAAAATGAAAAGAAACTGAAGATGTGTGCCCATGAAAATGTGGGACCAGTTTCTGGTCACATCAGCACTGAATTGTCTAAAATTGTTTCAAAATTAGTTAATTTGAGAAACAAGTTAAATGCATCAAACTATGCCGTGAACATTTTACCACACGGGATTTCTTAAGACACTGCAATTACATATTTTCATTTGTGCCTTCCAATGAAAAGGAATCACGTCTTTCTCCATTTATATTAAATCATGTCTATGTCAAAATAAGCCATGGTGCTCATACATGTACTTCTGAATTCCTCGAGGTGCAAATTCTACGTGAGTACTCACATACTGACTCAAAAAGGGCACGAGGAACCACTTACACCCGATTGCAAGTAGAAGACTAAAAGCTTGCTACTACAAATGTAACAGATTCTTACTTTTTTTTTACCAATAAATATATATATACACATAAACATATATACGCAGCTCTCCCAGATGACTAGACTGACACCTCTAGAGGCTGTAATACATCTGGAGAATTGCTAAAAACACAACAGCAACTGTGCAAGTTTTGTCTGCTGCCCTGAGCTACATGTGCCCACCTCCATGATAACTCCATGTGGTTCTGCCCACTGAAGGCAAGGTAAGCAACCACAGTGGATGCTGCATCAAGCCTCAGGGCTTGTACAGCTGCATCACTGCATGATGCTTCCTCTGAATCTGTTCTATAGCAAGTAACGATAACAAGTTCCAGTTTCCTATGAATTCAAGTTTGGAAAGCTACAGAAAGGATCTATGCCCCAAAATTCCCTGGGAGACATCCTGTCCTTTAGCAATGAGATCGCCTTCTTAAGTGAGGCTAAAACAAGACAAAAACTGCAGACAGAACTAAGATAAACAGTATTTACTGCTTCAAACAATAAAGGTACTGTTAAGTTATCTGTCCTAATGTAGAAAACACCCCACGGACTAACTACAAAGAACAAGTAAAAGCTGATAAAAAGCTTTAAAAGCTTGTCTCCAGCTACTACACATTCATGGGAATGAATGCTGCAGTTGACACTTACATTAGGGCTTCCAGACAAAGTTTGGGCATTTGCACATGTTGATGACCAAGCAAGTTAATACACGCTGCTGGGTTTTAAAAGCCTCCAATAATATTTAAGTTTAAAAGGAAGAGTATATTAAATGTAAATGAGCTCTGGATCACCTTCTGATCTTCATTTAAGCCTTGACTAAACTCAGTGGAAAGACTGCTACTGAAACCAATGGGATCTGAATCAAGCTCTTATTTCACTTAATTTAACTGTGTGAAATTCAGTAAATGATGTAAATAGACTTTCTACCACCACTTTTTCTGGGAGGAGGAGAACTACAATTATGTTTTGAAGGCACAGCTAAAAGGCCACAAGGTGATTTAACAGCACCTGGGTAAGTTTTGAAGATAAATTGGTCTCCCATCTTCAAAAGTGGGAAGAATAAACACTGAGTTTAGTCATTGGTACTATAAATGTTGCATGTTACAGCAAGCGGTCTGCTTTTAGAGTCAGTTTTATTTAGTAATAGGGAATTTCAGCCATATATAATGCCACAATTTAGTTCTGTGAAGAAATGTAAAGAAATTTTAACATTTTAAAGGGTACCTGAAATGCACAATACATGACATGCTGTTCAAACTCTGAAGTTCCATCTCCATTCCTTGACTTGCACCATTGACCTCTGCCATGCAACCTCATTCTCTTTCACACCCTTCAGCAAAGGAACTGCTCCTTGGCTTAGTATTGAGCCCAGAAATTCTGCAATCTTAACTCCAGAAATATAACGCTACACTGGATAAACCTCTGCTAATGCTCTCAGGCTTGTACCATCGCAATACCCAGTCACACAGGTCCCCAGAAATGAGATGATGGGGTTTCTCTTTTGTTGTGATCAGTTACAGAACAGGGAACAGGCACAGGTTTTATTTCTTTCGGACCTTGCCAAAACAGCCCTTCCACTTTCTCCTGCTTCTTTTCCTCCCGTACTTTGACAGAAACATTTCTGCTTCTGTCTAAAGTATTTGAGGCTTGTGGGCCACACAAAAACCTGTAAAGCAACTGTTACTGTGTCAGACTTTGGAGGACCCTTTATTTATCTTCTCTTTGAAAACACTAATAAAAGAAACATATTAGCAAATGTGCAAATTATTTTCTTTCCTGAAAAGAATCAAAATACAAGCCAAATACATCATCCTGTAACAGTCTTTTTAGGTCAAATTACTATTTCATATGCACTCAGAATTTCTGTCTGTCTAGTTGTGAGCAGTTTAAAATCATTATGAAAATGAATGCAGCTGCTAAATTTAATTCTGCAACTCCTTTGTCCCCAAAGTTTGAGAGAGAGTACTGGTTTTGGCTTCCTCATGGACCTGTTCTAAGCAATGAGGCAGGCAAAAAGCTGCACAGCTTTCTCAAACACAAAATCCCCCTATATGCAAATATGAAAATCCAGAAGATGACATGCAGATAAGGATGAAAAAAAAAAAGCCACCATTACATAAACACCACAAACCTGCTTTAACACATTCCACTCCCTGCAGAAAAAGCTGCCAGAAAGAAACGGCTCCACCAGTTCAGTAAAGGGGGGAATAAACATCCCCTTCTATACAAAAAACTGGTAGATTAGCTACAACCTAAGCTCCGGCACAGGATGTAAAAAACATTATCAGTACCAATAGGCTGGACTGTGCTTATTTTTGCCAAAGATGTCTTAAGGGGGGAAAAAACCAAGAAACTTTTTACTAGTACAGCAAAATGCACATAGAGACATGAAAGCCTGACTGTAAAACTGATGTCATTCACTCCTGCTCCCATCTGCTCCTCTGTCTTCCCCCCCCCAACAAGAAATAATCTATTTTTGTCTTTTACTATATTACAGCATTTTGAAAATTTGCTACTGTAGAGAAGTTTGGGTCCCTGGGCAGTGAAGCAATCACATAATCCTCCACACACTGGGAGGGTAAGAGCGGGTGTGCGAGCCCTGCTGCCCACCCACCCTTGCCCTGCGTGCACTGACAGTGTGCTGGGGAGCAGCAGAACAGCTCTCAGTCCCCTCCTCCACAAAGCCAGAGGCATTTTTTTTGTTTTCTTAAGAAATCCATCACACTTCATGTCCCTGGCATTTCACTGCCTTCAATTTTTTATTGTGAGAAGCTTCTTTACCAGTAGAATTAAAATCGCATTCTGGCATATTTCTGGTGCACCATGAAGAGGTGACAAATTTCTCTCTAGCCTGCCTCTGAAGTGGAAATCTAAAGAAAGAAAGAAAGAATTGGTGGAGTAGAAAGCTGGGAAGATAGTACAGGCAAGCAATGTTAAGATTTGAGATCCACCGCTGTAAGAATTTGCATGCATGAATATTTAAGCTTTCAAGGACTTTTATTGAGTATTAAAAATATCTGGGGGGGAGATACAGTTGAAAAATAAATAAATAAAAATATCACACTTAGTTTTTCACAACGTGACAGTAACTTCAGAAGGATCTGGCTTTGACCACTGCATTCCAGAAAGTTTCCAAAATTGCAAAACAGTCACCTTCTGAGCAAATAGGCATGTCACACAGCCAACTCTCCCACTCTATTGCGAAGCTACTCCCTGCGTTTAAGTATCTTCTGATAAGCCTTACTAAAACCAGAGCCACCTTATCTGGGAAAAATGACACCTAGCAAGTTTTTAAAGCCTTAGGTCTGTTTGGCTGCTTTTGATGCATTTGCCAGTCTTCCACTGCTATCTATCACTTAATGGAGGAGCTGCAGCAGCTCTTGAGAGCCCAGTAAATCACCTAGCTGCAAGCCACGAAATGCTACCAGCTCCAGGGAACAGAGCAGCTTTGTCTTGCTTTCGTCTTCACCCGCCCTAAACTTGGAAACAGATACCTTGAACAAATCAAACTATTTCTTCTATGGGCTAAAATAAATTTTCCGCTGTTGAGAGTGAGACTGTGGTGTTACACTGGTTTGTATGGCCAGTCTTGGAAAAATAAAGCAGAATAATCTCTTCCCGACAGTAGAAACAATGGTCTGCATTACAAAAACTCAATAGCAAAGCATTTTGGGGGTGGCCATCGGCACTGGTTTTTGAGAATCTTCTCTTTAAGATGCATCATTACTACTTAAACAAGGATGGAATTCTGCCACTGAGAAGAAAACTTTACAAACCTAGTATGTCTCCATGAAAGAATTTTCTGAAGGAACAAGAGCACAAATTTTGCCCCAAACACCAAATGACTGTGTTGATATTGGCACTGCATGAGGGCATTTTGAGAGCTTGTTTCACTCAAAAATGACTTCACTTAGTTGCACTGGGCCACAGTACCTTGAAGTGGTCTTCTTGTTATTAAGCAGAACATAACGTAGCCTTAAAAATAATAGAGGTAAAAGAGAAAAAAAAAAGAAAGATGGGCTTAGAAGAGACAGAAACCAGCTGCTGGTATATGCATTACATCCTCCCTTGGCTTTCAGGCTCCCAAAAGGTTCTAGTGCAAGAGTTGAGAAAACCCATGGGAAAACTGAGCTTGTGATCTGAATACATTATACAGCTACAGCATGTCCTTGCTGTCACCAGGTTTGCTTTTATGAGGCATCCTCTGATAGAAGGGTTTCAGATCTCATAGTGAAAATTATTCAGTGCTTTCAGAGCTTTGCAAAATACGCTTCCATTAAAAGTCTTAAAAGAGTCTGGGGGAAGTTTCTGATCTACTCTACCGAACTCTCCCAATAAAAGGCAATGCAGTTTATACTTGTGGGGAAAAGCTCTGTCAATGTTCATCTATTCCCAATAATGTGCTACTAACACAACCAAGAAAAGAAAACATGGGTCCAATAATAACTCTAATGTGGTTTTTAGGTTGTTACTTTTCCCTCTGCACATTGGAGCAAATGGTTCCAAAGAGGAGTCCTACAACCATTGCAACTGCACTCCACATGACTGGTGTTCTGCAGGACACTGGGATACATCAAAATACTGTCTTTCTAAAACCTCAGTCACTCGTGTTCTAGGGAGGAATTAATCCCACCCAGAACTGTGGCAACACTCATAACAAGCCAACACATTCTTACGTACTCCTAATGACAGGTGTCTTCAAGCATGCAACATTGTCTGTCATTCTTTTTCCATTTAATTGTGTTTATTTCAAAATTTAGCTTTCCATCAGCAAGGCAAAATATGTTTTATGCCTTCAAGAATAAAAACTGCAGAACTCAGAAAATCTGTGTTGGCGTAGATCAGTGACCATGTGAAGATGATGTTGCTGAACCTCTGACGGCAATACCGCTGCTTTTGAAATTTCTGCCTTGAAGTCTTCTTTTTGCTTTTAAGCTCTTTTTACACCCAAACTTGGCCACAAGTAATCAAACCATATACTACGGAACTGAAGGTCACTTCTTGATGGAAAGCTTTTCATGATGGGCATTACGTGAAATCTTAAGAAGCAGCAACAGGATTTCAGAAACAGTGAACAAATACGCATACCTCTCAGATGGAGCACACATTTTGTGCCTGTATTTTAGTAGAGGTTTGCTATCAGGTCTCTGTGGCTAATACACTTCCACAGTAGTATCTCATTCATTCCAAGTCATCATTTAAAGTGCTTCCTCATCAGTGATTTTCAACCTGTGACCTGTATTTCCCTGGGAGTCCTTGGACTATTTGCATGCCCATGTAAGGTAAATAATGAAAAGCAGACTTACACTCGCTAGACAGAAGTCTGTACCTTGTCTCACTTAGAAATACTATAGGTTCCCATATATTGAGCAATGCTGGAAACCACTAGTATGCATAATCACATTTCAAATGTACCATGAACTCCTTCAAAGCAACTTCTTCCACTGTTCCCCCCACCTCGTCATTGCATATGCACTCATATGCATCTATTTTTTATATATGTCTATATATATATAGATAGATACAGTGGCCTCTTGAAACCACTATAAGTCTACCTGAAGTGTTTAAAAATGAGACTAAACTTAGAATTCTTGAGCTTGGAAGATAAGTATAAATTCTCATTTCATAGACAAAGGGAATGCAAATGCCTAATTATCATTAAAAAGAAAAAAGTGAAAGTGGGGAACAAACAGCACAGTTGCTAGAATGTCAGCTGTGTTCCATTTAACACCACAAGCCCCTGGCATCCCTGCTTGCTGACCCCATTAACAGTCCCCATGAAGGCACAAGGCTGCAGAGCTACCATTGCTGCACCACGAGAGACCCACCCACCACAGTACCTCTGCTTCTGTGGAGTTTGGTTGGCCAGGGAGAAACCATGTTTTATTGTCAAAAAGGCATTGTTAGGCACTTTATCTTTGCCAGACAGTGCTAAATGTTCTTTATTCCATTCTAATACATCTCTTGTTCAGGAAACAGATGCATGAGCAGGCTGGGGAGGCAAGGTGACACTTCAGTTTGCAACAGTGGAAATCAGCAATAGGTGAACAAGCTAATCACAGCCCCTTAAGCTGATCTCCCCCCTCCTCGCCTCGTAAGGACTGCAGTTCTTAAAGGGGAAAGAAGTTTCCATCTCACCCTAATAACCCAGTGCCAAACAGGAATAGTGTAGCAACAATATGCCAATCCTGACACTCCCACTCCTAACATAAAGCTTCAAGTCTTGACTCACATAAAGAAGCTGACATCTTCCAAATGCACAGAACTTCACTCGATCCCAGCAGTAAGAGATCACAGCGACCACCAGCTTGGTTTTGGGAGGCAGGCAGCAGACCCTGAAGGTCTGTACCTCTCCCTCAGAGGATGCCACCGCAGCCCGGGCTCAGGTAGGTCATAATACTCTCCTCAGGGTGCTGATCACCCAACGCTCTGCTCCAGCAGCCTGCGAAGACATTTCTCGGGGCTGCCCTGGGACTGACAAGTAGCATAAGCATTGCACACTGATTTTTTGTCTCTCCTCAAGCATGCACAGTGCTTACTGGTCTCCCATAAAGTCTCAGGTGCTAATGCGCAGACCCCTTAACAAGCAAACATTCCCAATCATGCACATGCTTACACAAGTCTCCCCACAGAGTCACTGCTGTTTCTCCCTCTCTTATTTTTGATGCATGTTATGTCATCAGCTTTAATATATACAGAGCAATTAAAGCTCCAGATCAGATGCATTACAACCCCTCTAACTGTATAATGAAAATCACAATGTTCAAGCACAGTGGGCTAGGAAGTGCTCTGGAACAGTTTCAGAAAGAAGAGCGACTCGATATATTTTATAGCTATAAATAATGCTAAAACATAGAAGCCTGCAATTGAAAACCACTGCTGTCTCAATTTCCACAGGAGTTTATCATCACTTAACCCAGACATTGTAACTATTTCCTTGCTGTGACATGAAAAGCTTCTTTTCTTGTTCACCAACTGCTTGGAAGAAAGGGAGGGGGAAATTATTAGGGTTTTATTCACGTTCCCCTATGACAAACGCCCGAGTTAGTTTAATAATTATTCCTTAGCACAAGTATGTAACAGTGTGTCCCTAAATGAAAGCAGTCAGCATATTTATCAGTGACTTAAAAATGTACTTTATCCTCTATGGCACAATATTATGACTCAAAACAAAGCTTGAATTCTTCAGTGTTTTTTCCTCTAGGGTCATGATCCTGTCTTGATTAAGAAAAAAAGAAAAGGGTTTGTTTGTTTGGGTTTTTTTTGAGGAAAGCACAGGTTTTTCCTTATTTCTGTTACGAGGTATTTACTACCGAACACATGCCATGAATATATGACAGAGCAATAAAGACAAATGTAATGGCCTGGGAATTTTGTGCTCAAGAGGGCTAAGAGGTCAAAAGTTACAGTGCAAGCTTATGATATGGCTTTGACACATAACACATGCTTTCTCAGTGCCTTCTAATTGCAGGAAATGTTTCAATTTTGAAATCTTACAAATACTCCTGAAGACTCTGAGGAATTTCTTGAAGCGATTCACTTGCATGGGATTTTAAAAGTTGACGTTTCCTTTGGCCACCTTACATTAGCACAGAATGCCTTAATCAACGTGTACTTTAAGTGGTCATGGGCAGCTCTTGAGGTGGTTTCCCTTCCGGAAGGGCCAAAGGGACTGTGGCAATGATATCACATGCAAAGCACTGCAGATGGAGGAAGAGATCACCCATCGTTACACCAGCCATACGACAAACAAGTATCAAGTCCAACTGCACTGCAAATATACACAAGCCGCACCAATTCCTTGCCAGTCAGGTTCAATTCCCGTCTCTGCAAGGGCAGAAAACCCGCGTCACGCCCCAAGCTTACGGCTCCTACTGAATCACCCGCGCCAGCAAAAAGGAAGCAACAGACACTGTTGCTTTCAAAGGTGTCATCAACATGAGCTATTGCTAGACCCTTTGCAGTCAACAGGGAGATAAGCAAACCCAGAGAACTAGTCAACCTCTCTGAATAGGATACCATGTCCCTTTTTTGCAGAAAGCTAAAGATTTCAATAGAGACAACATAAACCATGTTTCAGTACAAGTATCTGGGTTATAACGAAACCTAACTTGCCTGTGATTTATTTAGAAACAGCTAGCAGATTAGTAGGAATGAATGACATCAGTGATAGCTGATAAGCAAATTACTTTTCCATTGGAACCTCTATGGTCATACTGTGTTCCACCGGTTCCCTGTGTAATGCTCAGATGTGCCATGCCACCCTCTCTGGAGACACAGTGAGCAGTGGGGTTCTCCATGCTGACTGGGAGGTTGCTCCAGTCATTCATCCCTCTCACATTTATGAAATTTGCTTCTAAATGTTCAGCCTAAATTCAGGCTTCTCCCTTTAGACTGTTTGTATAAATTGCACCAGCATTGTTCATCATGTTTAAGTACCTTGTTCCCCAGTTTGGTTTTATCTTTTCCAATGCACATATCAAGTCCCAGATTCAAGCAGCCTGACTCGCTTTGCCCTGTCTCATAAAACAGTGTATTTTCCCTTATTTTCCTTCTATTGTATCTCTTCCAGGTAATATCCGTTTTCCATTAAGCTGGGGACAGGAACTCTACACAGTATTACTGGAGACCACTTAGCAGTGCATTGTAAAGGGTATTAATGATTTATCCCTACTGGGAACTTCTGCACAGCATGTCCTTATTTTCTGCATATATACAAGGGCTCCACTGCTCTTCCAGCTTAAAGCAGAGTCAATACAGACTTTTGGGTCCTGCACAACTTTATCTTTTATTCAATTTCTTAGCATCCTTCAGCTCTACTTAGACGCCTTCCAGACCTCCTTTTTCCATTTCAGTATCTCTCAGCTCTCTGTTGCGAAACATCACTGGGACAAACTTACATCCTACGCCAAGAACCTTAATGAAAATATTTAGACATGTCCCAAGAACAAACCTTAAGGATATCCAGTAGACACCTGTCTCCAGCTTTTCTGATACAATCTCTCGTGTCCTCTTTAATCAGCTCTTTGCCTTAATTTAAACCCTTCTACTAAACCTGACCTCCTTCGAGATACGTAGTAGCTTCCATCATTTCATGATTTTACTTGGGTTACTGAAGTCCAAGTAAATAATTATCCCCCTAAGATTAAAACAGAAGTAAAACCCCAACCATCTCAACAAGAAAGACCAACTGATAGGACTGATTTTTGCTAATGCAACTAATGATCTTGATTATTTTCCATTTACTTTATTAACTTTAATTTTCTTCTTCAAAAGACTTTCTGAAGCTAAGTATGCTCTCAAAGGCAGAATAAAGGTTCTACTGCTGTGTGGCTTTCTTCATGCCTTGAAAATATGGAGACCTCATTTCATTTCATAGGCATGTAGAACCATCATCGCCTGATGACAGATTAAAGTGCTTGCTTTTTACATAAGTATTTATTACTCTTTCTAAACTGTACATAAGGAATAAATTTTTTACAATGAGGGTGGTGAAACATGGGAACAGATTGCCCAAAGAGGTGGCAGAAGCCCCATCTCTGGAAATATTACAGGTCAAGTTGGACAGGGCTCTGAGCAACCGGATTTGAAGATGTCCCTGCTCAGTCCAGAGGGATTAGACCAGATGGCCTTTAAAGGTCCCTTTCAACCCAACCATCCTATGATTCTATCATTTAAGCTTGTGAAATTCCATCAAGAATTACTTTCCTATAGGTAATCTCCTGGCCAGCATCATACAACACATTTCACAGTAGCAAAATCCAACCTGACACAATTTGGAGTTGACCTCTGATTCATTTCCTTCTTAATCAATGCAACTTTCTGGCGTCACACCCTTTGCAGAGAAATGAGGAAGGCTGGTCTTTTAAATCTAAATAAAGTTTTAAGGCCAAACATGATTTTAAAAAACCCCAACCCAGACCGTCTTATTTGCATTACTGAGGCTCTATGAGGAGTACCTGATAAATCACCTGTCTGCAGTACCTCAGAAAATACTCAGTGCTGCCTCCCGTACACCTCGTCTGCAAAGCTCTGTTTACTTACCTGTCACTGTTTGGCTAACTATTAACCACAATCAACCTGATGGGTTGTTTTGCCAAACAAACCAAATATTTGTCAGAAAAACAGAACTTCTTCAGTAAGCCAAATGCAAATGTTGTCTCAGGCAAGGTCAGAGAGGTCAGGGGGAGCCATAAGGCTAGAGCCATAAAGCTAGAGCCTTAGACTATTTCCACATGCAATAGTTTGTTCATTATTGCTGGCTGCAAATTATAGGGAGATAAGTGGAAGATCATAACCGTGACGTTCTGTTCATTAGTGGCTTTCTTAAAAAGTATTATTTGCACAGGTATATAATCCACTTCTGTGTTTCATGGAAAAAAAAAAACTGTGTTCAAGACAGATTGACAAAAATGTGTTATCATCTACTGCAATGCTACTGACCAATTGTTATTTTTTTCTTTCCTACTGCCTGCTTCTGAGTTGCAAGCAACAAAATATTTCTGGAGCGCAACAGATGTCACATCCTACCAACAACTCCTGCATCCTTTACTAACCTCTCACTGGCACCTCCGTTTGCTCTAACAGTGGAGGTGATATTTCCTGTCCCCTTCGTGGCGTCCCCAGGCTAGACTCACAGGGCTACACCCGCAATACAGCCTGACTGCTCTGAGATGCTGTTCTCAGGCATGGATAATACTCTTGTCAACCTGTGTCTAAAATTTGCCAGGAACAAAAGGAGGTAAACCCTTTTGTAAACAACTTCGATACCAATGGTATCAAAAGTAGCCCAGACTATGTCTGAAAGAAAAAATGTAAAGGAGACTTTAAGATGATACTGTAAGTGCCAGCAGATAAGTCTTACTCCCACCTTTCTCAGGGGGCGGAGGTGTTCCAGCAGATACTGCAGACATCTAAGCTGAGAGACCAACTTGCAATAAAGTGTTTCACATTTCCCAGACTGCACTCTCTTGTTTGAGGATGTTTGTGAAACCATGCTGCCAAATCTGTGATTTCACAAACTTTTCCACGGTGATAACATAAACAGTGAGCAGTGATTTATCTGTAGGATCAAGCTGCGTTAAAACGGGAATGTGAAAAACATGTACATTTGAAGACATTCTCTCCCCTGAGGGAGGAAGGCAGCTCATATACGTACATAAAAGGAACCACATGCCCCAGACTTGCCAGAATAGAAGCTTTTCTTTTTGTTCTTTTGGAAAATCTGTATCAAATTCAATAAATCAGGAAAAAAATAGTCCTTTTTGTTAACTGAATTAATACCCATGCCTTACCTCTTAATAAAGCAAATTAATGAGATTTGCACAACAGACCATTAATAATATTCTCCATAACTCGCTGAGCTTCCAGCCTTCCTTTTAAATTAGCAGATGATGGCTTTGTCAGGGATGATCAGGTTTTGCTCTCAGTTACAACCACAAAGCATCAAAACAGAAGCAAAGCCACTGGCTGAGACAAAATTATTCCAGATTTACATCGCTCTCATGGACAGCACCAAGTAAGAACAGTTTAAAGACAATCCCGTTAATTAAATCCAAATTAATCATATTTTTTAAAGTTGTTAGCAAGCAGAAAAACTAGTCTTAGCTTGTTAGTCTCATTGCTACAAAGCATTATAAAACCAATTCAAGAGGAATGTGCAAATATGTTGTAGCAGTGAAGCTATGGCAGAAAGGAGAATAACTTGATAGTTGCTTGATCTGGAGTTTTGATGAAATGGTCCTTCCAGTAAGAAGTTATCCTCTAAGAGGGCAGCAGCCTTGAATTCCCCCTCATATTTTCTTAATGGCTTTCACATTTTATTTTCTCTGCTGCAGTCAAAACAACTTCTTTGGCAGTCATATCTTCCTGCACTCCACAGCCAGTATGACCACCCTTATCCCCACCAAAGGCATCTGGGACTATATTCTCTCCTGGATGAAAGTAGAGAGTGTCTGTCTTCACCACTGAAATGAAACCCTTCTTATTTTTGCAGAGCTCTCAGGGCCCTGGTTTAAGTGCTGGGAGAAAGGAAGGATATTATACAGGGCTGCTTATGCAATTATCAGGATGTGCATCCACAGTACCCGAGGGGGGCAGGGGAGGGAGAGGAGCGTGGCCAGCTACCTGTCCCAGAATCTGTGCCTTGCCCTGGTGCCTCTCCCTCCCTGCTCCAAAAATATGCACCTGGGTTTACAGCAGCCAGCACTGTCTACAAGAATGACAAGATCAGAAAGTGCTTTCTAATCTTCGCTTTCCTCCTGGAAAGAGATGCTAAAATGAGTTTCAAAATGTGATAAAACTGCCCATAACATAAACTATCCTGTAGTTTATCATGTACTTGACTACCACTCACAGTTGTGTAGCACCATGCAGGGAAACAAGCACACCAGAAAGGACGAATTCTGCCCTAACACGTGCTCCTCTCTGAAGGCCAAATGTATATCAATATCTCAACAGAAAGAGAGAGAAATTACAATCTTGCAAATCTCAGTTCATCATTTGTTTTGATATGCACCACCCCCTCCCCTCCACCTAAACTAGGGCATGGTATTGAAGAGCCAAAAGTCTGCAAAAGACAAATAGAATCATAGAATATTCCCATCATCAACAGCAGGGCTGTCCTTGTGATCAACCAACATCAGTCTGTTGCTAACACATCCAACACTGCCTCTATGTTTCTTTGTCCTGAGCAATTCTTGATTTCATCTTTTCACTTGGTGTTTTCCCCTTGAGATTAAGTTTTCACTCTTCTTTTAACTATCTACCCTCTGCAGTGTGCTTTCTACCAAACAAGCAGCCAGAAAGCAGTCAGACAGAAAGCACTGAACCAGAACATTGCTCTCTCCCAACCTCTCTCAATGCAGCAAAGAGAAAAAGGCAAGGTCATAACTGAGAAAAGCAAAGCCCAGGAGTGAAGAAGGCATGAGCTCCCTGTGCAGTGAGGAACGTGCCCATGGGCTACAGCCCTGGTGGCTGGCGTGGGCCAAGGGGCATCGCTCCTGAGTGCTTGTGCCCATCCCAAAGCCAACACTGTTTCCTTTCTCACTGCTTGACATCATCATCCAGAACCTCTCAAAAGAAAAATGCTTTTGCCTTGTTATCTGCGTCATCTAACACCATTTTTGAGTTGAAAATCAGGGGTGTGACACACTCGGAGTAAATTTACCCAGGGTAAATATAATAACTACCAGCAGAGTTATTGTTTGTAAGTGTGTGAGGCCTTGTGCCTTATCGCTTTATTAAAATGTCTACATGTGTTTATCCACTTTCAGAAGGTGTTTAATCTCCTCTGTGACCACTAATAGTGAATCTCTGCCAATATTTGATATTACAAAGTGCTAGGCATTAGTGAAGTGCCAATTTCCTGGAGTCACAAGCAAAAACTCCCTTGTAAGCAGATTTAAAAAAAAAAAAAGGACTAGATTATTTCATTCTCTGAGCCAAATGAAAAACAACTATATAAATCCCACCACAAATAACAACAGAAAAAATATAGAAACAGCAAGACAGACGTGTTTCAGGAGGTATTACACTTTCAGTGGTTGATAGCTCTCTTAATAGCAGCTATGAGGAGAAGAGGTGCTGGGGTCATGTGTGATGGCAAGGAGCCGTCTGCTGGTTCATGGTGCAGGCAGGCTCCTGACAGGCAGGGCTGGGCCTCAGCCACCATGACGAAAGGCTTGGTAAGCACCATGGAGCAAGATGAAACTTGCTGAAGAACGATGGCTGGCTGAAGTCAGGGTTACTGTGGGTTGCAGGAGCTCTTGCCCTGACATTCCAAGCCACAGACTGGTTGAGCAGGGAAGCCAGTGTTCTGCTGCAATCCAGCACGTTCCCCAGATGCGTTAAACCAAAAACAATCATTAAAAAATAAATAAATTCACATACTGAGTTACATACATAGAATTTTGGAAGCGAAGGGGAGGAGGTGGCAAAGGGCTGGAGTAGGTGCAGTCAGCTGCAAAGCAGCACGTGCTAACCCGGGTGCAGGTTTGCATGGCCACTGAGTCAGCTTCTGGGCTGCAAACAGAAAAATCCAAACCGCAAGCAGCAAAACATTACACACAGGAGGAACATCCAGGCACCCACTCAGGGGATGGACTTTTCACAAGATCCATCACCCACTCAAGTCTGCTTTTTACATTTTGGGGGAGAGGAAAGCAGAGTTAACAAAACCAGCTGGGACACAGGACAGCCTTGGCACATTCCTGCTCTGCCGTTGCTGGCTGCTACCCAGCGTAGTACTGGGAATTTGATAGGACAAATCCCGTCCTCAATAAATACATTGCATCTCATTACAAATCAGAATTACTCCCAGTGACTGAGAAGGGAGCTGCACATCAGGCATTACCCAAGACTTTATTGCTGCTGGTACTGTTCATGAACAGCTCACTGGCAGACGATTCGAGGCCAAATGGGAATTACTCACAGGATTTGGCGTGACACTTTGTTTTACTATGAAGAAACATTGGTCCACTTGATGCCAGAGCATGAGGAAGTCTGAAGTCAGTGCAAGTTATTGCTTCTTCAGGCCTTCTGAAATACATGCTAGAGCCATTTAGGTGCCCCTGGGCACAGCAACACCTCCGCTACCTCCATTCTCCACCACCCTGATGTCCCTTCTCTTCAGGGTGGTACCAGTCAGGATGCAGAAACACTGAGAGAGTCAAGAAGAGAATAACAGCATAGAAACCCTACAGAGTTCTCATACAGACTCACCACTGATCTGAGTTCTCACTAGGAAACAAAGCAAATTAATAGCATGGTGGGGCTGATTTGCCTAGCTGATCAAGGCTGCTAATTGTCAAAGGGGCTTCAATGTAAACACACATAGCTGGCATTACACCGGGTATTATGTGTATCTTCCTGCAAAGTATGGTAGAGTTCCCTTTCTAATTTTCAGTGCTACAACAATGAAAGTTGAAATATTTTGCAAAATACTCCATATAGAATAATTTCCTTAACAATTCCACTGAATGACAACATGAGGGAGGTGCCACAGGCTACATGCTCGGGGTTATTAAACCAAATTCTGCCTTCACGTAACACTATCCTCTGACTTGCAGAAATAAAAGACCACAGCAAATGGTAAGTAACAAGAACAATAAATGCAGTTACCTGTGCCCCAAAGCAAACACATCTCCCTGGACCGCCTGCCATGGGAAACTACCACCAGCAATTCAGCCCAACCAGTTCACATCATGTTCCTGCCTGCCACGCTGGCAAGAACATTGGAGGGGTGTTCCCTATTAATGTTGTTCAAATGTTCTTGGTGACGGGGTCTCTGGACATAACCTAAAATATGCAAGGCAGTACTTACCCAGATCCACCTTTTATGGCTCAATTCCAGGACTGCCTTAAAAAATTAGGGAACTTAAGCTTTTTTGCAATGCAAAAACTGCATTAGGCGACATGAGCAAGGGCAGTGTGAAGCAGGTTTCAAAGTATGGTTGATCCATTTGTGGATTTGAGAGTATTTCTTTAAATTTCCGCTCTTTTTCTTGATCATCTGCATTAATGGCAAAGGTAATAATCTCAGGAAGACTGACTCATCTGGGAAAAAACAAGAGCTCCTAATTATTTTTCTCATACCTGTCCCTTCTTGCTTTGCAGCTTACTACTTGTAAAGAAGAGAACATCTATTAACCAATAGATAATGCGTGCATACTACCCCACCTTCCTTTTTAAAGTGATCTGAGATCACCTGGTTTTTTGTTGGTTTTTTTTTTTTTTTGTTAAAGTTACACAGCTGAGCCCACCTCTGAACACAGCAGGGGCTTTGCATGAGCTGTGGCAAGATTTTTTTTTTTCCCCTTCTCATCATTGGCGTAAGCCTGTCTTCTTCCACATCCTTTCTGCTTTCAAAAGTTATTTTATAGATGAAATGTTATTGAAACCAAAACTTGAAATCTGGGGTGTGGGGGGGAACTTGCTCCTAAAAATTTACAGATTTTTAGCAAATTATCAGAGATTGCTGTTGACACCAGTTTAGTTCTGGTCATTACATGTCTGCAGTGACGTGTCATATTAACAAAAAACACTTTTAAAATGCAAATTATTCATGATCCATTAACTGTGAAGGGCCTGCCTTTGTGCAGCACCTGCAGCCCTCTGGAGCAGGGATTGCCCCTCCTAGACCTTACAAAGCCTGGCCTTTCAGCTTAAATCCAACACAGCTGCCCACACCAGCAAGGGACGGGGAATTTGGTGGCAGTTGAAGCTGTGCTGGCAACCTAGTGAGAATGTTGTAATTCAAATGGGAGGTTATTGCAGAGTATTGCAACTCGTCTTTTTCTGTTGCACACAGATGCTTCATTTTCAGTCTTTCTGTGGAGTGAACACAAAGTCAGCATCTAGTTATTGGGAGGGGTTTATGTGCTGATGATCTGTATATTTACAGAGCCTTTAAATATTTTTCTTATCTCCCAAACAGTCCATCCTGCCTGCGACTTGCTTCAGGCCCTCACAGATCTGTCCAGTGGACATAAAGGGGAAAAAAAGGTGACTTGATTTTGTAGCTTTTTTTCTAATAAAACCATTCATGCTAGCTCTCCTCAAATAAAAGGAGAGTTTCACTGGGAAGGTTTGAGTACAAGGGGTGGTTATTCTCATGCTCCTCTCTGTCTCACGCTTACCAGGAGTGGCAGAATTACACAGAAACCAAGCAGTTTACACAACCACCTGAAATAACAGGATTTGTACTGTTTTAACTCTATAGGAGTTCGTGACTCACTAGCAATGATAATAAACTTCAAATAAAGACATTCAGCTCCATTTTTTCAGTTTAGCAACCTAGCCTAGCGGGGGTGGGACGGATGGGGAGGTGGGCGGTCCAAGCTGTCATTCCTCTATTAATATTCTTTCAATAATTAGCTGCTTCTCACAATTTTCCCTTTTATTTCATGCCAGAAGCAACCCTTTCCATGAATAACATACCAAAAGAGAGCTCTACTATTTTAAAGTGTCTGTGTTCACAATATGAACCGCTCTGTGTAAACAATGAGATCTTCCCTTGCCTTGAGTGAACCAGATGTTGCAGAAGAAAAAAACAAAAACCAATCCTCCACACATGGAGGACAATTATGGCAGAGATTCTTCCACCAAAGTGACCGATGGACTTTTATTGCTGGTGGAAGAGGTGCACCTTCCACTTTTTTTACTTCTTTCAGCCAATCTGCACTTTACAGGCAGAGAGGTATAAAACAGTTTTTCACAGTCATGTCTTAATAGCCAAAGCTTTAAATGCAAGGCTCTATCTTCTGCTGCACCTCTCCCCTCTTTTCTACACAAACTGTCCTTGCTATAATAAAATGTTGGAAATGGTTGATCATAGATTCTTAGTTATTTTCTAAATCCTATCCAAGGTCCATTTGGTACAGTTTGGACATTTGGACTCTGCTGGGTAGAGCATTAAACAACACTATCTTCTCAGGTATCAGAAACAGAGAACCAGGATATAAAGATGCTTCTATTCCTCTTGATACTGCTTTCTGTCCACAAAGAAGCCTGCTCACATCCAGCCTCTGAGCATAGGTTAAAGTGAGCAAGGTTTTGCTTGTGGCTTCCTCAGAAGGGCTAACAGAGCAGGCACCAGCCCGACATGGTATCTTTACTTAGTACTTGCAGTGATTAATTTCCAACGGCAACATGCTGGACTTTGAGATGACTGAGAGACCGTGTTACAGTGTTTCACCTCATTAGAGAGAAATCAGTGTTCAGTGTGTTGTTAGGAGATTGTATTTAACTAGACAACAGAAAAAAAACAAACAAACCAAGAACAACAAACATACAAACAATACAGCTCTGTATGAATTCCAAAGAAGCAAACATCTACATTATGTTTTTTCTATTTTTCTCATCAATCAAAATTCAATTTCCCACTAAGGCGATTAAAATTTCATTTTCTGAGGTAAATATTCCTGTGCTTTCCTCCTAGTTTCTTTTATGTTTGAAAGAAAATCTGCAAATTACATTAGTGAAAAATGAACTTGCCCTCTCCTCTGTCTTAATAAGAAAAATTGATTGTGGGTAATTGTGTTGTCTGTCTTTGTAAAAAGCCAATGTAGATGCAAAATATTTGTGTCCGAGCTCAAATTATCTTTCAGATGATGAATGTGAATACTGAAATTGGGCTTCAATACTGAAGTTGAGCATCTGATTTTATTATCTGCCTGGAAATAAAAAGAACTGAATACTTGCTACTGCTTAAGAAATTAAAATCCCAATGAAATTAATTGAACATGTTCAGGTACTGGAAAAGCATAGAGGCACTGCAGGCTCTAAATCTTCTTTAAGTCATCAGTCAATACAGTATTTTTTTTCCTTCTGTTTCTTAACAGTTTGACTCAAGGACCCAAAGGAATTCCAGGTGTGTTTATACTTCCAGTTTTTCATCCTGATGTCCTCAGACTAGCACAAATAAAAAACAGAACCCTTATGATGAGGTATCTAAACAAAAAATGCAAACAGGGTCTGCATCAAAGAGCTTGGGCTGTAGGATCCCAAATTTTTTTGAAGTATATCTGCTAGAGTCGTTGCTAATTCGGTTAAACTGCTCAATCAGAAAGGATATGGCTGGTTTCAGAAACATACCAAGTCCTCAACCTACAGAGTCAAGGACATGCCCCAGGGCTCAGACGGGTTGGGAGGAGACACACTTCTGGACCAGGCTTGGGAGGATACCTTGGTACCACTGCATCTTTTCACATCATGGCTGCAACTCCTGCTATCCTTTCCTTTCCCCCCACCTCCCCATATTCTATGAAGCAGCCATTGCAAAAGTCTCATCTAAAGCTGAGATAAATCCAAATGCACCCATTTCTCCTGGTCACGAGGGACATATCACCTGCTGGACAGCCTTTATATGCTGGCAACCATTACAGTAGCAAATATGGCATGTTGCCTGCTGTCCGTGAGGTTTCAGTGCCTAACAACTGAGAAGAAATCTTGAAATGCTGTCAGACTTGATGGTCAAACTAACATTGATGTCATCTGTTTACGGTCACTGTTTAGTGTGCATCATCAGTTATAGAAGAACAGCATCATAAATTTAGAAAATTAGCAACAAGCTGAATAATATAAATCCCTCTCCCAAACACAATACTCATTCATAGCATCCGCCTTGCTACTAGACAGGCTTAAAACATAGCCTTAAGATCAACAGGTTCCAGTTTCTGCTAGATCAGGAAGAGAAGCCCTTTCCAGACTTGTCAGATGAGCATGCTCTCCCAGGCTCTGTGGATTTGACCTGCCTGGACCAGGGTCCTGGCAGATCTCTGCTCCTGGAAGGGAGCACAGCACTGAAATGGCCACGTTTGCATAGTGTCCAAGCAGGATCATCAAACCATAACTTGCTGGAAAATCTGCTTAAAATTACAGAGTTTGGGCAGAGGAGTAACTTTGCTGAAATGTCTGCTCCCAGACACAGTATTTCTATCAGGGTTGCAACAGTTACCTTCAAAACTAGAAACACAGGCTCTTTCCCATCACTCATATTACTACACAAAAATGTACATTTCTGGCCTTGTTTAAAATATATATTTGAAAAGAAAGTTCACATCCTGTTGGTGAGCAAAAATGACTTGTAGGCAGTAGACTACATAGCCTATTAAAAAGCTCCCAAAATGGTCCTAGAATTGATGAACAGGCAATCATTTACTTTTCCAGAGCATTTCTAAGTTGGTAAACGTGACCTTTCGTTTGCAAGGAAAACCAGAAGTTGCCTCACCATTCTCCTGCCTTTCACTTCACTCTGCAGTACCCGGAGGATCTTCAAAGTATTCTCCTCTGTCCCATATATTAGAAGCTCAGGTGAAATCTTTTCTGCCTAAACTTAATGAAAAATACAGGACAATACAAACCCTTTCTCTCTTCTTCCCCCCACTCACTATCAAATAACTTTTTGGAAGGCACTGAAAGTGATAATGAATACACCAGGCTTTCTAATATGTTTGGTTTCCTAGACTGGATAGGACTTTTATGTTAATGCTTTTTATATTAAACACAGATGGATTTAATATAAAGACAAGAAACAAGAAAAAGCATATAGGAATAGGGATAGCAAAAGGGCAAGCTGTTGTAGTATGAGGATAGAGTGTGCCTCTTTGTGCTCTCCAACTACACTTTGTGGTTTGGGACCACATAAGTTAAAAAAGGATCAATGGTTTCATATTTTTATTGTTAAAAATTCCAGAAGACACTTAAAGATTCTATTAAAACCCTGTATCAATAAGACTGCTCTTAAGAACAGTTAACCTAAACAGCAGAATCTGCCCAGAATGAGATCTGCTCCTCTTTTGCATCCCAGGCACACTAGTGACGATTTTGCAGACACACTAGGGACAATTCTGGAGTTGAAGATCTGATTATATTTCAATTATTTCCTCACAGAAAATCCCTCTGTTAAAACTTTATGATCATCTTATTCCTTTGTAAACAATACAATTGCAAAGGAAGGAGAAAAGGCTTTAATATTAAAACATTTTGAAAATCTACATGCACAAAAAAAAAATCTTCAAAGGCTATTTCCATCCTTTCTCAAAGTTTGAGCTATAGAATCATCATCATGAAAAGGCTTCCTAAGCTATAAAAGCCCCTGTGCCCACTTGAGAACAAGAACAAAAACTGCCATCAAAGAAAACAATCTTTTCCAGCCCTGCTGATGTTGTTTGCAGACTAGACTGCACTGATAATATATGCTACATGCTTATTTTGAATTTGTCATGACTTAACACCCAGCAAAAGAAAAAGTAAATTACAAAAAGTAAATAAAAGAGTTCTACAGATAGTGGCATGTCATTTTGACTCTTTTATTGCGATGTGTGAATTACAATACTGAGCACGACTGGTGCTCTCATGCTAAATAATGAGGGTAGAATTAACTTCAAGACTCTCATCAGACATGTATTTAAATATGCACACAACAGCTTCATAGCTGCACTTACCCTTATATACACTCAAGATCTCGATGACTTGAGAAGAGCAGAATTAGGCACTTAATATATCCTCAGCAACAAAGCTACACCCATATACAAAAGCTAAGCATCTTTCCTGAGCTTCTAATACTATTAATCTGGAAAAATGCATTCACAGAGAGTCCAATAATTCTGCTTGTAAAGTAGCTGGTTGTAAGAAGTACATCTATTCTGAGCTTCTGCTTCAAACAGTTTTCCCTTCTTCATAATCACTTAGCACAGTACTCATATACTTACACATCTGTTAACATCAGTTAACCTAAAACCAGACTTCAAACAGAAAATAAATTTAAAATAGTAATTTTAAAGAACCATCCATGAAGTCTGCACAAACATCTGGGTTTTTTTTCCCCTATTTTCTATTTAAATATGTATATTGCTGCAGCAAACCCCTTACACTCTTTCAAGATACTTCATACTTCACTTAGTAGTACTGATAAAGCATCAGAGCAACAAAATGTTAACTATAAACAAAAATGTCCTGTTCTTCTTCGGCCCTTCACCGCAAAGATTATCCACAGGTGTTATCCTTTTTTTCAATGAGAAGAACTAGATTAAAGTTCAGAGACTTTGTGGATGCTGAAGAAAAACAGACTGGACATCAGTCAACTGCTGTTGACCCCATGCATTTTCTTTCTCATACTGGGCTGTAGAAAATAATAAACAATTGGTTTAGGACCAACATTCCTTTCATGCATCAAATCAACTCTTCTTTAATCTTGCTGGGAAGCAAAAAAAAAAAAAAAAAAAAAAAAAAAGCCCCAAAAAAAAAACCCCAAATCAAAAGACATCCCACAAACTAAAACCAACACTCAGATAAATTACAACAAACATTCTCACAAGGTATCTCAGACATAACTGCTGAAAACATCTGTACAACCAAATACGGTCACTGTGTGCAAAACCCAGCTGAGATTGCATAGTCTTATGACCATGATGTCATGATTCACAAAGGGAAATGTACATTTATACAAAGTTCTTGAAGCAATCAAAATTCAGTTTACAACTAAAGGAGACATAACGTCCCTGTTGCTTAAAGAAAGGTCTGAAGCATCTGCAGCGCTTTAAGCATAAGGAGCAGTGTCTTGTGGAGTGAGATGGTAACACTACTGGAAAAAGTGAGACCTATACTTAAGTCCATGCAGAAGCCTCTGGACTAGCCCCTCCTTATTTGAACATCTTGTCATTAAACCTAACACACGTACAGTGCCTTTTTATAAAGCCTGAACTTTACAAACAAGGCAGTGGTATTAGGCAACAAACATCAACAAGTCTCTTTGGTTCATGGCCACCCTTCCCTCCCCAGTGCTCATTTGGGCTTTAAAAGTGCACCATGACAGATCCTGGCACCAACTCCACAGAGCACACACTGCCTCAGGCAGAAGCCCCAGTGTCACTCTATTTTTTGCCAACCAGCAGAAATTAGGCACACCCCAAACCTCATTAATTTTGCACCTTGGTACCATATTGGAACATGGGGAGACTGTACTCTTAAGACTTCCTTCCACAACCATTCAAGGACAAAAAAAAAAAAAGGACACCAGGCTTTCCCCTGCAAGCTGCTGAAAACCCACTGCATTAGCAGCGTAAGGGCAATCCAAAGGCATGTCAATTCAAATGGAAGGGGTTGAGGCTGCGTGTTGTAGGAGAAGTCAAAGGAAAAAGCAGCACAAACAAAACATCACCCCACGCCCCCTGATTTCCTCCTTCTAAACAGTACCATAATAAACCAGATGTGCGAGTCACTGCTTTTCTCCGGAAAAAACTCGTATTGCAGTTTTCCCTTCTTCTTTGTCACACAACTCCAAAAAGATGTGGCAAACATCAGCAGCAGTTCCCTCAAGGATGGAGAGAGGTGCCTAGAAATACAGTGTATACTAAGACAGAGACTGATGGATGCCAAGAAAAAAGGTGTATATTCAGGAAACCAAAGAGAACACATTCTCTTATTTTACCTCTGATGGCTCAGTCTCCACTAATCAGCTTCCAGATGGGGGTGGGGATTGTTTTTTCTTGCTGTTATTCTACAACTATGAAAAAGGACAGCATAAGGCTTTGACTTAGGCATTACTACCAAGATAATATAATTAGTCAAATATTTGTATAGGAAAATGATGGAAGCTTTGCAGCTCAGCTGCATAATGATGGGGAATGAATAGCAAAGAGGCTGACAAAAGGACTCCAGGGTAGCTTCTCCTCACCACCCAGAGGGAAGACGAGCATTTACGGGACAGGACACACACGTGATGTACCCTAAAATCTAACTGAACTCCTTCCCCCTACTCTGTAGGATAGGCGAAAAGCCAGTCTCATATAAGGTATGCTGGAAGCCTAACCTGAAGGTTTCAATGCTAGTTAAAGGCTGCAGAGACTTATGCAAGGTACATGGTAAATTTTAGCTTTGAAGAAAACTGAGCAACCATCTAGTTGCTGTGCACCTCATCTTATATTTTAAGATTCGAAGTTGAGCAACCCTTCCAAATCCCCATGCAAATCATCAGTCCAACCACTAAACAAAGTCCCCCAGTTTATGTGGGGGACAAGAACCTATCCCCTGGCACAGAAACAACCTTCACATGTGCCTGATGCATCAGCATGAAAGCAGAAGATGACCTGGGAAGAGAAAGCACCCACTGTGCTCTAATAACCCAGTTCAGCCGTAGTCTGCAACTGTGGTCCTTGTGATCACGTTGGAAAGCTGGTGCAATAGCAATGCTGAAAGGATCGCTGAGAAAGGCAGTTGGGGTTTCTTTTCCTGCTTGCTACCTCTCAGGAGCCCATCAAGTCCTCTTCCTTCTCGACACCTCTCGGGAGTTTTGAATCCACTGCCAAACCCATCTTTGAGAGCAAGCGTATTCATTAACCTTTAGGAAAATGCCTCACCAGATGAAGTAAGTCAGGTGACATTTTATAGGCAGTGAGTGATTTTCCAGGAATGTTCTGTACTCGTTAGTGATATATTTGGATAAAATTTCACTGTTGTTCCTGAGGCTTAGAGCTGGAAGGAGAAATGAGCACATTCTCATGATGAGGAATGGGAAACAAGCGGCACCACTCTCTGCCTGCCACTGCAGAAAGTAATGTTTCCTCAGAAGGACCACAGATGAGAAGCTCTGGCATATGTTAGGAAAGCCATATGTTTTGATTTTCTAACAGCCCTGGCCTATTATTTCCTAAAAGTTTGAGGCCAAACCTTTTAAACTATTAAGTTTTAATTCAGAATTCAAGCACAAAGAAAACAAACCAAGACTGAAAACTATTCCCACTTCTCTCCTTCCCCAGGGCATTTTCTCCCTGGTACCGTGGGATTCCCTCTTAAAAACTGCCATGGACACAGCCTCTCCAGATCAGCCTCCCGCCACCTCCCACCTTCCCTGTTGGGAAGCCACTGATTTTAACCCTGCAGCAATGCTTCCCCTTGACTGAACTTCATGTAGGCAAAAGCCTGCACAACTTACTCCTCTGACTGTAAACCTCCTCCAGACAGGAACATTGTTCTCTCTGTTGGTGAAGAAACTCTGCTCTTAATTTATTTAAACTAATTTATTTTTTTTTAATGTAGGCATTTTATGGATGACAGATTTAAGATCTCAAACATTTCAGTGGAAGGCCATGGCCATGCCTCTGTGCCAACTCCAAGGACATCTACCTGTTTGTATGGAAGAGGAGCAGAAGCCGTCAGGCGCCAGTGCCTGAAAGCACATGGACATCTCCATAATCATTCACAAGCAGGATGGAAACTGATAGTAGACTGGATCTGAGTGCAGGATGCCATCTGTATGGCCCTCATCTGTGAGGCAAGGTGAGATACAAGCTCTGTTAATAGCACTTAGCAGCCCTGCAGAGTTTTATTAAAAACAAACCACCTGTCCGCACAAGCCAGGCCAGATCCCGAGGTCTACGTCTAACAAGAACATGTGAAGGTAATAAATAGGAAAGAAGACACTGTGGCCACCACAACAATTGTTTGCTCTCTCATGAAAGCAATGAGGTGTCATTTTGCATATAGCAATTTTCTTCTCCATTGCAAATAGAGGAAAACTTAAAAAAAAATAATCCCAAGAGTATTTGAATTTGGTTTTTACAAAAAGGTGCTTATCAATCCCAGTGGACCAGAACCACTCTTTAATAACAGAATCACATTTCCTTCTGCCAAACACAGAGCTATTTAGAAACTCAGCAATATACGACAAATAGAAATATTAACCAGAGTGCTCTATACTAACAAGCCACACTTTTTTTTTTAACAATGTATGGACCATGAATATCGTTAAAGAAGAGAAATGCTAAATGTACACCATCTGGCACACATCTTTAACATACACACCAAAGTTGTTAGCAGCTTTATTTCAAACACGGGTCTATTCTAATGAGGCCATTCCAGCTTTTAGCACTGTATTACATTATTTCAATACACAGCTTAAAAGTTTCCATTATAATTAATTTTTCTGCATTTCCAGAGCTCTGTTTGTCTCTCTAACATTTGGTCTACAAAGCTCAGCTGGTTGAAATCAAAGCAGCTTCAGAGCAGGAGAATTTTCAGATAGCAACAGCCTCTCTAGCAGAGTGTACTGTACCGGCTGTTGGTGATAACTGGAAAGGGCTGGAAGAGATTGTGGTGGTGGCAAGGGAACAGTTAAAGCTTGGTTGAAGAGCTTCAGCTAGTTAGAAAGAAAAGCTCTGCTAATATTTCTCAAACTTCCTTTGGAAAAGGCAGTACTATGTGAAAATATGAAGTAGATCACCTTTTCTGCTTGAGCAACTGCACAGAGAGCAACCCATACGAACGGGAGAGGAAGCCTTTTAGATAAAGAATTAAAGAGCTAGGATGTTAATTATGTTCCCAGTCCTTGGAAAGCAGAGGAGTTTACAAACAACAAATCCTTTCTGCTGAGTGGAAGTGCTGGGGGTTAAGCTTAACTGTGAATCTCTGATCCCCTCCCTCCCTTTCCGCAATCACAAACTCTCACCACATGTACTATGGGCCCAGCTACTACATTAGGAGCTTTCACTATGTTTAGGGGTTTTATTAGACTTCTGCAAAATCCTAATGAGCAATAAACTTGTTGTCTCAGACGTCAGCAATGACCATGACAAGGGTATTCTGACTAAGTTTCCCTGAATCACCCAGTTATCTATCAGTTGACTAGAATAAATATTGACTGTTCTTTGCACTGTTCTCTACAAATACAAACCCACTAAAAGGCTCAGAAGGCAAAAAAAAAAAAAAAGAAAAGAAAAGAAAAAAAAAATCACAGTTGCAAGAAAAATATGAAAAAGAGCTGGTTATTTGCCCATGGATTTTCTTGCTGTTTCAGATTTCCTGTGTATCAAATAATGACATTTACAGAATAATCTTAAATAAAGAAGACCTGGTATTAATATAAAAACCTGAGTAGCTGAAGTTATTGTTTGTTTTTAACAGAATTGTCCAGAAGAAAAATAAAACTAACAGACCACTTTTTTAGATGTGGCAAAGTTTTCTTTCCAGGAACGTGTATAAACATGGGTTTGGAAAAGCCAAAGACAATCAAGCCTGGAGCTCTTTCCTAGACCCTTGGCTGTAAGTTTCCTTCTTCCACTTCCTCTATTTATAAATGATACAGCTTAAATTTTCAATGCCAGTCATCATCTGGGCAGGTTTCCCTTTTTAGGTACCCAATCTGAGGCACTTTTATTTCAATTTGCCAAGGTGCCCATTTCTATAAAGTCAGTCATAGAGTCTGAGGGATGCAACAGAGCAACTGGAAGCAGCAGCCCTTAGCAGTTTCAGCTGAGTACTCAACCAGCAAGGCACTCAACACCACAGAGCACTTGACAATAGGATGCTTTTGTTTACTTGCCTGTATCTTGTCCAGAACGAGCAAAAAAAGCAGTGAAGATGATGGAGAAAACAGTCTCCATTCAAAGTTACTCATGCAGACCAAACATGAGTGCAAGTCTTGCTGCTTGTCATCTCATATACAGCTGCTTCTATTACTGTAATAACAAAACATCTAAGTTTATATGCTTTAAAAAAAGCACAGTTTCACATGACAATCTTTCCAGTCCCCTTTTTTAGTTAATAAAGGTTTTATTTTTCTGAGCCAAAATAGCAAAATCTTCCACTGACCTTAGTGCACTGTGGGTCAAAACTAACATTTCTCTCCCTGGGCATCAGCATAAAGTTGGCTCTTCCCCTGCTGCATCCCTGACCAAGATGCATGAACCATCTCCTTCCCAGCTGCAAGCTACAGTTCAGGGAAGAGAAAACCAGCAGCAGTGGAAAAGGAGGCCAGCAGAATCCACCAGGGAAGTCTACTGGGGTTACTGTGATGAGGTACCATATGCAGGAGACACAGGGCACATCAACAGAGAAGTTACATTAATTCTACCACTCACGGAGTCCTTAGTGCTCGAAAGTAACATTGAGCAAAAATCCAAGCAGCAACATTTTCAGGAGTAACTGAATGCAATTGAACAGTCTGTGTTATTCCGAATGATGTTAAGAGTGACTTTTAGCCTGAAAAATCTATAAAGGTGTGTACCAAGTTCTGCTAGTGGTTTACAGGTAAAAAACATAAGCCATGCAAACAACAAATCCCCCTAACCTAATAAGCGAAGAAGGGTAGTACCAGAAACACTAGTCAAAGGCAGTAAAAATGAAAAGCCTTTCAATTTTATTAAAAAACAAACAAACAAACAAACACAACCACCCTATTTTAGTGTCTGTCAGACCACGATTTTCTGTGTCTACTAGTTCCCCTACTAACAATGTTCATTTGGTGACCCTTGGCTAAGGGTAGCACTGTAGGAAGAGAAGGTGCTCTCTCCTTGATGCTTCTCTTTCTGCATGAACATATCCATGGAACTTTTGGAGCCAAGTGCATTCAATGAAAAGTATTTGTGTAATTCCAAGACACTGTGCACACTAATATATATATATTTTTAATAAAACATGGGCTTAAACAAATAATTTTTAATAAAGATCAGACAATGAAAGATTCTTTTAATGCTTTCAAAACCAGTCTTTATCTCATGCTTAATGAGATGCATTTTACTTTTCTAAAATCCCATCCCTTTCCCAGATAGACTAACTTAAAACAAAAGAAAAGAAATTCCACTGTCTTCAAAGTCACTCCAGCTGCATGGCCCAGCTGGAGGGAGACAGAAAGCATTACTCCCCATCCACTCATTCAGGAGTTGGAAGAGTCCAGTGTTGGCCTTGATGGTTTGACACAGGGAGGGGGAGGAGACACAAAGTTTAAGAGCCATCAGAAAGCCAGATGCCTGGGTAGAAGCCCTCCCTCAGATACCACTGTCCTCTGAATACCGAGAAGCATGTCTGACATTGGATGCTCTCCTGCTGCTGGGTCTGCTGATGGGCTCCATCAGATCCCGTTGGCATCAGCAGGAGCCCATCCATTCACTTCAGTAGTGCTTTAGTACCACATCCCCATGTAAGTAGTTGAATTTTAATTAAGAGAAAAAATGTTAATCTCATTATTAACCATGGAGGGGAAAACCCACTAAGATGAAAGCCTTGGTTTTCTATGGGCGTGAGAAGAATTTCCCTACAACTGGAACGTACAGTGCTTCTCACTGGTCTGTCCCTCTATCGTTCTCCTTAGAACATTCAGTCAGTGAGGGGATAACATTGTTCTTCTGTCACTATCCTCATTACAAGCAAAGCTTAAGTACACCAGCAAAGCCAAGGCAAGAATGCACACAAACAAGTAACTTAATGCATTAAATCAGTAAAATCATCCAAAATGCAATATCCTTATGATGGTCTTTGCAGTGTTGCACGTGCAGTGGGATTTGGCACATGCCAAAGCACATTACATAGTGTATTTATTATGTCACATGCCTAAGAGAAGAAAGTGCTACTATTCAGGTAATCACATCATCATCAGAGGGGCTGTGATCTGTGTTATGCTTGCTGCTTACATATGCAATCAAAGCAGACAACAGAACCACTAGGAATACCTGATCTCAGGTTTTATTTCAAAAATTAAGTCTGTTCTTTTGCTAAGGAAGTTAGGAGAAATCCTCAATATCCAAACAAGTTGGTGCAACTTGTAATTGGCTGATGGATGGGAAAAGAGAACTGGGTTACAGACAGTCAACAATTTTTCAGGGATTATTCAAGCAATTTATGTTCTACTCAGCTGTGAAAGCTCTTATTTGCCTTACTTAGAAGCTTTAAATAGTCCTCTGAGCACCAGTGAGTAAATGAAGTAAGTATAAATGATAAGGTTGGTAAGCTCTGGCCTCAGAGCTCCCTCTGATATCAAAGAAAGTAGACAATTGTTTATAACTTTAGAAAATTTTAAGTGTCAATTTGTGCCCTTGCTTTGCGGGTTTATCTCCTGTTTGCTTAAACCAAGGACAAGATTACACTCAACAATTAAATTCCCATCAGTTTGTTAAAGCACAGTTTTCTGTTTCATTTTCTACTCTGTGTATCAGACGTCTTGGATTCTTGGGCTGCAGCTTAGATGTAATTTCTGTGAGATGAGACTCTGATGTCCATGAAATGAAAAAGACTCATATGGCAAGTGGAGTAACACCCAGGTTCTGTGCTGGCAAATGTCACCCAGGCCACCTTCTAAATAGAGTGGTTTTATTTGTATTAAGCAAATATTAGCGAATCTAGAGTTTCTATCTGATGACTTCTTTCCACAGACCATTTCCATGAAAACTTTATTTTTAGGGTTTTTATAAAATGCTCTGAGCAGATGGACAGATGTAAACATTTGTCAATGCTCTTCTAACTTTACCAGCTCTGAAACAAATGTTCTATTAAAGAGCAGCAGCACACATTTTACTCAGCCTACCTTGTTAATGTTGGGCTAGATGTCTTTCTTCAAGAGTTCAACACAGCCTACAGCACTGTGATGATTACATCCCAGGGTTTTTACCCTGCGCTAGAACTTCTTGCGTGCAGCTCAACGCTACTTACATTTGAAGTCTTAATTAATTTTAAAAATTTATGTTCTTTAAACAATGAGCTGAGAATTCATGCTTGGGAGATGGCTGTGGTTAATATCACTTGACTACAGTGAAAAGAATACATGAATTTTACATCATTGCATCTGGTTCAGCAAAATTAATCCAAACCTTTCCCAAAGTCTAAAGCCTGCCATTTCCAGGAGACATCTGAAACTTAATAATATTCTTGTGTAATAGATGGGATGAGTTATGTCCTAAGTGGGTGTGCAGTTTGATACCATACCAATAACTTTTCTTCCATTAATGGCAGCTGCCATCTGCAGATGAACGAAAGTTCCAAAGGAATAAATACTATCACCAGACATCATCCCCTGGGACACAGCCTCAGGAATTATGTTTTCCTCTTGCAATGTGGTAAGCTGTTCAGTGTGCAGCATCTCTGGGAGTGTTGTGGACAGCATGTTCTCTTGTTAACTCAAGAAACATATTTAATAAATGACAGGGTTTGCATTTGATTGCTAAAATACGCCTCTCACCTTAATCTCCTCGGGTACACATAGAGGACATCTGTTAGAGTCCTAAGGCGTGACAAGAGTATTCACTATGGCAACTGGATGCACTTCAGAAAAGTCAAGACCAGCTCTAAGAGCAACATACTGGCAACTGTGACTCTACTGGTTCTACTACTGGTGCTTCAGATGGTTTTGGAAGTTATTGGGAAGAAATAGGAGATTCAAAAACTGTTTCTTACATCCTGCAAATCCAGGAATGCTCTTTCTGAAGGCCTCAGTAATGTTTTCAGCTAAGAGTTTAGCTAACAGATGGCTTACATATTTTCAAGCTCATTAAAGCTGCCTTAAAATGAACAGTCCCCTCCCACATGCCCAGGAGCCCAGTAACTCACTCGTGTTTTGGGCACAGCAATGATGACAGGACAGGCCACCCCAGTAGTGTGCTGCCTAGTCCCCCTCCTCCAGGGCCACGGCCCAGAAGACCCCACTGATGCCAAGCATGAGCTTCTTCCCGGTCACAAACATACACCAGACTCACAGCACACATGGGGAAGGAAGAGAGCTCTTTTTCACCCCTTGTCTGCCTGTCTTCTTTAAAGCACTTTCAAAACATTTTAAGCAAATATTGTTCTACGATAGGAGTCACTAGTTTGTTTGGGATGTTTTAGCTTAAAAAAATGATTAAAGAAAGTCAATGCTATTTGCCTAGCAGAGCTTTGCAGACTCGCATGGCTGGCACAGCAGCACATACACACAGTAAGAGCTGGTGTGTGTGTGTGGGGGTGTGCACTCAGGTACTCGCAGCGCCTTTACAGGCCAAAACATCCCACTGCTCATCCCAAACCTGCCTGCAGAACAGCAGAATTCTATTGTACAACACGAACGTAAATTTAGGGTTCAAAGATCACATCATTATTTTCTTCTTCCCATTTGCCATAACATGGGTAACTTATCACCTTCTCCTTCCTATTCCACAACAAGTGGTACAAAGCTCCTGACAAAAAAACAGATCCTGTGATTTGCTCCATGCACAACAATTTTTCCAGTGGCTCACCTACAGGTTGACTGGGTGATCTCCATTATATTTGAATGGCAAAAGCAAAGCCACAGGTTATCCCAAAGGGATGCTAAGAACTCTTCACCTCCACCCCCAGTCCTCCCCAGTTGTTGTGCTACATCATCTGCAGAAAACCTGCTTCAGGATTCATAGTATGTTACTGGCAGTAGCTTTCATACTCTCCCATTAGTACATGTTAGAGACCTACTGCAATTGCACTCACGAAAGGGGATAATTAGGCTAAAGGTGCCAATCTGGCAAACTTCTGAAGCAATTTTTCTATAAATAATAATAATATAATCATTTTATGCCCCACTGATATCTTGTAAATAGCAGATTAAGAAAAGGAGGACTTTTTTAGTCTTCCTTTGCACTATAATACCCTCCTCACTTCCAAGCCCCCAGTTTACTGCTGGAGTGGAGCAGGAACCGGGGGCTCCCAGTAGCAAACTGGGATCAAGAAAGCGGAACAAATGCCACAAGCAAACACCAATAACCAGGAGGTGGTGGTGGCTCTGGGATCAGGAACGTCAGTGCAGGTGGGGTAGTCACGTGTAAATGCAATTTCTGTGTGCAGCTATCGACTGCAGATGCACAAGCTCACAAAGGGCCTTGAGATCACTCAGGAGCTGTGTGCTTGGAGTGCAGAATATACATTATAGATGTGGTTCAAGTATACATGCTTGCTTTATAGAGGATATGCATTCGTATTTTCTTCTCCAAACCCAGTCAGGGCAGAGAGAGAACAATCCACAAAGTCCTGCCAGCGCCCACACTCCCAGCATTGGTGAGATGAGGCTAAACCTAGCACACACCAGTGGAAGCCAGCAAGCCACATTCCAGCCTCCACCAGCCTTGCACCAGCAAGCCCCTTCGCTGGGAGCATGTGTGTGCCCAGCCCCAGACCTCCACCAGTCTGCTTGTTTGGATACAGTGATCCAACTTTGGTGCCAGGACATGGAAATCCAGGAGGAAAACCCTTGGTGAAACTTTGCAGTTGATAATCTCAGCCCTAACCATCTTCAGGAAAAACTGAGGAGAAACAAACATATAAAGAATAACTCCTGTGCACACATGTAATTCTTTGGCTTAGTAATACCCCTGGGTGATTAAAACTTGTAATAGAAATGCTGTAAAACAGATGCTACAATCCCATGCCTTGGGATTTTTGGTTTGGTTTGTTGGTTTGGTTTTTTCCTGTTACAGAGAGCTCAGAAATGCACTTTAAACTTCCAAACAACTCACCGGCTCTATAGAAAGAGAAAGAAGAACTCAAAGCCTTTAAATGTTTGACTTGCCAAATAGTCCTTTCACAGGATACGCCAAATAAAGCAATAAACATCAGCACTTCAGAAAAGGATTTGAAACTGTAGCTCTGATTTAACAGAAAGCAGTGAACTGGATCTTTGTCTTCACATTTGTCACATAAGGGAAGATTTCTTTCAAGTGCCAACTGATGTGGTAATCACAGGGTAGCTCACACAGTAATGCACTCACTTTACTGTAAGTGTTACATGCCCATAAGTGTTCCACTGTACTAAAATTCGTTCTCTAACACAGTATTACCTTAAAACAACACTCTCAGATTTTATATTTAAAGTTAAAAAGGCTTAGCAATTCACTTCAAAATTGCACTGAGATTGTCTGCATTTGCTGTGATTAGCTATGCATGTGTTTGAGCCACTCGCTGCCTGAGAACGAGGGAATAACCTTGGGGAAGGAATTACCTTGGGGAAGGAACTGCCTTGGCAGAGAGCTGCCCACTTGAAAGTGAGCATCATCTGACAGCCACCTTCTCAGTGCGTGAAAGTACCAAGTGGATAAGAAAATGGTATCAGATTTTAGGACCCACTCAAGCAAATGGAACCTAGAGGCTCTTCTCGGTATTGTATATGATACTGTATAGGATATTGTGTAAAATATCCTCTCAACCTTCAGAGACAAACCTGCCTGCTGTGTTATTTGGAAGAAGGAAGGGCTGAGGGCTAATCAACTTCAAATTACCTCTAACTTGGTCTCTGCTGTCTCAGATCCATTCATCCTGTCAGTTCAGTAAGTGGAGTCTAAAGAGAAGTTGGCACAATAATGGAAAGTTTTCTTTTCTCCCCTCAGTGAAGTGTCACTGTGTATGTTACTGTATGGCACAGTCCACATGAGCTACTTTCCCAATGTACTATTACTTCTGAGCATCAGAAGCACTTGAATGACAACTTCTACTCAAATACAACAACAAAAACACCCTTTGGAGTTTATCGTTACCTGCTAATCTAAATTTATCACAATATTGCCAGCTTGCTTAAAAATAGAAGAAAGGAAGGAAAAGATAAACGTTTCTGCAATGGTTAATAAAGAATTGCTCTTATTGGATTCTTCTGTTCATGAAATGACCAAGTAAAATAAGCATTTAATATCTAGAACTTCTGGGCAGCTCTAATGGTGAAAACTTCTTCAATTAACATCACACAAAATTATCAGTGCTGCTGGATTAAAGCACACACTTAACACTTCGAGGGTCTCTCATCTGGGTGAGTCCCTAAAGCACTGCCGAGGTTTCTTCCTGTTGTTATTGTTGTCTTTGGGGGGGGAGAAAAAAAAAGTTTCCAGATGAAAATATGCGTGAGCGTAATGGAAATGACATGCAGGCAACAGCTTCCCTCCCCCATTTGGCTGTCAAATTGAGCTCAGCCTAGAGCAGCCCAGCAAACTGCATGGGGGGAGGGTGGAGGGGGTGAGGGGGAGGGTTCAAGTGGGCAGGGGAAGCAGTGAAAGCCTAAATAAACTTTGACTATTAGATAACAGGGCTATTATTGCTCTGTAAGACTTCCTGAATGGCCTAGAAAAAACAGAGACAGTTCTTGTTCCTGCCTGAAGGAAACACAAGGATGAGTGCTCAGTATGTCAAGTGAAAACTCTGGTTGTTTCCTTCCTTCCTTCTTTTTCTCTCTTTTCTTTTTATTACTTTTTATTTTGTTGGGGTTTTTTTCCCCTACTTAAAAACCACACTGTATATTTAGCCAAAGCCAGGAGGACCTTCTTTTCATGAAAAATAAAAAAAGGGAAAAAAAAGAAACCCCTTTACGTATCTATTGTGGGACGTACGCCCGAGACGTTCTGCCTGGGCACGGGGCTCAGGCTGCCAGCCGCTTGGGCTGCCAGCTGCACCCGGGCAAGGACCAGCCACAGCTCCCCAGTGTCAGCTCTGCACCCAGGAAGCAGCCACAGGAGCAAACAGAGCACAGACAGGAGCATCCCTGGTAATGAAAAGAACTAAAAGGTAGAAACAGGAGGAAAGGAAATGGCTTTTTGAAGGGTTAGTTCCCCCTCCCCGGACTTTATACTGGAACTGGCTGGCAAGTACAAAAATTCTACCCTTTTCCTGTATCCTTCATTTTCCCTTCAAGACATCACCTCTCTGCATGAAGACATTTCATTCTTTGAGAACTTCGAAAAGGTTTTTGCTCACTTAAGTCACCTCAGCCAAGGATATTCACTGCAGTTAACCTTTTTGCTTGCATATATGATATTGTTGGTGTGCTACAGCTGTTAGACTCATTATAATTACAGTTCCTCAGGCTCAAACCAGATGCACCAGACTATCATGAAAACACTAACTTGCACCGTTCATATTCAACTGCTCTCTTTTAAGGTGAAAGCAGTGAGAAGTAGATCACTCAACACCACATTTGGAAGATGGTGTGTCTTAGATCCAGAGTCCCAGCTGACCTTCCTCTCCCAAACCATTATAAACTTCTTTCTCCTCCCACTCCTCCTGGTCCATCAAGCACTCCCCATCTGCTGTGAGCTCCTGCTCTGGCTATTCAGCTTGTTCCACCCACACAAATGTTGCTGCAAAATGCAGCAACTAAGACCACCTCACTGCGCTGTGTCTCACGTGATGCTACCTCCCTTCCCCAAACCTGCTCACCAGCTTTTCTACCAGTTGGGAGCTTTCTGCCTGCTGCTCTCTGCTACTGCAGTCAGACAACACCTGTATTTCCCACCTATTTCCACACTCCTTGTCATGTTCTTGTTCATTTTCATGTCTAAACCACCCACTTACACAGAAGTTTCCAGTTCTTCCCCACTGCTTGTACTTTCTTCACAAGCAGTTCCCATTTCTTCCCGACTAATGCACTTCAAAGCCTTTCTTCTTTCAGCATTCAATTCCAAAAACCCACACAATGCAACAATCTCTTCAGCAGTGGAAAGGTGTGCTGGATCTGCACAGGGCTCCCCCCCTAACACCTGCACCTCTGTCCTCAGCATCAGCTTAGCCACTGGGCTGACTCGTGCCAAATGCTAAATGAGAATGTCAAACCGGAAAGTACCAGTCTGTAACTGCAGCTAAGTGGTCAGCCTCTACAGACAGAGACCTCCAGTCTCTGTCTACTCAGTAGTGAGCAGAAAATATGTGTCTAACACAGACACACATGTTACAAGCAAAAAAAAAAAAGACTAGACAAAAAGACTAATAAACCCTTAAGTGCCCCAGATTTGTTCTCGTGGCCTTAGCATGTTGCTTCTCACTCAAACAGAGAATATGTTTAAAAGACAGAACTGCAGAGGAAGGGAAAGAAACTCCAGACCCAGGAGACCACATGAAGGCACCAGGAAGGTAAGAGAGTTGAGAGAGCAGGTTGCTGAAATATGAAACTGAACTTGTGACAGACGAGATGAAATAATGCTCATACAGATTTCTGGGGCAAATAATCATGTTTTAATTTTTCATAACTTCTTTCTGATATTCCAGCAAATTGTTCCTCTTAAATTACCTGCCCTTAGATGAGAAAATGAACATCTAGAGGGAAAAATGAAAAAAAAAAAAAAGAAAATGAGTGAATGCAAACTTTGCACTTGTATTTTAGTAAGCTTCCAACATAAAACATTCACCAGCTGTGAGCTCATCAAAAACTGAAGAGGTAGAAAAGTCATTCTGCAGAACTGGAAAAAGTGATGTAAGTTCGCTTTCAACTGACTTAAAGAAAAGTCTAAGCTCGTTTCCTCCAGTTTCAGCTTTCTCCTTAGAATGCTGAAGAGTCAATTCATAAACATGTTTTTTTCATGGTTAGTGGCTGTTCAATTTTTTTGTTCCCAGAAAGGCTGTCATTAAATAAACAACAGGGTTCATGTACGAAAAGACAGACATCTTTCAAGACTGAACAAAGAGAAAGCAATTCCAAAAACTCCTAAAATGAGCAACCATCAAGAGACTCAGTGTCAGATATGACTCAAGATCTGACACACTTCTCCAGGCCCTAATGGCTGACCTCAATGGAGTGCTCAACAGGGAAAACACACACCTTTTCAGAGAAAACAAAGCCCGTTAGATGCAAAATAGGTGAGGAAAGAAATGAAGCTTCAGCTTGCCGGTGAGAAGCCCTGTCACTGCATCCTGTAGGTTTGGCTCCTCAGCATGAAGCCTCAACACGGCCTGTGGTTCACAAGAGCTTGCTGGGTCCCTACGACGAGGCAGTTGGCTGATACACCACAGGCCTGTGACGGGGGTAAAACAGAGGAGACAGAAGTGCTTGTGTGAGCTGCAAGAAGACAACTAGCATCAAGTGCTTGGCTAGCCTGTGTTGTTAAGCTGCTACGACAGCTGTTAAATGGCTTTTCTTGTGACAATTCAGTGGTAGAGGCAGGACCAGACCCTGCAAATGCATTCATGGGGTCCCCCCAGGAAGGGGTGAGACCCATCCCTGGGAAGGTAACAAGCACCAAGAGAATATAGCATATTGGCTTTGGCCTGTGGCAATTTCCCCCCCATAAAAGCCAGCTAGTAAGGTCTTCTAAGAACTAAGATTATTCTATAGACTCCTGTGTGCACCTGACAGTGAATCCTCACCTACAGAGTCCAGCAGCATGCTGAAATGCAAGGACCTGTGCTGCTATTGAAGCCTTCAGGGCTACCAAGAGCTCATCAGGGCTGTTCTGAGAAAGCCACTGCCCTAAAGCAAATAGAACCAGACCAGTAAACACAACAGAAATCAGTTGTCACAGTCTCAGCTGAGAAGTTGCATCTAAATATCCTATCGACCTAAGTGCTAATTTTGACTTTTTCCTGTGCCATTACCAAGTATCGTACCTGACTCCTTTCTCTGAAGAAGGACCTGTTGGAAATCCTCCATAAAGATGTAATCATTTACCACACAGCTGAGTGCAGTGCAAGGGTTGGTGTCTGTTATCACATGGTAAACAATTGCCAGAAAGGGTTACCTTGATGGTGGCTGTCCATTTATTCAAGCCTGGAAGGACTATTCCCATCCTGTCTGCACTAGGTGTTTGAATTGAGAGTATCACCATGAAGAGAAGGCATAAGCAAACTTGGAAAAAATAACCCCAGAAAGAGACACTCTTTGCAGCAAGACTTGTACCTTCCTGATACGAACATTTCAATGTAATAAAAGAAAGAGACTTTCCATATTCTACTGTTATTAGACCTCCCTGAGCAAAGGATGCTTGCTCCAGGCTTGTGGTAGCAGCACATCAGTAAGGTGTTGGGTTTTTTTGTGCAGCTTTGTGTCCATATTACTTAGACTGAAATTTCTTTTAAGTGCACTAAGAGGAGTCTACTCTTGACAATGCATTGTTAACATTAAGTATCTTTAAAAGGGAGAAAAGTACAAATCCAGGTTTGAACTGGCTATAGTAATTTTTTTCTGGTCAAATGCATTTACCTCCATGCTTATTTAAATGAAAAGAATGTACTCCACTGAGTCTTATTAGTCTGTATTACTAAGGAACTTGGCCAAAAATAAATGAAAGAAAGAAATCCTAAGTTTTACTCTGGTTTCTTATTTCAAGCTATCTGATCAGCACATTTCCTTTTCCTGTCCTCAGCCCTCTGAAGCAGTGGCAAGATATTCTCTTCAACAAGGACCATCATTGCTTTACCTGGATAATTCTACCAAATGAAGCTGAATCCCCAATACCTTTTTTTTTTTTTTCTATCAAGTAATACTATTACCAGAAAGAATTACAGAAAAGTAAATATAAGAAACAGGACAGAAATGAAAAGCGTGAGATCAGTTTCTGAATATGAAATCACAAGGAGGAGGGTTGCAGAAGGTCACCATAGTCTTTTTATTCACCCTGCACTAGGGCTTCCTGTGTAAGCAGAGTGATGCCTGTAAATTGTTGAGTGCACAGGTCTGTAATTCTTCTGGTCCTTAGCATCAAACTGAGACCTCTGCAAAGAAAAGCTTAAACAATTGTGCCTTGCACACGTACTTCTAGAAAACAAAAAAAATCCCTCAAAAAACCCAACAAAACAACAGAAAAACCGCAGACCCAGTTATTGATAAATAATGTACACTAATACATCTGAAATTTTCAATGAGAGATCTAAGTGCCCAGAATCCCTTGGGGCAGAGTTTATACCTTGTAAGCTGAATAAAATACATTTTCCAGATTACTGAGGGAAACTGTAAGGATGACCGATGATATAACAAGAATCCAAGGTAGGAGCAATTTGCAAGGCTGCTTCTCTTGGGATTCTTTCCTGCCCATGTCAAAAAATCCTCACCGTTTCCATCACTGTCAGTAGTATGGGAAACCTTAGCCTCTCTCTCCAGGACAAGGCAGCAGCCACTGAGGCATGGTGGGCTCCTAACATCCCCCCCAAACATTCTGGGGAGTGTGGGTGGAGCTCACTCTCCATCTAAAGCTTTCCTGGTATGAAACCCTTCTGGCTGCTGTTTCCAAAGGAGAATTCTTTCACAAACCACACTTAACAGTTTGTCAGCTGTAACAACATAAGACCACTGGTTTTGGCAAAGAGATGGTCTATACATCTACTGACTGCTTGTTCAACACAGTGGCAAGATGGCACTTTCAATTCCCACTCTCTTCAAGGCCTCAGCTGTTCTCCACGGGACACAAGTTCTTACACTCTTCCACTCTTTTCGTACCAGTAGCCCACATGAGGACTCTGGGGTTGCTGGGTTAAGATTATGGGGTTTATTTCTTTTCCCCACTGTAAATGCTCTCTTGGTGTCAACCAGAATGTTAAACAAGATAAAAACACGGGAAAGCCACAGCCCTATCCAGCATTTCCAATTCTGCAACAAAAGGATGTTGCACAATATGAAAGGCAGAGTTTGTTGGGTTTTTTTGGCCTACCAGAGTACAGTTACCTCCAGCCCTTCCAGGGCCCTGTCTTCTCCACTTCTCTCTCCAAGCCTGTTCTTACCCCTAGCCCAATTCAAAGCATTGCTTTTTTCCATGCCCAACACTTTAATCTCCTCAAACACCACTTTCATCCTGTGCCAATGGGACCTCTTACTGCTCTCACAGCTAAGAAACACCTCCTTTCTAAACAACCTCAGAAGAAAAGTAGCTAAAATGCTCTAGTTAATGGTCTGGAAGAGGACCTCTGTGCTCCAGCCTGGACCCCATCACTATTTCCGGCATGGCACTGGGTAAGTAAATCATGCTCCATATATCTTTGCAGAGCCAGGCACGAAGGAGTCAAATCAAAATTGGATTTGCTAATACTTGCTAAACACTTCTTGATCATAGCTGGGAAGTGTTATTAATACTTTATTATGGAGATGACCAGCTTTGCTGCAGAGACATTCCTCTTCTCCACGGCTGAGGGTTTGTGAAATAACCAGCAGACCTGAAAACTTCATCAACCTCTGGTAAGACCTGCTGTAGCGCTACCACGCTGTGGGGACACACGCACGACTGTGTGAGTGTCAGTTTATCTTGTTAAACAGGCCATCTACAAAAAGTTAACAAATTGCTCGAGAACCGTGCAAACCCCCCCGCTATCAATGCAGCGGTGGCGCTGCAGGGCACACAAACTGCCACCCATGAGAAAGACTGATGAGGTCTGGAAGCAAAAAAACAAACTACAGACTAGTAAATTAAAGAGCTTGTGTGGGCAAGTCTGCCTCATTCTCTCTGGTTTTTGTAGTAGGAGAGATGCTATTATGAAGTGGCTAGAGCAAGTTAAACACCTTTTAATGTGTTCTAACAATTAGTGCTATTATGAAAAAAACACAAAACCTTGGCATTTGTTAAAAAAAAAAAAAGAGCTGTCATTTAACTACAACTCCAGTGTTTAAAGTATTAATCGCTGTCTATGCCACACAAACATATTCCTACATGCTCACATGCTTTCCAAATTGCATTTGGTAAAGCTCGGTCCATCTGTTTTCCCACACTCTGTCAACACATGCAACAAAGTGAGCAGAGGCTACCTACCTTAGGGTTGTATTTTGTTCAGAACTTTCTGCTTGCATACCAGAAATTCAACGCTAATTCAAACATGCTTTGGGGGCTTTCGAGCTACAAAGGAGGGGGCTCAGGAAGGGGAGGCAATAAAGGAGGTTTTCACACATCAAGATACACGCACTTAGAGACAAACAAGTGCCTGGGAAGGATCTGTGCATAGCTGGAGCCTGGTTGCGTAGTTGATGCGTACCAGTGCAAACCTGTTGCAACACAACAATACTATACACCAGAAACTGGACAAGCGGCTGTTAATTTGCTGCACTAACTTCAAAACCCATAAATTTTCTTTTCAAACCCATCCAATAGGACAAAGAGAAGTCTGTTTGAGATTCATCACAAGTCCCAGGCTGATGGCTAATTTGTATGAAAATGGGTATGGTGGTTCCCGCAAATAGATCTCCTCAGATGCTCTGTAGGTAACTGGCCTGGGGATGATTTGAAAGGAAATCACCCCCCCCAGATCAGCCTGCACAGAGTCTGGAAGGAGAGAAATACTCAGATGTGTAGCCCCAGAAGGGATGGTGAAGGGTCTTCATAAACAGAACCGAGGACCACCATGGAGAAGGAGCAGAGGCAGAAAATGATGCACTAAGGCGGTGGCTTTCCAGGTGAATTCTTCATGTGTCCTGGTTCACTGCTGTCCTTCTGCTCTTCCCTCCCTGCCTGTCCCCACAAAGCTGTCTATCTGCCATTCCCTCCCTGCCTGTCCCCACAAAGCTGTGTGTCTGCCATCCCCTCTGTTGTACCAGTGCAACTGTTTCAGCAGTCACATTCTGTGAACTGGATTAACAGGTCCAAAATAAAAAAAAAACCCAAAACATTTTAGTTTCCAGACTATTTTTAAATTCTCCAATGTTACACAATGTGACAGGTACAAGTGAGGGGGTGACACTTCTTAGCACATGGTAAAGGCAGGCAGAGAATGAGGATGCTCTTAGCAGCAACATCAGGAAAGGTTTTGCTAAATGAAACGTATGGCCTCACTTTTTCCTCCATTAGAGCTCATGATGGGTGCTTTGTCTGTCATTACTTTTAGGATGATTTGATTTTGGAGTCATATTAACCTGTGTGCTAGTATAGACATTTAAAATTACTACTAATTTCTTCAGACTTCTACATTTTGACTTATAAAACCATTTAAACAAACCTACCAACTCTCGGAAGAGATCCAACCAGACACAGAATTTTCAAGATTTAAGTTTCCTTTGGTAGGCATTTGTATGCTACTTAGGCACCGAATGACCATCACTTGTATTCTTAAAATGAAGTTACCCGGGAGAAGACACTGTTTTTGACAAAGCACAGACACAGTAAAGACAGAGGCTTTTTGGAAGCAGAATAGATTTTCAAAATCTATGAAAGCAAAAACACGGTAGTGACACAACTCTGATTTTTTTTTTTTTTTTCCTAATATAATTAATCATCTTTGCTACACATCGTGGTAGATGAGCTGCTGAGCATTCACTGTTAGATCCCTCTAAAAAAATTCCTCCCATCACTATAAAGGTCAAGACCTGTCCTCACACAAAGTCTAGATTTAAAATATTTTTTCCATTTAAAGTTCTTGTGGTGTAACACACTGAATTCTAATGAAACAATGATTTGTGCTTCAGGACTAATGGTTGTCGTTTTAAAATATGGGTCCCAATTTGATTCATATATCCCCAGGTATATATTCAATGCCACCATAAAGTCTTCCAGTAGCTTATGCTAATGTAAAAGCTGAAATAACAAAAATGGGTCCCCATTCGACTTTCTCTTCCTGGGAAAGTCCTCATTTGAAAAATATTCTTTAGCTAAAGATTTCACTATTTGGTTCAAAGAATGATATCATAGTTCTATTCAACTGTAAAATTGAGTGAGATTAAAATTGAAGCCCAGACTTTGCAAAGATGAGTGCCTGCTATGTTTGAACTAAAACTGTTTTCCAAAACCCATGTCACGTTGACTGAAGTATGAAGCCATGCTGATTGACCGATGAGTTTTATCTTCCTCAGCCTCCCTCGTCTGGAGCTCTTCCTGTGGCATCAGGAGGTACTCACAGCTCCATAAACTTTGATTCCCCAAAAGAAAAATCCCTGTATCTTGGGGGATGTCCCCAGCACACAGTGTGGTTGAACTTAAGGGCCAGCAAATCTCCACTTCCACCGTGTTTATGTTGAGTGGCATGGAAACTCCAAGGCAATTACAAGAGTTTATTTGGTGTCACTGTAATACCCTACCCCCCCTTGTTAGTTTTTATACATACAGTGGGGGCGGTGGGAGCTCTGCAAACACAGGATACAGTTATGAGTTCTTCCTTCAGCTGTTCTGCTGCTGCTTGCAGTCAACTTGTAGGGATAGAGTAGGTGAAAACTCGTTATACTACGACTCACAGTCACAGAGGTTTACTTTAAACAGCCTAGAAATGAATAATGCCAGGAAGACCATAAATGTAAAAGGCAACTTTGAGGAAGCAGAATTATTTTGTGGTGCAAAATGAGCCCATTCATAAGAAAGTCCAGAAAGATTGGCTAGTGATCTAACTACCAGAGCTGGAGTAATTAAAATAACATTTCACTCCTGTGTGCTTGGATCATTTTTGCTTATGAATTATGCAGAATTTAAGAGCAATTTGGACCTTCCATACTGCATATGACATCTGTGTAGCAGGGAACCAATTCTGGTGAAGCCTCATAGCACCTTCAGCTTCAAGCAACCCTAAAACTAGGTTCTGTTAAAATGATAGCAGAGAACAGCTAGACTTTCATTTAATGCTTTCATACTGTCGGCCAGGTTGTAATTTGCTGAGAACAGGAAGAGGCTATCAAAGCGGCACAGGGGGATTTTGTTCACCGCTATTTTTCTTCCTAAATCCAGTGCTTTCTTGAAAATGTATCACTTTATCTAGGAGAGATTTTCATTCACAAGCAATTTGTCATGTGACTCTGAACTTCTGGGATCATATTGATTCCAGAACTGCAATTGCAGTTGTCAGCAGCACGGGCTCCTGCGATCTGTTAGACACATTCCTTGAAGGTGGTTAGTATCCTCCCTTCTACTTTCCTGTGGGAAAGAGACCCACGATGGGCTCTCACTCACCATCCTCTGGAAGGCTTCGCTGGGATGGTTTATTATACTAAAGCCCCATCAGTCTCTTTGCCCTTCCTCCCTGTGTGCCTGCCTCGCAACGGAGCCAGCTGTGCTGGCTGATGCCTGGCTGTAGCCTGATGACTGATGAGCACCACGTCATCCATCAAACCCCTCAAACACCTACGACAGGGACAGCAGATTCCCAAGGAATGTCAGGACATCAAAGGCAGAGGGTAACCCCAGATCCGTTTGGACAAGAGTATAAATCATTCCCTCAGTATATCTAAGCCTAGGGCATAGGTAGATTTTTTTGTTCACCATTTTTTCCCCTTCTTGATGCATCTAGCAGGACTAGAGCAAGTTAGCAACAGAAAGCTTGGTTCCACACATACGGCCAAAGAGCCAGAAGCCTGGCTGTTGGGTTTCTGTTGCTTGCTGGTGCTGCTGCCTTGCTGACGTTTCGCTGCAGCAACACCTCTGGGCTAACTCACCTTAAGAAAAGCCTGTGAATTACATACAGTGTGAAGCAGACCCATTCTTAGGACCTCTCTTCTTCTAGGAGTTTTTCCATTGCAAATTAAACCCTTTTTCAGACCTAACAGCAAGGTGAAATGAGATACAAAAAAAAAAAAAAAAAAAAAATCACTTGGGGTCCTCAGCCAGCCCTTCAGCTGGCAGAGCCTGGCAGAGGGCCACCAAGAAGCAACGGTCCTCTGCTGATTTGCACTGGCTGAGGCTCTGCCAATAACCCTTTTAAGGATTTGGAAAGAGTCCCTGTGAACTAACAGGCCGAAAGATTTTAATCCCCAATGAAGGGGAAGGGCGATTCTGTCTGAACTTTGCCTCTTCTGAAGGAGGGGGAAGGAAAGCAAGAACAGTTGAGCTGAAATGTTCTGAAACAAAAGCAGGTGTCGGTGTACACCAGGTACTGCCTGGAAAACAGAAAGCTGCTGCAGCCTAAACCAGCATTCCTTCATACCAGAGACATGAATAATAGCAAGTAATACATGCACGGAAAACATGCATCATTCTCATCGATTCTCTGTTTCCTTTCCCTTTGCACTTCTTGGCTAAGACCAAGATCAAAGATTAGCCTATTCCAATGCATAGCAGAGGCTTTTGTGTATTTGTTTTAAATAAAAATGCAACAATGATGCCAAAAATAACACTCAGAAGTATTTGCATCAGAACAATCCTACCAAGGCTGCAATGCAGACAAGTGGCACAAGGGCTAAACTCATGACAGTCAAAGCCTAAGAAGGATTACTTACTTGGCTTTATTGTAAGAAACTCCTCTCTAAGCACTTTCTTCTTTCAATGATGACGAAGTTGTTGTTAGCAACGAAGGAAAATAAAAACAGAAGAAAATTTGGATCTAACATGCTCTTGGCAAGAGAGGGCATTAGCTAGCAATCTGCACGGCAAAGCAGACCTGCAGAGTTTATGGCAAGCTCTGCCAGAAATGCAACATACATATATATATATGTATTCAACCCTTCTGAGAACTCTGCAGTTTGCCTGTAATGAATTTTACTATCATGCACCTATGTCCAATGCTCTTTACAGGAACTGCTACGGATACCACAGTAATGAAATTATTGAGGGCAAATGACATGTGTTAAGAGTGGCCACTTTTTACTAAACTAACTTAGAGATGAGCTTTCTCCATAGGCATCAAAGGCTGCTGGCTGTTTCTAAAAAGGTGTATCAATGCATAAGTGGACCAGTATCTTCCCAGAGATATTGGTTAAACATTAAAGACAGTCAAAGGGTACTCAAAATTGCGAGAGCAAGACATACTACACACTTTCACAGAAACACCAGTGTACAGACAACGGCGATGCATTGCAAATATATACAGCTGCTATTATATAAATTCCATTGTATTAGTCATCATGTTCTTCTAGGTATTAAAATCTCTTTCTCTAATGAACTGCAACCATAAGCCACTCCAATTCTCTAAGTAGGTCACAGGATACTGGGACATTCAAATCCTTCTATCCAGCAGCAGTATATGCAGCAGCTACACCAAAGACAGTGCAAGGAAAAAAAAAAAAAAAAATCTGTATTTCATCTGTCTGTCTGTGTTTTGTTGGTATGCTCAGCTTGGTACTCTGCATGTAGAGAGAAAGAGGCAGTTCGGGTTATGTGCTTATGTTCATATACATGAGAAATGTAAGGGAGCAAGAAGCAGGAAGAAGAGAATCATTCTGAGCTCCCAGGAGAGTGAAAACGCTTGGTTAGCACCAGGAAACCTTCCCTCAATTCCAGTACATATGCTACCATTTCACTATTGGATTCTGCAAGGGATACAAGACTTTCAGTTCTTGCTTATTCTGGGGGCAGCTGATGGGGTTTAACATCCCATGTGCCACCCATGACATAGCAGGATTTCCCGCTTTGGTTGTAGTTACACAACCTTCTTGCCTTACCTAGCAGGCAACAAAACCACACTGAGCTACCCTCTAGCTTCCCCCCAAACTCCCAAGAGGAAAACATTATGTTCTCATTATTCTTACTTTAAACACAGATCAACTACTTCGACCAAATGTCCAGAGACATAATTTCCAGTACAGCCCTATAAACAGTTATACAGGCACATGGTGAAGGTGGGAAACTACAGTAAGTGGTTATGAATGTGAGGGGGCAGAGCAAGCATTCCCTAAGCCAGCTCTATGGATGAGAAAAACACTCTTGGAAGCAGTTTCCTAGATACGTGTATATAATAAATTATATTGGCATTTCATTCACTGCCCATATCTCATCCTCTAGCATCTATGTAAACTACTCATACACTGTACATACAAGCATTTTAAATGAAGTAATGGAGTTATTTAACTAAGGCTCTGTTCCATATAAAACACTCTCCCCTGAGTGCTTCTGATTAGTTTTGATTAAACCTTACCAGAATAATACACATTGATATGCTTTTCTACGTTTCTCACTGGAGGGTCTTCCCTCTTTGTGGCGGCTTAGGTTACAGAAAACCCCCAACTGAAAAAATCAGAGTTGAGATTCAATTAAAGAACACTTCCTCTCTTCTTCCGCTTTAACTTTTGCGATTCATTAGGCCTCCTTAATTAAACCAAACGGGAAATCTTCCAGTTCCCCAGTGGGTTTTTGTTAGTCAGCAAAATAAAATAAAATAAAAAAAAAAAAGAGTAAGTTTTCTTGCATGCGCCTTTCAGCTCGTACTGTGAAAATCCCAGGCTTTTCGTGTGAGCAGCTGCAGCAGGGTTACCCAGGGTCGGTTTGGGTAGGAAGCAAAGGTTTCCTCCAGTCAGATAGGGGGAACATAGCCATGGTTGGCAAAGGGGAAAGAGAAAACTTCCATTCAATCCAAAGTGCTTTTAAAAAGAAAAGCAACAAGAAACCTTTCAGAAAGGACTTAGCTAATGGAGATGATGAAGAGAGGAAAAACCAGAAAAATCTAGATGAAGTGCTAAACATTCAGCAAAAAAGAGTCAACAGGACCCAACTAAATCACTGAGATGAACTTTTGATTTTGTATCTATGCACACAGCCAGTGTACCTTAGCCTCGCAAACCTGCTCAATACCTTCTTTCCAATCCGCAGTCTCAGCTGAAGCAGCTTTGACTCACATGGTCCCTCCATCCTCCAACAAGCAACCCCCATCTCTAAGAGCTTAGCAGCTCAGGTATCCCCAGGGCAGAGTTACACATGACAGCATGAGCCAGCACACGTGGCCTTGTCCTTTCAATTGGACTGCATTTACTTTGGAGCAAGTCAAGAGGAACATCCCCCTGCCCCTCAATCCAAAGGGGAAAAAGGGGCAAAACCTGTCTTGAGAGTCTCTCCATAGCACTACCTGCCAGCAGCCACCTCACACAGCTTCAGATAAACCCCATGACAGTACGGGAATGCGTTCGGGTCAGAAAGCAGATCCATTCCACAGGCTTTGCTGCATCTAAGACCTCGTCGCTCTGAGGACTTATAAGTCAAGCATAAACAAAACCATTAGCTCCTAAAATCCCCCTCAAACCCCAAAATGCACTGTGACATGCAAGGTTCTTGGAGTTTCAATTTCCACCCTGTTTATAAAAAAAAGGTTATTCTTACCCGTAAACAAAAAGCAAAGCTTATCAGTTTTTATATTACTAACTGCAAGAGATGCTCTTTCTACTCCTCAAAGCCTGACTCCCACTTGTGTACGCTCTTATTTTACTTGTCCAATGTGTGCCACTCATTAAAATTGGTGGTAGACAATGGCCATGTGAACAAATGATAAAAACACCCACGGTATTTCTTTTCAATACTTGCAGTATTTGCACCTCCTCCCCACTGCATAGGGTAAGAAGAAGATAAAACAGACTTTAAACTTTTTCTTTAAAACTTAAAAGAACATGTGAGCAAGCTGCCTTTTTTTTTTTTTTTCTTTTTAATGAAAAAAGAAAGAAAAAAACCCACATAGCACCTGACAGACTGCACTAGCTGCAGAAACTGAAATTCAGTTTATCTCCAGAAGAACTGCAAGGAAGAGATGTAGCAGAAGCTACTCCAGAAGGACTTGCCTTCGGCAATGAGGACCACTCCTCTGCCTCTACGTGGAAACTGTAGCACGCAGAGCCAACCACCATCCCAAGGGCAGTCCCCCTTCATTTTGCAGAGGCCCAGCAGCCAGTGGTAATGTGGCACAGGGACGGATTTCCTCCCCTCCCAGTACTCAGCCCCTACACCATACATGAGTGTTAGTGCAGTCAAAGAACTTGGTGCTGTTTTAGAGAGTCTTACTGTTTCCCTCTCAGAGCATCAGCGTATGTAACCATGTAATGTGCATATAATCTCCAAAATCAATATTGATTGGTCATAGATTTACCATGTTTTTATTCTACAAACTGTACACCTCACTGGGAAACCACATATCTATAGAATAGAAAAACCCCAAACAACTCGTATTATTCGGTTCGTGACAAGATTAATGACTTGAAAAACACAGATTAGTTTCTTGCTTCAGACTACACCAATTCTGTAACAGCAGATCCCTGTTGCGAAACTAAAAAGAGTACAACTCAATATGCTATTCATGAATAATCCAATGTGGATAGAGTTATTCAGCTACAATGCAATTAAGAATGAAAAAGAGAGGGTAACAGCGGTAAACACCCAGGGATATTTTGAATTTAATTGGGATTAGCATGTAATACGCTTACAGCCTTTTGAAGAGAGGCTACGCAGCGGTGTATTGAGAACATAGGCATTTGAAAGCCCCAAGCACCTCATTTAATGGTCTTTTCAGCTGGCACAAGCTGCTTTCGACATGGGTTCATTTGCAGGGGGATTGACCCAGCACTATCGCTTGAAGCTGAGCTGTGCTGGGGGAAGCAGTCTCCAGTGCTGAAGTACATTTTGCAGTTTTGGATCTGGGGAGCTGAAGCATGTAAGGGCGTTTCTGAAAACCTAATCTGCTCTCAGACTCAGCTCCTCACACACAGAGTTACTACATGTAGTACCAGGGAGTGCTTGTCTTGAAGTAAATCACATAACAAAGACAGATTTAGAGGGCTGCCAACCTGACAGTGGGTAGGTGTACAGTGCACCTAGCTGGATGCTACTTGGAGAACAGGTGTCATCTATATGCTTTCTGTGCATAGTTCTTCTAGGGAAGATATAAACAGCAGAAAAAATAATCAATTACTATTTTTAATTTATGTTTTGGGAAGACGTATGGGAAGAAATCAAGCAGCCGTTGATGGTTTATCATCCACTCACAGTGTGTTTCTGGCTTGCACTGTTTTGGTACTACCCAAGTTGTTTAAGAAGCAATGGTGCAAACATCTGCAGCCTGTGTGCAAGAGGAAGGCATCCGGTGACACCTCACAGTTGTGCTGCCCTTGCCTGGAAGGATGTCTCAGGGAAGGGAAAGAGCTGGTTAAGAGTCCACATCACTGGTATGAGCTCCCAAAGCGTACTGAGCAGCTATCAAGCTTGTGGAGCGCATCTCTAAGGTGCTATCACAGGCCTAAGCAAAGGGGAAAAACTAAAGTACTGTGAATTTTACCTTGCAAATTTCCACAGCCCATTCATTTTTGGTGACTTAGACTACAGGAGGATAGTATAGAAACTTGGGCTTGCAGGGGAATGAAAAGTAAGTCAAGTCTTTGAGTTTTTTTCCTTTCTACCTGCTGGTTCTCTCTCTTTCAGATCACAAGTGTCACAATGGTTTTATAAAAGCCAAAGTTCATGGTAGAGCTCCCACTGCAAAGGCCCTACTGTCTTTAAGTAGCCTTTGAAGATTTTACTTCCAAGCTTGTTCCCACTGTGACTCTCCTCGGTTACCAAACCCGGTGGGAATCAGCTGCACATGTTGCCTCAAGTATTTCTACAACTGCGGAGCTTTGTTTGTATGTGGTGATAGTGGGGGAAATGGCTTTATTCTAAATATATCTCCCCCTTACATCTGGGTGAAGAAGTAGGGATGAGGTTATCCTTTTAAGTGCTGGGCTAGTATATTTGTTATTGCAGCACCTCTGAGAAAACTGAATTAGGGACTGTTGTACTCTGTTATTTTTCTCACGTAAGGACAGTCTCCGCTCTGGTGAGCTTAAACAAATCCGCCTTCTGCCAACAACTTAGCAAAACACGGAGCAGATATTCCGCTGACTTATGTCTGCTGCAGTCCCACTGAAATCAATGAGGTTGACCTACTTGTAAATCAAGCAGAATTTGATTCCTGTTTTTATTTGTGGATGGCTATGGAAGAGGCTGTCCAAGTCCATGTGGAAAAAGATAACCCAGAACATCAGAGGTAGCTTCTGCTTGGACTAAACTTCAGAGGGTTTGAGGACAGAACATGGGAACGGATGGATGAATCCTTATAAAAATAGCAGCTGGACTTGACAACTTCGCTTTGTTAACCTGAAAAGTGCTCAGGGAGCTCCCATGCTGGGAGAATTCATGTGAACCCACTACTAAGCTTACTTTTCATTTATACACCTAATTTGAATAGAAGGAAACCATCTGCAGATCAATGACACACAGCAATAACATGAAAGCAGAAAATCAAAAGCAAAAGGCAAAGAAAAAAAATTAAAAAAGATTTTTAGCTGCACCATGTAACCAGCAAGGCAGCAGAGCCTGAAACGTGCTTCACCGCGAGTCTGGCACAGCATTTGCAATTGTCCTGAGCATCACAAGCAACACAGCAACATAATTCAGAACATGCACCCTGTATTTTAACAGGGGAGAATCAGCATTTGCCAAGCGGCTTCTAGTTGACACAGGTTTAACAGAGATAGAAGTGCATGGACACAGTTCAGAGCCAAAGTTATTAAAGGCTTGCGTTGATGACTGGGATTAAGATACCAGCACCATCAGGAATCCCAGAAGCAGCTGCACCAGTTGCTGAGCTGCTCCCCCAGATTCACAGCATCACAGCCCACAAGTATCATTCCACAGGTATGGGAAGAAAGGACAGCTAGACAAAGCCTCAGCAGTCTGGCGAATACTCCTGAAGCTTGCACCTCAGCTACAAAAAGCCTTTATTGGAGACCACAAGTTTTAAAAAGGCTGGAAAGTATAAACATGTGGGAATTAGGAAGACCCAGGACCTGTGTGTATCACCTTGGAAATGAAATCTCTCCAGCATCCTGCAGAAAGTGAGCCAGGCCTAGCAGAAGCTGTGGTTCTCACTCACTGACTAGTCACCTACTGAGCCAGCTGGGTGGTTTAAAGACAGATAACATCGTGTTTGCACCCTCATTTCAGTGGCAAAAATCTGGACAGAAAGAAGTATACTACCATTCAGTGATCAAATACAGGAATTGTTCAGAAGTTCCCAGTGAAAGGAGGAGGAAAAGTCTGAGCACAGGCAAGGTAAAACATCTCAAAAATGTTTTACCTTCACACAGGGCTCTCCATCATTTCCAGGATGCTCTAAACCAATCTGGCATGCTGTGGTACAAAGGCCAGTTTTGACTGGCACGCAATAGCTCCTGGCTTTCAGCGATTTCCAAACTCAGCAAGAGCTAGGAGCCAGGAGCCACTACCTCTTGCAGACACGCTACCAGCATGCTTAATTTGGGAAAGGAAAATACAGTCTGGCACATTAGCCCTGAACTGCTGCCAAGCACTGCTCTCATCTATGCGGTGCTAGAGCTAGCCAAAATATAGGGAAAAAAAAGTCCAACACCAGGCTGGACTCCCTCAGTAACTATCCCCCTTCCCAGCCATCTTAGTCGCAGTGTGCTTACCTTCTGAGCTTAACAGGAATCAGAGCTTATATTCAGAGCTGACAAACATTTAGCCATGAGCCACCCAGGAGAAATCAGGAGTCACGCAACACAACACAAAAGTCAGTCTAGACAGAAGCCTGCACGCCCTATTATGCTGAAATAACCAGTTCTGGAAATTGTGCTCAGACTTGGTTCATCGTTCTGCTTGATACCACCACTGAGTATGACAAAAACCTTAACTTCAAGGCTGCTCCACATCAGACACTTCTGTTCCTAATCCAACTATAATTAAACAAACCTAATTTCAAATAGGGAAATTTCAAACGTATTAAGAAGAAGCCTGCAGCTATTATATGGATTAAGAGACATTTTTTTGAATTATAGATACAATATTAACATAAGTTTGGTCAGAAGAAAATCCCTACATCTTTGAACAGCCTACTACAATCACGTAGATCTTTTCAGAAATCATACAGTAAAGAAGCTTCCAGAAAGAATTTTTATAAAAATAAATATATGATAATAAATGTGGATATATCTGTATTTATTTACATTTTAAGCCCTAGGAAGTATTGATGTCTTATTTCAAAACATTCTTTAGAAGAAGAGTAAACCCAGCATTTTGGGTGGGCTTGTTTGGGTTTGTGAGGCTTTTTAAAAATCATTTTGTCATTTAATCACTTGCTTCCAGGACACTGGGCTTTAAAAAAAACATCAAGTGTCATCAGTTAACAGTGCTGACAATGGAAAAAAGTTTGCAAGTACATACAGGATCTTCTGTTTGGCTTTGACCAGTACTAACTAGTAAACAATGTTTACCCTCAAAATACATGGTCCAGAAAACACAATTAAATACACATGCAATTGTATTTACTTACTGTCTTTCACTGAAAGTACCGGTATTAAAAACTTTCAAGTGTTCTTCATTCACTGATGGAAGTGCAAGAAGGATCGACTTGGTAAAAACATTGTAACACAGGACAAGAATACAGTGTGCAGAGCACAAAGAGTAGTTAAAGGCAATCTGTATTTCCACGGTCTCATGAATTGCTTTTAGCAACAACCACAGTTCCTATGAAGGATATAAGCAATGATGGATCACATTTGTCTCCACCACCCTCCACCATTCCCACTCAGTCATACCAGGCTGTGGAGCAGCCGATAGGTATCTCTATATACTACACTGATACTAGCCATCCCACTGAATCAACCAGCTCCATACCTCCCACTTTCCTCCCCAAACCTGAGTCACCCTTGAGTTTTCATTTGTGGGGATGAGCCCACTCCAGCTGCAATTTCAACGGGCATCAGTGGAACCAGCAGCTGGGACCAGCTTAGAGGTTCTTACATGTGGAGATGAGTTCACGTGTGCTGTCTCTCAATGAATTCAGTCCCGAGAACATGAAAAAGCAGACATAATAACTGGTTTTCACAGTCACAGTTAAGAGGACTATTGATTTTGCCCCATGCCTAGGTTGAACCTGATACCTTTCCAGCTGGAGGGAGATGCTGGACAGTTCCCCATCTACGGAGCAGGGTGGAGTCAACAATGGCATGGACAACAAGGCATCTTCCCTAGACAAGTATTAAATAAAGAGGATCAAATCACTCATTCTTTTGAAGTGTTCCCACCATTTATAATACTCAAGCCACCACAAGCCCCAAGGAAACTAGTGGAAGCTCAAGAGACTTCAAAAGATGCCATTTTATATTAAAAAAACACCAAATGATTCATAGATAAAACAAATAAAGGATTAATTTCATTTCTTGTGTAGCTAAAGTACTGAAAAAGGTCTTGGAAGAAGGCAACATTTTTCTGATGTATCATGTAGTAAGAGAAGTGTCTTGTTATGTAAGTGTAACAATTCCTGATGCTTTCTTGCCTCCTCTTAATTTCATTCAGATAAAATTTAACAGCTCAGAAGTGCAGCATAACTATAAAAAGATTATGCCATTCATGAGAAGCAAACCTGTTAAGAAAGGATCAGCAAAGACTCTGCTGATCCACTGCCCAAAAGAACTTTGTTCAAAGTGTATGAAAAAGAGTACAAAAACTTACATAAACAATGCACTGTTCTCACAAAATCTTAATATTCTGAATTTATGTTGCTAACTTTACTACTTGAAGGAGCTGAGCAGCTGGTCTGTCACACAAAAATGACCCAGCCTCTTGGATGCAGCACAGACTAAACAATGATAGCCCACTTTCAGGACCTAGCAGAAGTCTCCCAGCCTCACCCCATCTTCTTTAACCACAAGCTCCCTCCTCCTTGCTCTCTTTATTTAACATTCACCACCTGCTTAAAACCTGCCTAAAGACTGCCTTAGTCTCTGGAGTTGCAAGAATGTTTTGTCTTTCACAAACCAAAAACCTCAGTTTATGTCAGAGAAGGATGGAACCATCTCTTGCTCCTCATCATTTATCTGAATTAATGATGCTTTCAAGAAGAAATTAAAAAACCCATAAAATAAATCAAAGAAATTAAGACCGTTTACACTTGAACTGGACCACCCTTAGCAGTCAAATAATCTCTCTCATAGCACCTGCACTGCCCAGATGAAGGGGCTGGAGAGGTTGGTGTGACCTCATGGTGCCCAGCTTGCTCCTCCTCTGCCTTCTGTCAGGGCAAACAGTGAGTTGTTACTGGTAATTAATTATTTAATATTTTAAATCTGTAATGCTGCCTCGGGTATTTTTCCCCTTGGAATTTAGTTAGGGTCAGGTATTGATGGCACCTAATGAAAAGCTTTGAGAGAAGCTCATGACCAGCTATAATTTTCAAACTTGTTTTGGTAAAGGACAGAAACGCACACAAATGCAGAAAGGAAAAGAAGTAGAAGAATATCATTACAAGCACCCGTGTTTCAGGAGTATCAAAAGAGATTAAAGTAATGGAAGGAAGACATCTTCTTCTGTCCTGTAACTTTCCCATATTGTTTCCCTCTCCCCTCCTTGTTGGATGGAATGGGGAGAACTCACACTCCTGTTTATGATTTGCTTTGCTTCCAGCCCACTGGAGCTCTGATACAATAAAAACACCCATTTCCTGTCAGAAACCAAATTGTCACGTAGAACAGGGAAGATCTAGCTATTAGGTCACTTCAAGTCAATTTGAACAATGTGTGACGGGCCAGAGGAAGAAGAGTAGAGAAGGAAATATTTCACCCTGGGAAGCTGACTCTGAAACTAAACACAGTTCTTTCCCTTGCTCTAGGACCATGAGCCATGATGGAATAAAGCATGTTTCACTTTACTGACAGGCACTTCCATGGGTTGACTTCAAACAGGATCTTCAGGGCTGTACTTCATTAACTGCCTACACAGTACTTTTTCTAAGGGCACCCTGATCACGCTTGGGACCACTGGCAACCCACCCCAAAAATAACATAACAGGAGCTCACCTCCTGACTGACTCCAATAGCAGAGGCATGCTTTCCCATTTCAGTTCATGTCCATTCTCTAGCTGCAGGGGACATTAAGCTTCAATACACACTATATTAAGAAATCAGTTCACCACTGTTTTGTTGTGTTTTGGGGTTTTTTTCTTAATTCCCAAACTCAACTATGAAATTGAACAAAACTAAACAATTTGTCATTAATCTGTCAGTTGGGTTAGACCCACGGAACTAAGATAATGGCATATATCAAGTGGCACAAGCTCAAGAATTATGCTGAGCTGAGAAATCTGTGGTGTCTCAGTGTGATCTCACGTTGTAATTTCCGTTCAAGGGAGGCTGTGTCAATCAAGACCTATTAGAAATATTCTAGACTTTTGGTATTGCTCAAACATGTCTTAAAGCACCAAATTTACACAAATGCTTCAGTTTTGGTTTCTGACATAACAGAGACTGTCAATGGTTGGAGTGTTCAGCACTCCCACAGCATAAACAATTCAAGACAATTAAGCAAAAGTAAATTGAAAGAAGCCCCAAGATTGAAAGACAAATCTTAGAAGACGTTGGAAAATACGCAGCAAGTCAACATGGAGTAATGTGTTTTGGTCATACATAGAAAACCCCAGGGAAGTGGGGAGGAAGCCCTAAAGCAAAGCCAAGCAACATGTATTTTTCTTTAATCTTGCATTACGGGACTTGTAAATAAATGTTTTGTCCAAAAAACGTGAAGGACCAGTAACTGTCTACTCTTTTAAAAACTGAAGCAAAATCTCCAGCTGCAGGTAATGGTAGCCCATGACAGGCATCAAATCCTCTAACCTTCCCAGTAAGGCCTGTTGCTGATGTTCAGCAAGCAGCGGTCACATAAGTCTTTCAGCTTCACCCGCCTCCTCACATCGCTTCCTCCCATTTTTTGGCACAAGACTTACCTGCCCGATGTTACTCCGATGACATGTTTGATCTGTGTACCCAAGTTACCATGGAGTAGGATAAAACTTTGTAAATCTTCACTGTTCAAACAAATTCTCTCAAGATGTGTCATTTTAATGCATTTTTCTTCAGCCTCTTTCTACATGTCTCTCTTCCCTCCTTCCCCTGCAGTCCCATTTCCCTTCTCATGCCCTTCACGAATACCACATGCAGTAAGTGAAAATACTTGTTAAAATATTTATATTTTTCATTTATGGTTTACAGATTGAGGCAGTTATGCTCTCTGACCCAATATGAAACAGATATAGAGATGTATGTTTTATTTAATCTAAATAAACATGTAAAGAGTCCATGGCATTTGGGAGAGACAAACAGAAGTGACAGGTTGGGAGATGGGACAAAAAGAATATGCTGGCTATTTCTTCTTAAAATATAATCCCGCTTTCCAGTCCTTTCTTGGGAATATTTACTTTTGTATTAACACCACAAATTATTTCAACTACACTGTAAATATTTTTACTAGTTTAGTTTAAATTTTATTACTATGCTAAATACAGAAAAAAGGAAACATCTTTAAACAATCAACAAGATGCAGAGAATTTTGCTGGGATGCTGGAAATGCTCCCGCTTGGTACCGATTCCACTTCACTGCAACAGCCCAGTACTGATTTCACTAACTTACTCTTAAGCACAGTTACAGCAATTCCTCCAACAACTCTACAGACACTGCACTAATGTGCAATTAATGTGCACAAAGAGAAAGGTGCAGTTTCTGCAGTGGTAAGTATGAGACCTGCTTGGGTTTCAGCTGGATTAACGTTAGTTGAGCACAGACAGTCCGTCCATATGGAAATAATCAGTTAAACTGAACTGAACGCTTAGTACGAACTTTCCTTAAGTAAAGCAGAAAAATATATTACTTTTCAGCTGTACAAATGACCTTAATTTTTTTTTTTGTCTTTTCCAGTAGAAAACTCCCACCATTCGTTAAAGCACTTCACATACAACAGACTCCTTAAAAGGAGATGTGGCTCTCGCCCACAAACAAGATGGATATCTACCCAGCCCCTACCCTTGCAGTCCTCTCAGGCTCATGGGCTGGCTAAAAAAAAACCTGAATACTACAGGTCTCCAGCTCTTTAATTTTCCTTTTCATTTATCTTTGCTTTTCATACCACTGACAACCAGGGTTAAAACCCATCCATGGGTTTTCACTTTCTTGGTATGCAGTTCTCTAAAAAACAGGGGGGGTAATCTTCAGGAAGACAGTAACCCACCGAGATACTTCACACTTTCATTGCTCTGTGGTAGAGACCCACAGACATGCACCCATTTAGCAAACAGCAGAAGCAATTGAGCACGCTCCCCTCTCTTCCCCTCCCCATGCTTATCTTCACCCTGGCTCTGCTAGCACAGGCTGAGGGACAAACACCAACACACTCTCAGTTTACATTTCCTTCCCATCCTAGGCAAGATTTGGATGTAGCCACCTGGACTTTAATTCACAGCAGCTTCAGTTTCTATAGTTTATGTAAAGAATGATATGTACCATACAGGAGAAACAGATTATCACATGGGCATAAGGAGCTCTGCTTTTCCTTCTTTTTTTTTCACAGAATATGATATTTTCTCTCACTTCAGATGAGCGATTTTCAGGCAAGCCTTGCTATTTCTTCTCCAGTTCACAGATGAAGATAGAAATTCTATACTCATCATGCAGACTGCAGAGACAGTTTTCTACCCTTGTTTTGAAGTTCAGGTTAGTGCAGATAATATATTGGAAGGTGTAATGAAGAGGGCCAATCTGAGATGACAGCTTTATGACCACACACGTTGGTGCCAGAGAAAAGCCACACCACCACAAGGACATTGCAGGCACACTTCCAGCAGGAATGATGGCTGCAAGAAACCTCATCAGCGTAGGAGACAAGGTCACCACTGCGAAGAAGACAGGCAAATGGATCCTCTTCCCACCCCTGCTTATTGGCACTGGTGTTGTTTATTTTACCAGATCCAGATACTACACAAAAGGTCATAACAACCTCTGAAACAAACCCTAACACGGGTTATTTTATTTTTTTCTTAAACTATGCCAGTGCTGGATTAACTTTCCCTGGGAAGAGTCAAGTCTGTCAAGAACTGGATGGTTCTTTCATCAAAGAACCAAAAATTGCTTTGGTGCTTCACAGAAAATCCAGCTTCTGAAGGCAGAGGTGAACCCCACCCATGTCTTGCTATTTAGTCTGCACTCAAGAACCGACTTGCCACAAAATTTCACTGGCTTGCAGCTCAGGAACCAGACAGAATCTTCCAGCACCTTCTTTTTCCTCCCAGAACCACAGCATACCTATCTGCAATGCATTAATAACAATGAGGTGCCAAAACCAGATGTTCAACGAGGAAAAATGAGCTGTTGGTAACACTGAAAAGACACATCATTGGTTGCATACTGGAAGAGGTTGATACTGGGCTAAAAGTACACTTGAGCAGTGAAGGTTGTCCACAAGCAGTATCCCACAGCAGGCATGGGATGAGTGCCAAATCCATGGGGGCAACAGATGGGGGAGTTGGAGCAAAGCAGAACCCTACCCCTCAAGAAACTGCTGCTGGGGTCACGGTAGGTCATGCTGACACACTGCCACCTCCCTCTTTGTTTTGAACAAGAGGACAGAAAGCTGTATCTCCTTGATTGTCCATGGCAAGCATCCCATGGAAGGACGCGAGAGGTTCAGGTCATCCACAGGCACATGACAGCATTTCTGGCGGGTTAGCTGGGGCATGTAATATGACATTTACTTTGACTCAGTGCCTTTTCACCACTTTCATGCCAGCTGTAGAAGAACAGCGAGTATCTAAGCAGGCACCCAGACAACTGAATTACATTAACTCAGCTTTTTTTTCTTTTTTTTTTTTTCTTTTAATTTTTAAATAGAAGTCTTGAGATTGGGTGTGCAAAGAGCAAAAATGAAGGGTTTACCTTATCACAAAGCCATCACAGCAAAAGATAGTAAGCTGGAGAGAGATGTCTACACAATATAGATCGAACTGATTGATCTGATTGAACCAAATTGATCAGACTCTGTCAACAATGAATAACATACCTGACCCCTGCCCTTCCAATCATGCCTCACAAGAGCCTCCCACAAGAAATATGACTTCTTCAGTCTGTCAAAAGGCTCAAGAAGAACATGAGGATTCTCCTTGAGGAGAAACACTTGAGGCCGAGGGCTTGTGCTCAGCTAAAGGAAGATGCCCTGACAAAAGTCCTCCCTGTGGTAGGTGGCATGTCCTCCATGGCAGGACATGCCACCTACCACACCTCTTCTGAATCTGGGTGTGCAGCAGTCACAGGGCATTCCACAGATGTCATGAGCCCTTGCCATAGGCTGCACGGGAGCATCATGGCATGTCCCTGCATGGAGCCAGACAGGCGTGGCACTCACAAGATGCTCCAGCCAGGGTTCTGTGCCTCTAACTCATTCACGGTATTTTCAAACCTCTATTCCAGTGCAATTTCTGGTCAAGGGCTCTGGAAAAATTAATCAGCATGCAAAATGTCTGGCTAAGGAAAAGAAACTCTCCTCTAGGCTCCTCAAGAGCCTTCTATTTCAGCTGGTGCAGTAGGGTCATTGACATCTCAAACTGTAGTTTAACGCAAACATTTAAACAATTCTGTTTAATTAATAAAGCCATACCTAATAATCTACCTACTGCTGGCTCGCAAAACTAAGGCACAGCACAAACAGCAACTAGATTTTTTCATTTTTCTTAAACATTCTCAGTCACTTCTTTGAAGGATCTTTAAAAGACGATATTTAGACTCAAGGAAATGGAAGCACTTGTTTTTAAAAAGTTATTGCAGATGAACAGAACAGAGAGGAGTCTGCAGAGAAGCTTGGGAGAATCCTCTCTATTTTGCACACCTGTCTGTCTTGAGATTGCAAGGGCAACCTCAATGCTGAAGAATGCCTGAAGCAGCAAATGGACAAGAGCCAGAGCAAAGCTTTTCGCCTCCTGTTAACTATCATTTTATGTATCTGAATTCATTATGCAAACTGCAGAGGTTGATCCAGGGTTTTGGTCCGCATCTTTAGTGGAAAATGAAAATGGAGTCACATGCACAGTACTTGTAAATGTTTGGGAATACCTTGTAATTTATTAAAGGATCCTCTGTTATTACAGCAGATGTCTCTCCAATTACAACAAACTATAATAAAGACATCAATCTTGGTATTAATTTCCCTTTTTTCTCCTTGTATTTCTGAACTGATGGACTAAAGAATGACATCATTTTACCTTAAAGCAATAAACAAAATTCCTTTGGTGGGACTATATTTAAGAAAGCTGGTGGCCTTCCTCACCTGCAAGCTATCACTGCAAAGATATTTTAAATAACATAAAAATTACTTTTTCCATTTGGAATGATGGGCTTAAGTCACAGATTACCCAAAAATACTTAAGCCTTACTTAAATTTAACAATAAAATCTTCAAGGTGTTAGCTGAGCTTTATCAAGAACTTTAGATGTTTTCAGGCACTACAAGGTTTTCCTTGAGCAAAAAATTTGTTAGAAGGAAAACGGAGTTAATCCTAAACTGGTTGGTTTGTCCCCATTTTCCAACACAAGTGTGCATTTAGCCTGCTTGTAGATGCTGACAGAAAACGAACTATGGACCAGAGGTTAAAACCATTAGAAGAGAGCAGTGCTGTAGAAAAATCAAGATAGGGAAAAGCATTTTCCAACCTGTGATTTCTCCCTGATCTTTCACATAGCTTATATATCTGTTCTTTTCCCCCCACCCCACTTCTTTCCTGACAATAGAGCTGACAGTGCCCGTTACAAGAATCAGCTCCCCAGGGACAGCAATGTCGAAGTGACAGCTGAGGGACAGATCAGAAAGTGCTTGAGAATGGATGTGAATTTCAAAGTTTTTGCATAACAGTCCTCCCTTCTCCTGCAGGCTACATCCCTCATCTTTTACAAGGACTGTCCATAACACCTCATCTACCCATCTGCAAAGGGAGTGGTCTACATAGGCATCTGTACCTATAGTGACTCAAAGTCAGCAACTTTAACAGAGAGAACATGGCAGGGGGGAATAAAGCCCCATCCCAAATAACTTCAAGCAGACTTGACATCACAGGGGAACGACAGAACAGAAAAGAATCGGAAATGAGCAAAAGGCAATATAAGCACAGTGGTTATTTCCTGTTCATTCATTTCTTAATTTTTTATTAATGTGTAAATTGACCCCATCTGTTTTTCTTCATTCAACCCCTGAAGGGAGAATATAGGCTACAGTTTAATAAAAAAGTTCCCACAAGACTTGGCAATTCAACATCCTCTCAATACATTGTTCCAAAAAGTAGAAGGAGGCACAACACAAAAGACTGTAAGAGTGCCACATGACAAGCAACACCCATTTGCAGAGACACGTAGGGTAAGAGTAAACTTTCAGCAGAACAGGGCACAAAACAAACACAGTTCAACATCCAACACCAAAAACAAGAGTGTTGTGAAGCTTTGTTCCAATTTGGCTGCAAGCAGCATGAGGACTTACCCACTGCTGCTCCAGCCATGAGTTTTGGTGGTAATCATGGAGCACTTGCAACACTGAAAAAAGTCACAGACTGACAACACTGTATTTTAGGAAAAGTCTCTCCAGATAATTCTTTTGAAATCTCTTCAAATTAAACATTGCGGAAAAGGAAATTTGCAACTCTCTTTTGGCAACTCTGCAGCATAATGTTCTAATTTTCTTTTAATAAATGGCCAAATGCTACCACAGTCAACTTTAAGGAGTGCCATTAAAGCTACCTGAGCCCTTGCCTGCCTGAGGTAGCCATACTGCTTATTTAAATAAAGGCATAATTTCTTCACTACTTCCCAGGAATCCACACAAGAATCTGCTTTTACACCAATCAACTTTGGTTACACAATAAAAGCTTTCAGGTTTAAAGACTGAAAATACGACTTCTTAACAGCTATGTGCATATCGACTGAAACCTTCTGTGTGGACAGAATAGTCCCACCAAGTTATATGCATTATAGTCCTTCTAATACAGACTCCAGAGGTTATAACTTTGCTTTTTAAATGCAAGTCTTATCCACAACTTATTTATAATAGCCTCTTCCTTAAAACAAGATCATAATCATTTATATTTCTCCCTCACACGTTGAGACTAAGGCAATCAGCCCTCCACATTACCCTGGTGCTCCAATTTGTGGTTACAATCATATAGCACAAACTGCTTTATTGCCCTGGGATACTCTGTGAAAGGTAGAGAACAGCTCTGAAAACAGGCTCAAAAAAGGGAGCTTTCATCACCCGATTCATAATAAAAACAATTGAAAGAAAGGGAGGAACAAAATAGAAAACACATGCACAACACAGATGTTGCAGGAAAAATCTGTTTGCTTCTAATGCCCTGGTGAAATTGGTCAAGACCATCACATCTGTTCTGAAGTATAGTTCTCATAAACACAAACATGGCCACAAGCAAAGGCAAGGATTAAGCAGAAAGCAGGAAAGGTAAGAAGCCTTTGTCCCTTTATTCATGCTGGCCACTGTGTAACATGTCCTCATATGGCATGAGAGGCAGAGGTGCCAGCACATACCCCTAGAGATCAGTGGCCCATCTCTTCTGAGCATGAGACAGAGGGATGGGCTCCAAACAACTCAGCACCAGGTCCTTGGGAAAGCTTTTCCCCTATATCTAACTGCATCCATCTGCTTTGGGATGCAGACACAAATCCCATTGCAAATTTTCTTCTGAGAAAACAGAGATCTTATTTAAAAAAAAAAAAAAACCCCAAAACAGAAAACACACAAATCAGATGCCTTTTCATTGGATTCCAAAACCCCCCAGATATTAGAAAAACTTTGGTCAGTATAGATAGAAACTATTTTTGGAAACACAAAAACCAAGTATGTGTAAATTGAGAACAGCCAAGCACTGTCTACCCTGCAGAGAAATGCCTCCAGAGCATTCCCTGAAGTTAGAAACAAATCCTTTTGCTATATGGGCAATCAAGTAATTCTTACTTTCAACAGGGTATCAAAGTCAATGGCAAGTTCTACTAAAACAAAGCAAAACAAAAACAACAGGAGGAGTTTGCTCCAGCAAGACTTGTATGTGCCCACAAAAATTTTATAGAGGTGAAAAGACAACACTCTTGGGGTACTTCCTGGGAGCAAGTGTTGGATGCAGCTAGTTATAAAAGAAACACAAGATAAGAAATCAAGTCTGAAAAATCTACTGACATACTTGTCATGGAAACACATGTAGTAAAGTGGTATACTGAAACAGAGGAGTGGGAAAAATATGCAGTTACTAAAGAGGAAGTGGCACGATCAAATAACTCACTTTCTTCCAAACTTCATTTATAAAAGAAGGAAAGAAATAAGGTGCAATATGGATCCTCAGAGGTAAAAGCCACTACATAACAACTCAATAAAAGAAAGTCTATTTTATATAGAGCAAATCTATATGAAGATTAATTACAAAACAGTGTAAAACAATAAACTTCCCTTTGCCATGCTCAGATGTCATTTTCTTTTAAAACGCCATGACCTTCTCACTGTGCCCTTCAATTGTTGTATTAGTTATACGCAATATATTGTGAAGTAAAATGAACAATGATCATCCATGCCCAATGTTTATATATAGATTTTAAAAAACATTGGCAAATGGGCTATTAAAAGTGGATGCACCTTATTGATTCCCCCTTAAAGCAATTTACAGCTAGACAGCACTATTTGTCCAGTAGCATTAGAACAAAAATTGCTTGTATTTATCTTGTTGGCAAGGACAAAACACATCAATGCATTAAAGCTGAGATTTGTACCTTGTTCAAACAGTGCTAAGAGATTGTCCATTGTATCTAGCACAGAACTGCACGTGTGCTAACATGACAATACTTCAAAAGATTATCAAAAGAAAGCATTATTTTGCCATAGAATTGCATTTCCAAGTGATATGCTATATTCTTCACTCCTTGGTGGGTATTCAAGACGAGTAATTACAGAAAACACTTGCACTGCAAACTGTCTGGAGATTTAATAGTGCATTTCATCAAGACGAAAATATCTTTATCTATGACACTTTAGTTGATGCTCCCAAAGAGGAAAGAGCACGTATTGGAGGGAAAGAGAGCTGCAGAGACTGCGAGGGGAAAGAAGAGGCATCTTGACTGACCAAACAGTGCATAAATCAGAAAAGGAACGCAGTTTGACTAGCACCTTATGGTACCCTGGTTCAGGATAAGTCTCCCAACTAATATGCTTTCTTCCCTCCCAGACCTCCTCTTACACATCTTTTTCAGGGTCCATTCATGGAATTTTTATAAAAATGCAAGAGCATTGCATTTTGCTTAATTCAGTGAGAAAACCACACATAAGCATAGTGCAATAGTCAGTGTTTATTAAAGATACATAGAGGTTCTCATCTGCACATCTCACGAAGTCACACTTAATAGTTTCAAACTCTGCCCACCCTCACCAGTCACAACTTTGGGTACACACCTTCTCACTTTTATAAACAGCCTTTCTCAAAAAAAAATGCTTCCTAGAACAGTCAAATAGAAATAAAAATATCAGTCATTATAATTAGACAAAATAGCGATTGAGAGAAAAGTTTATTTTGCTGCTTTAGAGCAAGGTTAAACATGATAATCACTATCCCTAATGATGGCAAACGTCATTTAATCCAGACCCTGACTGAACACCGAGGTTAAAACCAAGCAGGGATGCTAATGATGCCATCATGACATTAATACACCAGGAGCACTGATGCATCAGAGAGTCTGAGATGACTTGAGTCCATTCCTAGCAGATGTTTATCCTTCTGTAACACCAACTACTGCCACTGCTGCATGTCCAAGCTGTTAACATACCGTTAAAAGTCAAACAGTATTTGTTCCACCACATGCAGCAACGCTGTGTCACAGCACAATGACACCCTGATCTTGACCTGCATTCCTCCGCTGCTCCAGTTTGGAAACCTCTTACTTTCATGAATTCTATACGTGCATGAATGCCATCTTTCTCTCATACTCATTGCCATCTACATTGGAGATTATTTCCAATTCAGGTAAATTATTTTCTCATTCTGATAAATTCTGTAGTAGATCCATGAAATGGATTTACTGGTTTGGGGATACAATTGTGGAAATCCAACATCAGGTCTGTCTATTAGGAAGGAGAGCTTTCAGACCAGAGGATACCAATGCCTCAAACATATTCCTGCAGTAACAAGTGAGCCCTTACTCACATAATGCTATTTATTTTGCTCTTGATTAACCCAGCAGATAGCATCAGACTGTTGAAATGCCTTGAACAAGTCGAAGAGTTGGTGTCCTTGAGATTAACTGATCAGCTGCAACATGAACCAATATCTGAAAGCTCACGATAACCAGAGACTACTGTGCTTTTTTGGCAGTTTGTGGAAATGCATTCCAGAAAAACAGGGACTTATCTCCAGAGAGTCTATAGGGAGACAGTGGGAATCACAGAAACCACGCACCCCCAAAACACTGACAAAAACAGTCAAGCCCTCACCAGGGTGTGTTTATCTGACATTTGTTATTTTGGAGGACAATGGAAGGTAGGTCAGGCAGCCTCCTATGCCAAAGCAAAGGAGATGTTCTCTATCTCCAAGAAAAGAGGCATTTCTAGCACATGGAGATCATGTGAGTCCAGAACAATTCTTGTGACCAGACATAACTGGCACGTGCTCAAGACTGGAGCCAGGACACAGAACAACAACAAAAGACCTGCAGCTCCCTTAATGTCATACATTTGGATTGTACAAGTCATCAGTAACATTCTTTTACTGCCATTATACAAAACAGCCATTTGCATCACTGATGACTGAACATGATTGCCTCCTGCCTCTTGTCAAGGGGCATCACCATACCTTCACACACACACTGTGTGTCTGAACACTTCATGCACTGCATTCCTTGTTCTGGCTTTTGGGTGCCTGTAAGGACATATTTTAACAGGTAAAACACACAACAGCACAATTACATCTTGTCCAGCAGATCAGATATTCCTACCACACTCCTCACAGAAACAACCATCTTATTAGTTACATACATGGCCACCACTCTAGCATCACCAAAGCATTTGTGAACTTTGGCTGTGTAAGGGAAAAAAGATGACGCTTTTGGAAGAGGCACCAGCAGAGGCATGCAAAATCTGTGTAACATTCATCTGACCATAACAGAGTTTCAAGTTTCACTTGAGGATTCTGGAGCCATATTAGTTACATCTTTATCAAATACTTTAAGGAAAAGAAAAAAAAGTTGCTACAGAGATAAAGAGTAATGCCACAGATGTATAATTTCCTTATACTAAAGTAAATACTCATTAATATACTGGAGATGGCTGATTTACAAAGCACTGGGCCTGATCCCAAAAGTCACACCCATGCATTAACTTGCTTTCTTCAAATCACTGTGAGCTGAGGTTATTCAAAGCCTCTCCAGAAAAGCCTTAAGAAACAGCTGTGTTTTGAACTTCTAACTGTTCCTTAAGCATTTACAGGCAGGATACTGTTAGTTAATAAAGAGATAATGCTTCCATGATACATTCTATTTCTGTACTATTGAAAGAGAAGTTAATTTTCTGACTAAAGCTTTGTTTTCAGTGAATACAACTTTAGAACAGATGCTTCGGTGCTGCCGAAATCCACGCGACTTTCCCAGCATCTGCATCATCAGTTATTAAAACCATTAACTGAATGAACCTGTGGTCTGCCAAATCTATAAAGGCAAAGCGCAGGGTCTACTTCCAATCTGCAGAAGGTTCCTAGATGTCAGACAGGATGTTTTCTCTGAATCAGCACTGCTAATTCTTCAAGGCAGTTGCTAAATTTTGCAAACTAGACAGTGGCAATTTGCCCGGCTCCTCTGAGCAATTAACACTCATTTTAAAATGAGCAGAGACATTTGAAGCAAACAAGAAGCATATCAGCACTCCTATAGGAGTTTGGGTTTTTTTAGTTTGCTTTCTTTTTTTTATTTTTAGTGTGTGGAAGGTTGAGATTTTCATCCAAGAAAATGGCTTTAACCAAAGAGGCATGATGATCAGCTTACATATGGTCTCCTGGTGCTCCAACCAGTGAATGATAAAAGGCAATGAGCACAGAAACAACAAGGTCATCTCCTGCCTGTCTGATTATGGCCATCAAGAGGAAAACTGAAACTGATTCAGGAATTTTTGTTCCTGTGTTTGAATGAACATCAGGTTAAAATTGGGTTGGTAGCTGCTCATGAAGAAAACCAGCTCAAGCCATTTTTATTCAGTACTGGGTTCACCTCCACGGATGCTTTTATTGTTTCTTTCCTCCTTCCAAGTCTATACCGTCCAAATTCCCATTAACCTGTGCAGAATTCACATAAATCAAGCTCAGCATGACACGGACCGTAAGAGCCTTCTGAACATTCGGAACATATGCCTCTCTGTCTTATCCCCTGATCCAGTAGTAACAGCAGCAAAGAAAAGCAGCCAAGACAGCAGTGAAGAATGAAAGATACACCTCATGGTATTTTTTGTCTTTCCATCAACCTGCTGCTGAACAAATTCTGGGCAGTTGATAAATATTATAAATGGCAGTTGATAAATATTTTGTCTCCAGAGTTCCCCTGCCTGCTCCTGGAACCCATGTAAACACTGTGGTAATGACTTCCAGGGTTTAAAAAAAATTCAGAATACAATTTGACAATAGGTGTCAAATTCATGACATAGTAATGTAGCATTGCTATACAAAGGGTATTTATGAAAAAGCAAACGTGGGAAAGCTAAAGGCATCGATGTATGCTTTGAAAAGGGAAGGCATGGGCTGGTCTCTTGACCCCTCTTGCAGGAAGAAACTCCTTAGTGACACAGAGCCATGCCTGGAGGGATGATTAAACCCAGCTCAGTTTCACTGGGATTCCTCACATGCTTAAAGTTGTAAATTCTTGAAGAATGTCTCTGCTGATGTGTGACACTGGAAGAGCACCAAGTATTTGTTACTGCCTTGGACAACCTGGGGACACACAAAGTGATGTTACATTCCTATTCACAGAAGGATTCAGCGGAATTCGGGTGCCTGGCAAGGCGGACTGTGTCAAAGAAAGGTCAAGGGAACAGATCCAGTAACGAGATGCTACAAATTCACATCTTTTGCTCTCCTGCTTCAGAGCCTGTCACCCAAGCCCCTTTCAGTCGAAAAAGCGTCTGCCAGTACACAGTTCTGTTTTGGAAACACAGCTCAGTACACTGGAAAAGCTTACAGTTTCCAAATAATAACTTTAAATATATTCTGTAGTTTTTCTTCCTCTAGTCATAACAATAAAATAAAACCAAACAAGCATGAGACAGGCTCATACCTCAGTATCCCACCTCTGGACCTGGTGCTACAGCACACCCTTGTATGAAACCAGCCAAGGACTGCTGGAACAGCAAAGCTGTTACCCCTTGACGCCAGCACTCTGCACACGCAGCCACATCTCTTGTGACGCTCAAGGTGGCTTACTGCATCACAGTTTGGCAGACGCGTGGCCCGGAGCTCTGACTGGTACCACCTCTGCAGCAATACCTCCTCCTGAGCACCACAAGCCCGGAGTACTTCCCTCCTGCTCCCAAGGTGCTCAAATCCAGGTCAGGCATCTCACAAGCCCAGTGGTCCCTGTGACACGCAGCAGCACAAAAACCCAGGGGCCCCGAGTGCAGCA